>JASDFA010000019.1:147797589-149005102 GCA_035772735.1 Datura wrightii
AGAGTTACAGAGCTTGTGTTGAGGTGTGTGATTTGTGTTTTAGCAATTCTTAGTGCTGCTCTCATTGCAACTGACAAACAAGTTAAAGTCATTTTCTCTATTCAGAAAATTGCTAAATTCACTGATATGAAAGCTCTTGTGTAAGTTATTTTCTCTTCTCTTCTTTGCATGGTGTTAAATATTTCCCTTGCTTTTTCTTTTTTCATCCGGTATGTATGGGGTATTCGCTTTGGTTCTGACTAATTCAAACTTGTGTCTGGAAAATTTCACTTGAAATAAAGTCCTCTCTCTACTAGATGTGAGACTCTATTCAAGACTTTTGGTGTATTTGAAAGTTTCACTTGAAATAAAGCTTCTCTACTAGAGGCGACTTTATTCAAGTCTCGGACCCTAGACTGGAATATAAAAAAAAGTGAACTTTGTGTATATTTGTGCAGGTTTTTAGTGATAGCCAATGGGTTAGCTGCTGCCTACTCACTGGTGCAAGTTCTAAGATGCATTTTGAGTATGATTAGAGGAAGTGTTCTTTTCAATAAACCATTGGCTTGGGCTATTTTTTCTGGTGATCAGGTACAATTAAATCAAATGCTAGCTATTATGTTCTTTTATTTTGATAAGTTTTTTTATTTTTGGATAGTTGTATTGGAATCCGATGAAATCAGATTTATGTCTGAAAATCGTACTTTAAAGGTGACGTGCTCCTTAATAAAGATAACTTCGTGCCCAAATTTTAAATCCGAGACTTTTCACCACAATCCGCGTGTTGGTAGTTCTCATTTAATTAAGATGAATTTTAAAGTCAAGTGATAGTTCTTGGGAACCAGAGTAGTTGTAGCAATAATGGCTTCTTGTAGAAACAAGGCTGCAAAATCAATGTTTTGTTTGTAGTGGAACCATTAAATTCATAGACAGTTCATGACTCATAAAAATTCCAGAAAGTGAGTCACAACTCACAACCCAAATAAATGAAGAGAGAATCCTAGCAAAATCTATGACCATCTAATCAGTTTTTTAAAAGATAAAAAAAACAGTTCTGGTCCAAATTCAACCAGTCAAATAATTCATGGTCTCAATTTGGGGTATTCATATGCGAGAAATCGCTAAAATCTCAACAAAAAAAATCAAACTCAAATGAACATAATATATGGTCCAACTACGTAACTTTCTCTTTTTCATTATTTCCACGGTCATCCCCCGTGGCATGGCAACACCCATACTGCTATTGAAATGGTTCATCATTAGGGACGTGTGTGTCCTTTATTTTCAAATTCAACATAGACTTTATTGCGAAAAATCACTAAAATCTCAACAAAAAAAGAAGCAAAACTCTATCGGATAAAATAAATGGTCCAACTACATGACTTCTGGCACGATATCACCCATATTATACTGAAATGGTTCCTCAGTAGAGATGCGCCCCCACGGGCTTATTCATGTCGCTTCATTCCCTATTTTGGTCATTCGAAATGCGTCTATAAAATTTAAATTCAGAATCCGTCACTCAACACTAATATATCCATTTAAATTTGCAGTTGATGGCCTATTTGACGGTGACAGCGGTGGCGGCGGCTGCGCAATCGGCGGTGTTTGCCAAGTTAGGGCAAACAGAGTTACAATGGATGAAGATATGCAATATGTATGGGAAATTTTGTAACCAAGTTGGAGAAGGAATTGCAAGTTCTTTAATAGTGAGCCTTAGCATGATGGTCCTCTCTGCTATTTCTGCTTTCACTCTCTTCCGTTTGTATGGAAATACTAAGGGAAAGTCCAATGCAATATAATACTCAATAATGTAACTTTAGATGGATTTCTCTTTTGGCCTTTTTTTTTTAAAGATCTTTTTTTCTGGGCTGTTGTGAAATAAATCAAAGATCAAAGTGAGTGATGAGGTTATAATGATTTCAGTTTTTTCGCTTGATCAATTGTTCGATTAATTTAGATTCACGATGTACTATTTATTAATCCAATTAATCTGAATATATTACACAATAGTTCGACTAATTTAGATTCAGAATATACTATTTATTGATTTGATTATCGAATTCATGTCGCTTTTTAGTGATTACGATTAATTCACGCCACATAAGTAGTTTAAAGAAATAAAATTTATAAGATAAAGATCTAGAAGGAAATCCTTTTCTATAAGGGATTTCCATTTTTATAGAGATATAATAAATATTATTTTTCTTTTATTTAATTTGTAAGTGGATAAAAAATCTTAATTTCTCGTAATTATTCGTGAAATTAAGTGTATTTTTTAATAAAATGTTGTTACTTGGCACTGACCTGTCATATGAGCTAAATTGGCTATTAAAGTATGAAAGCAATTAATGCTAAACCAAATTAAATTAGAGTAAGAAAGCATTGATTGTTTTCCCTCTTTTGTAATGTTTGATTTGCTACCAAATATAACGTACAAAAAGATACAAATTTCCTTCTTTTTTCTTTTCACACATAAGTCTTAGGTTTTCTCAATTTCTTACAACCTTTGACAGCCTCCAACTTCTGCTGCAACTGACATCATTGAAGCAAAGCAAGAACAAAAAAAAAAAATGGTAAAACAAAAAATCTTCTCTTTTTTTTAGTTTCTTGGGATTTATGTTGGATTCTCTTCTCCCATTTCTTGTATATATATATATTTTTTGTTATGTTTCAATTTTGATTTAGTTGATTTCAGTTATATGAATCTTATGTATCACCTAAAGGGGGGTTTATCGTGATTTGATCGTTGATTGTCAAACTACCATGATCTATTTGGATTTTGGAACTACTATCATTTGTGTCTAATTGGAGTTTTAGATAAAAGTATTCTTTTTTGTTAATGAATGAATTGGAAAGGGGGCTTGTTTCTCTGAAGGTCATAAGAGAAAATTGTCCTATCATTAAATTGTAGAAGTCATAGAAAATATAGAATATCTTCGCTACTTATATCAATGAAAAATTATAGATAGATATCCGACAAAATAATTGAAACGTGGTCAAGTTGACCACGAAAAGAAAAAAAAAAAAGGAATTCTTGCAAACGCCCCCCAAAAGAATTCGATAAGATCCATGAACTAGTACTTGTTATTTCCTTGTCCTTTGAATATTTTTTTCAAAAGATTAAATCAATTCCCGTTGTTTGTACAATTTAATTAAGATTACTTTACTTGATCTTGTTAAGAAAAAATAAATTACTTGATTTAATTTATTTTTAAAAAAAAATTACAAGCCACTAAAAATGTGAAACACCTCACATTTATCTAAAGAAATAGTTAGCCAGAGAAAGAGAGTGATTTGTTCCCGCGAAATTAGCTGAGGTGTCATCACTATTAGTTAAAAATGATAGTGAGTTATTCTATAATTTAGTTGAGGTGTGCACAGGTTAGCTGTTCAGATGTATCATAGAAAAGTGATGATCATGATTTGTTTATTTTTTTCTTGTTGAAATTAAATTTGGCAGACAACATCAAAAAGAGTTGCAGAGAGGAAAGTGGCTAAGTTTGAGAAGAACATAACAAGAAGAGGATTAGATCCTCTAGCAGGAAAGAACAAACTAGAACCAGCACACATTGTTCTTGCACTCTTTGCTGTTTTGGTCATTGGATCTTGTAAGCTCTTCTCCTAGTTCTTATATATATATATTTGAAAGCCATTTTCTAGTTAAATTCTTGTAATTTTCTATTATTTTTCCTTTGTTGGCTTGTCAACCAATATCAAAGTCATAACTTGTGTATATGTAAATATTTACCGCCAGGCTTCTCCATAACATTTATCTTTAAAAAATTTGGAACCAATTTTTCTTGTTATGCTATATTACACGTTCTTTATACTAGCATTTTGCCATAATAGCCAATAAATATCCAGACATATGATGCCGTTATAGAGAGTGTTGAACTTTAGTACAAGTATGTACATTAATTTTCAATTATGCATGTATCCCGAGTCCGGAGCTAAAGGGAGGCATACAAGGGGATCAATTGAATCTCCTTTGTTTAAAAATCGTAGCGTGTAAATAATCAAAAACAATTTCTTTTTTGGTTATATATGAATTGTTGAATCCCCTCGATATAAGAAAAGATCTTAGTGAGTGGTAATAAAGGGTTTAGAAATTGGTTTAGGTCGTAGGTTCAAATCCTAAGTATGATACTAAAGTATTTTCTTGAATCTTGTATAAATTTCTGGCTCCATCGTCACTATAGTTATCAATGAATTTCCATGAACCTTTCACTTTTTATTAAATTGATCAATTCGCAAAGTGTAAAAAGTGTTTTTTTTTTTTTTTTTTTTTTTTTTTTGCTTTTGCTTTTGGATTTGCAGTTGTTTTCCAGGTTGTGAAGATGGCTATTAATGGTGGGAACAATGAAGATGGAAGCTCTTAGTTTCTCCATAAAAATGCAACATTAAGAAATCTTTTTTAAAAATTAATAGATAAGAGTTCTACATTTTCAAACAAACTATAAATAAGTGTGAAACAACATTCTCTCTTGCTTGGTTGTACTACCTTGTTATGTTAATTTCTTTTCCTTCTCTCTACTTTAAGTTTTCTATTTTGCCTTCAATAGCATATATATGCTCTAAATCGACGTATTTTGATTTTAATCCTTGTGATTTCTGATTAAGCACATTAATTTTTGATTAATTGATATGTGCACTTTTAATTTGATCCCTTTGACCATGGATGTCTACAAATTTTGACGAATTATTAAGTGTTAAACCTTTCAATTATCGATGTATTATGTTATATTTGTATTGCTCCTCCATATTTGAAGGTAATATCTGATCTATTATTTTACATACTTCTTATATAAAGGGACAAAAAGCGGGCATTTTAGTTAAGGTTAAAGTTAAACGTACTCAGCCAAATAATATAAGGACTCAAACCAAAATTCATTAATAATTAAGGGATCAAAAATGCAATTATTTCAATAAATTACGAATGAAAAAAGTCCAATCAACGATATTATAACCATTTGAATTTGGACAATCACAAATAATTTGAATAGTGCACACGCGCACACACATATATAGAATATAGTTGCGTAAAGAAAAAGATAGTCCGATACACAAAACATTCCGCGTTAGAATATAGTCACATATCAAGTTTAAAATATTTGGTATTTTCACTAGCCGGAAGAAAAATAATTTTTCATTTACATTATCATAACCCAAGCTACTGATTCCCTTGGGAAATTTTTGAAAGAGAAGTCATATATCCATAGTAGATAGAAAGGGAAAAACAAAGGCTGATTTTGAATTCAAAAGCAATACTTTTAGATAAAAAGTTGCATGGCTATACACATGTTTTCCATTTTTTCTGGGAACCATAGATCATCTGTGGAAACAACATGATCTAATAATACTTAAAATATTTATAATCACGACGATCCATATCAACGAATAAATCCTTCTCAATTTAGGAGTGTACTAGCGTGCTATGGTATCACTGATATGACAGTATTCTTAACCAGATTTGTTGAAATACAATCTTGAACAGGCAAAGATTATAGATCCTGCTTTCCACTGTGATAGGACATCGTAAAATACACATGCATCTTATTAACAAATCATGCAGTTGTTCATAGCAACAGTTTGAAAAACATAACCATGACTACTTGGATTTGATGGACTATTGGAAATAGGCCAGCATATCTTATAAGATACCAACAAAATGTATGCTGACCAGATACTTTGGTCTATATCTAAGAGTGGAGAGCAGACAGATCATGGCAGACTCATTTTCTGAAATGCATCGAAAAGGAGAAAAGGGAATGATAATTGACACGATGCCTTCACCAGCAATGTCGTTAACTCAAAGATATTAAGATTTGGCTTTGTGGCCCTCAAGATGCATCTTCAGGATTGAGGACATCAGAAGAATTTGCTGTGAACCTGCTTTCTGTATGTGCATTTGCTTTCATCAGATCTGCGAGCAGCACGAGTTGCTTTGTTGCCTGTATTGGAACATTGGCGACAGTCTGAACTTTTCGACAACTTCCTTGCACAAGAACTGTAGCCAGCCTCATGATACACTTGAATATTGTTTTTTACCAAATCTTTAGCATCAGGAGAATTGAAGTCCTCGAATTCCTAAAAGATTAACATTTTAAACATTGAAACACAATTCACCTTATTTATAAGAGCATAACACTATGTATCGAGAAGATATTTCAAAGCAATAGAAAAATCAAGAATGCACTGCCAAGAAGGGCTTTCACAGATAATGTTCGAATTTTACAAACAAATGCCCCGTGCTTCAAAGAGCGGCAATTTCTTGCAGGCACTAATTCATTCTCAATCCACTGAGTATCTTAAGAAAATGGTTTTGCAGGTATTTCACCGGTCATGAGCACTCACCTTGGACTTTGTCTTGGCATAATAAGGTGTTAAGCAGGGGTTTACATCCTTGAGAAACATGTCATCTGGACTACCGGGAATTGTGTGATCCTCAGAGCTGAATTCCTATTAGAAACAAAGAAACCTAATTACTATCCTGAAACAAAAGCCTAACATGCACATTCATGTCAGATTTCTTTTGAAAGGATGATAACTTCGAGCAGAATAATTGCATAAAAGGATATTATCTAAGCTATATCAGTTATTTGTTCACAACAAACTTCATGTTGCATTTGAAATTTTTTGCACATAATTTAGATATATTTACCAGAGAATTAGCTGCTTCTTCTTGATCATATCCAGGAGGGCTACCAAGAGAGTCATAGCTCCCTCTTATGGCATATTTGTCTCCTTTGACCTGTGAAAATTATAGCATCAGCCCCTTTCTCAGACAAAATGTCTTATGATAAAAGCGAAGATATTTGCATTATTACATCCAAAGCACATGGGGACAATACCAACGGACTTTTCAAAATTGCAGTAGCAACTAGGTAGCGTAATTAAAAGAAACAAAAGAGTGTCTTACACCTATCAGAGGGTAGACTACACAATAAACCATATTACTTAATGACATGAGAAACCAAAGAGCAGGCAAATGGGATTTCTTACATTTGTTCACCTTACTGACTGGACAAGCAAAAAACCCTCTTAAACAATTTATTCCCATAGGCTATATGGGTGATGAAATGATGCAAGACCCCAACATATAGCTCCCTCCAAATCATTTATAAGAAACACAGAAGCAATAGTTTGACTATCAACAGGCAAAGGGAAAATATGGAAAAAGCATTTATCAACTAGATCCATATAGTATTTCTTCCATATTTTCATCTTGATGGAGCAAGCAGCAACCAAGAACAATACTGACTTTTTCATGGTATGGAGCCTTTGTGGTTCATCAGTGAGGTAGAAAATCAGATTCTTTTCTGTAATATCCTTATAGGACATATTTAAGAGTTCATGGAGCATTCGAACAAGGAAATTTTCTCTTGGCAGTAGATATTTTGAAACTTTGAAGCACATCTGAAAACTCTAGTTTTGAAGATTACTAAGGTCAGTGATATCAATGGAAAACAGGACAGAGTTTAACTAGTTTTTGTTTATCATAAGTGAAGGTGCAGCTTTTCAAAATACATGATACATTGGAATATTGTGGTTTAGACGGTAGAAAGATCCCAACAAACAGTCCAAACTATTCATATGACGCAGATGGCAGGCCATAATGACTTCTTGTTACCTCAGCAAGATCTTCGGCTAGGCATTGTAGTTGCCCTGTAAGAGAAGTGACCTGCCTTTGAAGATTTGGTATAAGCTGCTTTGCCTGTTTGAGTTCTGAACCCTGCTTTTCCAAAAGATCCTGAACTTGAGAATTCATAACATCTGGGAACAGTATGGAATTTTTCAGAGACTTTATCTCTTCCCTTTGCTTTAAGCACAAATCCTTAAGCTTTTCAACCTGTCAGTATATATGCAAATCAGAAAATGAAGCAAAGAGGTATGTAAGCTCAAAGCATCACTTCCTTAATGTAACCTCAGAAGAATAACTTGGTTCACGTTGAAAATTGCAGGGAGGAAAAAAGGGAGACAACTTTGGATTGTTTGTTTTTCTGTTCAAACTCCACTATCAACCCCATAACATGGATATTCGTAAAAAGAAAAGGAATAAACACCTTAAAAAAAGTTAATTTACAATAAAGACTTGTATCAACTAAATCCACAACATACAAACACATTCGATTAGAAATCAAGCATAATTCCAGCTCATCAATAAAGAACCAATAATAACATCATCCCCACATTTTGCAACAACATAAATGTGCCATCTCGACCAAGATCATTACATCATTCTTTTAAATCATCAACCACCTACACCAGAGACATTTTACAACTATAGATGTGCCGCCTTGAACAGGAAGTTTTTGAGCAAATTTACACCTCCATTATTCTTGAAAATCCACATATCAAAAGATAAACTCTTCGAGTGAAAATAGACAACAATAAACCTTTCGAGTGAAAAGAGACACCAATTTTGCACCTTGACATAAAATGTACCAAATAATTCAAAAGGTCACAGCTTTTGAACCAACAAATTAAAGAAGAAGCTGCTGGTCAAACATTCCATTCAAAGTTAGTCTACAATTATTAAGATGCACGGATAAAGCTTCCCTCACAAAAATTTATGCTACAGTAGAGAAAAAGGGTTAAAATTTCAAGAATCATGACAGAATGCAAGATAAAACTATATGATATACAAAATAGCACCACTTTCTTTTTCTCTTCAAGCATCAACTGAAGTAACACGCTTATATCAAATCAGAAATCATTAACAATCCCACCTAATTGATAAACAACCAATGTGCAATCAAAAGTAATATCATCCCACATTCAAAATGCCATCTTGAACAAAATAATTGCATCAATAAAAATGCCATCTTGAACAAAATAATTGCAGCATTTTTAAGATTATAAACCTCCAACACCAAAGACATTGATTACCACTATCACGAAAAAAAACACTTCTTAAAAATGCAGTTATGATGCCAATTTACACCTCCGATGTTCTTAAAAATCCACATACCAAAAACTAAAATCTTTGAACTAAAAAGCCAAAAAGTTTGCATCTTGCCCAAAAATTTTCCCAAATAATTCAAAAAGGCACAGCTTTTAAACAAATCCCAAGTTGTTTATCAAACTGTTTAAATCAATGTTAGCCTCCAAATATTAAGCTGCACAGAAAAAAGTTTCCCTTACAAATTTTATGCTACAATAGCAAAATCAGATAACACTAAAATTATATGATATATAAATGGAGTACCTCTTGGTTTTTCTCCTCAAGCATCAACTTAAGCTCAACAATCTGATCCTCCTGCTCCTTATTCATACTTAACAGCTCCCTCTCACTTCTAAGCACCATTCCTAATGTCCTCGTATTCCCCTTAACCTCCGTCAATGCCTTCTTCGCGCTTCCTTCCTCTTTTTTCACACCAGCAGAAGAAGAAGAACCTTTAAACAACTTCTTATGGAAAGCAGTCAAACCACTTCCCCTTTTCGCCGTTTTCTTCAAATCTTCAGCTATAAAATCTGCAGGAATAATCAATTTCAAATCACCCTTTTTCTGCTGCTGCTGCTGCTTCAACAGCTTAGAGGAGGCGGATTTGTGTTCAACGAATTTCTTGACCATGGAGCTGAAATTGGATTGGTGGGTAGTTGGAGCAACACCATTTGAACCCTTCTTGATTTTGATTAGAGCTGTGTTGTGGGTTTTTGGGGTGAGGTCTGTAGAGGAAGAAGGGTCGGACTTAGTGGAAGATCTTGAAGAATCAAAAGAAGTTTTAGCATAGCGAGACGATGGCTTGATTAAAGACATTGTTGGGGTTGTGAAAGTTGGGTATTTGGAAAGTTTACTGTTTGAATTTTAGGACAGAGAGAGCATTTTCTAGGCTTGCTTGTGTCTCTGTGTGTGTGTGAGAGAGAGAGAGATGAAGAAGAAGATAGTTTGCCGCTGAGTGAATTCAAATTTTTGGGAGCGTTTAGACTTTGGGAGATTTTTTAGAATTATCACATGATGCTAATAAGTTAAACAATATTTGCTCTGTACAATTTACCTGAAATGTTTTTCTTTTTCTTCCTCCAAAAAAAAAAGGATATGTTTTTTTATTTAACAAATATTTAGAAAAAAGTGTACTATTTCTATTTAAATATTTATTTGTTTTAAGAGTAATTTTGCAATATTATAAAATCTTTTCATATTTCTTAAATTTCGTATTCAATCAAACTACATCATGTAAATTGTGATGGATAAGTATTATTTTTTAGGACAGAAGCAAAAGATGAATCAGAATTTTCACTAAAGGGATTTAAAATATAAAGAAGTAAACCTACGAAGAAATCAAGGGGTGCAACATCTATTTTATATACATAAGAAATAATTATGAATCCCCTTGCGGTAACCTAACTCCGCCCCTTAATAGAAGAGGACGTAAAATTATTGTCACGTGATTAGAATATCATAGTTCGAGCTATGACAATAATCTCAGGGGTAAAATGAAAGTAAGTTTAGACTTTTTATCAAAACATCACTCCCTATTCCCTAATGACGGAGAACTTCTCCAATTGTCTTTATTGTTTCTAGCTCTCACAAGTCCTTGAAAGGAGCTCAAATTAGTTTACTCTTTATTGTAAAACTCAACTTTTCAACGCAAATTTCAGTCTCATTAGCTCTATAAATATCATATTTAAAGTTAGAATCAAAGAGTTAGTTAAAATAAATTATATTTTTTAAAATAAAAATTAATAACATAATAATAAAACAAATAAATTGAAACGGAAGAAATATAATTAAACGTACCAAATTGACATCCTACAAAATCGATGGAATAATTCTCCGTATTCACCTGATTAAATTAATCATTTGATGGCAAGTTAATCTCTTAGTTCAAATATAAAATGGTCATTCAGTTTTATAATAGTATTTTAATAAATTAAATTTTGAGTGAGTATACTTTTATTTTTAATACAAGTATTAATTTGGTGTATGTGTGTTATATGTATGTCTTGCATTAATATATTAACTTTAATATATACAAAAAAAAATTATTAAAAATAACAATTGACATATGATATTTTCTTAAATAATATGAATAAAATATTATACTCATAAGTTGTTGTTTATATTATCTCACATGACAATTCTTTAAAAGATGCTAGCTTATGTTTTCTTTTATCGTTTTCACTGATAAAAAAAAGTTGTTCTACGTAGATAATCATCTTGAAAGTTATATATATGTGTGTTCACGTGAGAAACAATGTTTGAATACATAGAGTTTTATTTTAGTTAAAATTTGTCACTATAATATATTTATTGCAAATCACAAATATATTAGAATCAACATATAACTCTTCTAAATTTGTTCGAATAACACTCATAAATAATGCTAAAAGATAGCATGAGTACATGATAAATAAGAAAAAGAAAATCTTTCATTTTGGTTTATTTTCACAGAACACAAGATAAGATTTATTAAAATTGAACAAGGTATCACAGAATGAGGTGCAAGGTTATATACATGTGATGCCCTCTCATCAGAAATCGTACTTAAATTTGCAAAATAGAATTGAAGTAAAATTGAAATCTTAAAGGTACAAAACTGGTTTAGTACAATTATATACAGGGGGGGTTATGTAACATTTAAAATTATAGGGAAGGTATGTGTTATAAGACTAAACATCAGGGAGGGTTTGTGAAATTATCCCCTTATTTTATTTTTTACTCTGTTGGTCAACATGAAAAGGGTTAGGGTCGGGTAAAAACCCGATTTGCTTTAACCTAAGCTTGCAGGAGACGGATTGCGTGAAAATTAAATTGAGAAAATGGCCGAAACGGAGGAGGAAGAGAATAAGGGACCAAAACAATTTTTTCTGCAAAAGTTTGATGTGGGATCATCGTTATCAGCGACACCGTATATGTTGCAACCGGAGAAGATGAGGCAAGAAAAGCTTTCATCTGTGACACCATTACCAGAGTGGCAAAAACATAGGCTACGTGTGAGTATGATGAAATCTTTGTATAATGGGCCATCTGATGCAGGACCATTGCTTTCGCAACTGGCGAAGTTGAGGCAAGCAAAACTTGAAGGACGACCGGTGACTAATACTGTGATAATGCATAATGGGGAAGAAGTTGATCTGGAAGCTCTCTTGCGGAAGGAGAAGAGACCAGAACCAGAACTAGAACAAAGTGTACCATTGGACGAGAGTAAAAAACCAAGTCTGGAATGGATTGCCTTGCAATTGGACAAGGCGAGGCAAGAAAGACGTGAACAAGGATGTGAAAATATGCAACAAGATAGGCTGGAATCGTTCTTACTTGAATACGAGAAGATGAATCGACAAAAAATTGCACAAGTAGAAGGAGAATGTGTGATTGTGCCAGCTGAGATGAGGCAAACTGAAATTAAACAAGGAGAATGCCTCAAAGGTGGTTCTTTAAGCCCCTATTGCAATTGTTCTCCACTCTCATGTGGATTCAACAACCTGGTTCTTGTTCCTCCCATCGGCGCCGTGGAGGAATATAACGCACATTATGTGCCATATTGGCTCCACTACCTCCGACAGCTTCGTCAAACCCATGTTTGCTTCCTTTCAATTCTCTCTTTATTTTCTGTTTCTTGTCTAGCTTCATGTTTCTATTAATTAATAATTGAATAATTGCTAACGGTGTGAATCTATTAATTGCTAAATGTGTGAGTATCAATTTCGTTGTTGATCAACGGACAACAATAATTTGATGTTGTTACATCGAATCTTATCAAAGTTCAACCAACCTATTTCACTATTCATGTTAATAAGTTTTTCATTATCCATAAATATGAATTACCAAAAATAGTCCATGAACACTAATAGCCCACTATGTTTACTTTGATGAGGGACTTGTGAAGTTTTCAAAAAAAAAAAAAAAAAGAAGAAGATAATGGACTCTTTGGATCCTCTTGTCTTACTCGGGATATTCCAATTGTTAGAATGTATATGCCGGAGGCGAAAATTTTGGTCTTGTGTCTACCCGAGAATTGTTTTGGTTCCTTTTGGCATTAAACCTTTGATCCCCGTATTGGCCCCTTTCTCGTTTTAAACTAATTGATGGCTTCGTGAGCTCAAATCTGATGTTCCATTATGTTTTTCTCTTTCTTTCAGTTAGTATAGTTTTCATTCTTGTTAGCTTGTTTGACAGTGTTTTGACATTGATGTCCATCCCGGTCCGTCTTTTGGTTCTGCAATATCACCATATGATTTCAATCAGGATGCTGAGTTAATGATGGAATTGGCTAACCTTGCGATCCAGCAATATAATGAGAAAGAGTGCAATGTATGCTCTAGACTTTATTTTCTTTGTGGCTTGGTTTCTTCTACAAGTGATAATTAGCAACTCTTTTTGCAGGTTTTCAAGTACAAGGTTTTGGAGATTGAGAAAGTCAATTTTACGGTGACAAGTTACTTTGAATATTGGATAACTGTGAAAGTCTTAAACCTCACTCTTGGTACTCCTATTGAGACTTTTCAAATCCATGCTGGTAAAAGTTGCCTCGATGTTAATGCAAAAGTTATCTATTGTTGCAAGCCTAAAGAAGAGGTAAACCCCTAATATAAATTAGGGTTTTCTTTCCATGAACAACAATGCACTTACTTGATAACTAATTTTACTTTGATTTGTTTTTCTGAAATAAATATAGGCGGTCGTTGGTTTGGCAAACTGCGACATTTGTTTTGGTAAGCTGCGTGGAGAGGCGTGTCAATCTCTATAGTTTACTTTGAGAAGTGATCTGACATCTTAGTTAATTGAAGTATGTGATATTCTAAAGTTGGGAATGGAACAAAAAACATTTTTCTTTAGCCAGCATTCATAGGTATTTTTTGCCTGATTTTTTTGAGCCCTGATCTTTCTATGCAGTTTAATGTTTAAATGCCTAAAAAGTCATTGTTACATAAATAGCGGTTTATGAATTTTTGCTATCAAAACTGTTGTAAATTGATTACTCAAATAACTCATATGCCATGTAATAGTTTTATGAGACTTTATTGTTTTGATCTTTATGGTGAGATTAACAGTCCATGAGAGACTCTACACTAGAGAGATCGGTGAAATGTGGAATTACAAACATTCAAGAATGCGCACCGTGATCTGGAAAATATTGCATGCTCACTTTGTTTTTCAAGAAACTATCTGGTTGGGTCTACTGAAGTGTCAAGAGACTTATGGACCGGAACCAAGAAATACACCCAAAGGACCCTACTTTACTTATCAGACAGATCATCCAGGAAGTGTTCCACATGGGACAACTTAAACCTAGATTAACACAAAGAATGGACCACCTCAATTACTATTCATAGGTCCTAAGATCTCTTTCACGCTTGTATTATGGCCATAGTCTTTTATTATTTTTTTTGCTCGAGGTTAAGTGGTATAGATGTTTCTGAGAGATGCTCTACTGGGTTGGGGCTGTCTAGGTCTGGGCAAAGAGCCGAGCCGGTTCGGAGCTCGGCTCATTTTGAAAAAAAGCTCAACTCGGCTCGACTTAGTTTCAATTAAATTTTGGCTCGGCGCGATAAAAGCTCGATCAAGCTCGAGCTCGATTGAGCTGGCTCAGTTGGCTCAATTTAAGAAATAATATTCTTTCATTAAGCTCAATTACGAAGTACATTATAAATTTAACTTAACATATTATATTAATTTAACACTATATAATTAATATTTATTCAATGTTAGTAAATTTTTAACCACAATGTAACTTAAGCTTACTATATCAGTATGGATGTTCATAGTCCGGTTTGAGTCGATTTTTTATTATAATCAAAATTAAATCAAGTTTTCAATTATTAAAATCAAGTCAAATCAAACATAATATATATTCATCAATTTGGTTGTTGTCAGATATAGTTATGTTTTTTTTTAATTTTTAAAAAATCTAATGTTATTCATCTCTTTATTTTTCTTCCTACAATTACAAAAAATAATCATTATTTGTCTAACTTATAATCCTTTGATATTCTTTTATCAAGGTGGGTATAATTTCTTTGAATTATTGAGAAAATGTCTTGAGATCTACAAGTATTAATTAGGTAAATAAAAAGTTTACAAAAAATATAAAAAGTCTAGATAAAAAAGAGCCGTCTCGACTCGGCTTGGCTCAGTCAACATGTAGAAAAACTCGATTAAGCTAAGCTCGGCTTGGCTCAACTCAGTACTATTTAAAGCTAGGTAAGGCTCGACTCGAGCTCAGCTCGGCTCGGTTAGACTCACTCGGCTCAATGCCCAGGCCTAGAGCTGTTCAGTCCAGTCCAATTATTTTTTTAACTGTACAGAAATGTTTAATCAGTATACAAACCTACTTAAGTACCCAAATAAAAACTTACCTATGTTTCCATAAAGCTCCAATCATATAGACTCACATAGGAAAACATATTCACAGATTCAGTTTCAAATTTTCCATATCAAAAAATTTCAACACCAAAAAATAACAAAATATATATATAAATATAAATATAAATATATATATATATATATATATGAACAGAAATTACTACCATGATCAAGTTGATCGATGTTACAAGAGAATAAAGTGGAACTGTGGAAGTTAGTTAGCTTCCCGAAGTTAGTTAGCCTTTCCGGAAATTAGTTAGCTGTTAGTTAGTAAATAACTGTCAAGTTGTAACTGAATTGTATTGACCATTATAAGTTGATAAATAGACCTATTGTTGTATAATAATTCATTCATAATATTCAATATAAATCTTCTCTCTAATCTTCTTCTATCTCATCTCTCGTTCATTCTTTTTACTGCTTCTCGAATTAGTCCCTGATCAGTAAAGCTTATTCTTCAAGTTTACTTCTAAAATTGACAGTCCTTTTTACAGTTTATGCATCAATTGGTATCAGAGCCATCTATCCTTGGCTATTTGATGATAACCGGGAGTAAAAGTCAAGACAATTCTAGTGTAGAAATAGAGGACAAACTGGCTCAGATTCAAGAGCAGTTGTAGAAATTAATTGAGGGCATGATTAGTATAAACGGTAGGAATTCGCAGACAGATAAAAAGCTGGGTGAAATCAGAGAAGCAATGAATCGTATGGGATTCAGAGTAAGAGTTAAGGAAATGGCCAGAGATGAATCTTCAACTGACAAAGCCGGAGCTATGGATCTTAATCAGGAGGGTAGATCCAAGGAAAATTCCAACAATGATAATTTCTTTACTCGATATTCCAGGTTAGAATTTCCTAGATTTTCTGGTCAAGATTTAAGAACTTGGTTGTATAAGGTGGATCAACTGTTTTCTATGGATGAAGTTCCATTTGATCAAAGGGTAAAGGTGACATCTATATATTTAGAAGGAGATGTTATTGCGTGGCATAGATCCTTCATGAAATTTAGAAACTCTCCTATGGATCTTAGTTGGCCTAAATATATACTAGCCCTAAATGAGAGGTTTGGAGAAAATCTTGAAGATCCCATGGAAGCTATTAAAAACCTAACTCAGACTGGTAGTGTATGGGAGTACCAGGCTGATTTTGATAGCTTGTTAACTGTTGTGAATTTATCTCAAGAGAACACTATTAGTTGTTTCTTGGGGGGACTAAAGCTTGAATTGAATAAAGCTGTAAAGATTATGGATGCATACAAGCTAGCCAGGTTGCAAGAAGAAGTGTTTGAGGCACAGGCTCAAGCTTGGGAATTGAAATATGTGAGTAGATCACAAGGTCCATTGTTGCTTACTCCTAGCCAAGGTAGGATAACACATATACAAAGAACCAGCAATTCCAGCACATCAATCAAGAGGTCTACTGAAGTGCAGCCTTATAAAAATCCTAAGTTCATTGGACCTCAGAATGGGAGGAGATTAACGGCTGCAGAAATGGATGAAAGGAGATCCAAGGGCCTTTGTTTCTTCTGTGATGAGAAGTATGTAATTGGCATAAGTGGACAGCCAAGAAACAACTCTATATGATGGATATGGTAGAAGAGGAAGTGATTGTGGAGTCTAAAGTGGAGGAAATAGAACCAGAATTAGTAGGAGGAACTGAGGAGTTGATGACTATACCTCTACAAGCTTTTTACTGGAGTTACTGGTTACCGGACCATAAGGGTGACCGAATATCATGAGAAGATGCCTTTGCAAGTCTTAGTTGATACAGGTAGCAAGCACAATTTTATTGATCAAGATATGGCTAGAAGGTTATGATGTTAGGCTAGCAGCATTAAGGTTCAAGCAGCGAGTGTAGCTGATGGCAGAAAGGTCTAGACAACTTCAGTATGCAAAAATTTACAGTGGTTATTACAGGAAACCACATTTGTATCTGATTTTCTTATTTTGCCTTTGAGCATTATATGAAAAGAAGAAAAACATAGTAACCTAAAAAGAGAATAAGCAAAAGTGGAAGAAATCAACAACAAGAAGCGAACAACATACACAATTACTTCAGTATGGATCAACTTATACAAATTATACTCTTTTTGCTTTTCAATTGATCAATTTAAACAATGGCTTGTAATAACCTATTTAATTTTTTGGAAATAAAATTTGGGAACTTGAATCGTAGTATTATGACTTATGAGCAACTTTCTCCAAATAGATTCTTTGAGAAGCCAAAAACGGATTATGACTTTGGTCAAAACACGTCAATCAACAACACATTGGCTGTTTTCTATATCAAAAACCCGAAAAATAAAATTGATACTCCCCCAAAAGCACATTTAACAACAATTTCACACGTGCACGCATATATATATATATATATATATATAGTGAAGATTGAGTTCTTTCTCCATAACGCACCTGTTCTGCAAAATATATTGTATTCATTGAAAATAACAGAGAAACTAATCGAACTCGGGGAAGAATTCAGCAAACTAATCGAAGCATCAAATAAGAACGTAGTAGTCTACTATCAAACAGAACTAAAAATCGGCATTGTTACAAAGATAAAATAAAAAATATAGATTCTGGAGAAGCTAAATTGAGCACATGCATCTCATTACACTATTATTTCTTCTTCAATTCATACCAGATAAAATTGACAGATCAAGACTATTGCTTAACAAAACAAATTCTTTTTCATATTCAACCATGAGAGGGCAACTTGAGCAGAAATTACCTTATAACAGAGAGCAGCACAGGTACGGCAATGGCCGAAGAGGAAAGATTCAGTTTCAACTAGCAATTCGAAGAAGACGAAGAAATTACAGAGATTTATATTAAGGCTGCAGAAATCGAATTAAAACCGAAATGAGAAAACGCAAATGAAAAAAAGATACAGAAATTACCTTATAACAGAGAGCGGCAGAAGTACGGCAATGGCGGAAGAAAAATATTCAGTTTCCAGCTAGAAATTCGAAGAAGATAAGATTAGAGAGGATTTGTATTAAGACTGCAGAAATGGAAATGAAAAGTAAGAAGAAAAAAAAAAAAGAGATAGAAATTACCTTATAACAGAGAGAGGCAGGACGGCAATGGCTGAAGAAGAAAGACTCAATTTCCAGCTAGCAATTCGAAGTAGATGATAGAGTTTCAGATAGAAATTCGAAGGAGAAGAAGTAAATTAGAGAGCATTTATACTAAGGCGCAGAAACGAAGTTACAACTGAAAATGAGAAAACGCTAACGAAAATGCAAAAAGAAGCCGTAACAGAATTTCCCACCAAAACTGTCAACAAACCAACATTTGAAATCATCGGCTGAGTTGGCATGCAATTCCACATCACCACTCACATTTTTTCATCCATATATCATTTATGTTAATTACACCATTGAACGTAAAAATGCTACTATAAGATTTATTCTCCAACATTGGAAAATTTTGCTCTCTGCCTTTGAGATTTGAAGCCCAAAAAATAAGAAAACGTCTCTGCGTCTTCTGCCAAGTGCCAGTCGGGAGAGAGAAGCTTTTAAGAATGTATCCTTTTTGAATTTGCGCCTCTTCCTTTTCATATTTTACAATTTAGTCCCCTAATGCGTTCATTCTTTGACAATTTATAAAAAGATTTGTTCACTCCATTTTAATTTATCCGATACTATTTTCTTTTTAATCAATTCAAAAGGAGTACTCTCTCCGTCTCAATTTAAAGAAACATTCTCTTCATTTCCATTTTCGTGGTACCATTTGATTTTGCACAAATTTTTTTAAAATAGAATATAATTTTAAAATTTATGGTTTAAAGCATTTCTTGACTATTTGTGTGACTATAAATCATTTCCTTAAGGAAAAATAAAGAACTTTACGGTTAAATTATTTTCAATTATAGAAGGGTGACATTCTTTTTGGAATAGACTAAAAAGGAAAGTGTGTCATATAATTTGAGATAGAGAGAGTAATATCTTTTTTATATTTAATAACAATTTAACTTTAAACTTCTCATTTTACCTTTAATAAGATAACTTATATCCACACAAATATCGGTTCCGACTCCGTGCCAATTTATGCAACACTCCTTTTGTATTGTCAACTCCAAAAAGTGACACATTTCTATATTTAGTACTACTTCATTTGTCTCATATTAATTTTCATGTTTCACTTCTCGAAAGTCAATTTGACTTATCTTTGAAATTAAATTGGATCAGACTAATTAAAATTATAATTTTGATATTCGAAAATTATATAAAAAGTACTATATATTGCAATTCTTCTCATATTATATGATGAAAATATATTGTAAAATATTTGTCAAAATTTGTATAATTAACTCTCAAAAAGTGAAATATAACAAATATTTTGAGACAGAGAAAGTAACAATCAACGTGATTCGAGTCTACTAAATACGTGAAAATTTATGAATATATATTTCGTTAATAATTTGATCTCTTAGCTGAAATAGATTACACAATTTAAAAACTAAGAAATTAAAGTGGCTGTTAGATTACTGGTTTTGATGCTGTCAACCTCACATAGGGACCTGATCCCTTGTGCTGGTGTGACTCATTTTTTAGCTGGACGGGAAAAGACTTTACAGTTGGAAAGTTTGCTTTTTGGCTATCAGTTGGTGAGAGCAGAAGTGCACAGCAGCACAGCATGGAATCATAGCAGCATCCTAGGCCAAGTTGGTCACATGTGCTTGACCAAAAAGAGAGCTTTCTAGTGGGTATCATTACTACTCTCTCCTTTTATCCATGTGGCTAGTGGGTATCATCAATACACTCTCCTTCTACCCATGTGGATGAAAGGAAGCTGAAAAGATATAAAGGATAGAACCCAACAACTCTTTCCATCAAGAGAAATCATTCAGAAAAATAGATCTAAAAAATAAGCTTATTCTTCTCTCAAAAGGCAGCCATTGTTTCCTTGTTTCACAGCAAGAATCAAAGAAAAATAACTCAAGTTTAGAGGCTGCCATTGAAGGAGAAGAAGTGCACTGCAAAACAGAAACCTTGTATTTCGTACAAGTTTTATTTTCTTGTTTTTCATGAGTTGTTTTTCTCGTTTTGGTCTGCTAGAGCTAGTAGACATTTTGGCTAGAGTTAGCCTTGTATTTCAGTTGAGTTTTAGCTGAAGTAGAGAATATTGAAGTCTTGTAATAGAGGTATTACAAGTGGGAGGTTAGGAGGTTAACCTCTTAGTTGTGTACTAGGTTTTGTAACTTTTGTTGCTCAGATCTAGTAGTGGAGTTTGAGAAATCCTACGAGGTAGGTCGTGGTTTTTTACTTCCAGTGAGCAAGGAAGTTTTCCACGTAAAACTTCGTGTGTCTTCTTCTTACTGTTGTATTTTCGTGTACATGTGTCTCTGCCTCTGTGTAACCTGATAGAGGGACCTGATCCTGAGTAAGGTGGTCGACCCATATAATTCAACAATTGGTATCAGAGCAGGTGCTTTCTAAAAGGTTAACACCTAGAAAGACTCCTGTAAAATATGGCAGCACCACCAAATTTAGAAGAAGGACAGTCTACTACCAGACCTCCCAGGTTTAATGGCCAATATTACGGATGGTGGAAAACAAGAATGCATGATTTCATCATGGCTGAAGATTGTGAGCTGTGGGATGTGGTACTGGATGGACCTTATGTGCCAATGAAAACCGTAAAGGAAGGAGAGACAACCATCTCTATTCCCAAAACCCGAAAGGAGTTTGATGATCATGACAGAAAACTCATAGAAAAGAATTACAAATCTAAGAAGCTTCTTGTTTGCGGTATTGGTCCGGATGAATATAATCGAATCTCTGCTTGTGAGACTGCAAAGGAAATATGGGACTGTCTCAGAACCGCTCATGAAGGGACCAGTCAGGTCAAGCAGTCCAAAGTGGATATGCTTACCACTCAATACGAAATGTTCTCCATGAGGGAAGGTGAATCTATTCAAGAGATGCATACCAGACTCACGTCCATCACTAACGAGCTCTATTGTTTGGGAGAAGTGATCAAGCCAAGCAGGCTGGTCAGGAAGGTACTCAATGTCCTCCCCAAGTCTTGGGAGAGTAAAGTTGATGCGATCACTGAAGCTAGAAATCTGGAAGTCCTCACGATGGATGAACTCATAGGCAATTTAAAAACCTATGAGCTCAAGAGGCAGCAGGACCAGAGCAGGAGTGAGCTGAAGAAGGACAAAGGATTAGCTCTTAAAGGAGCTCAAGCAAGCTCTAGCGAAGAAGATGAAGATATGGCCTACCTAACAAGAAGGTTTCAGAAAATGATTAGGCGAAGTGGCAGCCTTCCTAGGAGGACAAGCTCGAACAAGGGACCTAGTTACAATGATCTGTGTCACAAATGCGGCAAACCAGGTCACTTTATCAAGGACTGTCCGATGCATAAGATGGATTACAAGGAGTATCTGAGAACCACTGCCGAAAAGGCCCAGAAGAAGGACCGAGTCCCTGACAAGTTCAGAAGAAGAGCTGCAGCCGACAATATAGTCAAGCAAGCTCTAGCTGCTTGGGGGAACTCCTCAGATGAATCTGATAAGGAGGATGCTGTGAAAGATGCTTCTATGATGGCTGTGGAGGATGATGACTCACCCTTTGACTCAATGTTTGCCTTCATGGCAAATTCGGATGGAGATGAAGATGAAGAGGTAACTTTCCTTGACATTAAAAAGAATCTAAAAGACTATAATGGGAAAGAATTGAGGTCGCTAGCTTGTGTGTTAATTGACTCTTTTTATGATCTTACCAAAGAAAAGGAAAGTCTGAATCAATATATAGATAAACTTGAGCTAGAAAAGGTGAACTTGATCTCAAGTTTGGCAGAACTAGAAGAGAAATGTCAAGAGCTAGTCAATGAGCAAAATGCCTTTATTAAAAAGGGAGGGACTAGTGACATGAAAAATGCTCAAAAAGAATTCGAAGCTGAACTGAAAAGGTCACAAGATGAGCTCACTGTAATAATGAAAAGAAACACTGAGCTTGAGAAAAATGTGATCCAACTGAATGCTGAGCTTGAGAGATCGCTTAAATGGAATGCCTCTTCACAGATCTTACAAAAATTAACCGGACAAAGATCTAACTCCGGTGAAGGGTTAGGTTATAAGAAAAGTAGTCCTCCTTATAATCCTCACAGTAAATATGGATCTAATCCTGATAATTTGCTGTGCACACACTGTGGTAGGAATGGGCACCTTAAGTCTAACTGTGTATCGAGGCAAGCAGCCTTAAGAAAGACGGTGATTAGTAAAGGAGAATTAGGGACCATAAGGGGACCTGGTTCCAAAATGTCTCAGATCAGGCTGCCTGAGTGGTCCAAAAGAAAATTGATTTATCCTCTGTCTCGGTACTGGGAACTCAAGCTGAAATGGGTTCCCAAGTCTAATCTATAATCTATATGTGCAGGAAGGAGTGAGAGAAAGCAGTCGGAAATGGTATATGGATAGCGGCTGCTCAAAGCACATGACTGGAAATGTTGATAATTTTCTCTCACTCAAGGCATATCAGGGAGGCTCAGTATCTTTTGGGGATGGCAAAAAGGGACACATTCTTGGTGTTGGGAAGATTGGAAAGACACTTGCCCATGCCATAGAAAATGTCTTCTATGTAAATGGACTGAAGTACAGCCTCCTGAGTGTCTCACAAATCTGCGACAAAGGAAATGAAGTCAAATTCGTTTCAGACCAGTGTACAGTGACAGATCTTCAATCAGGAAGAGTTGTTTTGACCGCAAACAGATGCAAGAGCATGTATGTTGCTGATCTTGATTCAGCTGCTAGAAATGGGCTTAACTGCTTAAGCGTGGTGGAGGATGAAGCTACCTTGTGGCACAGAAGGTTGGGACATGTAAGTTCTGTTCTTCTCAACAAGCTAGTATCCAAGGACCTGGTTCGAGGACTCCCAAAGGTGAAATTTGCTCAGAGTCAGATCTGTGATGCTTGTGTTCAAGGGAAACACACCAGGTCTTCATTCAAGAACAAAAAGGAAGTGAGCACCTCCAGACCCCTGGAGCTACTACACATGGATCTGTGTGGACCTGTAAAGGTTGCAAGTCGTGGAGGAAAGAAGCTGATCCTTGTAATTGTTGATGACTATTCAAGATATACCTGGGTGATGTTTCTTCGCACTAAAGATGAAACATTCCCCACCTTTGAGTCATTTGCAAACCAAATTCAGGTGAAGCTGAACTGCAACATTGCAGGGATCAGGTCTGATCATGGAACTGAATTTGAAAATGCCAAATTTGAAGCTTTCTGTGCTGCCAAAGGAATCAGTCACAACTTTTCTGCTCCCAGGACTCCACAACAGAATGGAGTAGTTGAAAGGAAGAATCGAACTCTTGCAGATATTGCTAGAACATTGCTCATAGATGGAGGAGTGGCAATGTCATTCTGGGCAGAAGCTGTCAACACGGCCTGTTATGTGGTCAATCGGTGTCTAATTCGGCCATTACTTGGAAAAACCCCCTATGAGCTGCTGAATAAAAGGAAGCCGATGCTGAACTACCTTAGAGTCTTTGGATGCAAGTGTTTTGTGCTAAACAACGGCAAGGACCATCTAGGAAAATTTGATCCCAAAAGTGACGAGGGAATTTTTCTAGGATACTCATTAAATAGCAAAGCATACCGAGTCTATAATAAACGGACTCAGTGTGTTGAAGAAAGCATCCATGTCGTATTTGATGAAAATGGGAAGCTGAAGAGCACGGAAGCACTGGGTAAGGACGAATTTGAGGAACTGTGGCTGTTCCAAAGAGATGATGTCAATCATGATTCATCTAAAAAACCTGACATCACAAAGAACTCCCTGCAGAATGGAGATCAGACCACTCATGATGAAGCAACAGAACACATCAGAGAAGAGGAGGCAGAAAAGGAAGATGATGCAGAAGGCAACCCAGAAGAGGGACCTGGTTCCAATTCTGGAGAATCTGCTGGAACTGGTTCCAATTCTGAAGAATCTGTTGTAAAGGGATCTAACTGGAAACACAAATCTTCTCATCCTCTTGACAACTTAATGTCTCCATTGGACTCAGGAATGCAGACCCGATCCAAAACTCGAAACACATTTGCCTCATCAGCCTTCATATCACAGATTGAGCCCAAGAACATCAAGGAGGCACTGAAGGATGTGGAATGGGTGAATGCTATGCAGGAGGAGCTGCATCAATTTGAAAGAAGCAAAGTCTGGCACTTGGTTCCAAAACCATCTGATAGAACTGTTATAGGAACCAGGTGGGTCTTCAGGAACAAATTAAATGAGCAAGGGGTCACAGTCAAAAACAAGGCTCGACTGGTTGTTCAAGGGTACAACCAGGAGGAAGGGATTGATTATGATGAAACATTCGCTCCAGTAGCCAGAATGGAAGCCATTCGCATGCTGATTGCCTTTGCCTCTTTCATGGAATTTAAATTGTTTCAAATGGACGTCAAAAGTGCCTTCCTAAATGGGTACTTGAAGGAAGAAGTGTATGTGAAACAACCCCCTGGTTTTGAGGATATTGATAGACCTCATCATGTATACAAGCTGGACAAGGCACTATATGGACTGAAACAGGCTCCAAGGGCTTGGTATGAAAGACTATCAAAATTTCTTCTTGATAATGGTTTTAAGAGAGGAAGAATTGACAACACTCTTTTTCTCAAAACAAGAGGAAGAAATTTGCTTATTGCTCAAGTCTATGTTGATGACATTATATTTGGAGCCACTCTTGATTCACTCTGTGAGGATTTTGCAACGCTCATGGGAAGTGAATTCGAGATGAGTATGATGGGAGAACTTATGTTCTTTCTGGGGTTACAGGTCAAGCAGGACAAAGCTGGAACAGCCATCAGTCAGCAGAAGTATATCAAGGACCTGCTCACAAAATTTCATATGGAAAGTGCCAAACCAATTGACACTCCCATTGGGACTGCTTCAAAACTGGATAATGATGAACCCGGTCCTCCAGTAAATGAAACTATGTACAGAGGCATTATTGGCTCCCTGCTTTACTTAACAGCCAGCAGGCCAGATATTGTGTTTAGTGTGGGTATGTGTGCTCGATTCCAAGCTTGTCCTAAGGAATCTCATCTGAAGGCTGCTAAGAGAATTCTCAGATATCTTAAGGGGACCTCTGATTTAGTCCTTTTCTATCCATCTGGAGGTTCCTTTGAACTTATTGGCTATTCTGATGCTGACTATGCTGGGTACCTGGTTGATAGGAAAAGTACCTCAGGCATGGCTCATTTTCTGGGTTCTTCACTGGTCTCTTGGGGATCAAGAAAACAAAATTCAGTGGCACTCTCAACAGCTGAAGCAGAATATGTGGCTGCTGCTTCATGTTGTGCTCAATTACTGTGGATTAAGCAGCAACTGGAAGACTTTGGAGTCCTGACCGAGTGTGTCCCTTTGATGTGTGACAACACCAGTGCTCTGAATATGGCTAAGAATCCAGTACAACACAAGCGGACTAAGCATATTGACATCAGACATCATTTTCTTAGAGACCATGTTGAGAAGGGAAATATTCGTGTGGAATTTTGCAGGACAGAAGATCAGATTGCAGATATCTTTACCAAAGCCTTGAATAGGGACCAGTTTGATAAAAACATATTAAGGCTGGGCTTAATCAAAATGAATTAAATTCTCCCTCTTCTCTGTCTAAGTGTTGACTCTCGTTTTTGGCTATGATCTGAATGCAGGTATCCTTGCTAGTTTGTTGTGGATGCGTCTAACTCAGTTCTATACCTCCCTAGGTATACACGCATGGTGGATGTAAGGAAGGCTGGACTTAGACAAGTCAGGGACTTTGGACTGCCTGTTCAACCTCATAAGGGGACCAGGTCCTATCAGGTCAGTATTACTTTGTCACTTATAAACATATCTTGAGAATATTGTAAGAACTGCCCTTCCCGCTTGTTTCTTCCGGTATCCGGTCATAAAGTAAGTGTTATATCTACATCCAGTTCAAAAGTCTCTCTGATTAGACGTGTCATAACCCCTCTTAAAACCCTTTCCACCTTCCATCTTTCCTCTCACCTTTTTAAACTGCTCTCTGCAAATAACCTCTTCAAACTTCCTATTCCTCCATCTCTTACTCACCAGATTTCTTCCAGAGATAGGACCAATGAGTCTACTGAGCTGTCCAGGGAAGCCAGGCAGCTTATCTTGCAGAACCAAAAGGTGTTACGGGGCAGGGTATTTGATCCTGAAATTTGTGACATGGAAGGCATGGCTGAGCTGGTGGAAATGGTCAATTACCAAAGTTGGCGACACTTATTTGTTCCTCCAGTTCCTGTTTTACATGAGAATGAGGTCAGGGAATTTTATCATGAGCTGGAATTTGCTGATAATGGTACTAAGATCTACAGCAAGGTGAGTGGAGTCACCTTCATGATAAATGAGCAGGTTCTCAGTTCCATTCTTAAGGTTCCTAATAGAGGGATCAGGTCTGTCGATGGAGAATGTGCGCAAAGGCGTTTTATTTCCATGATTTCCAAGCTTGACAGAGTCACAGGGGAGAGAGTTCTCAAGAAACAAATGAAGGGTGTGTATCAGCTGCTGTTTGAGTTTGTAAATAAAGTACTTCTACCAAGGGCAGAGAAGAGGACTGTGGCAGGAGTTGCAGATCTATTCCTAATGGAAGCCCTCAGCACATTTCAGCCCATAAGCCTGGCTGGTGTGATGATCAATCACATACACAAAATAATGCATGTCAAAGATGGAAAGCATGGTCTAGCTTATGGATTCCCGCTGAACAAAGTCTTTGAATTTTTTGGTGTAGAATGCGGTTTGGGGATAGTAGGGTCAAAGAAGCAGATGTTTACCCTCTCGACGCTGGAAGAATGTGAATGTGTGATGCGTCGCGGAGGGGCACAGAGTCAGTCAATAGTGTCGGACTTAATTGCCTCGCAAGAGAAGTCCAATATGGAGATAGAACGGCTCACTGCTCTGCTTGTCCAAAAGGAGGCTGAAATAGTTCGTCTGAGGGCGCACCCAGTAGAGGACCCTGGCACCATCTCTGCTCTCAAGGAAGAGAATGAAGCTTTAAAGGCTGAGATTAAGGATTTAAACCAAAAAACTGCTTACTGCCAATGATCCTCTCAAAGCAGAAAATGAAGCTCTGAAGGTTGAGGTCAAGGACTTGACTAGGAAATTGCTTATTGCCCATGAAACCTTCAATGATCGCCTCTCAGCCCTCTTCCACAGACCACCCGACCCAAAATGATGTTCCTATTTTTTTTATCTCCTTCCTGTTTTGCTCTCTTTCCCACGATTATGGACAGTTCTTGTATGATTCTCTTTTGGTATGTTATGCTAAGTGATAATGTAATGCTTTTCTGATTGCAGGGGTTGGCTGTTGCATTGTTCTTATTGTCTATTAGTTTTTCTGTCTTTCTTATTTCCATTAGTGTCAGTGTTGCCCCAGTGGCCATGAGTTAACTCACCTAATCATTCTTGTCTTGGTTTACTGTTCTTTTCTTTTTTATGATGCCAAAGGGGGAAGATACTAAGACAGGGGGAATTATGGGGGAATTATGCTGAATGACAGGGGGAATTATGCTGACAGGGGGAATACTGTGAAGTGTGTTAGATAAAATGTGCAAAGAAGGTTGTCAAGGTTGTCATCATCAAAAAGGGGGAAATTGTTAGATTACTGGTTTTGATGCTGTCAACCTCACATAGGGACCTGATCCCTTGTGCTGGTGTGACTCATTTTTTAGCTGGACGGGAAAAGACTTTACAGTTGGAAAGTTTGCTTTTTGGCTATCAGTTGGTGAGAGCAGAAGTGCACAGCAGCACAGCATGGAATCATAGCAGCATCCTAGGCCAAGTTGGTCACATGTGCTTGACCAAAAAGAGAGCTTTCTAGTGGGTATCATTACTACTCTCTCCTTTTATCCATGTGGCTAGTGGGTATCATCAATACACTCTCCTTCTACCCATGTGGATGAAAGGAAGCTGAAAAGATATAAAGGATAGAACCCAACAACTCTTTCCATCAAGAGAAATCATTCAGAAAAATAGATCTAAAAAATAAGCTTATTCTTCTCTCAAAAGGCAGCCATTGTTTCCTTGTTTCACAGCAAGAATCAAAGAAAAATAACTCAAGTTTAGAGGCTGCCATTGAAGGAGAAGAAGTGCACTGCAAAACAGAAACCTTGTATTTCGTACAAGTTTTATTTTCTTGTTTTTCATGAGTTGTTTTTCTCGTTTTGGTCTGCTAGAGCTAGTAGACATTTTGGCTAGAGTTAGCCTTGTATTTCAGTTGAGTTTTAGCTGAAGTAGAGAATATTGAAGTCTTGTAATAGAGGTATTACAAGTGGGAGGTTAGGAGGTTAACCTCTTAGTTGTGTACTAGGTTTTGTAACTTTTGTTGCTCAGATCTAGTAGTGGAGTTTGAGAAATCCTACGAGGTAGGTCGTGGTTTTTTACTTCCAGTGAGCAAGGAAGTTTTCCACGTAAAACTTCGTGTGTCTTCTTCTTACTGTTGTATTTTCGTGTACATGTGTCTCTGCCTCTGTGTAACCTGATAGAGGGACCTGATCCTGAGTAAGGTGGTCGACCCATATAATTCAACAGTGGCAATGGGTGGATTGAAGGTAATTTAATTAGTGTATCCAAAAAAGAGTGAATAATCAAAATACCATATCATATAGTACAGCATTTGCCAAGCATGAACTTCACTCATTCCTGAAACTAGAACATTCAAAATTGAAAAATACCAGTTGATTGAAACTACCTACCTACCACCTAGAATCTCACTTTCTTTCGACTATAAGGTAACTAGATGGATGGCGTCTCCGGTCAAAGGTTACATTCTTCAGAGATCAATAGGCCTATATATCTATATCTAGCAGATGGTTTTTAATTAGACGCAAACGACTTGAATGTTTAGCTCCCTATATTTATATTCCCAATTGCATCATTAATTTTGGATAACTTTTTATTAGGCTTACAATAATAGATAGTAACTTTTGCATTACCATCGAGACAACTTTTCCCAGCATGTATTTGAAAAGTCTCCATAGGAGTACCAAAAGTGAGATTTTTTAAGACTTTCACAGTCATCCAATATTCAAAGTAATCTGGCACCATAAAATTCACTTTCTCAATCTTCAAAACCCTGTACTTGAAAACCTGTAACGGGAGTTGTGGTGGTAACAACAAGTGTGATGACACAAATAATTCATCGATTAGGTGGCAACAAGATCTGTAACTCTTTGATCTATGAGCCCCCCTTTCCTTTTTCAAGCAAAGAAAAAGTTGTGCAAGGAAGTGAAGCCAGAGCTATGAATGCTTTCAGAGTGTACATTGGTTTATGTGGTTACTGACGACTATACATATATGAATATGTCATTCTGATCTGATGAAAGGGGTACATACAGGGAAATCTCAAAATGGTTTAACATATGAATCTCTTTAATCCATAATCAAAACGTATTTATATATATGCAAGAACCCAACGACCTTGTCATTAAACAAATTTCTTCCTTCAACCAGCCTTCTAAGAATGAAGAGAGTATATAGTCATCCGCAATTACATAGAATCGGACAACACACATCAGCATTGCGATAAAAAAGATTTAAGATGCGATTCCCCAAGCGATTTAAACAACTCAAAAGACCAGTCCTTTATGATATTGCAATTGTAAACAGCTCTAATAATAGACAGTGCATTACTCGTAGCAATCAGTATATAAGACTAGACAAAGAATGATAGGTGAAAGAGAAGGGGATTTAACCACACTTCTTTCTTAGCAAATAAAAAGCTCCTGTTGTTTCTCCGAGAACATGAAATAAGCAAGCTAACTGCTTTAGTAATTGAAACCAAAAAAACCAGCGAGCAAAAGATAAACTAATACGAATAAGAGGTTGTAACATGATAACAGGAAAAAAAGAAAAAGAAAAGAGAGTGCACCATCATACATAATCAAATACTAAGTAAGTAACTTTGGAGAGATCAAGTTTTCGGTAAAAGCAAATCCATTCTGATGACCACCTCGAGGCCATAATACAGATGGTTCTCTGGATGTCCTGAATACATTTGTCCCGCATTGATAATGTATGCACCAGAATAACAATTCTCCATCTGAAAACCTATATTTCGGTACAGCTATATAAATCTCGGGATCTACTATAGTAAACAATGCAATCCAAGATTCCTTGACACGGTAGTCTTTCATTACCCATAACTTAAAAGTGCCCTCCTCCTGATGAGACTCATAAGTAGAATAAACACAAAGCATTCCGTCCAATACTGAAACACCAATATTGATGTTCCTCATCAAGCATATTTCCTCAGGCAACGGTATTTCTCCATACACTTCACTTGAAATAGTAAATGAAACCAAAAGATAATTTGTTTTTGTTTTTCCGATCCAATGAAATGACTCGTGTGCAAATGCCAAAGAATGCATACCAGACAACACATTTTGAATGCCACAAGGATGTTTATCGGTTTCTCTCCAGAGACCACTTTTCAGTGCGAGAATTTCACTAGGCCGTTGATAACCATGATTATAGTCGAAATTGTGAATAATAAGGATCTTATAGTCGCCACTAATTGAGTCATAAGCCAATCCCAAACTAGAAAATTCCTCCGGTAGAAATCGTGGATGCTGAAGTACTATTGATTCTCTTGTGGAGGGGTTCCATAGCAAAAGTATGGGTGTTTCATCAACAATCTTATCACAAACCGTGATAATAGCTAAACCATCATAACAACAATGAATTGCGCATCGCAATGGTTTGGAGTTTGAAGGACAATCAAGTTTTTGTACATCCTCAACCAGCTGAACCGACGACAAAGGACAGGAATAGAAGGAAAATATACGATCCTTTGGGCACTTCTGGCAAATAAGAAATTTTTGGGAATTTTGACCATTCTTGGCATGATTGAGATGCTTCGTCTTAAAGTAAGGCTTCGAGATCAATGTTTCCCAAAATTTTGTAACACATTTGAAACGAAGAAGAGACCGCACAGGTAACCTGCTGAGGATGTCCGCAACTATTTCCTCATGGAAGTGAACTACAATGGCCTAGATTGAACAACAAGAGTTTAACAAAGATAATATATATATTTCTTGTATCTACTACTTACAAACAAATACTAATAAAATTGAAACTTTCAAGTGTGAGAAAAATGAAAATCCGAGGCACTTGGCAGTGTTAACAACAAATGAGGAAAGTACTTTTAAGCATTCCCAACAATGTGTTTGACAAAATAACTCAGTGAATGCATAAACAACATAACAATGTTCAGTTAAATTTTCCCACTAGATCTAACACATTTTTAACAATTAAAGTAAAATTAAGCAGGGGAATGATACAGCTTTAAGCCATAGCTAACAAAAAAAATGTGGTTAACAAAAGAACCCACCTCATCAACAACATCCATCTCCTTTGATGACTTTTGATCTCTTCCTCTGTTGGCAATTTGCCTTCGATTTGAATGATACGGTTATTTTATATGGAAAGTTACATAAATACTATTCGTCACTGCAATTTACACACGCTCTCCTTTTTAGTTGGTCCCAAAAAAATTTATCACATTTCCTTATTTAATAAATTCTTAATGATACTATTAATATTTAATTAATCTCGCTTTTTAAAATTTTACACCGGCTGTACTTATCTTGGGGTGGTCTTTAATTTTTGCTCCTTAAATTGATCGTGTTTAATTTAAGTAATAAAAAAAGGACAAAGATACTTCTAATATTTTTTTAAAAGAGCAAAAATTAAAAACCACCAATTTGAGGGCAAAAATTAAAAACCACCCCAAAATATGGCCAGTCGGCGCAAAAATTTGAAAGGAAGAAAAATGAGGCACTTTACCAAAAGCCTGGTTGTCATAGTGAATGTTTTTTCATTTAACCCTATGGTATTCGATATTTACTGACCTCGATTTATTTTAAGTTTGTTCTGCAAAGGAATCTCATTAAATAAAAAAGTAGACGAATTTGAAACTTTTAATTAAGGTAAATATAGTACCACCCAGCTACTTCTCTATTGATCTTTGGAAAATAATTATCGTTCGAGAGTTTTACTCGTATAATTTAAAACTCTAGAACACTGAATATTTTTTAGTTACACAAATTAAAGAATAGTTATATAAATTTTATTGTGATTAAAGATGAAGTAATCTCATTCATCTTTATTGAATTGTTAGCTAATGCTAGCAATTAGGGAAGGAAGAAGAAAGAAAAGAACATATGCACAAGGATGTATTAATGACCATTTGCCTTTTAATCTATAGTCAAGTAATGAATTCTCAGGAGCTAACCATAATACAAACAAGAATTTTTCAAAGAAATTCGACTTCAAACCATCAATAATACTCCTTTTCTCTAGAAAGGCAAATAAAAAATAAAAAATATATATAAATATTCATATTGAAGCCCTAATCTAAATTGCTCGTTACAGTATGCATTACTGTAAAAACGCTCCCAAATAGGATTCTTTCTATAACTATTAACTATTGTAATTTTTAGTTAATTAGGATAGTAGTTTATGGCTCAGACCCCCAAGTAAATTAGAGCCGATCATATATATCCTTACTACTAACCACATTACTCAATTTAAAGTTAAATTAATAAATACGTAAAACTGTATTTCAATAGGATTTAAAAGTTTATTATTACTATTAGAATTAATTTATTTTTAAAAAATATATTTTTTTTGTTTTGCTTAAAGGCCAAAACTCAAAAGCTTCAGTTTTGTGTTTCTCCCTCCTGTTGTTCCCACATGTCACAGCGGCACAAAAAAGTTCAAACAAACTCCTTCGACGTTTGGCAATGGCATTTGGCTTTTTCTTCCTTCTCCTTCTTCTATTCTTGTTGTTTTACTCTTTACTATTTCCTTTTCCCAACCGTAACCGCTTGAAGAACAAAAAGCCCAACTCATCAGTCATCATCTTTCTCTGGCTTTTTTCTCAAGCTGTTCTGCTCTGTTTCTTCAAAAAGCAACAACTTTTCCTATTTTGAGGTGAGTTAATAGTTACGTGTTTAGCTTGTTTTTCTTGAATTCCGGCTTCTTTTTGTTGCTTTTTTCCTTTCCAACCCTAAGCTATTTGTTGTAAGTGTGATCACTTGATGTCTGGTCAGTGCTGGTTCAATGTTGTATGCTTTATTTTCTTGTACATGGTTTAAACTTTGAAAATCAGCAAAACCCTTTTCGTTTTTCACGTCGGATTGGGCTTCATTGTTGTTTTTCATTGTGAATTTGGTCCTTGGTTGGTAATTTTTGAAAAGAAAAAGATATCTTCTTTGAGAGTTTTCTGGATTAAGGTTAGATAATCTTTGCATTAAGCAAAATTCTGTCTGTGTTTCACTTGGGTTTGTGCTTTGATGCTGTTTTTTCATTGTTTATATGGTCATCAAGAACTAATCGTTGGAAAAATCTGTTCTTTGTGTCTGATGTTCTTAGTTACAATCATTTCTTTTTGTTCGACCGGGTCCTAAATTGAACAGAAGTTAGGAGGATTATGTTTTCTCATGACTCTTTAGCCTAAAATGATTGTTTATGTTTCTGGATGAGAGTGTTTAAGAACTGAGTTGTTTTCGATCAATCCAAACTGTTTCTCTGTGACATCAGGATGGATGCAGATAATCATGTATTTGTTGCATGGGAGGAGCATGTTGTTTCTCAGGAGAAGGGCCGTTGTGTTGTGCATTACTACTTGAAGAATTTCTCAGGGGAGTTAATCCTTGCTGTGGTGGGTACTGAAAAAAGTGTAAAGCACATGATATATGTTGTCTCAGAGGATTATTTGGATGCTTATGGGCATACAAGTACCATAAATTCTGAAACAAAGTGGCATGCAAAACGAGATGTAGTGGAATGGCTGACATTATTGATTTCAAGGCATCACCGATCATCAACTATTTCAAGTATGTATAATCATGTAGCAATCTAAGATTTTGAGATTTGCAGCATTAATTGATGTACATTTACATCAAATGCTCTCATTTCTAGTTTTTAGCATTTCCTGAAGAAGTTGATCATAGATTATTGGCTGCTGGTTACACCCGACCAATCTAGAGATGGAAGATGTCTTATGATCATTTCTAAAAGCAACAACATTCAAATTCTGTGAATGTCCAAACTTTATCAGTTTGATGGGTTAATATCAGTCTCATTTTTTGTGAACTATTCATTGACTTGTGCTTGCAAATCAATTTGAAGATGAAAAATCCTTTTTTGATGAGGTTGTAGATGAAGATTCTTATGCTATGACAGGAAAGTAACTAAAATTATGTCGCGATTATTGTTTCCATAAAAAAGCCTCCTTGCCATGGTTTTTTGGGGAGGGAGCAGCGGGAGATGGTGAGAAATTATTTCCATTTCCATTTTTATTTTGGGACTTTGTTCCCAACTTCAGTTTTCCAGGCACCAGCTGAATTTTCAATTTAGTTGTGCATCTGGATTTAACCTAGAGTGGAGTACTGATGGTAGTTCTTTGTATTCCAGAGATGGATAATACTTGTTTGAAGAATCATTAGAACTTATCCTCCTAAGTAATTACTTCACTATGCTTTGTTTTTGCCAGGAAAGTGTACTTTGTACTCCTTGTTCTAACCACAGCTGCCTGTGTGTTGTTGTACTTTAAAAACGTGCACGGCACAAATTTGTGGTTTAGTATAATATTTTGAGAATGAGGCCTTTTTCTTTGGATGATTCGAACATTAGGAGTCATTCAATCCTAAAGTCTAAACTATTATGTGATTTGGACTTCAACTGTTCCATTTAATTGTTGAAGCACATAACTTAATATAGAATAACAGCAATGAATTGTAAGATTCGTAATACTCGACGAAGATAAGGAGATAAAGGGTGAACAACATTCATCATGTTAGGTTTAAATTATCCGGTTAATCGCTATTTGTTACTCTTTTCAGGCAATACTTCTTACAATCTAACTAAGACAGGTGGACTGCTATTCAATCTTTTAAATTTAAATTCATTCCCTATTATATAAAAGGAGCTCTAGCCCATTGGTTTGCTCAACTTTTCCTATCAAGAATAAATAAATACATTCCCTCTTGTCAAGCAAAAACGAAATCTTCTTTGATTCTATACCTTAACATCCTTCTACGCCCAGTTGAAGATTACTATTTATAATATGCATCTTCAGATTATCAATTAAATCCAACTCTTGGTTGATAAAAGAATGTGAGTCTCTAGGTTAGCCTTAGCTGAGTGTTTAACTAAAAGCAGCAGTTAAGAGCAATCTTTTAGCACCCAGATTCAATCTTTGTTTTTACATAGATTAATCTCCATGTCTTATTAGAAACTACCTCTCTACCATCACAAGGTAGGGTAAGGCTGTGTATACACTATTCTCCCCAGACCCCACTTGTGGGATTACACTGGGTATGTATAATCTCCACGTCTTCATGCAATTTCTTATCAAGCTTGTTCAACCACTTGAAAATTTATATCTGCATGTGGTAATGTGGATAATCCGATTATGTACTCTTTTATAAGCCTCATTGAAGATCACTAAGTACTATTTTCATCTTGATGTTGGCCTTACAAGCACTACTCTTCTAGACGGCTCCAGTTATGCATGATGTAGCAAATGTTGGCCTTTCACAATATCTTAATTGAACGTCCATGTGATGTTGCAACGAATCAATAACAAGGCATCTATGCAGCAATCTTAAACAACTTTTTCGGTTGAGAATTTCTAGTGATTCTTCTTTTATTCATCAAAACTAATCTGAATCTCCACCAAGATCGTACTTTTCCCTGTCCAATTATTTAGATGACTGAGCCAGTGAGAATTTTTGGGTAACCAATCTCTTAATAATACCGGTCCAACTTTTCCATGACAAGCATGACTTTACCCAACACTCCCTGGTACTATCAAAAGCGTCGCTTCCTCCCTCAATGATCTAACTATTCATATTAATTAGCATTATCAGCTAACGTATTTGCTATATTGAGGGGATGGTGGTGTATTTTTAAATCATACTTTGGATAACTAAGTACACCAAGAATCTTATTTCTGGCACCTACAGTGTAGCAAAACCATGAGCTGTCAGGTTCTCCCCCAGTGCAAAAACCTAGGTGATTTCTTCTATATGTTTAAGCCTTGGTGGATAAAGTTATTTGGTAGTACCCATACTGATAGGAGGTAACAAGTACCCCGTGAATAGACAAGGTGTGTACAAGTGGCATGGATACCACTATCATAAAAAAGAATCTTCTTATTAATACTTCCTAATTAAGAGTAAGAAAATGAAACTCGTTGTGTTTATAACTTGTCAGTTTTACTTTTTAGACGGATCCAAAATTAAATTCCCAACAACCAAATGCTTAATTACTACTCATCAGTCTTTATACCTCTTCCAAACATGCCCATGCAAAGTATTAACTTATTGTTAGCACTATTTTATTTAATGTGGTCTAGTTTTATTACAATGCCATGTCCCTGGTAGTAGTTGTAATTAACATACTCTTTTTTTATTATAGCCATGGTGTATGGGTCAGCTTGCACACCTCAACTAATTCCATGGGTACCTGTGACCTCCCACCAGTACTGGGGCCGGGCTCCAAGGCTTGGACTAATATAAAGAAATTTACCTAATATTTTTACCTCTTGCTAGGATTTGAACTTGAGAACTCATGCACAACCTTGGGTTGCAGTTGGAATTAAGATACTTAATTAGATGCAACAACAACAACATACCCAGTGTAATTCCATAAGTGGGATCTGGTGAAGGTAATGTGTACACAAATCTTACCCCTACCTTGAAAGGTAGAGATTATTTCTGATAGACCCTCGAATCATACTTCATATTAGATCTCAAAAGTTTTTTGGATTTTCTTACTAATGACCAAAAAAAAAGACATCAAGTATTTAGTGGTTACATTAGCTATGAAGTATTAACAACAAATGACCTTGGAGTTGTTCGGCAAAATGATTTTATAAGTGGAAAAAGGCTATTGCTGTGTTGCTAAGGACCTAGTGAGAGAAGTTAGAATGCCATATTTATGTTATCATGATGGAGCAAAACATTAAAATGTTAAGATATTGCCATATTTGCACTGTGTAAAGGAGTTGTGGAAAACTAATAACGATTGAGTTCAGCCACGTCCCTCAAATTCTAAATGAGTTTGCCGATGCTTTAGCGATAGCGTCATCATTGATTCAGCATCCGGACAAGAATTTCATTCGTATCCCCTCGAGGTGGAAATACATGACCAACTACAAAGTGTTCAAATCATTGAGCAATGTCTTAATCAAATGCCTAGTGGCATGATATACGCCGATGATCGTAAGCTTTGTCCTCCATCACGATCTTGGATGAAACTATCCATGGAATCATATGCCGTGTAAAATGTATATCATCTCCGTTCTTAATCGAGACTCATGTTAAGCTCCATCTCGGAACCTTGTGGTGTTAGGAGTAAAGCATCCCGAGGTTGGTGCATCTCATTGAGCGTGGAGAAGCATTGGGAACCCTACTTCTTTTTGAGCTGTTGCTTTTTCCGTACCCCCACCTGACATAGCGTTTCGCTTCCAGTTCTTCAGAAGAATCAACTTACATCTCCCTTGTTCATTAATTTGGGTGATTATCAACATGGTTATGGCTACTAGAGAGGAAGATTGCTCAAATCAAATATACATTTTGAAATTGAAACATGCAATAATCAGTTGGATTAGAAGCATTTGCTCATGGATCCAATACCCAAAATTTTGAACTTCCAAGAAACATTACTACCTATCACTTTGGGAACATTTGGAATTGTTACACAGCATAGGGACCAAGAACCTGATGTACTCTTTTCCAAAAGCGTACAAGGGCAGAAGAGATTTGCATCATAGCTTGTTTTTCTACAATTTTGGCTTGAGTTATGACCGTCATATCATTAATTGATTTGACCTCATATAGGAGGCCCCCCATCAAGTAATTCTCGTGAATTTTGTGCATGTGATGTTAAAAAATATAAACAAATCATTTAATAAATCAAAATGCATGGTGATTGGTGGAGCGCAATTCTTATCATTCTATTGGTTCTGTTATGATTCATACAGTACTAGCAAACGTTAAATCTGCACTTCCTTACATCTTAAGTTATGAATCATATATTAATCACTGTGAACTTGATACCTCACTAGGAAACTCCTTTACTTGTGATGTCATTAACATCATGAGAGAAATTCCTTTCTAGTGAGTTGACATATTTTCTATCTTAAATAGTTTAAAGAAGTTTTAAATGAGCTATTTTAAGAAGATCCGTGACAATCTTACTTCATGCTTCGCAATTTGGTTTGTTATCGCTATTAAGAAGTTCATTATGTCTAGGTATTGAGCTGGTATAAATAGAAAGCTAAAGTAGAAACGTTAAAGGAGAATCCTATAAGAAAAAGATGATACTTTTAGTTCACAACGTTATGAATCTATTTAAATTGTTAAAAGTTGTATAGGAACTCTGCATATGTTAGTTTTGCAATACATTGCTGGTCCCAAACTGGGATAAAAGAGGAGTGAAAGAGGGTTGTACTAGGTGGAGGACCAGTTTAAAGCAATCAGCCAAGATGAATCCTTTGAACATTGGATTCAGGTCTGTATAGAGCTGAACTGATATGTAGGATTCCTATAGCTGATTCATCTAGGTCATTTCTCTGCTCTTCTTCGAGAAGAAACATAAAAGAAGGGCGTAAGCCCACAAAACATGGTTTTATCTCTAATTCATTTGTATCGACTTGCCAGTGTCAATGAGCATATATTGTGGGAGGAGAGAGAGACTCCAAAGCAGAGCCAGGATTTGAAGTTTGTGGGTTCGGGATTCTAGTCTTTCTTAGTTATTTGGACATAAAATATTTGAAATTTGAAAAAAAGTAGTATTTGTAACAATTCTATGTCCAAACATGATTCCAGAATTCAATTACAGAAAAAAGTGAAAATTATTCATGGCCAAATGGGCCCTTAAAGACTTGGATGGGATAATGTTTGAAAGAATAGCTAAAGGGGGAAACTACAACCTCTTAACTAGTTTAGGGGCCAACATAACTTTTTACTATTTTGATGAATATCTATCTTCCTGCCACTGTTTTCTACCTCAAGTAAGTATTCAAATGGAGAGATTTGAAGTATTAGATTACCTGAATCTTTACCCGATAAAAAGAATTGAGTACAATAAAGGGTGAGATGTGTAATACCAAAATGCCCACTTCCACGTGTTTGACTGCAGTTGTGGAAGACACAATATCAATATAAACATTACTTAGTATCTTAGTAGTCTCAATGGTGTATCTAACCTTCTGAATCCATCTTTCCTGTATTCTCGATTTTAATAGTATTTGTGAAGAGATTGAGGTAAAAGTTTGCATTAACGCTTAAAAAAAGATAAAAAAGAAAGAACTCGAGGTAAAAGTTTCCTTCTATATCCATGCCATCTTTTCTCCCCCCTGATAAAAATCTAGTATGTATATCTTTCTTTTTCCTGATACAGTCGATTTTAACTCTTTGAACAAAAGGGAAAGGGGGTTTACAGTTCTCGGCCTCTTGTTTAATCAGTACTTGCTCTAATTGATAGGTGATATAACCAATGATAAATGTATGGTGTCGATGCTATTCTCCTTTCTTTTTCTTTATAGCACTAATAAATCTTTTGTGCGGGTTTCGCATAAAAAGTTGATGGCATCCTTGCTCTAATGTGCAAGGATGCAGTCTCACCTCTTTTCAACTTCCATCCTGAACGAGAAAGGGGTTAAATGCAAGGAAATAATCCTGGTTTCCTGGAGGTGCAACGCTTCCTTGGGAAAGGAGATGATCAATTGGCCCTTAAGTAGGGTGGTGGGGGCAAGGGAACATTAAAACGTTATTAAGATATGCTGATGGGGGTGTTTTATATAGTATTCAACAAATAATGAAGTCATCATTCTCAAAAATAATAAGAATATTGAGGTCACAAAATGTCTGATTGTGATCTTGCTGCAGTCTGGCTGTGATCTGTTGCATTTCCAAAGAGGGTCAATCTTTAATAGACCTAGTTGATCAGTACGAGTCTGCCCTTTGCTTCTTACACCATTTTAGAATTTCACTTGAACAATAAACCTTTTCTCTTTTATTTTTATTTCATGTCTCCATGTTGCAAAGATCTATTGTGTTGAATGTGTTGTATGCAGTTTGGATCTTCTTTTTATCTTTTTCCCTTTCTCATTTTCCGCTTATGCATCTTTATGTGATCCTTAATATCATGCATATTTGGGAATCTTATTAGTGTTTATGCATTTTTCAACTTCCTCTGTATGTTTTGTTTTTAATTGACATTGGTGTATATGTTCTGTGTTGTGCTTTGATGTTAATGTACCTTTAAGTACAGTCCCACTTAATTACTAGCCAATTTTAGAGTAGATATTCTTTAAGGAAATGTAGGCCACGCGGCTGAACTTTGTTGAATTAAGTCCTCTAATTATAGCTCGGGATGATTTATACTAGCCTTTGGTTTGATATAAGTGGTAAATGTTGTCATAATATTGTTGCCACATTTCAGCAATGAATTCTTTGTTCTTCTTGATGGTTATATGCACAGGAAGAATTTAAAGCTTATGTGCTCATTCAAATTCCAGAAGTCTAAGTAATTAAGTTGCAAAATACTCTCTTTATCACACTGGTATACTCTACCACTTCACAAACAATTACTTGTGTAATTTGTGCAATCGGTTTATATGTTAGGGTTCTTATCAATCCAACTGCACAAGTGTATTGTTTGGTGAAGCAGATATATCTTTTTACAGAAGTAAGTTATGCGTTGGGTAAATTGTTTAGCTACTTGTCTTGCTTGAATGTGGCCGACGGCAGGAGGGTTCCTTTTTCGATTGATTATTTCAGCTACTTAAAAAGATTGGAAAAGATTAAGATTACACCTGATACATTTTTTTTTGGTCGAACAAACTGTATTATTAATAACTCCAACCAGCAGTTCATTTTACATACTATGCAGCAAAAGAAATGAAATCTACCTTAGCGACCTACTCCAAGATTGTTCCATTACTTCCTATTCTCCTGTCATCTAACTATCTATTCTTGCTAGTATCAACTCTATCCACTGTCTATCTTTGTACTTCTTCTTCTGGTGTAGGCTGTGTAACACTCTGGCTTTGCATTCCATTTAGATTTGGCGACATACCACTTGAGGTCTAGGGACCTTGTGGTTCCATAGTGCTTCATTCCTTGCTGTGCAGATATGGTAGATTGTCGCTGCCCCCATCACCTAGAGCATACATCTGTTTATCTTTCCTTTCCCCTTCTTGCTAATCGAACCCAGATCCATGGAAGTTCCTGGTTTTGAATATCTATCTGCACCCTTTGGAATAACAGGTTAAGGCACGCCTTTGAGAATACACACTGGAAAACAAGTGCCTCACTGTTTCAATCTCGTTACAACACAGTAAACAATTATCATCCTGGCTTATTCCCATCTTTTTTGGTCTGTCTCTAGTCATCAATCTGTTGTGTATTGAAAGCCAGCTAATAAAGCTGTGTTTGGGGATATTCACATTATTCCATATTGGCCTCCAGAATTGCCATTCCTCCCCTGCTCCCAATTTCCATTCATAACCACTTCTAACTGTGTACTTTCCAGTGCTAGTGAGCCATCCATTCATCCTATAACCTGGTCCAAATTTTTGCTTTATACTGCAGATTTTCTTCCAATACCAACAGCCACCAGTTTGTCCCTTTCAAAAAGATATGATTGGCCCATTTCACTCATAAGTTATCAGCTTTACTAGCAATGTTCCACACATATTTTGCAACTGCACCTTCATTCCGAATGACACCATTATTTATTGCCAATTCCCCTTCTCTTTTTGGCCTGCACACTAGCTCCCAGGCTATAGGAGGAGGTCTGTTAGTGTGTGCTTTGCCTGTCCAGAGGAAATTCCTACAGAGATGCAACTTGCTTCAGTACTCTTCTTGGTAGAACAAACATAGAGAACCAATATGAGAGTGTGTAGCAGCACAGAGTTCACCCGTTGGACTCTACCGGCGTAAGAGAGGTGATTGGACCCCCTAGAGTTAATTCTGCTTGCCATTTTATCTATCAGCATCTCAAAGTCCACAACTGAAATCTTTTTAGAGGAGATGGGTACTCCTAGATATCTAAATGGCATTTTCCCTTTCTCATATCCAGTCAGCTCACAAATTTCATCAAGTATCTGTCTATCCATATTAGCATTAAAGATGTTGGATTTTGAAGCATTCGCTGTCAACCCTGAAGTCAAGGAGAAAGTATCTAAACCTCTCAACATGAGCATTATTGAATTGTAGGCCTTGAACATCCTTTTTAAGCTGAATTCCCAGTAAATTGCCGTATAAGCCGCAAAGTTGCTTATGTTTTTGAGTTGTGATGCTGTATACAATTGTATCTCTGTAGAAAGAATGATAAGCTTAGTAGTTATAAATTATATTTATCTTAAATTTATCTAATTTACATTATAGTAAATTTGACTTCCCTTATATTGTAGATGTCGGGGAAGAAAGAACACAAATACGGTTGTGCCCAAGATCAACACTTTCCCCTCTTGAAAGAATCTGTGAGAAGCACAAACAAGCAACAAACCAAGCAACAAGATGATCCAAACACAAAACAAATGATATGAGGCACACGATTTTAACGTGGAAAACCCTTTCAACGTGAAAGAGTAAAAAACCACGAGACCCTTCGGTCTAACCAACTCCACTAGCACCAAAAGAGTGTACAAATCAACAATCCAACAACACCATAATGATATCTAGCCCTTAACAACACTACGAAGGCACTAGAATCAAAATAGAGAAACAAATATCACAAAATCAACAAAAACAACAGTCTGGTCCGAAGCTTATAAATCAAAATCTAACCGTTGGAATTCGATCTCCACCGTTCAGATTGAAGCTTAACGAGTCCCCTGACTCCTCCTAAAATTTCAGCTCGATCGGATAAGATTTGGACCTCCGATCGTCGCAAACACCGGACCTGCGTTTCACGGAATTGCACAGGGGCAATCTCTCTTTCTTCTCTCTTTTGTGCGAAAATGAAAATGATTTTTCTAGTTGTCCCAAGGATGGTGCTGAGGTTTTTTTTTTAGCCCTCAAGGTGGACAAATGGGCTGAAGACTTTTCTTCCAAAAATGGGCCATTTAAAAACACATAGTTGGGAGCCCAAACCCAACAAATCTCCCCCTCCCGACTATGTGGAGGAAGTTGCCAAACCGGCAATCAAACGACAAACTTCAAATTTCCCCTTCGGCAAAGCCTTTGTCATCATATCAGAACCATTATCATCTGTGTGAATCTTTTCAAACTCTAACAACTTGAGATCAAGCACATCTCGAATCCAATGATAACGTACATCAATATGTTTAGATTTGCCATGAAAAGTAGGATTTTTGCTAAGATGTATAGCACTTTGACTGTCACAATATAAGACATACCTCTTCTGCACAAAACCAAGTTCACGAAGATATTTCTTCATCCAAAGCAGCTCTTTACAAGCTTCGGTAGCTGCAATGAACTCAGCCTCTGTAGTAGACAGCGCAACACATTTTTGAAGTTTAGATTGCCATGAAACAACTCCCCCTGCAAAGGTAACCAAATAACCAGATGTGGATTTCCTGGTATCAATATCTCCTGCCATATCTGAGTCAGTGTAAACATTCAAAACAGGTTTTCCGGTTCCAAAACAAAGTTTCAAACTGGATGTGCCACGGAGATATCTCATAATCCACTTCACTGCACTCCAATGTTCCTTGCCAGGATTGGAAAGGAAACGGCTAACTGTACCAACTGCATGAGCTAAATCTGGCCTCGTACAGACCATTGCATACATCAAACTTCCTACTGCAGATGCATAAGGAATACGTCGCATGTCCGCCTTCTCAGCATCATTAGACGGGGACTGTCTAGAGCTAAGCTTAAAGTGAGTAGCAAGAGGTGTGCTTACCACTTTAGCTTTCTCCATGTGGAATCGCTGAAGTACCTTCTCAATGTACTTCTCTTGAGATAGCCATAATTTTCTTGCCTTTCTGTCACGTGTGATTTGCATGCCAAGAATTTGTTTTGCTGGTCCCAAATCCTTCATTGCAAAGGACTTACTAAGCTCTACTTTCAACTCAGCAATCCTGATAGAGTTATGACCAACAATAAGCATGTCATCAACATAAAGCAACAAATTAATGAAGTCATCGTCAGAAAACTTCTGCACAAAAACACAATAATCAGAAGTAGTCTTCTTATATCCCTGCTCGATCATCACAGACTCAAACTTTTTGTACCATCGCCTTGGAGCTTGTTTCAAGCCATACAAGCTCTTTTTCAACTTGCAAACATAGTTCTCTTTGCCCTTCACCACAAAGCCTTCTGGTTGCTCCATATAGATTTCCTTCCCGAGATCACCATGAAGGAATGCTGTTTTCACGTCCATCTGTTCCACTTCTAAATCAAGGCTGGCTGCAAGACCCAAAACAACTCGGATTGAAGACATTCTCACAACTGGAGAGAATATTTCTTCATAGTCGATACCCTTTCTTTGACTATAGCCTTTAACCACAAGTCTAGCCTTGTATCGTGGAGATGAAGCACCCTCTTCATTCTTCAACTTGTAAATCCACCGATTCTTCAAAGCTTTTCTGTCTTTGGGCAACTTGACGAGCTCATAAGTATGATTGTCATGCAATGATTTCATTTCTTCATTCATTGCCTCAACCCATTTTTCTTTGTCCTCGTTCTCCATAGCCTCTTCATAGCACTCAGGTTCTCCCCCATCAGTGAGGAGCACATACTCATTAACTGGATAACGAGTAGAAGGAGTTCTCTCCCTGGTAGACCTCCGGAGAACAACTGCAGGTTCATTATTATCCTCATGAGGTTGATTGTGTACCTCATGTGGATCTTCTTCTCCATTGCCATCGACAAAATCATGTTGAACCTGATTCTGATCATCAACCTGGTCTTCATTGGTTACAACAGGCATATGAGACACGGGAGTTGGATTCAAATCAACAAGATCATCATACCTTTGAGACTCAGACTTCTCCATCTTCTTGATATCTTCAATATTCTGATCCTCCATAAAAATAACATCACGGCTTCTGACAAGCTTCTTCTCAACAGGATCATAAAGTCTGTAGCCAAATTCATCATGACCATAGCCAATAAAGATGCAAGGCCTTGTCTTGACATCTAATTTGGACCTTTCGTCCTTTGGCACATGTACAAAAGCTTTACACCCAAATACACGCAAATGATCGTAAGAAACATCCTTACCATACCATACTCGATGAGGAACATCTCCATGTAAAGCAGTAGCAGGTGATAGGTTAATCACATGTGCAGCAGTGTATAAAGCTTCACCCCAAAAAGATTTAGGCAAATGAGCTTCTGACAACAGACATCTGACTCTCTCCACCAATGTCCTGTTCATCCTTTCTGCAAGACCATTGAGCTGTGGAGTCTTAGGAGGCGTCTTCTGGTGTCTAATACCCTGTTGTCTGCAATACTCATCAAATGGACCAAGGTATTCACCACCATTGTCTGTTCGAATGCACTTCAATTTCTTTCCTGTTTCTCTCTCAACAGAAGCATGAAATTGCTTAAAGACCCCAAGTACCTGGTCTTTATGCTTCAATGCATACACCCATAGTTTTCTCGAGCAATCATCAATAAATGTCACAAAATAAAGTGCACCACCATGTGTCTTTGTCTTCATAGGACCACAAAGATCTGAATGTACCAGTTCAAGCAACTCTGATTTTCTGAAAGATGGATGACTCTTGAAGGAAACTCTATTCTGTTTCCCAGCCAAGCAATGACTGCACTTTTTCAAATTTGCAGCTTTCACTCCTGAAAGAAGATTTTTCTTGGCTAAGTAATCAAGTCCCTTCTCACTGATGTGACTAAGTCTTCTGTGCCATAATTCTGAACAGCTATCACTCTCGACTGCATTGACAGAATCAATAGAGACGGAAGCATTGGTCCAGTATAGACCTGAACACTTCTTCCCACGAGCCACAATAAGAGAACCCTTAGTGAGTTTGCATTGCCCATCACCAAAGGTACTGACATAACCTTCATCATCCAAAACACTGGTAGATATCAGATTCAAGCGAATATCAGGTGCATGTCTGACGTTCTTCAACACTAACTTCATTCCGGTTTTAGTTTCCAGGACAACATCTCCAATGCCAACAACATTTGAACGACCATCATTACCCATCTTCAATACCCCATAATTACCTGGAGTATAGGATGTGAAGAAATCCTTCCTCGACGTCACATGAAAAGAAGCACCACTGTCGATAACCCAACTTGTTTCATCAAAGGCAACATTAATCAAGTCGGTATCACAAACAATTATCAAATCACCTGGAGTCGTGGTTGCAACGTGGCGATCATTTTCACCATCTCTCCCTTCTGGCTTGTTGTTGTCTTTGTTCTTGAGCTTGAAGCAGTTTTTCATCAAATGCCCCCTTTTGTGACAGTAATGACACTCAACATTTTTGTATTTCGATTTGGACTTGCTCCTGCTCTTGCCTCTTTTATATTCTCCTTGATCTCTGTCTTTGCTTCTCCCCCTGTTTTCAGTAACCAAGACATCAGATTTTGAAGTAGATGTCTCATGAGTTCTACGCCTCACCTCTTCATTTAGAACAACAGCTTTCACATACTCCATAGTTACTGTACCACCGGGAGCTGAACCGATCAAGGACACACGAAGATTTTCCCAAGAATCAGGCAAGGTATTAAGCAACCAAAGTCCCATAATCTCATCTTCAAATTTTACACCCATGTCAGACAACTGATCAAAACACCCTTGAAATTCATTCAAATGGTCAGAAATAGAACAACCTTCTTTGAATCTCAAATTCATCGCCTGCTTGAGCAAAAATAATTTATTACTCCCTGTTTTTGATGCATACAAGGATTCAAGCTTTTCCCACAAAGTTCTAGCATAAGATTCATTGTAGATGTGATTCAAAACATTATCATCTACCCACTGTCGAATAAAACCACAAACCATTTCGTGTTCAAAAGTCCATTCTTCATCAGATTTGGACTCCGGCTTCTGACTCGCAAAGACCGGAAGATGTAGCTTTTTCACAAAGAGTAAATCTTTCATTTTACCCTTCCATTTGTGATAATTTGTGCCATTCAAACTGATCATCCTGCTATAGTTCGGCTCCATCATTCAATCAAGACAAATAACAAAATAACTCAAGCTCTGATACCACTTGTCGGGGAAGAAAGAACACAAATACGGTTGTGCCCAAGATCAACACTTTCCCCTCTTGAAAGAATCTGTGAGAAGCACAAACAAGCAACAAACCAAGCAACAAGATGATCCAAACACAAAACAAATGATATGAGGCACACGATTTTAACGTGGAAAACCCTTTCAACGTGAAAGAGTAAAAAACCACGAGACCCTTCGGTCTAACCAACTCCACTAGCACCAAAAGAGTGTACAAATCAACAATCCAACAACACCATAATGATATCTAGCCCTTAACAACACTACGAAGGCACTAGAATCAAAATAGAGAAACAAATATCACAAAATCAACAAAAACAGCAGTCTGGTCCGAAGCTTATAAATCAAAATCTAACCGTGGTAATTCGATCTCCACCGTTCAGATTGAAGCTTAACGAGTCCCCTGACTCCTCCTAAAATTTCAGCTCGATCGAATAAGATTTGGACCTCCGATCGTCGCAAACACCGGACCTGCTTTTCACGGAATTGCACAGGGGCAATCTCTCTTTCTTCTCTCTTTTGTGCGAAAATGAAAATGATTTTTCTAGTTGTCCCAAGGATGGTGCTGAGGTTTTTTTTTTAGCCCTCAAGGTGGACAAATGGGCTGAAGACTTTTCTTCCAAAAATGGGTCATTTAAAAACACATAGTTGGGAGCCCAAACCCAACAGTAGATACCCTGACAAGTGAAAGGAGAAGTGCGTTAATGGCTGGTCATGTAGCTGATGAGGTCTCAAATATTTTGATCTAATTTTTTTATATTAGGTTCAACTTTTTTAATTACAGTTACTGAAGGGGAAAATATCTATTCCAGGGCCAGCTTCCTAGAAAATTGAAAGAAAAAAAATCAAATATTTTTTGGTCAGGTACTGCCTGGACCTGCTCCAACCAACTTATGCATTATCCTTCTTTTGGCAGAAATGGAGCTACAATAACTGTAAGCACTTTGTAGCATTAAATCAGTCCTTGACCTTGTATTTCTTTTCCTTCTGTAATCTCTTAGTTTTCTGCAGGTTAATTCTTTTGCTATAATCATTACCGAAGAAGAAAGTCACTACCTAGGTTACTTGGAAGACTTTTATGAGAACAAGAAGGGACAGAAAAGAGTTAAGGTGCAGTGGTTTCAACTCTTGCAGGAAGTCCAGTGTGTAATTCCTCAGCTTGACGGACACCCTAGAGAAGTACTTATCACATCTCATGTTCAGGTGATCAATGCCGAGTGTATTGAAGCTCTTGCTACAGTTCTGACTCCTGGAGATTATGAGAAATATATCCCTTTTGTCCCAGAAAATATGTTCCCTAGTGTATATATGTGCTTTAGGGAATTCAGAAACAACAAGGTCATGCCATTCTCTCTGAGTGAATTGGATGGCTACTATAATCAAATAATATTTACCATGTTAGGCAGTCAACAAGCTTCCCAGCTTAAGTCAAAGGGTCATAAGTTGCATGAAGTAAAAGATATAACCCGAGAAGATCCTTCAAGGCAAGGGCCTAGGGGGAGTAGAAGTGTCGGTGAATATCCAAAACCGGAGAGTGGCCATTCTGGTATCAGAAAGTCAATTCCTGGGAATCAGATAGCAAAATCCAAACCAACTTGCCTGAAGTTAAAAATAAAATTTCCTAGCAGAGGACCGGTTGGAATTCAGCTTGTTGAGCCTCAACGTAAGCTGTCTTTTGAAGTGGGTGACAACTTAGAGGTTCTTTGCAAGGATAGTGGCATGAGAGGCTGCTGGTTCCGGTGTAAGGTCTTACAGGTTTCACAAAAACGTCTGAAAGTTCAATATGATGACATCCATGATTGCAATGGTCCTGAAAAGTTCGAGGTACCTTAATCACTGCGACTATAACTCAAGTTTATATGCTGTACTATTTTTAACTGGACCTTGGAGAACATATACAAAAGTAGAAATTTGAATCTATTTTATGATCTACTTACATATATTGACCTGTTCGTTCTCCCTCGCCCTGTTTCCTCATCACCTTTGCTTGATTTATAGGAATGGGTTCTTTCCCACGGAGTTGCAAACTCTGATAAATTGGGTATGAGATGCACAGGACGCCTCACAGTTCGGCCCCGGCCTCCAGAGGATTCTTCTGACTCTTCTTTTGAAGTAGGAGCTGCAGTTGATGCTTGGTGGTTTGACGGGTGGTGGGAAGGTGTTGTTGCTGGATTTGATGTCCGTGGAAGCGGTCATCTTCAGGTTTACCTCCCTGGGAAGAAATAACAGTCCCAAAGAGCACCAATAAAACAAGAAAGTTAAAATAGAAATAAAAAGAAGGAATAAAAGGAGAATTCTTGATTATCGGTTGATGCATAGCAACTTCTCATAAGGATAACTCAACAGCCAATGGATGTTAAAGTGGAGTCTCTAATTACTTTCAATTCTTACTTGAAATCATGTCTAAGCTCAGCATTTTCATAAATTGGCTTTCTAACTCGCAGTGGAAAAAGTTTTAAACCGTAGGTCTAGCTTCTGGCTAATTTGTTGTCTAGAATTTTGAATGTTAAATGTTGGTCATGGCCTGATGCGCCAAGGTGTTCTCTTTTTCTTCTCGGTAATAGGCAAGAACAGATTATTGGAGATTGAAAGGAAGAACGTGAGGATTTCAAGAGACTGGATAGATGACAAATGGGTTAAAGTTGAGGGAAAGAAAGACATAATGACGTTCATAAGCTCGAGTTTAAGTGATGTATCCAAGTGCAGTATCAAAGAACCAGGGAACCGCGAAAATCTGATGGCTCCCAAGCTTGTGGCACCTGAAGACAAAAAAATGGCATCAACTTCTAAATACTCAGCGGAGAAGCAAGACACCCCTGTGCTTAAACTGAAAAAGCGATGGTGTAATGATTTTTTTGCAGGTAAGAACTGATTTTCAGACAATTCTGTAAGTGATAATGCTGACGATTAGGAGTCTGTCAGATTTTTGTATAGTTTCAACAACTTCAACTAATGTTGAAACACTTTTGACACTGCTGTTAAATATTTTGACTTGTAAATTACTCTCTGCGGTGCTCGATTTGCCTTTGTAAATGTATAGGTCTTTGACAACTAAACATGGAAAAGGCATCTTATAGAACTTAGACAAGCACTATTCTGGTTAAGTATATGTATGTGTTTTACAAATTGGCCAAGAAGTTGGCATGCTCTTGTATTATTAACCCTAGACGGCAAAAGTTCATGCTACTTAACTTATGCCCTTGAGACATAACCTGTGTGAATTTATATCTTAAGACATAAATTAGGCAAAAACTTAAGCCTTGTGAATTTGTCTTGTGATTTCTTAAAAAATATTAGGGGTATTTTTTTATTACTTAATATACTAACAGACAAAAATTAAAGACCACCAATTTAAAAGGCAAATATTAAAGACCACCCCAAAATTGAACAGCTGGCGCAAAAACTTGAAATGAATTTGGGTTCAATTACATGTAAACTAACAAAAATAATGCCACATATTTAATTAAAAAGTTTATATATTTCACATTAACTTCTGTTAAAAAGAGGAATTAGTCTTAAATTTAATGTTAAGGGAATTTTTGATCCAAATAGGTGGAAGGAAGGGTAAATTTGATCCAAATAGGTGGAAGGAAGGGCAAATTTGATTCAATAGGTGCAAGAAGGGCAATTTTGAATCATTTCTAATACGTTAAAGGGCATTTTTGACCCTTTTCCGTTTGAATTATAAGCCACAGAGTCAAAAGATACAAATATAATTGTAGATAGTGGTTAAAATGTGAGAGCATTTTTCCAATATCGAAAGAGCAAAATATACAGTTTGGTGTTTGTTTATAACAATTGATTAAAAAAAGTAAAATATGTATCTGCATTTTTCAAAAGAAAAAAGAGTGTTAAATTGTACCAATTTGCTCATCGTCCCAAATAAAATAGAAAAAAAGTGGTACTTAATAGTTTTATCAAGAAAAGGGAGTGTGAAATACGGGTGGAGTAACATTTTTGGAGAGTACGAGTAACATAGCAAACACACACGTCATAAAGCTGCTAAGTTTTATACATATCCGATAAGAGAGAGTGTATAATACAAGAGCATGCCAACTTCTGGGCCAATTTGTAAAACACATATATATACTTTACCAGAATAGTGCTTGTCTAAGTTCTATAAGATGCCTTTTTCATGTTTAGTTGTCAAAGACCCGTACATTTAAATAGGCAAATCAAGCACCCAGAGAGTACCTTAAAAGTCAAAATATTAACAGCAGTGCCAAAAGTATTTCAGCATTAGTTGAAGTTGTTGAAACTATCCAAAAAGAAAAACTGACAGACTCCTAGTCCTCAGCATTATCACTTACAGAATTGTCTGAAAATCAGTTCTTACCTGCAAAAAAATCATTACACCATCGCTTTTTCGGATTAAGCACATGGACATCTTGCTTCTCCTCTGAGTGTTTAGATGTTTACGCCATTTTTTTGTCTTCAGGTGCCACAAGTTTGGGAGTCATCAGATTTTCGCAGTTCCCTGGTTCTTTGATATTGCACTTGGATCCATCAGTAAAACTCGAGCTTATGAAGACCTTTATGTCTTTCTTTCCCTTAACTTCAACCCATTTGCCATCTATCCAATCTCTTGAAATCCTCATGTTCTTCCTTTGAATCTCCAATAATTTGTTCTTGCCTATTATCGAGAAGAAAAAATAGAACACCTTGGCGCATCAGGCCATGACCAACATTTGCACATTCAAAATTCTAGACAACAAATTAACCAGAAGCTAACCTACTGTTAAAACTTTTTCCATTGTTGAGGTAGAAAGCCAATTTATGACAATGCTGAGCTTAGACATATGATTTCAAGTAAGAATTGAAAGTAATTAGAATATCCATTTTAACATCAATTTGCTCTTGAGTTATCCTTACGAGAAGTTTCTATGCACCAACCAATAATCAAGAATTCTCCTTTTATTCCTTATTTTCTATTTCTATTTTAACTTTCTAGTTTTTCTCGTGCTCTTTGGGACTGTTATTTCTTACAGGGAGGTAAACCTGAAGACGACTGCTTCCACAGACATCAAATCCAGCAACAACACCTTCCCACCACCCGTCAAAGCACCAAGCATCAACTGCAGCTCCTACTTAAAAGAATAGTCAGAAGAATCCTCTGGAGGTCGGGGCCGAACTATGAGGCGTCCTGTGCATCTCATACCCAATTTATCAGATCTTGCAACTCTGTAGGAAGGAACTCATTCCTATAAATCAAGCAAAGGTGATGAGGAAACAGGGCGAGGGAGAACAAACAGGTCAATATATGTAAGTAGATAAAAAAAAGATTCAAATTTCTACTTTTTGTATATATTCTCCAAGGTCCAGCTAAAAACAGTACGGCATATAAACTTAAGTTATAGTCGCAGTGATTAAGGTACCTCGAGCTTTTCAGGACCATCACAATCCTGGATGTCATCATATTGAACTTTCAGACGTTTTTGTGATACCTGCAAGACCTTACACAGGAACCAGCAGCCTCTCATGCCACTATCCTGGCAAAGAACCTCTAAGTTGTCACCCACATCAAAAGATAGCTTACATTGAGGCTCAACAAACTGAATTCCAACCGGTCCTCTGCTTGGAAATTTTATTTTTAACTTCAGGCACGTTGGTTCGGCTTTTGCTATCTGGTTCCCAGGAATTGACTTTCTGATACCAGAATGGCCACTCTCCAGTTTTGGATATTCATCAACACTTCTACTCCCTCTAGGCCCTTGCCTTGAAGGATCTTCTCGGGTTATATCTTTTACTTCATGCAACTTATGACCCTTTGACTTAAGCTGGGAAGCTTGTTGACTGCCTAACAAGGTAAAGATTGTTTGATTATAGTAGCCATCCAATTCAACAGAGAGAATGGCATGACCTTGTTCTTTCTGAATTCCCTAAAGCACATATAGACACCAGAGGACAAACTTGCTAGAACAAAAGGGATATATTTCTCATGATCTCCAGGAGTCAAACTGTAGCAAGAGCTTCAATACATTCGGCATTGATCACCTGACCATGAGACGTGATAAGTACTTCTCTAGGGTGTCCGTCAAGCTGAGGAATTACACACTGGACTTCCTGCAAAAGTTGAAACCACTGCACCTTAGCTCTTTTCTGTCCCTTATTGTTCTCATAAAAGTCTTCCTAGTAACCTAGGTAATGACTTTCTTCTTCGGCAATGATTATAGCGAAAGAATTAACCTGCAGAAAACTAAGAGATTACAGGAGGAAGGAAAAGAAATATGAGGTCAAGGAACTGATTTAATGCTACAAAGTGCTTACAGTTATTGTCGGGGTACATGACCAGCCTTAAAGCACTTCTCCTTTCACTTGTCGGGGTATCTACAAGATGAGGGAAGTCAAATTTACTATAATGTAAAGTAGATAAAGTTAAGACAAAAATAATTTATAACTAATAGGCTTATCATTCATTCTACAGAGATACAATTGTATACAGCATCAACAACTCAAAAACATAAGCAACTTTGCAGCTTATACAGCAACTTACTGGGGATTCAGCTTAAAAAGGATGTTCAAGGCCTATGATTCCATAAGCGGCTATGGGGTAGATCATGTATCAGGTGTAATCTTAATCTTTTCCTATCTTTTTAGTTAGCTGAAATAATCAATAGAAAAAGGAACCTAACATATAAACCGATTGCACAAATTACACAAGCAATTGTTTGTGAAGTGGTAGAGTATACCGGTGTGATAAGGAGACAGAGTATTTTGCTAAGTTAGTTACTTAAACTTCTGGAATTTGAATGAGCACATAAGCTTTAAATTCTTCCTGTGCATATAACCAGCAAGAAGAACAAAGAATTCATTGCTGAAATATGGCAACATTATGACAGCATTTACCAAGTATATCAAACCAAAGGCTAGGATAAATGCCCGAGCTATAACTAGAGGACTTAATTCAACAAAGTTCAGCCGCATGGCCTACATTTCTTTAAAGAATATCTACTCTAAAATTGGCTAGTAATTAAGTGGGATCGTACTTAAAGGTACATTAACATCAAAGCACAACACAGAACATATACACCAATTTTAAATAAAAGCAAAGCATACAGAGGAAGTTGAAAAATGCATAAACACTACTAAGATTACCAAACATGCATGATATTTAGGATCACATATAGATGCATAAGCGGAAAATGAGAAAGGGAAAAAGATAAAAGAAGATCCAAACTGCATACAATACATTCAACACAATAGATCTTTGCAACATCAAGACATGAAATCAAAAAAAAAAAAAAGAGAAGGTTTATTGTTCAAGTAAGGTGTAAGAAGCAAAAGGCAGACTCGTACTGATCAACTAGGTCTATTAAAGATCGACCCTCTTTAGAAATGCAACAGATCACAGCCAGACAGCAGCAAGATCACAATCAGACATTTCGTGACCTCAATATTATTATTATTTTTGAGAATGATCGATGACTTCATTATTTGTTGAATACTACATAAAACACCACCATCGCATCTCTTAATAACATTTTTATGTTCCCTTGCGCCTACTTAAGGGCCAATTGACCATCTCCTTTCCCAAGGAAGCGTTGCACCTCCAGGAACCCATGATTATTTCCTGGCATTTAACCCCTTTCTCGTTCAGGATGGAAGTTGTAAAGAGGTGAGACCGCGGCCTTGCATGTCAGAGCAAGGATGCCATCAACTTTTATGCGAAACCCACACAAAAGATTTATTAGTGCTATCAAGAAAAAGAAAGGAGAATAGCATCGACGTTATACATTCATCATCGGTTATATCACCTATCAATTAGGGCAAGTACTGATTAAACAAAAGGCCGAGAACTATAAACCCCCTTTCCCTTTTGTGTCAAAGAGTTAAAATCGACTGTATCAGGAAAAAGAAAGATATACATTCTAGATTTTTATCAGGGGAAAAAGAAAGATGCCATAGATGTAGAAGGAAACTTTTACCTCGACGTCTTTTTTTTCTTCTTTTTTAAGCGTTAGATGCAAACTTTTACCTCAATCTCTTCACAAATACTATTAAAATCGACAATAGAGGAAAGATGGACTCAGAAGGTTAGATACACCATTGAGACCACTGAGATACTGAGCAATGGCTATAATTATGTTGTGTCTACCACAAGTGCAGTCAAACACGTGGAAGTGGGCATTTTGGTATTACACAGTCCCACCCTTTATTGTACTCAATTTTTTTTATCGGGTAAAGATTCAGGTAATCTCATACTTCAAATTTCTCCATTTGGTAAATGAATGCTTACTTGAGGTAGAGAACAGTAGCAAGAAGATAGATATCATCAAAAAAGTAAAAGGCTATGTTGGCCCTAAAATAATTAAGAGGTTGAAGTTTCCCTCTTTAGCTATTCTTTCAAACATTTTCCTGTCCAAGTCTTTAAGGGCCAGTTTGGCCATGAAAAATTTTTACTTTTTTCCCGGAATTGTATTCCAGAATCATGTTTGGACATAGAATTGTTACAATATACCCGTTTTCACATTTTCACTCCAAATCACTCACAAAAATTCAACATTTTTCCATGTTGTATTCATGTCCAAACAAACTCCAATTTCCAATTTCCAGTTACCACTCTTCAACTTTTCCAAATACTACTTTTTTCAAATTTCAAATTTTTTATGTCCAAAATGTCCACTAAAATATGATGAGCCACTCTGATATCCGAGTACTGATGGAAACTCCCTCCAAGGGCAGAACTAGAGTTTCGATTAGGGGATCGGCCAAACCCAATAGCTTTGGTCCAAACCCTATATTTACCTTAAAATATTCATTGAATATGTATAAATTATTAATTTAGAACCCAATAACTTAGAAAAGACTAGAATCCCGAACCCAAAAACTTCAAATCCTGGCTCTGCCTCGGAGTCTCCCTCTCCTCCCACAGTATAAGGTCATTGACAGTGGCAAATCGATACAGATGAATTAGAGATAAAACCATGTTTTGTGGGCTTAAGCCCTTCTTTTATGTTTCTTCTCGAAGAAGTGCAAGGAAATGACCTAGTTGAATCAGCTATAAGGAATCCTACATATCAGTTCAGCTCTATACAGACCTGAATCCAATGTTCGAAGGATTCATCTTGGCTGCTTGCTTTAAACTGGTCCTCCACCTTGTACAACACTCTTTGGCTCCGTTTTTATCCCGGTTTGGGACCAGCGATGTATTGCAAAAATCACATATGCAGAGTTCCTATACAAGTTTTAACAATTTAAATAAATTCCTAACGTTGCGAACTAAAAGTACTATCTTTTTCTTATAGGATTCTCCTTTAACGTTTCTACCATAGTTTTCTATTTATACCAGCTCAATATCTAGATTGGTCGGGGGTAACCAGCAGCCAATAATCTATGATCAACTTCTTCAGGAAATGCTAAAAACTAGAAATGAGAACATTTGATGTAAATGTACATTAATTAATGCTGCAAATCTCAAAATCTTAGACTGCTACATGATTATACATACTTGAAATAGTTGATGATTGGTGATGCCTTGAAATCAATAATGTCAGCCATTCCACTACATCTCGTTTTGCACGCCACTTTGTTTCAGAATTTGTGGTACTTGTACGCCCATAAGCATCCAAATAATCCTCTGAGACAACATATATCATGTGCTTTACACTTTTTTCAGTACCCACCACAGCAAGGATTAACTCCCCTGAGAAATTCTTCAAGTAGTAATGCACAACACGACGGCCCTTCTCCTGAGAAATAACATGCTCCTCCCATGCAACAAATACATGATTATCTGCATCCATCCTGATGGGACAGAGAAACAGTTTGGATTAATTGAAAACAGCCCAGTTCTTAAAGCACCCTCATCCAGAAACATAAACTATCATTTTAGGCTAAAGAGTCATGAACAAACATAATCCTCCTAACTTCTGTTACAATTTAGGACCCAGTTGATCAAACAGAAATGAATGTAACTAAGAACATCAGACACAAAGAATAGATTTTTCCAACTATTAGCTCCTGATGACCATATAAACAATGAAAATACAGCACCAGAGCACAAACCCAAGTGAGACACAGACAGAATTTTGCTTAATCCAAAGATTAACTAAACTTAATCCAGAAAACTCTCAAAGAAGATATCTTCTCTTTTTTTTTCAAGAATTACCAACCAAGGACCAATTTCACAATGAAAAACAACAATGAATCCCAATCCCACGTGAAAAACGAAAAGGATTCTGCTGATTTTCAACGATTAACCATGTACAAGAAAAAAAAAAGCATACAACATTGAACCAGCATTGACCAGACATCAAGTGATCACACTTACAACAACTAGCTTAGGGTTGGAAAAGGAAACAAGCAACAAAAAGAAGCCGGAATTCAAGAAAAACAAGCTAAGCCACCTAAAAATAGCAAAAGTTGTTGCTTTTTGAAGAAATATAGCAGAACAGCTTGAGAAAAAAGGCAGAGAAAGGTGATGACTGATGAGTTGGGCTTTTTGTTCTTCAAGCGGTTACGGTTGGGAAAAGGAAATAGTAAAGAATAAAAGAAGGAGAAGGAAGAAAAAGCCAAATGCCATTGCCAAACCTAGAAGGAGTTTGTTTGAACTTCTTTGTGCCACTGTGACATGTGGGAGCAACAAGAGGGAGAAACACAAAACTGAAGCTTTTGTGTTTTGGCCTTTAAGCAAAACAAAAAAAGATATATATTTTTTAAAAATAATTCTAATAGTAATAATAATTTTTAAATCCTATTGAAATACAGTTTTACATATTTATTAATTTAACTTTAAATTGAGTAATGTGGTTATTAGTAAGGATATGTATGATCGGCTCTAATGTACTTGGCGGATTGAGGCATGAACTATTATACTAATTAACTAAAAATTACAATAGTTAAAGGAATGAATTGCAAGAACTCACCTAATTTAGATTTTTTGAATTTTCTATCCGGACTATTAGGTATGTACTTTTTCTACATGAACTATCACCAAATGTTTAGATGTGTTTGTATAAATATTTGGTGATATTTCAGACAGAAAACTCACATAACTTATAATTCAGGTATAAAATTCAAAAAACCGTAATACTTTAATGTGTTTTTCACCCTTCAATCTTGTTAAAGAGTAGTGTTGTTCTTATTTATTTGTTTTTGCCTTTTTAAAGAAAAGGAGTATTACTGATGGTTGAATTACAGTGAAAGTTATTATTTGAGAGAAAGAGTGGTATTGTTCTTATTTATTTATTTTTGCCTTTCTACAGAAAAGGAGTAATTTTGATGGTTGAAGTCAAATTTCTTTGAAAATTTCTTGTTTGTATTATGGTTAGCTCTTGAGATTTCATTATTTGACCATAGCTGAAAAGGCAAATCATCTTTGATACATCCTTGTCCAATTTGTACTCTTCTTTCTTCTTTCTTCTTTCTTCTTTCTTCTTTCTTCTTTCTTCTTTCTTCTTCCTTCCTTAATTGCTAGCATTAATTGTTATGATATTATTATAAGGAATGAGACTTGAGTTCCATATCGGTTGAATGAGGATATGGGACTTATATAGTCTTGGGGATCTCCCACTTAGTAGCTAGTTTCTGGGTATGATTCTTCTAAGATTATATCAACGGTATCAGAGATAGCCACTGTCCTCCGTGTCGGTTGTTCCTCGGGAGGGTGACACCAGTATGATAGTGACAGCCGTAGATGAGAGTTCCCACCTTAGTAGCTAGCTTTTGAAGTGTTATTTTCCATAGGTTATATCATTAATTAACAACTCAATAACCATCTTTAATCAGAATAAAATTCATAACGCGGTACTATATTTACCTTAATCAAAAATTTTAAAGTCGTATCCCGATACTTTTATATTTAATGAGAATCATCTGCAGAATAAATTTGAAATAAATCAAGCCAGTGAATACCAAATATCAAAGGGTTAAACGAAAAACCTTCACTATGCCAACCAGGCTATTGGTAAAGTGCCTCATTTTTCTTCCTTTTGACACTGTGGGCTTGGGTTGATAGTCATATGAAGATTACAATTGGGCCTTGAAATCAATCTGTTTGGTTGAAAAGGCCCATTCATATAAGATAAACAAAAGAAGATAAGGTATAAATAACTAAATTTAAAACTAACTAAAATCACAACCTTTCATTGCTCTATCTCCCCAAAAAAAAGAAAAAATGAAACTTCAACTCCATTTTCGACACTCTAATCTTCCATTGCTCATTCAACTCAAGAACAATCCACCCATTAAAAAACCAAAAATTCCATATGGGAAAAGAGAAATTTACAAGCTAGCTGCAGAAAAAAGAAGCATAGCCAAACCAGTACCTTTGCAGATCTTCCCCAAGTCCAAGAAATTTTCAAGAACTGAAATTTCCGAGTCTAAAGCTAGTATAAATGAGAAAAGTTCAAATCTTTTGGTATTGGGAGCTGTATCAGTTGGGTTAGTGATGTTTTTAATGGGTTTTGATGATAAAAATCAGGCATTAGCTTTGGGTCCTGAAGGTCCATTGATGGAGGAGTTTTGGGATAATATGAGGAGATATGGTCTTTATGCATTGACAGTTAGTACTGGAGTTCTTTGGGCTGTTTTCCAGCCCATTTATGAGCTTTTGAAGAACCCCATTTCTGCAATTTTAGTCTTGATTATTATGGGAGGAAGCGTTTACATTGTTTCTCAGGTGGTATCTGCCATGGTTGGTATTACTGATTTTAGTTATGATTATAACTATTAGAATTGACTTTATTTCTGTATAAAAGGGGGTATTCCTCGTACGTTTATGCTTAAATTAAATTATATATATATATATATATTTTTTTTTATTTATTTTTTTTTCTTTAACTTATAGTGCTGCATTCTGTTTTAGTGTATTTTCTTGATAGTTCAATGTTGATGTAGTCATATTTGAGTGGGCAGATTTTGCCTTGCCAGTGAGATTTCAATTTGTAATGCTTCCTTATTTGCAAAAATTTTCAAGATTTAGAGGGAAAAAGATTTGATCATGTGTTGCAATTCTGCTGCCATGAGCCTAAATGAACAATATGAGCAGTAAGGATTCATATAGTCACGATCTCAATTGGCTTGGACTGTTACTCACTTATAGAGGTTGAGGAAAATCTGAATACATCAAACTTGAACCATGAAGGACTTGGTTCTGCATTTGAGTTCGCTTTCAAACCACATGGAGCTTCTAAATTCAAGTAATACTTGCCCAAATAGGTATCATCAAGGTATACATTTAGGATAGGCATTCAATTAAGCAGCCCATTGCACAACATAACTCGCACTAACTCCAAATCTGAAGGCATTCAACTCTACACGCAAATATTGCTAAAGCACAACTGTACAGAGAAATTGAAACAAAGATTATTTGCATTGATGCCATTAAATTACAACGCTAAGATGCTGATACCCATACACAAGTTGCGACTGCTAATTCTTGGACTTCAGACAGATGTTAGCCCAAGAAAAATTCCCAAAAGCACTAGATTAGTAGATTTTTACAAACCATCTGATTTAGCAGTCAATGGAAGAAACAGAGAGAGGATATTTGTAGGTATTGGCATATTGGAAGGTGAGGGATTGTCCGGGATTGAGAGGCTCCCCGTTGTTGACAAGGCAGTCGTTATAGCTAAGTCTCCTGAAAACTCGGGGATTTATGAGCCTTGCGGAACTGAACCAACCACAGCTCAGGTGAATGTTGGAAATACTACAACTTCCTGAGTAACACGCATTCTCAATAATGACAGTGTATGTGGGAATGCCACTCGGAAGTGGAGGTGTGTTACCTTGATTTACTAAGATGCTGTCTTTAGAACATGATGTTGGCCCTATTCTGTTCTCTGAACCATCACCTCCACTGTTTCCACCATCACCACCAGTGCCATCATTACCACCATTACCATCACCACCTCCAACAAAATTACCAGTACCATTACCATCACCACCACCAATAAAAGTACCAGTACCGTTACCATCACCAATGCCAGTACCAGTACCATCACCGCCACCAACATCACCATCATCGCCAGTATAATCACCTTCACCCATATCTATTCAACACACCAAAAGAACAAGATGAAGTCAAGCAATCAAGCTACTACTTCAAAGTGTTCAACAATACAAGCTTTACAGGTAAAATGGATCTACCTATAACTTAGTACACAAATTCATATCCTTTGTTCATCAAGAAATTGTTCACCTAGATAACAGGGGATGACAAAGGGCTTATTAGGGGATAGATATTGTTGTATAAAATTCATAAGCTGAGTTTGGCAAAGGGTACTACTCAATATAGTAGTAAGAAGTTAGCATATCTCATATATTGACTAATCAACTTTACAATTGATTTTGAAATTTCCTTTTACATTTTTTGACAAAGAAGATAGTGCATGTGAAAGGGTGATTAGTTGAACACTTTTTGCCCTAGAATTAAACTGAGTATAATTTAAAATATATTACCTGGCTGGAGTAGTAACTTCCTAGCAGGATTGACATTGTATTTTAGCCTGGAAATGAGGGCTCTTTCTTGAATAGCACCACCACCTTCATGAGCTAGTTCCAAAGCATGATTAACTGTACCATCAGAAGATAAACAGCACTTATTTCAAGATTCTCAAGACCTTGAGAACATTAAAGATAGATACAAGAATTTGAATCAAACAAGGGGAAATTATAAAATTCCAAAAGATTTAACCCCTACATACAAAGAAGAAAAAAAAAGAAAATAATCATGCTAGAAGCTAGTAGGCTATATATATGCATGCAAGTAGATTTTCTTTTGCTGACTAAATATATTTTTTGTTAAAGATATAGGAGCTCAAGAATGAAAATCAACAACCTTTTTTGCAAGTAAATTAAAGAGGATATCTACTAGTAGGCTATATACTCAATTAATTTCTCATTTTCATTTTACGGGTGGGCACCAATCAGCTTTTCAATTAAATCCCCCTAAAAGTCATACATGCAGATGTCCCTGCATGCGGCTCATGTCATCCAAGGTGGCTTAGCCTAGCATTTATTTGCAAATTCTATAACAAAATTAAGATTGCTCAAGCACAAAAGCTCATTCCTGTATGTCTACCGTTGACTCTATCTATTCATACAAGTAAAAGATAAAAGGCAATCTAATGCACCAACAATGTACATAACTTAAACATGAAGGGAGAAGAAAATAATCTCATCCTATTTTGATTGCACTTCTTTCAAGTCAAGAGTTTACCAAAATAACCTTACACTCACACACATATATAGATAAGATTTACCTATATCCTACCCTCCTCACTTCCAAAATTATATTAGATACATTATTTTTGTTGTTAAAGGGAGAAGGAAATAAGAGTACAAATTAAATATACCAGAGAATGTGACAAACAACAAAGCCACATAGAACATGAAAAGGCTCTTCATTGTCATTCAATATTTCAGCACTTGTGTATGTGTTCTTCAAAGTAGTGCTACTGCAAAAAAAAAAAAAAAAAAAAAAAAAAAAAAAAAAAAAGACAGACCATAAAACACAAGATTGAATGAATGAAAACTTAAATAGGTAAGAAAATAGAGAGATAAAAGTAGTACTCCTTATAAGAGACCAAACTGAGGTTGAGGGTACTAAATGTATAGAGGGTTGATGAATTTATAGTGAAAAAAATTGATACTAGCAGGAGTATATTTTTAAATATTGGTATAATAGCTAGTCTATTTATGGACTTGCTTTAACACGTACTTGTCATTCAAATGGTTAATCTATATATTATATTAATAAAATGTTATTCGTCTTTTTTATTACAATATTCACACTTAATAAAACAATTATTTAAATTTTTTCCTAATGTTATAACTTAAAAATCTATTGAAATTTAGTTTTTTTCCTAATTTAGATTATGTATTGTTTACACTGAAAAAATTAATTATTTAATTTTTTTCCTTAAATAATTATTTAATTTATTAAAATTTTATTCTCATCAATATAATAAACACGCGCTCTCTAAAACTAATATATGGATACATATTTTCAAAAGGATCAAATAATAATTATAGCTGCCTCCATTTTCCAGTAACTAGGCTGTGACCACCTTTCATTTCACTGCCTGCTCTCTATTTAAATGTCTAGGAACTAATGAATTGCCTTTAATTAGTTACTGTTTCCCGTCTGGTCATAATATTTGACATTACATAAAGTTTTAGTGGTCTAAAATAAATAATAAATATTTATAAAATTAAAATTAAAATATTATTAAAAATTAATTTTAAAAAAAAGAGTTTCACAATCAATTAAGACTATTAATTACCAGGCTTGAAACTTGAAAGTCCTTCTTGAAATGTGCTATAATTAAATACTACTAGTAGTACTTCATCTGCCAGTCAAATTCCTTTTAATGTCAAGATCATGATTAGACAAAGAAGTTTAATTTCTCTTCTGATTCTTAAAAAATATTTTTGTATCTAATCTAATGCACTATTTTTGAAGAGTTAGATTCGATACTTATTAGTATTTTTAAAGAGTCAAATTCTATTCAACACATAATTGCAGTATTTTTAAAGAGTCTGATCCTATTCGACACACAATTATCAATATTTTTAAGAGTCTGGATTCTATTTGACACACAATTATCATTTAAAAAGTCGGATTCTCTCAAAATTTAGTACTTTTAAAAAATTCGAAATACACTCATCAACATTTTTAAAGAGTTGAATCCTTCCAAAATATACTAAGTATGTCCAAATATGCACCGCCAATATCTTTAAAGAGTTGAATCCTCCCATCGTTATTTCTGAAGAGTCGAATCCGTTCAAAATACATTATTTTTGGAGAATCAAACACAAAGCCATCAACACTTTTAAAGAATTCGAGTAATGTAAATATAATGGATTTTAGTTATTCACAACCATTTCTTCTATTCATTTTTACTTATTTATTATATATCAAAAAGAAATGTTTATTTTTACTTGTTTAGTTTTAAAAACTAAGAGATAATTTATACTCATTATTAATTATAGTTATTTTCTAAAATATTAATTTTTTTATAGTTAAAGAATGATATAATAAAATTATTATTTTATTTTTTATTTTTTTAAAAATGCATAATGTATCTGATCAATACAGAACAAGTAAAAACGGAGAGAAAGGAGTAATTCCTGTGTCACTGTCGTTTCCATTTCAACCATAATGCTGCATGCATAGGTAGAGAGTAATATATGACTGTTTTTATTTATTTATTGAAGGGATACGTAGTGAATGCCAATTTGCACTTTGATAAGATAAGAAATGAATTATCTGATTTCATTAATTAGTGATGGGAAAGCCAACTAGTAAAGTATGGTATGCATCACCCAAATCTTTCTCAACACTTTTTTTTTTTTTTTTTGATATTCAAAATTTATTGATATAATTAAAAAATATATTTGACTAATTTTATAAGTTAATCAACAATTTTATTCAAACATAAAGTATCATTTTGTTGTGAAAATTAATTCATTAAACACTGGTATTAAAGTAGCAGTGGGAGTCCAGAACCCTACGCCTGATGAGTTGATATTTACAACTACACTTATTAATTACTTAGTACGTAGTAATTACTACTTCAATTCTCAATTACTGCTTGGAAACATTCCTTGGACTGCACTTAAGTCATTAAACACCCTGTGAAGTGTACAGTTAGACATTTATAATCTCTATATAATTACACTAATCCTTTCAAAAAAAAAACCTATATAGCTCAAACATCAGCTGCTATTTGAACTATTAATTTTTCTCTTTTTTTTTTATGTGAAATTTAGGTAGAAAACTCGCATGCGTGATAGTTTGTGTGAAACTCAAAAAACTGTGATATTTAAGATGTGTTTTCACCCTTCACTCCAGATAAAATTGATTGAAGTTCAACCTTTTTTACCTAAACATTAGTCATATATAACTTCATACACTTGTCAATACTAATTTCAAACACTACATATTTAAAGTATGGTATATGAATTATTATTTTTTAAAATGGGGATGTCAAAACAGTTTATCCCGTAAAAATTTTACGAAAATAACGAAGTAGTATTGAATGAGGCTTTGTAGTGAGAGCCCAGAATGCAGAGATTGAAGACCATTTGGCGAACCTGAACTGAACTTGGGCCTTAATTTTAATTAATGTAAATGTGGTCACGAGTAAAGTCTGATACACACACACCTTGGCCAATGTGTATGTATAGGGCCTGGACTGTCTTGGCCAATGTGTACACATTAAACGGCCCAAGGCCCAAGATCAAATATGGCTCTTGGATTTGTGTGATTTACAAGAATAGCCTTAAAGTTGGTGGTAATAAACTTTTAATATCATGGACAAAATTTCAAGTTTGACAAGTTTTAATTTTTAACTTTAAAGATTTGTTCATAGAATAAGCGGAGGTCAAAATTCCAAAACTGCTCATTTTCGAGACGATTGGAAGTAATTTAAGTATGACAATCGCTTCCGAAATGGGCCTCGAGGGATTAAGCTCCGGCCTGATTCTATTTGGGCTTTCAGGGAGAGGGGAATGGTTGGGCTCGATACAGAGCTAGTCCTAGGATTGGGAAAAATTGATCCAACATTTTCCTTTATTAAAACAAAACAAAAAATAGAAAAATATGTTAGATAACTCTCTCATTACTATAAGCTAAGGAAGGATACATTGTGTGTCAGATTAAAATATATATTTTGTGTGGAGAGTATAGAGTTCAGGTGAACCTGCACCTAAATAGCTGAACAGTAAATTGTAAAAGTTAAGTCCTTCGATTTTGACAGACTACAAAGAGCAATTCAAGAGGATAAACATACTAGCAAAACTAAGTGACATATCAACAGTTGTCAGGCTAGGTAGCTTATCCGTTTTTTGTTGCTCGGATTTCTAAAAAAATATAAATGGTGTAGGTCAGATTCTTTAAAAATAGTGCATTTCAAAAAAATTCAATATAAGTACTGCAAATATTTTTAAAGAATTCGAACAACATAACTTATCATTATCCATTGAGAAATTTGCGGATTGGTGTGTGTGTGTTGGGGGGGGGGGGGGGGGGGTGTTTGTGAGAATTCACACATTAAACACACACATATACATCAACACCTGCTACAAATTAAGAATGCTGCCTTTATGTTGTGTTAGTCTAAACTCTATTAAATGGAATTTTATTAGGAAAATGATGTACTTATATTGGAGAAAAATGTGACATTTTAATTAAACATATATTCAACCAGATTAATTATTAACAAAAGAACAATTACTTTAGTGATAGAGAACACAGTAACAATTAAACAAACAACAAAATCATTAATTTCCAAGACAATTTTGAACATGTTTGGAATTACAGATTCTATAATGTGCATTATTATCATGAAATACCTTTTTCCCCTTCACTTTTTGTACAGAGAACTGTTTTGTTGGCTAACAGTTATTCAGAGATATATTATAATCCTGAGTTTATTATTCTGAAAATTATTGTCACATATATATTTTATATCAAATTTTCATACAAAACATATCAATATTACCTAGTATTTGTAATCAAATACGGGATAAATAAAATTCTAAATTTTATATTGGAATTAATAATCTTATCTCAATAACCAAACGAATCCTAAGTTTGTAATTATAAGAGTTATAAATATTATCAATGGTATTTGATGAGAAAAGGAAGGGAAAATAAAACAAATTAAATAATTAGCAAGTAAATATAACAACAACTATCTTATCACAATTCACCTAATCAACAAAATTATCCAAACATATTATATATTGAAAATAATAACTTTCATAGCTTAGCTTGTGATCACATTTGATGTCACTTTCATAAACATAAATTTTGGTTCCATTAAGCCAAATGGATGTACTAACTAAAATTAATCATATTAATTCAATTCCTCAATCAATTAATATCCCCTTTGAATATATTCAATCTTATTGCTATTTTAATTTTAAACATTTCAATCAACAAATACTTTGAATATTTGGATGCCACATATCTATATTTGTCTTGTACTTAATTATGTTTATTCTGAGGGAATTGAAGTAGGCAAAAGGAGTCTTCCCTTTGTAAAGACATCATGGATAATTAGAAAATAGCCACTATATGGCAAGTGTCTTCCAACTGGCACAAAGCTTCATATAGTAGTAGTAACATATATTTTTTTCTTTCATTTTTCGATTAGATTTTTGATGTGGTTATTCTTTTTTTTATTTTACTTTTTTTTATGTGTGTGTTTAGAATTTATTGAAATAATTTTTCTATTAATAAATACATTTCTACCTTACATAGGTAACAACAAGATCTGCGTATATTCTAATTATCACGTTCAGACTTTACTTATGAGACTTCCTCGTTGGTATTGTAGGATTTTTTTTATTAGATCATTCATACTTAAAAGCAAAGATGAGCTAGGGTGTTAAATCTTTCAATAAATAGTTGTGATTCCTCAAACTTGGAACATTTTTTATTATACTTTTAAGCCACTTCTCATGTTTGAACTATTTTTTTTCTTTTTAATTTTGTGTCATCAATACCTCATTTTGTTGGTGTTTTACCAATGAGTACTTGTTATTAAGTTTACCAAAAACCAATGTTTTAAGGAGTGTTTAACGCTCAAGCAATTGTTTAGTGTTAAGTAAGAGGTTTTATCAAAGAAAACATCATAGTCTATCCCAAAGATTATCATGGCGAATCCAAGCTATACTTCTTTCTCTACTACTCTCTCCCCATTTTTTTTTTAAAAAAAAAATTAACAGTCCTCTGCCCGACTCTTATTATATATGAACTTGAAATTTACTGCTTCAATTAATTTAGATTTGTGCAACGTAAAACTCATTAAAGAGAAAATACTCCTTACAACAAGCCCAAAACCCGAGACCCATAATTATTATTATTTTTTTTTAAAAGTATATATGGGGCTAGCTATAGATATGGGACTTGGTCACCTACCACTTCTGTGCTGCTTAAGGAAAACTTCACAAGGCAGATTCTCCATACAAGGGTAGGAAAACTTGAACTTTTTGTTCTCTATAGCTAGCATTTGTCTTTCTTATCTTATTTTTGACTATATTTTCTTATTATACATGCCACCTAGCTCTCTCTATTTTTTATTTTTTTTTTCTGTTTCTACATAAAAGACAATCTTCATGAATATTTTATAACTAAACCATATTATATAATAATAGAAACGATAAGAATCGGTCTACTAACTATTTTTTTTAGTAATGGAGTTGTTTGTTAAAAGAGAACACATTATTGGAATTTGACAAAGTTAAAATAATTGCAAAATATTATATGTCACATATGGTCAGAAGCGGAGTCGGAATTTGAAGTTTATAAAATTGACAATTTAGTTTTGAATTTTAAATTAATAATTTATATGCACTCAATAGAGAAAAATACAACATTTAAACCAAAGCTATTTAATTCTGCCAAACCCGTAACTAGTATTATCCTAGCTCGGCCCCTGCACACGGAAAAAAACCGGCTGAGCCGGCTCATATTTGTTGTTATTTTGTAGAGAGTTTGCTTCATAGAAAGAGAAGTCCACTTTTTGCGGCCAATTTTGCTTATAAGTAATGGAACTCTTTTAAATACCTTTCATTCTTTACAAAGTTGTTCATATATATATATATATATATAATCACTTTCTTTCCTTAAACCCCTTAATATTTTTCACCGCTAGTTTTATATAATATATTGTGTTAATTCCTTGCACTAGCAAGAAGCTATATATTAACTTGTATAGAGAAGACAGAAAAATAAACAAGAAAATGGCAGGGCTTGATCATGAATTTGGAGATGAACAACATTATTTTCTTGGCCATCATAGTGATGCTGTTATCTTTGAACTTAATAGTTTGCAGAACCAACTCAAAGGTAATTTAGTTTCCTTTTTCTTTCTTACCCAAATTAAAACCCCTTCTTGTGCATCCCTCCATTGTTTCATCGGAATACTTGTTATCTTCACCGGAACAGATACGTACCAAGATTTAGATAGATGAGAAATATCACTTTATAATAAATTTAAATTTAAATCTAAAAACTCATGATTTCTAATAGTTTGTCAAGCGTGTCTGTCTGTATTGACCTCTCATTTATTTATTTTTCTTTTTTCTTTTGAATGAATATGATCAACAACTTGTAGTAATTAGTTTCTTTTTAATCAATCTTGATCTTCTCTTTTATGAGATGAGGCCTTTGGAGCAATATGAAAATATTTCATTTTAATCATTCTCTCTATTTGCATCTACTATTATCATTTAAATCATTCAATTAACTACTTATTTTTAACCACATTTTTCATATAAAATGTTTTTAAAAAAAAAAGAAAAAAAGAAGAAGAAGAAGAAGCTAAGGAGGTCTGTTTTATTTGCATATTTATGGGAATCGGTGCCTCATACAACGTAACGGAAGATGTTTATATTCTTGGAGAAAGAATATATTTTTTTTTCCATTGTCAATTTTATTGCACCGGCAATTAATAAAGAAATTTTTTATATTATTAAGTCACTTAAAAAATATATGCATGTATTTTGAAAATAAAATAAGTTACGTGCTATAATAAATAAGAATAATATAATAGTATTAAAATTCTTTAGTAAAAATCATAGTGACTTTAGGTAACCTTTCATTTTCATGTAATTTGTTTTCGGTGGCTCTCTGAAAAGTTTGGATTTCAGGTGAAGTATTTTCATTTTTATCAATTGTTCTTTTTTGTAACTAAAAAGAGAAACATTTGAAATGTGTATATTACATTTAGAAATTTTTATAAATTCCAAGTTATTGAATTGTGTTTAATTTTTTCTTATTTTGAATACAGAGAAGGATAGAGAACTTGGAGCAGCTCAAAGTGAAATGAAGGCTTTAAAAGCAACAGATGTCCTCAAAGACAAGGCACTTGAAGAGGTACTACTCTAACGATTAATTTCACGTATGATTATTAAACTTTTTTCGGTTTATCGAAGCAATTGCTCTCACTGATTTATTATAATATTAAAGTTACTAAATTTTATACGTACTAAAACATAAAGTTATGAGTTATTTTTTGTTATATTAAAGTACCTGAATTAAATCACTATATGACAATAAAGTTCTAAACTTTTACCTACATGCCATTAATTAATGTGTTTTTACTGTTATGATAGGTAAGATTTTAGAACTCTGCTTTACTATTACATTAGTGAATTTATTCGTGGTTCACACGATTGATTAAATAAAATAAAATTTAATTATATAATAATTATTATTAATTTTAATTTTTTTATTTATTGATCAATTTATCTTTTTTTTGTTCTTCAATTGTAGTATTATTATTGTTTTAATTATATTTTCATGGTTGATAAGAAATAAGAAATAACATTCTATATCAATAAATGACTCTCCTTAACTTTAACTCTCTTATCTCAAACTATATTACAAGAATTATGTGTCACTAATGTGGCAAATGCGCAAAGTTTTAATATGCTATCTTAATATTTTCTTGAATTTTTTAATTAAAAAAAAATATATATATATATATAAATATATATATATAGAGAGAGAGAGAGAGAGAGCTCAAAAAATTAAAATTATGTCATCCTCGTTGTCCATCTAATAAAAAATAATTGTGAAATATTTGTGGAGTTTAAATAGTACCAGTTATATATAGTTATAGATTTAATTGTTCTTTCAACCAAATATTATATTTTTCTATTGTTAAAGGATTGACAACCTAACCATCTATTATCTTAAATTAGGCGTATATAATTCCTTTTTAAGATATAATTTATATATTTATACCATAAGTTTATAATTGCTTATAAATTTATTTCTTTTTCATATATAGATCAAAATAAATTTTTATTAGTGGATTTTAAAGTATCATAAACTTATATCTTAAATAATTGGTGGTTATGAATATGAAAAGTGTGAGAGTTATGACTATTATTAATATTAATTAATAATAAAATTTATGTAATTGAAGAGATATGAATTAAGAAAATAATTTTACAAAATAAAATAATTGAAAAAAAATGATAAAATATCAAAAAAATAATAAAAAAAAATAAATGCTTTTCTTGGGCACGAAGAGATGCCACTATATTTCTTAAAACCTTCCTTTATTATATATAGATTCATCGAGGTTCAGTGGCTTAGCTTGATAAAAAGTAGTTTTGTAACTTGACAAAGATGAAGCTACACAAAGCTGCATAATTTACTACTTATCTATTCTTGAACTTACCAAAAAAAGTTACTTGATAATCCAATCCCAATTTTTTTCGCAGCTTGGAAGCAAAGTTCAAAGACTGGAAGAAAAACTGAAAATAAGTGAAAACCTTCTTGAACAAAAGGTTTGTCATTTTATCTATTTTACTTGGTCTAATTCAGAAAGCAGCTAGGTATTTACTGTTTTTGGTCCTGATCAAATATTGCAGAATCTTGATATCAAGAATCTCAGTAATGAGAAGAAAGAAGCTCTGGCTGCACAATATGCTGCTGAATCAACTCTTAGAAGAGTGTATGCAGACCAGAAGGACGACGAATCGCCTCCTGTCGAGTCCATTATTGCTCCTCTTGAAGCAGAGATTAAGATGTATAAGTATGAGGTATGTATATACAGAGTCGGACCTCTCTAATCACAGTTATCCTCTATAACGACATACATTTCACTATAACAATCAAGTAGGCTGTTGAATCGATTTTTCACGTATGTTGTACCATCTGTTCTCTATAACAGCATATCGCTATAGCAGTCAAAAAATGATGCTATTATAGAAAGATTTGACTATATGTTGAGAAATGATCAAATTTCATTCCAAAAGTTTCTTTTTTGTTCTGTTTTATGTTGTCATTAACTTGCGGTTTTTTTTTCAGATTGCAGCATTGCAAGAGGATACAAGGGCTTTGGAAAGACAAAACAAGTCAAAGGAAGCAGCACTGCTTGAAGCAGAAAGGATACTAAAAAGTGCTCTAGAAAGAGCACTTATTGTTGAAGAAGTTCAGAATCAGAACTTTGAGCTGAGAAGACAAATTGAAATCTGCCAGGCATGAGTTACAAAAACATGAATATAACATGCTATGTTACTCGGACTCTTCAAAAATGTGGACGTGTGCAGCAGCATTTTTGCTGAGTCCGAACAACATAAATAACAAGTTAATAGATAGTAGATAGGTAGTATAAACATGAATTGCTCCTCATCTGCATGCAGGAAGAACACAAAATACTTGATAAGACGAACCGTCAAAAGATTTTAGAAGTTGAAAGGCTTACCCAAACTATTAAAGAGCTTGAAGAGGCAATTCTTGCTGGAGGAGCAGCAGCTAACAAGATTCGCGACTGCCAGAGACAAATTTCTGAACTGCAAGTAAAAAAACCACGAAAACAATCAAAAAGTCACAGAACTTAATTACTCTTTGATCAACTGATTGGAGCTTTTTATGAACATGTAGGAGGAGAAGAGGACATTGGAAAGGGAAGTAGCAAGACTAAAGATTTCAGCAAATAGAGTAGCAACAGTCGTGGCAAACGAGTGGAAAGATGAGAATGACAAAGTCATGCCTGTTAAACAGTGGCTAGAAGAGAGAAGGCTGTTGCAGGTCACTAGAACAATACACTATTAAGTCTGATCAAATGAATTATCATACTTAACTAGTTAATTTATTTGAGTAATTTTTTGTATTTGGATTGTAGGCGGAGATGCAACGACTGAGAGACAAGCTTGCCATATCAGAGAGAACTGCTAAGGCTGAAGCACAAATCAAGGTGAGCTTTTGTCTTTTGCATACAGTCAGACCTCATTATAACAACTATCTTTTATAACAATGTTTTACTATTAACGGCTAATTATTCTTTAGAACCGATTTTTCATGTTATGTTATATACCGTATATTCCCTATAACATCATTTTGTTTTAGCAGCCAAAAAATATTTGAACAAACAATATAGATATAAGAGGTTTGACTGCATATCTTACTGTTTTGATCTCTCATCTGTTAAACATATATAGGACAAGCTAAAATTGAGGCTCAAGACTTTAGAAGAAGGGCTGAAACAAGCATCCAGTGTCTCTGTCATTTCTAATGGATCGCCAAAACCTCAAAAGACTAATCACTTGTTTGGTATTTTGTCGAGCAATGTTGGATTGAGAAAAAGATCAACGTCTCAACCAAGGGCATCTACCATCAACAAAATTTCCGAACAGCAAAGTTTAGAGAAAAGAAGAGATGATGCTTCGAAGCAATTCAACAAGGAAGGTTCAGGAGATAACTTGGTGAAGAAGAGCCTGTGGACTTCTCGAAATAAGGTTGTTGACAATGCTGAAAAGGAAAATGCAGAAATCGAAGAAAATTCTGAAGGGCGCATGTATAGCAAGGAAATGACCAATACACAGAAAATCAAGAACGGGGCTGGTGACCATGAAGAGAATAAGAACACTGGAAGAAACGAGAGCAATGATAACGATATGGTATCAGGATTTTTGTACGATAGGCTTCAGAAAGAGGTACTGTGTCTGAGGAAATTCTGTGAGACAAAAGAGTCTGTTTTGAATGCTAAAGATGAAGAAATCAAGGTGAACTATCATGCTTGCCCTTTCACCATCGAATACATAACAGAAATATCACAATTTCTTTCATTTTTTTGTATGTTTTCCAGATGCTAATGAAGAAGATTGAGACACTAAACAAAGCCATAGAAGTTGAATCTAGGAAAATGAAGAGAGAAGCAGCTATAAGAGAAAAAGATTCAGTATCAACAAAGATAGATGACAATGCAAGAAGCAGAAACTCATTGACAAGGTCTGTATTTTCTCTCTTCTTTTTACTCCTTCTATGCAAAGCTTCAAATCGCTGATTGAATATATTACTTCATTTTGTTCTGCAGCTCTGTCAGGGTCAAAACATATTGAAGAAGATACAAACGTTGGTAGAAAAAGATTGATCAGATTCCTTTTTTCAGCAGTGTCATATATTCTTACAATACTTGTATATACAAAAGGAAGTTGAGTGAGTAGCTACAGAATAAAGTTCTGATTAATTTGTAAAGTGAGGAACTAATTCAGTCATATTTTGGAAATTGATTCCATTTTGTTGTTAAATCTCGTTGATTTGCTTGTTATATACCCTTCTTTGATAAGCTTTAACTATTCGAAAATCCCATCACTTGTATTAGAAAGTGGAATACATGTATTCAAGTTTCAGAAATTTGTATTATTTCTTCTGTTCATGTACGATGCTACAATCAAGAAACAAAGATTTCATGAAAAAAAAACAATAGGAGAAAGTGAAGCTTTGTATCTTAAGCTCTGGGATGGCAGGTAAAAATGGCCACCCTTCTTGATATCTCCTTTACAACAATAACGATGTCTCAATCTCAAATAAGTTGGGGTTGACTATATGAATCCTCACCAATGATATTATGCAAAATGAGAGCAAAAAGTGCTAGAAGCTCTCAAGATTTTCTACTGGCATAAACTTAATGTGAGGATTCATCATTAATCGGCTAGTTTTATGCTGGCAGCCAGCATACTGCAGCCCTCTTTTATCTGGCTTGAGAGGGGCAATGCAATGAAATATTCTTATGATCTTGCTCTAATAACTCTACAACTCTGGAATTGTATCTAAACATGGCCTCCATTTCTTGCTTCTTCTTCTTCCCCTGAAGGATCGAACGATTTTCCCAGATTGGAGATCTTTAACATTGTTCAAAAAGATCTCCAGCTGTTCTTTTGTCAATACAATCTTGACTCTCTGGCTCTTGTAACTATCAAGGAGATAACAAATCTCGGCGCCATTCTGGGAGCATATGGCCGTTTTCTCCAGCGCTTCATCTTCTCCCTCGAAACTCAGAGCTCTTTCTTTCCGTATATTAATGCAGTTCCCCATGATTTATAATTTGCATGGACATTAGGACTATTGAATAGCTGTTCTATATATAGAGAGCTGATACAATACGATACCACGTACCAGACAAAGAAACGTGCAGGTCACCTTCATTTTTCGTCTAAAAGCAACATTAAACTAAGCATTTTACAGTTTGCAGCACCCTGCATTATTAGTTAATAGTTAATTTCAAGAAGAAGAAAGAGTAAAGTATTATATGGAAGTCAAAAAATCTCCAATTATTTAATCATCTAAGACTATTTTAAGGCACCATCGGAGGTGGAATATGATAATCAATTTATTGTTTAATTCTTTAAGAAAGTCAAGAGGGGTGCATCATTCATTCACTATACATTCATTGCACATAAACGGTCAACTCCTTCACGTCGGTACCTAATATGGTGAAAAAGGAAAATAATATCAACATTTCTAATCTTGCATTCTAAATTAGTGAGTATTGTTTTGGACTTATTAGTCTTCTTTACCCATCTGCCAGATAAGAAGAAAGAATAAGGTTCATCCCTCACCCCGGGGGGGTCGATGTAAGACCAATAAGATCGAAGGTGATTAACTTGTAACTACGCAAGCTCAACGCGGCTTAATTATCGTGATGATGCATTCATAGGCCATAGCTCTTAGAGGTGTCTGCACCAGAAGATGAAAATAGGAAAATTAAAGATGCAGAGAATATCAGGCTAGCTGAAAATTGTAATGCTGAAAATGGGAAGGTGTACACAAACGGAGAAAAAATGAGACCTAGTTCATGAAATCAAGCCTAAGTATATGTGACCTGGATTCCTTGCTTTATTGAGTTAACAGTGTCACACCCCAAACTCAGGGCGGCGTGACTGGCACCTAGTAGCTAGTGTCACCCCTGATATGACCATACATGATGCCCAAAAATAAAACAAAAGCCATAATCGATGAGGTTCGACAACATAACAACTATAAAATCAGAATAAAACGATAGACTATAGCGGAAGCTGGCTCACCTAACCAACCAAAAAAAAATAAGTACCATATGTCGTCAAGGCCACAGAATGAAAAACAACTATACAACATGGTCCACTTGGCCTATAACAATATACTAAAACCACAAAAATGTCTATGAGCCTCTATGAATACATTAGTAATCAAATGATCGGGACAGGGCCCCGAACTACCCTTAACTCAAACATCTGGCAACTCCGAAAGACCTGGAGCGCACCAACTCAGCTGGAACTCCACTCAACAACTAAGAACCTGATCTACAACCCACCATCACCTACAGGCATGAATGCAGCGCCCTGATTAGGGCGTTAGTACAATAGTGTACCGAGCATGAAAGGCAGAAACAATTGGAAGACATAGATTAGAAATCAACGGATATACCAGATACCGCAGAAGGAGAACTCAACATAAGTAAACACCTAAAACCTACCTGGTCCCCATAAGCTGGCAAGTACAAGCAAGCATACAAACAAAACCTACCTGACCCCCATAAGCCCGGTAAGTCTAAAAAGTAAATAACAATACAACGGCACCTAGCTAACCCAGCTCACCTGTCATCGCCTCTAGACCTCTCAATGGCCTCAGCTAACACCAGCTAACATCTAGCATCTAATGCTATCATATAACAAATAACACAAGCAATAACCATAGTATAATGCCAAACAAATCATAAGTACACACCAGTTAATCAAGATCATCAGTCAAGCACTGTCGGACACTCTCTCGGTTGCGCACAGTTAGCGGAGCTCAATCTATCTGGGAGAACCAATCGCGATCCCAAGAAAGGCTCAGACATGTTGGACCACTCTCGAATCATGTCTCAACTCGACACTACGGAGGACATCATTCTCAACCCCGTAGGTCATTTCACTCCTTGGGCTCAACCCCTCAGCCGGAAACACTCTCGTGCGTCAGGTATCCACAAGCCACAAGGCACCTCGAGCTCGATCCCTAGCCGAAACAACTCTCGTGAATCGAGTATCCACAAGCCACAAGACCTCAAACATAACACACACACAATCAAAAACAATAATGATATATGTTCAAATAGCCCACAATCAGCTCTCAAACCCCACAATCCAACTATTACAACACAATACTATTCTTTCACGTCTAGCTGTCCACCGATGAGCCACTAACCAAGCTAAGGACCACCATCCTAACTAGCCTATCCTCAAGCTTTACAAACAGCCCACATGCCACTCTACTCACCACTAACATCATGGGACACGGCCAAATCAACCCAAATGTCACCACAGTCGTCATGTGCTATCGACACGGTCGACAGGTTTGCCGATTCGAATATAACAAAAGATCGTTGCAATCATCGACCTTAACCACTCTAATCCCTCATTCACTTGTCAATATCATCACCTAATCTTATTCACACTAATAGCCCATGAACTTCTACAAGAACCACATACTTCACACACAACCTCTTGATACGAGTCTAATAATTTTCCATAACTACGATTCTCCGCACTCAAGCCCGAGCCACCAACCAAACCAGAACCTTATACACACCATTATTACAATATAAATAGCAAGACAGAGTTCAATACTAGCAAAACACAAGCCATCACAAAACAGCCACACACACATCAACACGGACGACAATGGCTATGGAATTCATGCCGACAAAAGGAGGGACAAACCTTGCATACCTTAGCTTCAAGCCTAGCCGAACTTGAGCCTTCAACACCATGAACCTACTGCCTAAAGGCAGTCCAAAATTCTGCCAAGACGCAGCCAACACAACTCAACAATAAAACAAGACAAATGAAGCTTACCCGACACGATTCATAGGAATTCGACTGTAGAAACTCTGAGACAACAACCTATCGGCGTTAAAACACCAATAAACAACCTTAAAACTAAGGAGAACAAAAGAAAAAAGGTTTACCAACAACTTCACCATGAAACAGCTACCAACAGCCCAGAAAAGACACCAAACCACGGACTACACGCGATTCCCGACTTTCCAACATCAAAATCATGTTGAGCCATGGATTCTAGCCCCAAAACCCAAAGAAAACCATGGAGAGAACTTGAGAGAGGATTCATATGAAATATATGCTGGAAAATGAATTTTTGATGACCAAAAACTGACCAAAGGGGCTTAAATAGCCTTCCACCGCCTTAAGACCTTGTGAGGTGCCTGCTTGCGCGGTCTCGCAAAAACACGAATATCTCTCTACTCCCAAGTCGTATTGACAAACGGTTTGATGCGCTGGAAACTAGACTCACAGATCTTTAATTTGATAGGTCGCACACCCCCTAACTCCTTATAGATTGGGAGAAACACTTCGATACATTTAACCTAAATTTTAAGGAATCTCAAGAAGGAAATTTTTGCGATAACTTTTTCCGAATTTTATTCCACAACTTGATCGACATCTAATCTTAAATATGATCATAGAGTGATTCAAATAACTCATAACACTTCCTTATTAGCCTATTAGGTACTCTTAATCCTACCTCGAAAGCACAATTTTATCACTCAAATTATCAGTGGTTTTAGTGAAATGTGACAACACATACCTGAATTTCGTGGCTAACTAGCTAGTAACGGGGAAAACAAAACACCATTACCAAATAAAGTTGAACATCCAATTACATGTCCCTCACATAATTCCACAGATTCGGATTAGCAGTCCACTTTGGTTAGGACAACTAGCTCTGAATTTCCCGACCCTGTGCTTATCGTCTTGGGTAGCCATATCAAACCATTCCTTAACAATGTGGATGACGAGTACATGGTCTTCTCAAGCTCAATCAAGCCATAGGTTTATCAGGAATAGAAGTGGTTGACCAACAATAAAAAGGAGAAAAGGGAGGTAGGGCAACAAATGGAATCGAGATGGCAGGTTGTGTTATGGAGAAAGAGTAAGTGATAGCCTCGTAGGAGGATATATTGGATAACAGAGGGACGCAAGGAAGAAGATGAGGATATGTGTGCTGCAATACAATGAAAACAGTAACTTGGTGCCAAATACTCCTATATTGAATAAAACTGTAACTTAGTGCCACAGAAAACATATTCCAAGTTCTCCATCAGTTTAGTTTTAGTGTTCTATGGAAGATATGGTCAGATGTTACGGTTGATTAATATGATATCTTCATTCATTTTTCCTCAAATTCTTTTTCTATTGCTGATTGCAAGAGATACACTTGGACAGCTACTGGACTCAAAATTCAAAACTCTCCATCTAGAAACAATAGGTATCCTAAACAATGAATAATCTACTAGAGGCACCTTTAGATGTAAGAGTAACAAAATCTCTGTAGCACAAGAATCATCAAGGCCAGAGAAGAAAGAACCCTAAACCACTGCTAAGCAGCAACCACCTCTTGAGCACGTCTAGACTCCAACCATGACGTAGCTGCAACCTTTGTAGTCAAAAACCACCCAGCCTTATCAGGTGCCTCATGAAACGGGGCGTTTAATTCCTTAAGGTGCGACTCAAAAACACCTGCCAGACCTTTCTCGGAATATTTATGTTTTCCATGTCCTGTGTTGATTCCAAGCAATGATGGGAACTCTTCCCCACTTTCAAGTGCTTTGTTCAAGTCGTTCATCCAGATGTGCAGTGCTGTTAAAGCTGCCCCAAGCGAGAGGCTCTTCACATGTAAAGACCATTGAGTTGCAGTTCGAGACATAATATCAGTATAGATATTGAGAGTTAGCCCAACATCTAACAACTCACAAGCTGTCTCCAACTGGTTAAGGTTGACACATATGTCAATCAAACAGTTACAGTAAGCTTTCCGGACATCCATAGTTACACAATCCAAAAGTTCAGCAGCATGTGTCTTAAAAGCTCCTTCTTCTTCAACAACCTCTTCATCCACCAGGAGTTTCACCACGTAACCAAGCTTCGGATTTGCCTTCTCAAGGCAGACCATTAGCTTATGAAGGTCTTCCTTTGCTGTTTGTGTCAACACATTAAGAAGACAACCGGTAAACCGCTCATCTGCAGATAACCCCAAATCTGACAGCCTACCAAACGTTCTCACGACATCATCTGTCCGACCTGCTTTTCCATAACACTGAATAAGCGAGGTCAAGACAAAGATATTCGGATCAAACCCTGCTTCCATCATCTCATTCAATGTGGATTCCGCTTCTGAGACCTTCCCACTACAAGAGTATATGGTGATTAGAGAAGAGTAAGTCCAGCTGTCAGGTTGGCAAGTCCCCGATTCAGAGCCTTTCATCTCCTCAAAAATGTTAACAGCCTCATCCGTAAGTCCGACATCAGCACACATTGCCAAAAGTGTATTATATAGTACCACACTCAGCTCCAAACCCTTCTCCTTCATTTCTTTATAGATTTTAAGAGCATCTTCACTATAACGAGCCCTACCATAAGCCCGAATGAGTGAAGCATAGGTACCCCAACTTGGTTGAAACCCACTGCTTAGCATTTCCCCATAGATGTTCTTTGCCTGCCATGGCCTCTTAGCTCTTCCCATAGCATCCAACAAACTGTTATACACAGTCATATTAGGCTTTACACCAAGCGCTTTCATTTCCTCATACACATTCAAGCACCCATCAAAATTTCCTGCCGCTCCATAAATCCTAATCAGTGTTGCAAACGTTACAGCATCTATACGCCATTTCTCTGCTCTCGCACGATCATACAAATTCAATGCCATATCTACATTACCAGCCTTTCCATAAGCATCAATCATCACAGAGTAGGTAACATCATCGGGTTCACACCCAAAAGAAGGCAACTTTTCAAACCATTCTATAGCTTTTTCAGGCAAATTGCACTGCCTAGCACAACTAATAATGGTGGAGAAGGTAACGTTATCAGGCTTTACCCCTCTCTCAAGCATTTCATCAAACACCTTCTCTGCTTTCTCCAAATCCTTACTTTTTCTCAGTACCTTCAATGTCACATTATATATAATCACTTCTTTGCTCAATTTCAACCTTTGTTGAAAGTACTTCAAAGCAAGCAACGCAGTTTCAGCGTTAGACATGTTATTCAATGTCACAACGGCGTCTTGCTCTACTATTTTGTCACCCAAAGAAGCTAAAACATTAAAGACATCTTCTTCTACAGGGTTACAAGCATCCAAAGACTCAGCCACTTTCACTAGAGAAGCATACCTGAAATCGTAAGACTTTCGCTTCAGCTCAGAAGCTCGGGGGCTTCTGGGGTTGACCCAAAGCTTGCTTTTTGAGGAAGAAACAGCTTTCTTATATGGCTGTTGAGAATTACTGGTATCTGAGACCTGAGACTGTTCTTGTAGTGACACTTGGGTCGCTCGGATACAAAATTTTGAGTGAAGTTTGAGGGGAAAGGTGAATTTTTGGTGACTGAGGAAAGATTGGGAAGAAGTGAAGTTGCAGAAGATGCTGGATTCATAGAGAGGAGATAGCGTGGAGCTTGGAGTAGACGCCATTTTGTTGTAGCAAGCTTAGCCTTGCCGCCTTATCAACTATGGGGGTCGAGAAAAATGGGAGAGGTGAAATGCTGAATTTGATCAAAAGGATGAATTAACATATTGCCCCTCAAAAGTCTTAGTGTTTTGGAAAATTTACCCCTCAACTTTTGAAGTATGTATTCCACCAATTTCTTTTTCTCGCCAAAATGTTAGTCATGTGTTTTATTTACGGATAAGGTAGAAAATCATTTATTCGAGAAAGTCTCATTTACTCGTATTTGAAAAGCTAGCTAGAAGTAGGGTTGCTCATAGTTTGGGTCAATCGAAATTTGAAATTTTTGGATTTTTGGGTTAGATTTTTGAATTATGGATTGAATTTTGGATTTCTTTTTTAATTTTGGATTTTGAATTGGATATTAGATTCAGTATTATGGATTTTTGAAAATTCGAAAATTCGAAATTTTTATGTCTTATATTTAATCCTACTCAATTACTCATATCATATGTGTCAAATACTAATAAGTCCAATTTTCAAGATCCAATGATTAATACCTACAACCCACATAATATTAAATCAATATGAGATTTTCTATTAATCAAATATAAAATATTTCACGAGTAAATAAAGTTTAATACACGGCATACGCGGTAGAGTCACCTCAATTTTTGTTAATTGTAGAAAGTTATAAATTTTAAGGAGCGAAGTATTAGGTGGAATGAGGTTTCTAGTTGTTATGATTTACCTGAAAAGCTCAAAAGTCAAAACTAAAAATTTGAAAAATCCAAGCCGATTAATCTGAAAGCGAACTTAAAAAATTCAATCCAATCGAACTTATTTAGATTGAATTTGGATTGTATTTTTCTTAATCCGAAAATCGAATATCCAGATTAAAATTTCCACATCCGATCTGATGATCCGAAAACCCACCCCTAGCTAGAAGGTGAAAATAAGGTTATTTTACTCTTTAACTTTTCATTATTTTTTGCAAGCAAAACTTTAAAATCTCTTATTCATAGATAAGCAAAAGAAAAGAGTGACGAGTTTGATTTACAAGCATAGAATGTTGGGAAAAAATTAGATAGAATGTGATTACCTGTATCCAAATTATGTCTTAGATGACCAATTTATTCACATACGATCTTGTAATATCATTTCCGATCCTTTTAAATTTTGCATTTGATAGGATATGAAATTTTTATATCTTTTACCAACCGCATCCATTATGCCTCTCTATTTCCCAAAGTTTCATCAATAATTATTAGATAGCCATAGGCATGAAGCATCAACCCACGAATTTGCTTACAAAATTGTAATTGTTTCAAAAAATTTACCTAAATATTAACAACTTACTCTAATAGTAGAACAATTGGGCTTTATTAGTACAATATTATTTTTCTTTCCAAAAATTAACATTCTTATTATTTGGAGACTTGAGTATTTAAATATTTGATAATAATATCAGCAAACGAATATTCTCCTTATATTCCAGATATGCTAACTCAAGTCCATTTGAGAGACTTGTAATTATATGTCATTAGAACGATTCTCAATCATGCTTGTCGAATATTTTGAGAAATTAGATGACTAGTAATGTTGAAAAATGAAATTTTATTAATCAATCTGGTTAACCACTTTTATTCTATTTGACAAAAAGAAGAAAAAGAAGTGATACCTATACATTGTTTTTCATCTATGACAATCTGTAAAGAAAAAGAAAACCACATTAGGAGGAGCCCAGACAATGACCCATAACAATCAAGCTGCTCATTGGGCCACCTTACATAATTGAGTATCCATTGGCATTTTCATCATTAAAGTACTCACATCTGCTCACATAACAGCCCCTTCCGTAGCCATACGGCCCAGGCCCATAGCTATATCCATAGTTATCGTAACACGGCGGAGGAGGGATCGGTCTTCCGTACCATTGATAACATGGCCCCCCGGTATGGCCTTCGTAGCATTGTCCACAACAATATCCTGGTGGTGGCGGTGGGTATTCTTGAATCGGCATTGGCACCATTACGGGCTCTGGTGCTGATGGTGGAGCTACTGGTTGAGGTTTAGGAGCTTTATTAGTACAATATTATTTTTCTTTACAAAAATTAACATTCTTATTATTCGGAGATTTGAGTATTTAAATATTTGATAATAATATCAGCAAACGAATATTCTCCTTATATTTCAGATATGCTAAGTACAAATTGGTAACTCAAGTCCATTTGAGAGACTCGTAATTATATGTCATTAGAAGGATTCTCAATCATGCTTGTCGAATATTTTGAGAAATTAGATGACTAGAAATGTTGAAAAATAAAATTTTATTAATCAATCTGGTTAACCAGTTTTATTCTATTTGACAATCTGTAAAGAAAAAGAAAACCACATTAGGAGGAGCCCAGACAATGACCCATAACAATCAAGCTGCTCATTGGGCCACCTTACATAATTGAGCATCCATTGGCATTTTCATCATTAAAGTACTCACATCTGCTCACATAACAGCCCCTTCCGTAGCCATACGGCCCAGGCCCATAGCTATATCCATAGTTATCGTAACACGGCGGAGGAGGGACCGGTCTTCCGTACCATTGATAACATGGCCCCCCGGTATGGCCTTCGTAGCATTGTCCACAACAATATCCTAGTGGTGGCGGTGGGTATTCTTGAATCGGCATTGGCACCATTTCGGGCTCTTTGGGCTTCGGCTTCTCAACTTCTTTCGGCTTTTCGGGCCCTTTTGGTTTTTCAGGTGTCTTAGGCTTCTCGGGCTCTTTGGGCTTTTCCATAATAACAACCTTAGGTTTCTCGGGCTTCTCAACGACGACAACTGTAGGTTTCTCAGGTTGTTTAGGCTTTTCAGGCTCTTTAGGCTTCTCGGGTTGTTTGGGCTTCTCCGGCTCCTTGGGCTTTTCAGGAGCTTTGGGCTTTGGAGGCTCTTTGATTTCAATGCTTTTGATTACTCCACATCCTTTACAACACAATTTGTCACGAAGTTTTTCAGGATTGCAGCAAACCACAGTGATTGTGACTGTGTTGGCCTTCTCATCATATACTTGGTCTCTAATTTCTATTGCCCCAAAAAAATTGACATCGCAAAAACAAAAAACAGGAGGAAAAAAATCAAATTAATTCTTATTCATATGATAATATTGAAGAATTCAAAAAAAAAAAAAAAGGAAAATCCACTTACGAGGAAATTTACAGAGGATTTTCTTGACCTTCTTGTAGCAGCTACAGCACTGAAGATCAACCTTGAGTACCATTATGGTGGTCTGATAATTAAACAATAACTTAAAGTAATTAGTAATTATAAGCACACAATTAATCAAAGCTCATATAGAAAGATTTTTGAACAATATTATGCAAGAAAAAACTAGTTTTTCTTGTGTGATAACAGGAGAAATAGAATTACGTACAAGAAAGCATCTAAGCAAGCACGATTATATGACCAATCATATATGTATTGAATCTTTTTCAAATGAAATAAAAAATAAAAAAAATAGTGAATTCATACCTTATCAGCACCACCCATGATTGATAGTTGGGAGAAAAATGATTTCTGTGTGGAGAGAAGAGAGAGTAGTTATAATGTGAAAGAAAGATGAGGGGAATAAAGTCTTAATCAAAATGGAAGTTGACCATTCATGATATCATCAAAATTGGCTGCCACTAAAATTGCCGACTGTATATGTACTTTCAATTTGCATGTACTGGCTTTGATGCTCACATCTTACCTTCCCTTCGTTACCAAGCAAATATATATACGACTATATTCTTTTTAATTTCTCATTTCAATTTAAATTTGAATTCAAGCATTGCAAGATTTATTTCTAAGAGCGATATTTTCAATGTGATTTTTTTTCATTCTCGGAAATTCAAACTCGAGACCTATAATTAAAGATGACAGGATCTCAACCATCCCACCACGATCCATATTGACACCAAGCAAATATTATTGTTGAACCGAACTTCCTACGATTACATAATCACGTCATTTATACGATAATTACAAGTAAATTTTATAATGATAGATATAACAACTTGATAACATGATCAATAATAATTAATTTACTAAAACATATTAAATTATAATACAAAGAAAAAAAGAGAGAGAAGCAACTTTACATTATCATGACAGGAGAGGTAGCTTTTGAGTTTGGCGGAATTAAATAATTTTAACTCAAATTATTTATTATATGTATTAGGATTTACTAAATATGTACTGAAATTAGTTGGGTTGGTGCATTACCCCCACATGGTGGCTAATTATATATGTATTCATTATATTTTACCTAATTTGTAATCATAAATCTTTTCCACTTTTTCTCTTCCACGAAAGAGAGTAAAAAGTGTAAATGACTATTATTTAAACATAGATGACACATAAAAGAATGGACTAATTACAAAAGTTTTAAGTGAATGTGATTATTGTGATGTGTAAGTCAGTTTATGCACGTTTGAGGTTAATTTTACGAGATATATGTTATTTTTTATAAAGAAAAGTTTATTCATTAAAATTTGGAGTATAAAAAAGAATCATTTAGTGCTTTTAATTTTATTTAAAAATTAAATTTCAGATTCTCAACTTATTTCATTAACCACTCTATTATACTCCTGTTTAATTGGCCTCGCAACCCTTTAATCTGTTGGTCGAGGAAAGCCAAATAACTTTCAAATTTAAAAATTTATGAATTTATCTTATATTAATTTCAAAATAATAATTAAATATTTAATATTGAATTAAATAAATGAAACCAAATTGATAGCGATAGATATAGAAAAGTCGAATGTCAGCATCACTAGTACTAAAAAATGTGTGGTTCTTTTATTTTAGGTTGAAATTTAATGTCAAGGTGGATAGTGAGGGACCAAACTCTAAATCGATAAATTCATAATATAACCATTTAAAAATGAAACACGTCTTTTAGTAATCAGATTCATCCTTTCAAGTTTTTTGACAATACTGACCTTGAGGACGCGTTGCTCCGCGTATTAATAAAAATAAATTTTTAAAAATAGTATAATATATTTAAAAATATATTTATATAAAAATATAAAAAAAATAAAAATATATAAATTTTAAATTAATATATAATCATATTTAAAAGTTTGATCCAGTACAGTTGTTCTTCTTTTAATTTATTCTAATAGTTGCTTAATTGAATAAAAGTGTTATAAAATCAGCTTTTGATTAAAAAATAAAAAAAAGTCGTTCATTCTTACATGAGCACTTAAATTCAAGCATCATAACTATATTTTACGTTATATTATTACAAAATTTGTATTGCCATATACTATTAACGGATTAACATTTAATATAAATATTATCATTACGAAGACACATTGAATACAAAGTTGTGTAGTATATTAGAACATATAGTATAAGTTATTCATTTAAATAACTAGTACTTACAAAATTGTATTGTAATTTATTACTGGACTGTTTTGGCACTAATAAATTGATATCATATCACAAATGCATTATTTATTTGAACTTGATCGTTAAGAAATTGTTATGCCACCCAACTAAGAAAGACTCATCACTAATGCTTGCAATTAGGATAGATTACATATCACATTCTTTGGGGTGTTATTCTTTTACGGACCCTATTAACGCAAAATATTTTGTGCATCAGCCTGTCCTTTTCTTAATTTATTTGCAAAAGTGCTAAACATAAGATTTCTTTAAATTATAAGTACAATTTTGTAATTATTTATTAAAAAGAGAAATCTTAATAACTTTTACATATCTAAATATTAATTTTTTTATTTATTACAAATAAGGAATGATTTAATATATATACAGTTGAATTAAATTTAAGTTTAAATATTATAAAAATAATTAAATGACTATGGGCCGAATCTGGAATGATTTAAAATATATACAATTGAATGATTTAATATATATACAAATAAGGAATGATTTAATATATATACAACAAAAGTGTTATAGAATCAACATTTGATTGTAAAAATAAAAAAGTCGTTCATTTTTACATGAGCACTTAAATCCATGCATTATATATATATATATTTCATGTTATATTATTATAAAATTTGTATTACTATATATTGTTAGCGGATTAACATTTAATATAAATATTATCATTATGAAGACGCATTGAATACAAAGTTATTTAACATATTAGAAAATATAGTATAAGTTATTCATTTAAAAAATTAGGACTTACTAAATCATATTGTAATTTATTACTCGACAACAACTATTTAAACGTGAAATTCGACTTACACAATTTATAAATAGAATGCGATTTATATAAATTGCATTTGATAAACGCAATTATATATCGCATTTATGAAGAAATCTAAAACACGATTTATAAATCGCATTTCGGATACACGATTTATACATCAATCAGGCAAACAACCTTCTGTTGGGCCTATTTTAATGTGGAGGGCAGCCATGTGAGTAATGGCCCATGAAATCAAGAGTTCGTACTCAAAAGCCCATAAAAGTAATGAGAATCTTACGCTGCATGTCATTTATGGATATAATATAAATAGTAATTATTGGTTAAATGTTTGCTCCCTTATAAAAATTTCTCAAAAAGTAACGTTGCAAATTAATGTGGAATTATTATTATTATTTAAAATGTTCTCTTTATTTACAATACTTTTCATTAATATCTAGAATTAGTAATTATTAAAATGGCTTGTAAATTTTTATGTAGTTTTTGAATATATTTTATGGTTAAAAAATCTATATTTAAATTTATATTAAAAAGTGAATTACCTCGACCATTTGTATTCTAAACCTTGCCGCATAAAATTTGAGCGAAAGGAATATATGTGTGAGATTATAAAGGAAATAATTGAACGTAGCGCTTTATAATTTTAACAAAAAATAATAATCATACAAAAACCTCTTACATATAAATATAAAATTCGCAATAAATTGATAAGAAGAAGCCTACAAAAATCGTGTGATCCGAAATTATGATAGTGGTGATCCTGTAGCCATCAAGTTGTTTCCAAGAAGACAAAAGTCACCTTCAAAACTCTCTCTCCCTCTCTTTTTTTTTTCCCCCTCTTTTCAAGAAGAAAAGGCTTAGAATTCTGCATAAAAATTGCAATGAGTTATTTGTACCAAAGACCAGATAACTATAGAGAGAACATTTTATCACCACACATGTCACTTCATCAATGTCCATCAAGAAAAATCAATTTTGCAGTCTGTTGCAAATATACTTTTGGTTATTATATCCTTTTTACAAGGATGCAGTTAATTCGCATGCATATCAATTAATTTTACAGTGTATAAATATTAAATAATTTTGTCAATTAAAATTTAATTAGATATATATAAAAAATCACTTACGGTAATAATACTTTTTACCTAATAAATGCAACTTAGGAATCACATTTGTCATTTAAACACACATTCTATAATTGCTATTTATAAGTAGAACGTTTTCTGTTGAATGTGATTTAATTCACACGCAAATCCGACTTACAAATCACATTAACTATTCAACAAGTGTGAGTTGCTAATAGGATTCAACAAATGCAACCTATGCCTAGCTCGTATAATTAATTGGTTCGTCTATTCTTTCCCTTATATATCTTTCAACCAAAAATTTATATTCTTACTTATATTAAAAATAATTTTTTTAAAGTAAAAAAGTTGAATTATTTATTGGATATTATAGACTTCTATTCCAGCCTCATCATTTGATTTATTTATGCTTGGAACGCTACTTCTTCCCAAAAACTCAAAACGGAGATGATAATCATATAATTAATTTTCATAAAGAGAGACAAACCCAAAAATTACAATGCGACACTTTATAATATATGTAATTTTAATAAAATTAAATATTTATTAATATGAAATAGACGCAAAAAGCTAGTCCATTTAAAAGAAAAGATGGAAAGTATCGAAAAGACAAATAAGTAAATGGGAGATAAAAAGGAAAAAAGTAACGTGCGGTAGTGGACAGCTAGGACAAATAATAGAATGATGAATCAGCAAAATGGACCACTGTGTCTTTAATTAATAATGACATGCAATTTAAGAAATTCCATGTCAGACTTTTTGCTGTTGTTAACCTTCTCTCCCACCTCTCTACCTACTTAAATGAAGAAAACAAGAAGAGGGTTTTCATTTGCTTTGTATAGTACGTTTCACATTCATTAAAAAATCAGCATTGTTTAAAGATGGGTGAGGTAAGTTTTTACTCTTTAACAAAAGTTATATTCCAATGTAGCGGATCTAGAGTACAACATATGAGTTTACGAGAAATCAATATTTTTCGTACGGCCAAATTTTGTATTAATATTTAATTTTTATTTCATATATATTAAGTTGTGATTGTTCTAAAAACTCATAAACTTCAATTCTCAATTACTTCGTATGAATATTATATATGTACTCTGTGGTTTTTTGTTTTTGTTGTTGGATTTGAATAATAATTTAGGAGAACAAAGTGGAAGGAAGCAAAGAGGAGAAGAAAGAAGAGGCTCAAGTGATAGTGCTAAAAGTTGATATGCACTGTGAAGGTTGTGCTAGAAAAGTTGCTAGAGCCCTTAAAGTTCTTCAAGGTCTTAATTGTTTCTCTCTAATCTAATTTTTCCATTTCTTTTTTGGTTTTTAAAGATTTTTTGTTACTCGCTTGGTTTCATATTAGTTGTCAACATTATTAAAAATATTCCTTCTTAAACGTATTTATCAAATTAATTGATTTCTCGGTTTATTTTTACTTATCTACTATTTTTTCCGTTTCAAAATAAGTGGTGCTTTCAGTTTAAGCACATCCCTTAAGAAAACTAATTATTCCTAGACAGAAAAATGTAATTTTACCCATTTACTCATAATAAATATCTTGAAAAAAATGTAACTCTTAAATATTTTTTTGATTATGTAAAACTCTCTCCACTTAAATAAAGGGCAAAATTGAAAGAATATCATTAATATCTTCTTGATTATGTAAAATACCACTTATTTTGAAACAAAATCAAAAAGCCAAAACACCACTTATTTTGAAACTAAGGGAGTATATTAAAATAAATGTCTACTTTTACTTGTATAGTTTAAAAAATCAAGACATAATTTATCATTTAATTCCTAATTTATTTTTATTATTAACTATAGTTATTTCTCAATGCATTTTCTAAAATATTGAATTTATTATATTTAAAGAGTGATGTAATAAAATAATCATTCTATTTATTACTCCTTAAAAAGTGTATCAATTTAAGGAGTATCAAATTAATACTAAATAAGTAAAAATGGATGGACGAAATAACTCTTTGTTTTGTCATTTACCTTTAAAATTAATTGTTTTTAGAAGCAAAGAATATTGACTTCACTGAATTTTTTTTAAAAATAAATTAATAAAAATATTTTTTTTATTTATGATTTCTTAAATAACGTGTCATTGACATTTAATATGTTAGGTGATCCCTCGAAATATGATTTCTTGATTAAGTTATTCTTTTTTCCCCAATATCCCTTGCACGTTTTTCAATTCAAAGAAATAAGTAATTTATTCACAAGTAACACATTATTAAAAGCATCAATAAATTAAATTAAAGACTATATAGTCCAACACAGACATTAATTTTATATATGTGTTAATTAGTATATTAATGTTGTTGCTTCCAGTATAGTTTTCACTATTTGAGTTATACTATGCACTAACAGTTTTAAAAAACATATTGTTAGTGTAAATACTTGTAATTTAATAGCATTTTATTTATAATTATTTTTTAAATGAAATAGGAGTAGAAGAAGTGACGATGGATTACGAGACAAGTAAAGTGGTGGTGAAAGGCAAAAATGCAGATCCTTTTAAAGTGTGTGAAAGGGTGGAAAGGAAAAGTGGTCGAAAAGTTGAACTCATTTCATTTTCACCTCAACAAAGTAGTACTAAGGAAGAAGAAGAACCCAAAGAAGAGAAAAATGATGAGGTAATTAGTTCATTCATTTAGTATTAATTAGTTAAATTAATCACATTTTCTCCACATTTAATCATTACTTATCTCATAAATTTACTACTTGTGCAGTAATTTCATTTGTGATCTTTTTCTACAATCATCTAATTTTCTGTAAATTATTATTTCTTGAATCTATACGAGTCAATAAGTTAATTCACTTTTGGCTGACCAATCAAGATTTGAGTCTTGAATTTGGAAATCTCAATAACAACAACAACCCAATGTGATCCACCAAGTAGGGAACTTGAAAATATGAAATTTGATTAATATTAATTTAGTCTTAGTTGTCTTTGAGGGGAAAAAAATTAGCCCACAAAAATGTATCTCGTCCAACTCGTATTAATAACTTATTTATTTATTAGCTTAGTCCATTTTAATTCGGTCAGTTCAGCCATCTAAAAGGTAGATTGATTTAAAGACTAAATATGTAACCCAAAGTGATTCATAAGAAACATTATTTAATTTTTTTTATTTGATATGTTATATATAGTTAAAAAGATTCTTTTTAATTATATTTGATAATTAAACAGATTATACAAAATAAAAAAATAAAAAATAATATCTATTATGAATTCGGCGGATCGAGTTAAGACATTGTTTAACTCATCATAATTTAGTTCAAACAGGTTTTGGAATGAGCGATCTATTTATTAACTTTGCTTATTTTTATTCGTTCGAATTAAGTTCAATCCGTTTATTTAATATCTCCGATTGTCTCAATGGTATGTAAGGTATTTTGCATCAATAGTTTATTATCATGGGATTAGTAATATGATTTTATCTTTTTGGTTGATGAGAATAATAAAGTAGTTAATTATCATAGAGACCAAAATTAGCCAAGCACATGCAAAGGTGCGCAATTCTAAACAAACCAAATATTATGTAGGTGCTACTTCTCTAATTAATGTGTATTTCTAGTTAAGATAGTAAAATTAGTAGGGAATAGGGATACAAAATTGTTGAAAACAAAATAGGATACAAATGCAAAAGTTAATAAAATGTAGCAAGAGGATATCTGGGGGTACCCACTGGCCACATTATACTATATACCATATGAAACTAGAAGGGATCCGTGGAGACAGTGTTTGGTGAGGCCTTTCTTCGCCTGTTGAAAAGCTAGCCCTTGCTCAAAGATCTTTTTTATTTAGCACTAGAGGGATCTTAAAAAAGTTTCAGGTTGCGAATTCAGAAATTAAAATTTATAATTTTTGTAATAAACTGAAATTAGTATATAATAATTTATAAATTATAAATTTATAAATATTTAGTAAATCTCTTAATAGATATATAAGATATGAATGAAACATACTAATTTTCTATGAACTCGTAGGTTTCTAATTTCTAAATTCGTCCTTGACCCGACAGTTGGGTTGCCATGGCCAGGCCCAAGGGTCAGTCAAGGTTTTGCTACTGCATGCCCTCCGGAGAGTCGAACAATATAAGTCATGCATTTTGAAAGATTATATATATATAACATTTTAAAGATTTCGAATAATATAAGCTAGTGTTGTTTGTGGATGTGCACAAAATTTCATATTGGAAGTTTGATACAAAATTCTTTTATGATATTATATAAAACATAAAAAATTACTTTTAATGGTCATGACTCATGTGCCTGACCAAGATAGACAATATCACACCAAATTAGTAGTGTACCTTTTGGGTTGGGTTTATTACGGTTCGGGCCAAGATAGTCCATGCTAGTTCACTTTCTATGGGTGTTGGGTGAGTTTAATGTTTTGGGCCTACATTTTAGACAAATGGGATATATACCTATATACCAGTGAAATGAATATATGTATTTAATGATCATTTGTATGTACGTATGTACTAGTGCATAAACTTGATTTTGTTCTTTTCCTTGATAACTATATATTGTTTCATTGATTAATTAGATGATGAATTAATTAACATGCATGGAAGTGTTGTATTGTATGTGGCAGCCTCCTCCAGAAATAACAGTTGTGTTGAACGTTCAAATGCATTGTGATGCTTGTGCTCAACTCTTGCAGAAACGAATCCGCAAAATCAAAGGTACAGTGCTAATAAATAATTTATTCTAAACTCAATTGTCTAATTTCTAAGAATTCAGAATCTTATATATTTTGTGGTGCGTGCATGCATGCAGGTGTAGAGTGTGTTACGACAGACCTTGAAAAAAATCAAGTAATTGTAAAAGGTGTCAATATCGACCCAGAAATGCTAGTTATTGATCTGTATAAGACAAGCGGAAAACAAGTTTCAGTTGTAAACAATACTATTTTTGAAGAGAAAAAAGAAGAAGAGGAAAAAGATAATACTAAAGAAGAAGAAGAAGAAGAAGATGATATTATGAAGAACTATAATTTGGCTCCAAAGTACAACTACAACAACATGGAGTACTATCCTAATTATTACCCTCATGAGATTTTCAGTGATGACAATCCTCATGCTTGCTCTCTTATGTAAGCGCGAGAGAGCAATTTAAGGTAGAAATTTAAAAGTTTGTCATATTCTCTATAATTATTTGCATATAATCTCATTATAATAATTTTGAAAGAGATCAAGGGATCAAATATCGCTTTTTAAAAAACGATTTGCATGTTGTTTAAGTTTTAAATATTTTATATTTTTTTTCCATCATCATTTTCTTCTCATCGCAATCCCCCTTTGCACTGGAAAAGTACGACCCTTATGTTGTAGCTCTTTATCACTTCAGTTTTTCCAAAGTCCAAGTTATTGATACAGTTGTAAACATATCCCCATGCTATAGTCTTTTTTCTTTTTTTCGATTCACTATCCGAAATAGTATTTTTATTTATCTTATTTTGAATTTTCAATCTATTGATCGATGGCGAACGAAAAAGTCAAAGTTATTACGACAAATACTTTCTATCTTGGGGGTAAAGTAAATATACTTTTGAAACATCGATGTTTTTTGGCTGTTTTGTGTGGTTCTTGTCATTGATTAGGTGGTGTCAAATTGGAGAATATTAATTATTGTGCATATATATATATATATATCATTCAATTTACTTGGATGCTTTTGCTAGCCAAATGCTACGTACATAAAATAAAAGGATGACTATAAATATGTTTTTGGTATTTTTCTAAAAATTTTATAGTAAAAGTTATTCACCTTTTTCCTACTTAAAATAAAAGGATGATTACTACCTTTTTAAGATTCCAAAATTGCTCTTTCCAACTTGCGATATTTTTCCTTTGTCCCTGCTCGTTGATTCTGAAGAAAATAATATATTTAAGTTATATAAAAATAATTATTATTATAATATCAATAAATTTGGTGTAGTCTCACGAGTGAAAAATGAAGAGTATGCAATTTTATTCTCACTCTTACTTTTATGCGGATAGAGAAATTGTTTTCTTAGTGATTCTTGGTAATCCTCCTTCTTTAATTTATTAGAATCCAGAATGAGCAATGCGAACGAGATCACACAAGCAGAGTTTACTAAAAAAATAAAATTAATTATTATTAAATGAGCGATTGATCATATTTATCATCTCAATTCATTTATAATTATTTTATAAGTTAATATTTGATTGGGTAAATACTCAGAGTTTGGATGAGCTTATAATTTATAATTTATAAGCCAAAAGTCATTCGTTAGAATTTCTAACTTATGACTTTTGGCTTATTTTTATTATTTGACTTAATATTTTATCTTATTCAAACACTGAGAAAATATTTTAAAACTATTTTGTTTTAAAAACACATAAAATAAGTCAATTCAAACAGACTTTTAAATACCTTCTTTCAGCAAAACACACACACAAAAAAAAAAGTCATCTGTCCATTAACATTACTCTTTATTGTTTTCTATTCAGTATCTGATATTTATATTGAGCTCAATTAAATTTTAAAATATGACATTTAAGAAAGTAACGAAAACGACTTCATATTTAAGTTTGATTAACATGCAAACATCTTCATTCAAGATGGATCGGAGAGGGTGCTCATGGCATGAAAAAAGTGAATTAAAAATATATCATCATTAGTGCATGAAAATTTGTTACACAAATCCAGTTTTCACCAAAAACCACTTTAATTAATTTGTTAGCACTTTTGGTCCCATTGATCTAGATAGCTCAACAAAATTTTCTCATTTTCAATCTTTACTTCACTCTATTGGCTCTTATAGTGGCTTGTGGTCCTCTATATTTGCAAGTAGACAACACATTTTCTGTTCGACTTGTCTTCTCTCTTTTTCAAATTAGGTTCCCTCTTAAAGAGGAAATAGACTAACATATATATAGCTTGATTCGTTATAATTTAAATAGAAGAAAATAATTTTATAAAGTGACACAATTTTTGTGATATCTTGGGCACGATAATTTGTCAAAAATTTCCTAAGTTTCAGAGATGTGTCTATTTCCCTTTGAAACGTAATGCATGTCCCCACAACTCCACATTAGTTCCAAAATACTTATATATGTTGAGGCCAGTATAAGAATTTTAAAAAGATATATGCCCTAGCTAGCTCCTTGTTCCATAAGCTTGCTTGTCCCAAAATTATTAGTCATGTATTTATATGAATTAATGGTTATATATGTATATGTCAAATTAGGCTTTTGGGTCTAACTCACGTTTTAAAAGCTAATCTAAACGAAGGAAGATTGTTCAAGCTTTATAAGAAGTTCAGGATTTCACTCATTCACCAATGTGGACCATTTCATTCATAGTATGCATTGATCTTTTCGAGTGAGAAAGGAGTGACCTCGTGAATATAGTGACTCACAAGGTATTGTTTAGCATATTTGCGTCAATAAACATTATACTACACGTATGTTGTATTTGAATGATTAAAAGACGTAACTACGTTTAGAAGGTCATTAATCTGTGAAATTGAAACCATTTAATTAGATTTAAAATGAAATCACAACCATTACACTCTAATTACATTATATTACATATATCAATTTTTGTTTTATGAGTGTAGTGTCCAACCAACCCATACGTATTTTGATTAATTCTATCAGGAACATATTATCACTTAATTGTCTCTCATTTATATAAGTAATATATCAATATCAGTTAATTCTATATACTTACAATGCTCGAGCATTATGTGAAAACATCACTTAGAGTTTTTTGTCGATCTTCATTAAAATTTAGCTCGAACGCACATAATTTTTTTTTCATTTTATTGACCACTAAATTACACCCTCATTTTGGTTGCCGTTGAAATACCAAAACTTTTAAACAAAAGGTTCTTGGTTATTTTTTGTCACTCATTATTATTCTAGTTTTGTGGTAGTAGAAGAGATTTAAATTTTGAGGAAATGCTAATGAATTTCCTTCTACTTCCTTCAAACACATGTGTGGAGGCAGCAATCACAATATATTCTGGACCACTTCTCATATATGCTAAAAATATATGGGTACATTATATACTATTGAAATAGTGGCGGATCCAAATGAAATTTACGATTTACGTAAATTTAGTAATTTTTACATATGTATTGAAAGTTTTTATTTTATATTAATTTGAACCCATAAAAATTCAAAAACTTTAAATCTTATATCGATGGTCATACCTGAGCTTTGAGATATTACCACTAATGAGTGATGTTGACATTATGTCCTATTAATGTGGACATAATGCAAGTATAATTTCTAACTATACAGTTTTACTACTCCCTCGGTTCTAAATTAGTAGTGAAGTTCATTTCTCGAGAGTTAAATTATATATCTGAAGATGAATTTTTTTAAAATTAAATTAACATGAGAAAAGTTGCATCTGGAGGAAATAATAGCAATCCTAAAAAAATCCAATATACACATTTCTGTGATGTCACGGAGTTTGAAACCAAAAACTAAAGCATTAAACTGTTGTGTCATTTTCTATCACAAGACTACAAAGGAGGTTTTTCCAAAAACAATTTCCACTTCCAGCTGTTATCCAATTCATGAACTTTCCTACTCTTTACTTACAGAGTTACAGATTATAATGGTATTTAATTAGACACAAAAATTATACATACACACACAAGATATTAGTAATGCTGAGATTTTAAAGATTGTTAGTAATATAATAATTATGTTAAATATTTTAACTTTTAAGTAATTCAAAATGAAAGAATTTGTCGTGTAAATGGGAGAAGATTTGGTGACACCATCACCATTAATCATGGGTACGTACCACACTAACAGTTCTGTGAATGAATAGTTTTTCTTTGTATTGGTTTGAGTTTCGTGAATGTAAAAAATATTAGTCCATAAGAAAAGCTTTTATATTGTGTTAAATTAGATTTTAGATTTAATTTAAATTTCAAAAGTCTAACTTTGGCGGAGTTGGATTCATCTCTCATCTATGTAAGAAGTTCAGGAATCTCATCTCTCATCGATATGAGATCGATGTTTTTTTTGTATATTCATCATCCCCTTACATTCAGATCCGAAGATTTTTTTTTAATAAAAAAATTCATTGTCTAATTGGATGCGTACACATTGACTGACCTAAGATATTTCCAACGCAATTGTTCGAGACCTTGAGGGTCCATATCGAGTTGGGTCTAGCTTTGATACAAATTCAAATTAATTGAGATCATAAAACAAATTAATTGAGATCATAAAATAAATACTAAAAGAGGAGAGACGTGTACACATATGTGCAAGTAACAGTGGGAGTGCTGAAAAACCAATGCTACTTGTATAGTGAATAAGTTTGAGTCCCACCACTTAATTTTGAACGATAGGCCCTTAGCCATCTTCCTGTCTTGATATATTCACACTTGCACATCACTCCTCCCTTTTTTGTTTTTTTTTTTAAATCGTGTTCGGTATTTGTATTAGAGTTTCAATTAGTTTAAATATTTGCTACGTAAAGTCATTTAAGGGAGAAACGCTCGCTAATACAATTTTTCATACGCATATTTCAAAATGAAACCTCTAGTTAAAGATGAATGAATATTGTTTATCCCGTCCAACTTTATTGATCCCTAGCTACTATATTATCAACTCAATACACTATGGGACCAATTCCTCACTTTTAAGTGATATTGTTGTCTTTTTGTATAGTGATTGAGAATCTAATGCCCCAAAAATCTAAGAGTTCGTCAACAGAGAATGGGTTAGGATCTATCATCTAAGATCATGCAAAAAGGCATAATCGATGGGCTATATGTTATTTCATATACTACCACTTGTTCATCTTGAAAAACAAAGGAGGTTAGTGACAAGCGAAAGATGATTATCGGTTCAAGAAGATGAGATGTTTCTATTTTTAAAATAAATGTAACCTTTATAAGCGCATTTGTTTAATTTGAAACAAAAAATATGTACATTAGAATTCTGCATCCTAGCTAATTTGACAGAAGCAGAGTCTAACTTTAAACTTTATGCCGACATCATATGTAGCTAGCTAATTGACTAGTTACTGATTCACAATCAACTATCTATACATATTTATAATAGATTTCATAATTAAAATAAAAAAATCTAAATAGAAGTTATGAATTCCTTCAAATTTATACCTAATACTGTAGTTCTGTCCCGATCTTACAAGAAGAATGTGTCAAGTATTGTTCTTTGCACTGCACTTATGATTAGTGGCGGAGCCACCCAGAGTGTCACTTCATTGATCGAAAAACTACATTATTTATAAAAACATATATACATTGAATCCCCTAACTTATTAGTGTATTTGTTCTTTTAACACCTTTTAAGGAAAATTCTGATTCCTTTATAGCTATGATAATCGGGGGTTATTTTTATTCTAAAAGTTCAAAAAAGAAATTATAACTTTTAGTGAGAATGGTAGGCTAATGACAAAAAAATTTTCATTTTCAATACATCAAACACTTGTAGTAAGTCCATTCAATAAATACAGAGTGGAGCACTATTTTCAGAAATTTAATCTTACGTGGCGAACATCTGAGTGAAGTTTCTAACGTTGATACCTATGTTCTTTCACATTGACAAAAGACTGTGGGTCCCAAAGCTGGCGCAGCACACGAGCTTCTGTTTACACGTGTCATAACTAACGATCAACCCGACGTTGAAAACTCAAACTCCTTCTGCAATAGCAATTAAACCATTAACGCCGTTCAATTCTCCGTAAGTTTACACTGGGCGCGCATCCTACGTGGAACTATTCGTGGGTCCCAGATGAAGAACCACGTGTACAACGTAGTAACTTTTTGGTCAGAACGGGTGAAGAGTGTGTCAGTACCAATATGGCACGTGAGGATCACATGCTCGCCCAAGCTCCCACTTTTCCCCATTTTGATTGATCAACATTTTCTCCTTCCCCACTTTTTCTATATTTATTTGCATACCATTGAAAATGCCAGTACTTTTTCGTCCAAAGTCAAAGTAAGATATTGAAAAGAAAAACAAACAGGCGCAGAAATAGTTCTTGGCTCATATTGGTATGTAACATACTCTTCATTTCAATTTTTCCTTCTTCCAAAAAAAATCTTTTTTTGTTTTGATGTACCTGATTTGCGAATTGAATAGGAAAAATCAAGTCTTAAATATAAAATCTTTTTTATTGTGTATCTGAATTAATCGAGTTTTGAAAAAAAAAAAAATAACAAGCTAAAGTAACATGAAAGAAATCTTTTACACGCGTACATATGCGCCAGTTGAGCTGACTTTGTTCGTTTCATATTTTTGCATTATATTCTCTCTGCTGTCTTCTCATATTATTATTATTATTATAGTAATTCTTATACTGCTTAAATAGAATGGAATTTTATTTAATTATAGTATAACTGAGCTCTCTCACGGGGATTAGGAAGAAGTTTATAATTAAGTGGGGGTTTAAGTATGATTACTTTTTGTGTGCCATACGTATGCAAGACCATAAGGAGATAGGGATTCCACAGACCTAAATTATTGTTGAACCCATAAACATTCTCCCAAATAATATCTCATAAAATAGTTGTTCCAAGACAAAGACATATATATCTATTGATGGTCACAAGCTTCCAAGAACATATTCATATACCTTGTCTAAAATAATTGAATTCATTTAACTAGTCATTTCAAATCAGTGACTTAAGTCAATGGTGCTCTTTAACTTGAGGAGACTATTTTGAAAAATTACAACCACAACAACCTATTCTCTGTAATTTTGTGATGGGGGTTTGAACAGGTTGGTGGGTGGGTACATACTTTTATTTTAATTTTATAAAAATAAAAAAGTTATTTTTAAAAAAACACTCGATTATTATTTTTTATTTCGTATATTTATATTTTTAGTGAAAATTCTAATCCCGCTAGTTATTTATTATATAAAAATAAAGGGTATGTTAGTAATAATATACTGTAACTAACTTTGTGTTCCTACAGCTTATATAACGACATCAAAGTACAGAGCTTTGTCAGAGTATTAGCTCTTCAAAATTCACAGTTCCAATGTCCAAGACCTCCGTCCAACCACCACCACCCACCAGCGGCGGGAAGCTGAACGAAGACCCACCATCCGACGACAACGAAAGATGTCCGGTGGAGGAGGTAGCTTTAGTAGTGCCGGAAACCGACGATCCCACCATACCGGTAATGACATTCCGGGCATGGTTCCTCGGACTCAGCTCTTGCACAATCTTGATTTTCCTCAACACTTTCTTCATCTACAGAACTCAGCCTTTGAGTATTTCAGCTATCCTCATGCAAATTGCTGTTCTCCCAATTGGGAAATTCATGGCTGCTACACTTCCCAGGAAGAATTTTGCCCTGTTCGGGAGATGGGGTTCTTTCAGTTTAAATCCGGGGCCATTTAACATCAAAGAGCATGTGATTATTACAGTTATGGCTAACTGTGGAGTTTCCATTGGAGGGGGTGATGCTTATTCCATTGGAGCTATTACTGTTATGAAGGCTTATTATAAACAGAGCGTCAGTTTTCTCTGTTCTCTTATTATTGTCTTGACCACTCAGGTACATTTTTTAGCTCCTTCAATCAGAAGCTTATGGTTAATTTCCATTGAATTTTTTTTCTTGATTGCTTGAGGTCTGGGTAAGTTCTGCATACACTGTACCATCTAAGATCCCACCGTGGGATTATACTGGGTATGTTGTTATTGTTGAAAGCTTAAAGTGTTTGATTTGAGTTTGAGTTGGTTACTAAAAAACAAAACAAGAAGATAAGAGGAAAGAGTTGGAGTTTAAGCATACTATTTGAGTGTAAGTAGGCGTTTGGACATAAAAACGGTGATATTTGAATTTTTTTTTTGAGATATTTGAATATCCAGCTGTATTTGGACATGCATTTGAAAAAAAGGTTAGAAATTTTGTGAGTGAAAACTACAAAAAAGAAGTAATATTTCGAAAAAAGTTGAGATGTTTGGATATGGAGAGTAGTATTTGGATATATTTAACTTGAGAAAAAGGTTGAAGTTTTGTGAGTGCAAAAGAAAAAAAAAAGGTATTTGGTAAAAAGTTGAGATATTTGGATATGGAATTGTATTTGGACATGCATTTAACTTGAAAAAGGTTAGAAATTTTGTGAGTGCAAAATAAAATATAGAAAAAAAATCACTTAAAAGCGGGTCAAGATCACTTTTCTGCACTTGAAACTCAGTCTTCAATTTTTGTTTTGCCAAAAGTCAGTTCAATGTATAAACAAACAGTGTTTTGAGTTTCATGCATTTGGTATAGATGGAAATGTTTAACGTGGAGTATTTTTCACTTGGGACAATTTTCAGGATCATTTTCCAGTACTGGGTTGGGTATGAGTATGTTTGACAGAGATGAACTGTATGAATTGGAGGTTTAAGCTATGGTGATACTAGTGTTTTAATTTGTGATAATTTTGAGTACAAACGGTTGAAAATAGTGCCTGATAGTTGAAATAACTGATAATGATCAGTAAGAGTTTGATATTTGTAATGGAAAACGAAAGTCATTTTTTCTCCGTTTCGGTGGAAATATTTCCTTTGAAGAAAACATTTTTCAGAGTTTGACGTAACCAAACACTGGAAAATAGTTTTGCCCATCAGAAATATTTTATCTGAAAACATTTTCCGTGATTAGTCCAGAAAGTTTTCATTTCCGATAGTATGAAAATTGTGCAGATATTGGGGTATGGATGGGCGGGGATGTTGAGAAGATACCTGGTTGATCCTGTGGATATGTGGTGGCCTTCAAACCTTGCTCAAGTCTCTCTATTCAGGTTCGTCTTCTATTTGATGATCGCTTCTGCAACTATGGCTGTCCTTTTGTCTAAATTAATTTTTGTACCATTTCAAATGCAACAAAAGAAAGAAAGAAGAAAACCATCAGCGGTATATATGATGTTTATTTATTCTAAACACTAAATTCCCTTTGATTAAATCCAAATCTTTTGATGAATCTATATGCTTATAAACAGGCTAACTCTATGTTTCTCACATGCAAAGCATTTTTTTTTCCCTTCCCGGAGAATGTGTTGGCTCCTTATCCTCATCCTGATCACAGCATCCCATGGTTATTAGTGAAGGTGAAAAGGGTTAACTGCGAATAAACGATATTTTTCAATTTGATAACGGTTTCTGATGAGAATTTTCGGAGCAATATTTTAAGAATATAATGTAAACTGAGATCTCTTATGAGAAATACTAATGGAGATTCACTAAACAGTTTCTAAAAGGTAACCAAACTCCACAATGTTACATATCATCTTTGCCGTCTGTGTTGTCCTCTTTATACACATATTTAACTTTGTAATTACAGGGCACTTCACGAGAAGGAACCAAAAGCAAGAAGCTTGACAAGGATGCAGTTTTTCCTTGTATTTATGGCTGCAAGTTTTGCATATTACACTTTCCCGGGCTATCTATTTCCGATTTTGACCTTCTTCTCATGGGTCTGTTGGGCGTGGCCACACAGCATCACAGCTCAGCAAATTGGCTCAGGATACCATGGCCTTGGTGTGGGTGCTTTTACCCTTGATTGGGCTGGCATATCAGCTTATCATGGTAGTCCACTAGTGACACCGTGGTCCTCGATTCTAAATGTTGGCGTTGGATTTATCATGTTCATATACATCATTGTTCCTCTATGTTATTGGAAGTACAACACTTTTGATGCTCAGAAGTTTCCTATCTTTTCAAATCAGCTGTTCACAGCTAGCGGGCATAAATACGATACCACCAAAATCTTGACTCCACAATTCGATCTCAACATTGCTGCTTATGAAAAGTACAGCAAGCTCTACCTCAGTCCTTTGTTTGCCCTCTCAATTGGATCGGGATTCGCTAGGTTTACAGCAACCCTCACACATGTTGCACTATTTCATGGCAGGTTAGCCTCTCATAAAGCTTTATATACTTGTATCTTATCATTTTAGTTTTAAATTTCTTAGAAGCTTGAAGCCTCTTTTGGCTATTTGACTACGGAACTTGTCGCTTATTCTTGAAAATGAAAGGAGATTCGTTGAAGTTTGGCTAGAGTTACGTAGAGCAATTTAAATGGCATGGCTTCTTTAAGAGAGAAATAGCTCATTGATATAATCTGTTTCATTTTTCCCTGGCCAGTGATATTTGGAAGCTAAGTAGATCAGCTGTGAAGAATGTCAAAATGGACATCCATGCAAAACTGATGAAGAGTTACAAGCAAGTCCCTCAGTGGTGGTTCCTTGTACTATTGGTAGGTAGCATAGCCCTATCACTTCTGATGTGTTTTGTGTGGAAAGAAGACGTGCAGCTGCCGTGGTGGGGCATGCTGTTTGCGTTCGGTCTTGCTTGGATTGTTACTCTCCCTATAGGAGTCATTCAAGCGACTACCAATCAGGTGAAAGCTTAGTTTAATTTTCCTAATTGTTTAAGTGCTATTCGGTAATCTCGCCTTTGCTTGACCTTATAAAAGTTCGATTTGGTATTATTGCATTGCAGCAACCTGGATATGACATAATTGCACAGTTCATCATTGGTTATATCCTCCCAGGAAAACCAATCGCAAACTTGCTTTTCAAAATTTATGGCAGAACCAGTACTGTTCATGCTCTCTCATTTTTAGCCGATCTTAAACTTGGTCACTACATGAAAATTCCGCCGCGATGCATGTACACAGCTCAGGTTAGTAACTTGTTTCTCTGCTTTCACTGATCGAACTATAACAAGTTTGCAAGGATGTCCTAGTTTCCAATTCATTCATCTTTACTTCCCATATTCCAGCTCGTGGGGACACTGGTTGCCGGTACAATCAACCTTGCTGTAGCATGGTGGATGCTAGGAAGCATCGAGAACATTTGTGACGTTGAGACTCTTCATCCCGACAGCCCATGGACCTGTCCGAAATTCCGAGTCACTTTTGATGCATCTGTCATATGGGGTCTGATTGGACCACAGCGGTTGTTTGGTCCTGGAGGATTATACCGGAACTTGGTATGGTTATTCCTCATAGGTGCATTGCTACCGGTGCCTATTTGGGTGCTTAGCAAAATCTTCCCCGAAAAGAAATGGATCCCATTGATCAACATACCTGTTATATCATATGGTTTCGCGGGAATGCCACCAGCCACGCCGACAAATATCGCTAGCTGGCTTATTACGGGAATGATATTCAACTATTTCGTGTTCAAATACCGAAAAGAATGGTGGAAGAAATACAACTATGTTCTGTCAGCTGCCCTGGATGCTGGAACAGCTTTTATGGGTGTTTTATTGTTCTTCGCGTTGCAAAATGAGGGCAAAAACTTGAAATGGTGGGGAACTGAGTTAGATCACTGTCCCTTAGCAACTTGTCCAACGGCACCTGGGATTGTAGTGGAAGGATGCCCAGTTTTCAAGTAGTCCTGAAGATCAATCTAAGAAGTGTAAGCTGGTGTAAGGTTACACCTAAACATTGATATAATTTTGAGTTACTAATAGCTTTTCTTTCTGTAAATGATTTGACTGTGATCAATAGTTCAATGAGTTTCCTCCTTTTGACGTACTAAGTACCATTGAAGTATAGATATGTTGTTTAAGTTCAGTTCAGACATATTAAATGTCACATATCTTTTAAAGAAACAGTACTAGAAAGGATCTGTGTACCTGTCAAATTGATAACATGTTTTTTTTAAAAATTGAATGCTATCACCTGGTGTAAGGTTAGCTTCTCGAGTTTGTTTATATTGTCTGCTTATATATATTCTCTCGAGTTGCTTTATACATATTTTTATAACTCTTTAATTCTGTACAAAAAGAATTGACGAGTTCAGCTGTGTTATTTTTAATGTGACCATGTCAAGTGATATACTTGTGCCGAAAAGCCAAAAGGGGTCTATCAATGTTGCAACGGAGAATAAGAGCCAATAAGGATAAGGGATTACAGGTAAATTGACAGTAGAGAATTTGATGTTTACAGGACGATGATCCTTGTTTCTCATCTGATCCTAAGATGCAATTAATTGCCAGTTGTGCTACATTTGTTTTAACACATCTTTGAGGCTAGTAGTAACAATTAGTGTGAACTATTGTTAATTTGAGAATGTGAAAAGTTGGAACGCTATGAGAATATATACTTTCCCATGTTAAGGTTGGTTTTTGTTTCTCCAGAAAGACTTTCACAATTATTTAATACTCAAATTCATAAACTATACGAGTATGATTTAGCATATTAAATTCAATGTTCATTCAGACAAACTTATGAGAAAGTGCCTATTTTACATCACTCATAAATTTTATTTATTTATTTTACAGAGAAACCAGGCATTAATACATAATGGTTCATGGTGTATATGTCATCGTCACATTTCTGCAGGAATTTTGTATTTGTGATAATATTTTAAGTAGGTAGGAAAATTAGCAGTGGCTATTTGGGCAGTATCAATGTTGTATTCATCCTTGTCTATCTTTCTTCTTGGTCTTTGTTTGGGGATGATCTGCAATTGATTGGGGCTGACCTGCGATTGAGCAGCAATATATCCTTGCTCCTCCATCCTTTCTTAGTCCTTGTTTGGGGCTGACCTGCAATTGAGCAGCAATATATCCTTGCTCCTCCACCCTTCCTCTTAGTCCTTGTTTGGGGCTGACCTGCAATTGAGCAGCAATATATCCTTGCTCCTCCACCCTTCCTCTTAGTCCTTGTTTGCGCCTGCCTTGCAATTGAGCACCAACATATCCGCGCTCCTCCACTCTTCCTCTTGGTCCTTGTTTGTGGCTGACTTGCAATTGAGCACAAATATATCCTCGTTCCTCCACTCTTCCTCTTGGTCTTTGTTTGTGGCTGACTTGCAATTGAGCACAAATATATCCTCGTTCCTCCACTCTTCCTCTTGGTCTTTGTTTGTGGCTGACTTGCAATTGAACACCAATACATCCTTGCTCCTCAACTCTTCTTATTAGTCCCAGTTTGCGGCTGACTTGCAACTGAGCACCAATATATCCTTGCTCCTCAACTCTTCCTCTTGGTCCTTGTTTCTGGATGATTTGCACCAACTAGCAAATCATTCTGATTGCACATTATTTACAGGTAACACTAACAAAAATGAAATGATAATAATAAATAAACAAAGAAAAAGTGTGTGTGTGAAAGAGATTATTACCGCCTTCTTACCCTCCCAAAGCATCAGCTGATCAGCATTCTCATTGCCGAGCTGGACAAGCCTATCCCTCGGAACCAGAACGGAGCGTGGAATGGGCGCAGCCTCTGGCTCAGGAATGGGTGGCGCAAACCTTACTGGCATTTGATCTTCTCTGTTTTTATTTTGATTTTGTTGTCTCTGCTGTATCAAACAACTCATGTTTTATAGCTCCATTTTGAACATTTGGACACGGAAAAGACATACCACTGTTTTGGAAAGTGGTGCATTAGATGCTCAGATGTACTGTAGCATGTTATACAATTATTATTTGAGGATCGATTGATAGGGATCTAGGTCAGTCATAGCTTACCTTAGTGCAGTATTCCAAGTGAATAATTGGAAGAAGAACCTTTGGTATAGTAAAGAATATATGCAGTGGAAAAATAGAAACAGCTGGCAATGCAAGTTGGCTAAGACAAAGTCACATCAGAATTTTGAGTGCTCTAGGTATTGCAACATTTTGATGCTACAACCATCTTGTGACAACTGGAGAAGTCTTACTGTACATACATACTATAATGCTTTATGCCTTTGCAAACTAGAGATTACAGATGATATGATAGATTTCACCAGAATAGAGCCTGTGCTTGCAAACTTTTGCCCTGCCATCCATTCCAGCAAATTGATCAAGGCCCGGAGGAGCAATATCAAATATCCAAAAAAACAGAGTCAAAGCCCAACCCGAAAACTAGCAGATTAAGAAATCGTCTCTGATCATGCTCGGGTTTATTTCCGCTATCCTGAAGCTCTGGAATGAATACTCATCATCATCATCATCATCTGCATCCATCCGCTCATCCCGTTCCCCTTTCCATATCTGAATAAATAACATGTCCTCCTCCTCTCAAGTCAAGGCTGCACATCATCAACCCTGCAAAGCACGTTAAATAATGTAATTCATCATCCATCTTTCACTTATCAAATCATAATTTATCCTTCTGCAACCAGCAATTCGAGGAAAGTTACCTAAAATCTTTGTCACAAAAACAACTTAGAATCCTCCCAGGGATCCAATCAAATTCGAGCCAATAGGAGAGTTTAAGCAACAGATTCTGTATTTATCAGTTAACAAAGAAGCTGAATATCAGGAGTAGGAAGCATTAGTTGTCGCATTCTGAGTCAGCTAGACTCATTAATCTCCAAGACGCTCCGCTACCAGCTGCTTAATCGTTTCAACCTTAATCGTCTCAAGGGCGTTACATGCCACAGCAACAACTTGTTTGCGCAGATTTTCATCATAATCCAACAGCAGGTCCCCGAGAGCATGCTGAATACATAAATATAGACTAAAGATTTCCAATATTCTTACATATGATATGTGGTGCTTCTTGTCAACAACAGACAGTCGCACCTCAACTATAAGTCTCTTCAGAAATTCCAACAAAATTGGCTAAAAGGCTTCAGAGGTAGCTGGTACATCCCCACAGAGTTAAAAGGTCCCCAACAGCTTTTAATCCATCATCTAACTGATCTGTTTGTCGCTTTCAAACTTTTATGTATGTTAGATCCTCAGAGGTAAGAAAGAAAGAAAGAAAGAAAAGAACTTGATTTTGAGTTGGTCAATTACTCAACACTAATATCACCAGATGTTCAAAAGAACTACAGCAACAATATACCCGGTGTTATCTCACAAGTGGGATCTGGGAAGGACCCCTGGACTTTCGGCTCAAGGAAGATGCTTAAGAAAACTAATGGCTAAATTACCAGCTACCACAGGCCACAAAGAAGAGTAGCAAGCTTCACTAATCAACAATAAGTTGCCAAAACGTTTTCTAGAGACGGCAATAATCCACTTAAATACCAGTCTCAGGGTTCAAACATGTAACGTGTGCCTAACCAACAAATCACCTACTGTGCTCTTAATTACTACTAAACCAAATCCCTGGATTATCAAAGCGAGTTGTGAATCAGTAAATTCTGGAGAAATTATAGAGAGAAAGCAAAAAAAAAAGCCTTTACAAGTAATTCTTATCTTCAAACATCACAAAGATGATGATCTTGAAGTCCCAAAAGTTCAATGAAACACAGCAAGCAAAAGGGACAAGCTTACCAACTCAAGTTGTGAATTCAGCTTGAGGTCGGGGTTGAAAATGACATGGTATCTTGATCAATAATTTATGTCTCTATTCACACTAATCTACTCCATAAGTGTGTGTATCTCTGAACTCCCAAATTTCAGTATAGCTGTACTTTTTGTAAAATAATTGAATGTCAAAAGAGCATTTTTAAACATCCAATTTCTATAAGTGTACTTATAACCATAGGATTTTTTTGTCTCTTCTTCATTAAGCAATGATCATTTGAATATCACGAAGCTAGTATAGTACACACATCTCATTATCAATCAATCTTGTCACAAATAAAATAACAGTACTCTAATTCAACATGTCTGATTTCTCTTGCGAAAAACTAAAATTCCTAAACGAATAGACATAGCAATAACTAGAAAATGAGTTCATTAATTGGCCAAATTCCATTTATATTCATGAGCCCCAATACATGGTACCCAACTGAAATAAATAATGTTGACTCTTACTATTTTTGATTCATTATTATTTTGACTTGGAAATTTTTTATAAACTATATTCTCCTGTATTTATTGAACTGAGTTTTGGTCAACAAATAACGTAGTTGGTCGAAACCAACCCCACCAAAAATTCCCATTATGATCTTAGTTTATGTGATTCGTTCAACTAATAAATTCAAGTCTCTTATATGATCATGGATTGAGTCAGAACTGCTTTGGAGTTTGCTTTCTTGCCTGCCCATACCAATAAAATTAATCAAAGTTACAATTAATGGTGGGGCTTGCCTTTTATATCTTCATTGAATCTCACACTTTTTTTTTTCAATTACATTAAATAATATATTCTGATAGTTTAAAAATGTTATCACTGAAAAAGTAAAATTTATATCTTAAAAATAAGACATATTACGTATTATAATAGAATTTCAGACTGATATTTGTTGCATTTTTACAGGATTAATATTGCTTGTACATGTAGGTGCTGATAAGATTAGGCTACCAACCTGATGGTTAACCTTCCTAACATTTTTAAAGGAATTTATTCATATATAATGGAGAAAGTAGCTATCTTTTCATGTCTTCATTAATCCATATATATACACACACACATTGATCATATTTAGAAACACAAGTTAAAGATCATATATATATATGTTAAAGATGATATTCCAAGGAATTAGTATTAATGTGATATTGTCCTTATTTGTATTTGTGCCAATAAGTTGGGCAATTAATAATAATGCATTAGTAGAGCTTTCAAGCAGAGAAGAATTGGCAAAGATTGCTGGTTATGGTGAAGAGAAACTCTCTACTGTTATCCTCCATGGTACTCTTCTTTGTGGTGATCGCGCACCACATCCACTTCCAGGTTTAGTTTCTACTTTTTCTCATATTTTTCTTTTACTATTTTAGCGAAATGTTGTTATAGTATATATCAATATATAGCATAACATGATTACATGAAAGATAAAATGATTGTTATAGAAAGGTCTGTCTAACTGTATACGAATAAGAAAAACGGTTTTATCATAATATATTTTATCAATATTTTAGCCTTATTATGATTTCTTTGTTTTCGAAACTTGTGCATAAAGCAAGGATCATGTTCCTTAATTTCAATCACTCCATTAGTTCTGATTCGCATCGTATATGAGACTCATTTCTAATATTAATCAATTGGTCTTATAATTTGTCTATGATCAGGTGCCTCAGTGGCGGTGTTTTGCAGAACTAATGGGCCGGGTCAGGTAAGGAGATCATCATGGGCCAAAAATATAACAGATGAAAGTGGAGAGTTCACAATAGACGTCCCTTCTCATCTCCATGCTAATATTATTCATGATCCAAACCTATGCCACATTCAAATCCTTCATCTCCCAATGGACTACTCCCTTTGTGATCATCACTCTTTTACAAAAAAGAGAACATTCACACTAACATCATCCAATATTGGATCAACGGACGGCGTCCGCATTTATATCACCTCAACGATTCACTTAACCCCTAAACCTAGCTCACAAGTATAATTCACGATAATTAAGAAGAAGAGAATCATCTTCGGACACAATTCCTTGAGATGGCGCTGTGGTCACACGCATTGAGTTGTGCGCTCGTGATGTTAAAATTTTTAACACTGTACAATTTTGTGTAGCGTCTAGGTAAGTGGTGTTCCGTAAAAAAAGTATTGTAATTTACGTATACGTTATGTGAGATATTTTCCATGTGACTCTACTTAAAATATATAAAATCACTTTTCAACAATTTATCATTGACTTATATTTATGAAGTTAGTAGGATATAAAATTTCAGGACATTATCACAAAATTTTATTTGTGAAATTTAAATTTTCATAACACTTAGTATATTTCAATTATGATATCAAAAAGTGATCAATCCAATAGGCCATTAAGTACCACAATAATTTTTGTGGCAAATCGTGGACCTAACTTGTTTTTGCATTTTGGGCCCCATCTATTAGAAAATGACAATTCCAAATGCCTGTGCCAAAAATACTCAATTCTTGAAAGAGACTTGCAACCACTTTTTTTTTTTTTTGGGTTTTTTCGATTGGTATTCGCTTAATATTAAATTAATTTAAATTTGTGTTGATAAATTTTATTTTAGAAAATAAAATGATCTTTTATTAAAAATAATTTTATATTCATAGTTTGAGAAGTTTCACCTATTAGAATATTTTATGTACTTCTCTTCATATTAGCATATAATCACAGTGTTCCCAAACATACATATAGGATTTATACCTTTGAAATAATTAAAACGAAAATGATCTTTTCAAAAAGATTCATTTTGTATTTGGATTTAAGTTATTTAAACAAACAATTCAATTTTTTTTCACATTATTCCTATAATAGCAAGTTAATTTTCGTTTTTATCAGGTTATAATTTATATTTATTATAATTATCTTACTTGTGATTGATGTCGAATTCGAAGAAATATGTATGAGTTCATGAAAATCTATTTGTTTTTGCTCAAATTCTATATATTTATTAGATATCTATAAATATTTAATAGTAAATTCAACTTTACTATCATATATTACTTAAAATCACTATAAAAATTCATAAATTTTAAATTTTAAATTCCGTGAATACATAATTTATAAATCGTGAATAGTTCATAAAGCTTAGTAAATGGGATTTCAATATTGTACAAAACTACTTGACATTATTCCATGAACTCAATCATTGGAACCTAAAAATAAGTGATAGAAGTAACCTTTGAGTAATGGAAAAGTCTATCAGATGTATGACTTTTTATGTTTTATCCAGGAAATGATGAATTTACCCAAACAAAAAAGAAAAAGTGGGCACGTCAAATGATGTGACCCAATTGACCTTTAAGGCCCACTGGACCCAAACCCATGAAACAAATACATCATTGGGCCACCACTCTGTCAAAAACAATGCTACTTTGTACCTATTAGTTCCCTAAATGAGGCACACTTTTTTCTTAAAAGTTAAAAAAAAAAATTATTTTGATTTATAAAATGACAAGTAAATTGAGATGAGTAATTTTAATAGTAATTTTTACAAACTAATATGGAATAAGAATAGTAATATCAAAAGCAACATAGTTCCAAACTCGTTGGATTGCACAAAATATCAATTTTTCCCTGCAGTGTTCCTCACTTCACTCATCAGCACTCAATCTAAATGGAAGGAGAAATCCAAATCTTCTCTCCTTCGATTCTCCATAAACATATTTCTTTTTCACCATAAGCATTTTTAAATGTCAAAGTTGTGATGTCATAAAAAGTCGTGGGTAAATCGTGTTTATATAGTTACTTAACATTTTTTTTTCTTTCACAAAGGATTCTCTTTTTATAGATTCCGAGTAGTTTTTTTTTCTTTTTCTTTTCTGGGTTGTGTTAAAAATAGGAACTTTAATGGGGAATGTTAATGGAAGAGAAGAAGTTGGTGGCAATAGCCAATCTGGTGTTGATGGTGGTGGGGTGCAAGAAACCATGGATGCTCGAGATGGTGAGTTCATGGGTCAGTCTCCACCTTCAAGTCCTAGGGCTTCTCATTCGCCATTGATGTTTCGACCTCAGGTCAGTTCTTGCCAAAAATATCAAAAAGGTGATTTCTTTTTTCTTTCTTTTTGAGCTGATTGTTGTATTGGGTTGTTTATTTGGATATAAAGTTTTGATCTTTTGGAAGATTTGATATAGATTTAGGCTGGATAGATATGTACTTTGGAACTAATGGTTAGATCTGAATCAAAGTCATTACTTTGAAAAAATTTGATCTTTTCAGGGGAATTAACAACTATGGTTACGGTTTGTTTTGGGATCAAACTTTAATGATTGTTCCTCGCAGACCATCTGTTACATAATGGAATTACTTTATGAATATTTGAATTTAAGAGTGTTACCTTTTGTATTTATGGAGGACTCTCCTCCTTGAGGATGATAGAAAAATATAGGCCCCAAAGATGGAAAAGAAATGGACAACTTTCTAATTTATTCATGGAACTTCATTAGCCACTTGTTAAGCACTAATCAGCATTTTAAGTTACCTAGCAACAAGGGCGGCAGCTATGTCTGTCGTGTTGATTCTTTACTGGAATTTGGTCCAGGGTGTTGATCTTCTTATAGGCCGGATTCTCTTTTTAGAAGGAATATGTAAATTTGTTTGTTTTGAAATGTTTTGCCCCAGTTGCCAGTGGTCCCTTTACAAAGACCCGAGGAGGTGCACATCCCAAACCCTTCATGGATGCAAAACACCTCAGGATACGAAGACTTGAATGATGAGCAAGGAGTTCCCACACTGATATCATGGACCTATGATGGCAAAGAAGTTGCCATGGAGGGATCATGGGATAATTGGAAATCTAGGTTTGTAAGATTGATTTTATTCATCCACGTTTTACATTGAAATAACAAGTCTCAACTTCTTGGGCTTTAAGATTGCAAGTTGACTCAGAAAAATTAAAATTTTATTTCTTAGGAACCTTTTGCAAAGATCTGGGAAAGATTTCACCATTTTGAAAGTGCTTCCTTCTGGAGTTTACTGGTATAGGTTTATAGTCGATGGACAATGGAGGTGTTCTCCTGACTTGCCATGCGTCCAGGATGAAGTAGGGAATACTTACAATATTTTGGATGTGAAGGTACATTTGTCCATTTGCTGTCAAGGTTTCTATTGAATTCCAAGCCTAGTTTCTATTGTATTTTCATATTACAAGGATGAACACAAGAATAGAAGGAAACTGGATGTCCAATAGGGACTTTGCTAATACACACAGACAAAGATACACACACACACAAATATCAATGTTGTCAAAGGCGTGCTTAAGCCTTCAAGTGAGGCTCAAAACACGTTGAGCGCTTCGTCTCGCTTAATGTGCGCTTTAATGTCATCATCAGGGCTCTAAGACAAACTTTTCCTTGCAAATGAGCGTTTCCTAAAGAATCGATACTAAACCATTGATATTTCATTTAATCCTAAAATAAATTCAATTTCTTTATCATATATTTGTTATTCATGCTTATAACTATTAGTCTTGGGCTCTCTCTCTCTCTATATATATATATATGTGTGTGTGTGTGTGTGTGTATGTATATATATTTGTATGTTTTCTCCTTTTGCGCTTTTTTCAATTAAAGCCCACCTTTTATTTGCGTTTTGCGCTTAAAGCCCCAATGGACCTTGGAGCTTTTTTGCGCTTTTCGCTTTTGATAACACTGATATATATATAACATACACTATCAAAATTTAAGTACATACTGTTGGCCTTTGAGATTGACTGTACACGGCTTAGATTTATTTGCCTGTGTGAATATAAAATATGAGTTGGATTAACTACCCTGTCAAACCGAGAAGAGTATAATCTTTATTTGTTATGCTCCTGCAAGATATTAGTTTCCAAAATGAAGTTTTGGCCTTTGAACACTTTTAAAAAATGGCATGGATATAGATTGTAAGGTGTTCTGGTCCAAAAGGTCGACATACTGAATCTAGACTTTTTCTCAGACTAAGCCTTAACTTTAACAAAAAGTGTCGTTATATTATGGTGTCAATGCAGCACAAACTGTGAATTGTTAGAGCCCCTGAGATGAAATACCTGAAGATGTTTCTGTTTTGTCAAATCAAATCACTGACCAAAAAAAAATGGATGAAGGTTTTCCTGAACCCCACTCCCTGTAGCCACCAAGAGTCATAGAAGAAAGTGTATGGTTAAATATAAGGTAGAATGAATTGTCTACACTCAAATAGTTCGTCTTATTTTATTTCTTTTGTATATGTTGTCAACTTGTCATGTTGCTTAGAGAGTAGAGGATGTATTTAAAGTGAGGGACCAGCTCTTCTTTACAAATTAAGGAAATTATGGAAGAGCTATCTCTACTCCATAGTGTAATCTTTCAATGTGGAGTGTTCTGTGAAAACTGAAAAGGTAGACTGTATACTCGACAAGCCATTCATGATGGAAATGACGATCTCTCTCAATCTCAATGCTCTTTTTTCATTTGGGTGAAACGAGGGAAGTATCAAGGAATAGATAAAGATAAAACCAACCTCACCACCACTCAACTTGCAAATAAAACAAAACAAAAAAAATTAAAATGAAGGAAGAGAGAGAGAGAGACGTGAACTAAAGAGGAAAATTACTCTGACAATTTATGAGACTCATTTTTCTCATACCCTTTGATAGTCTCCCATGACCTCCTGGAACTTTTGCATTTGTGCTGAAATTCGTAAAAAATCTTCATAATGTGTCTATAGTATAAGATATTTTTCTTTAAGTTGTTTGTGCTAGTTTTTATTTCTTCCTTATAAGGTAAATTTTGTAGGTAGTCTTTATAGCAGAAACATTCATTGTGAATTTGTTTTGTTTGGAACTTCTTTAGTGCTTTAGGCAGCCCAAAATCAGGGCATTTTGCTAATGAGTTGTGCCCTTGATTCATTCACTGCGAATTCTTCTATTTCCTCCTTTTCTTCTCTACTGTCTATCCAGAGCACTAGCAATCGTGCTTCATGCCTGCAAGCATAATCCCCAAAACTATTCTTTTTTATTTTTTAAAAATACATTTGCTCCAACTCTCATCAGAAGCATACAAGATTCAGCCATCAATAAATTTAATTACCATCTGCATACTATTTTGCTGCTGTTAACCTTCACGGATATGACATAGTTTCTTGAAACTCACGGGGACTCACCAAGAGTTGAACACAATGAAAGCGAAAGATCCAAAGATGTCTTGAAAGCAAGTACAGATATGCCTGCCTTTTTTGGGTTTTTGCTGTAGACTAGAGGATGTCAAATCAGTGGATAGGATTTTATATTTTGTCAGCTTCCCACATTAATGTAAAGGAACTGAGTCTATTTGTGATTTTGGCACAATCTTTGTGCTGACATGTTTATAAAACCATTACCTTTCTCAAAATAACAATGAAAGGAAAAGATATACTGAAACATATATGCCTGTCTTTTTTGGGTTTTTGGTAGACTAGAGGATATCAACTCAGTGGATAGGATTTTAGATTTTGTCAGCTTCCCACATTAATGTAAAGGAACTGAGTCTATTTGTAATTTTGGCACAATTTTTGTGCTGACATGTTTATAAAACCATTACCTTTCTCAAAATAACAACAATGAAGGGAAAAGATCCATATAGGTGATACAAAACACTTCAGATTTAGGTTTGTTTATGTTGTTACACTTACATCTAACCATGGTTTGCTAGGAGTTGTTTTTACATTCTCTATGTTACTATACTTAAGTCAGAGATTTAGAGGACCTCTAGTTTTATCAACTCTTAAATGAGTATTGGAGTGAAACCGACTCAATTTGAGTGAAATAAGCATATACATATAGCTAACCCGTAAAAAAAGACAGTCCGGCGCATAAAGCATCCTTTGTTCATGCAAAATCTTGGAAAGCGCCACACCTCGAGGAGTATGACGTAGAAAGACTACCCTAATGCAATTATTAGTGGTAGCTTCCACGACTCAAACCCATGACCTATAGGTCACATGGACAACTTTATCGTTATTCCAAGTATAGCCAACCTAACTTCTATTTCATTACACAACTCTTAAATGAGTATTGGAGTGAAACCGACTCAATTTGAGTGAAATAGGCATATACATATAGCTAACCCATAAAAAAAGACAGTACGACGCATAAAGCATCCTTTGTTCATGCAAAATCTGGGAAAGCGCCGCACTCCGAGGAGTATGACGTGGACAGACTACCCTAATGAAATTATTAGTGGTTGCTTCCACGACTCAAACCCATGACCTATAGGTCAGATGGACAACTTTATCGTTGTTCCAAGGTTCACCTTTCATATAGCCAACCTAACTACTATTTTATTATTGATATGTAGTTACTGTTGCACGACTCAAACCCTTGACCTATAGGTCACATGGAGACAACATTATCGTTGTTCCAAGGGTCACCTCCATATAGCCAACCTAACTACAATTTTATTATTGTTGTACCAATTACAGAGGGACAAAAGGAAAAAGGAAGAAAGCAAATATAGTGTGGCTGCTGCTTGAAATTTGGCTTATGAATGCCTCATATGCATCCTCCTTTAGCACCTGCCTCCCATCCCCAAACATATTGCTACCAAAGTCCCAAACTGGTTGCAGAAAAGAAAACGCTACCAAACTTAAGATACTAAATTTAATGTATGTACTTTATAAATAGTTCTTATAAACATACTTTATATGTAGCAGAGGAGAAGTAATGAAAGTAATAGGTGAAAAGTTAGTTTGATATCGAAAATATATCAAATTTAAATATGATCAGGTGAGATAATTGAATTCTTGAAATTTGTGAAAACTAAATGAAATTACATTAATATAGAAAAATGTCAAGTCTTCTTTGTCTCCATCTCAATCTACCTTGTAAAAAAACTACCTAGGAGGATTAGATGATTGTTAAAAGGTAACAAAGTGTTGGAATTTGTTCGTAGCGTGTGACCATATCAGCATAGCCGGCTGGTCTGAAAATACTTTCTATTTTCATTTCGGTGTACCCAAACTTCCATTGGATTATGTTCTTAATACTGTCCTAATGATCACAGTATATGCTCTCCCCCTCTCTCACAAACAGAGAAGAGAATAGGTCAAGCCTTTCATTTCCTGGTGCCATTCGCTTTGAAAAGTCACAAATTGACGAAAACTTGTGCTGTTTGATGCATGATGCAGGATTATGTTCCAGAAGATATCGAAAGCATATCTGGTTTTGAACCTCCTCAGTCCCCAGATTCTACCTACAATAACTTGCAACTTGGGGCAGAGGACTACGCCAAAGAGCCGCCTTTAGTTCCGCCTCATCTACAGATGACTTTGCTTAACATTCCATCATCTCACATGGAAATTCCACCTCCTTTGTCGAGACCTCAACATGTGGTCCTAAACCACCTCTATATGCAGAAGGGAAAAAGTAGCCCGTCTGTGGTAGCACTCGGTTCAACTAATCGATTCCTGTCCAAATATGTGACAGTGGTGCTTTACAAGTCCATACAGAGGTGAATGTTCCCAACACCCGTCTGGATGATACGTGTTTTAATAACTTAAGTCCGGCGACAAATGATTAAAAGTCAGGTCCCAACTCATGGCCACTCAAGAAAAGCAGCTGAGGAATGTGTCTACATCAAATTCTCTACTGTCAATTTACCTGTAATCACTTATACTTATTGGCTCTTATTCACAGTTACAACATGTAATGTCACACGAAAAATAACACGGTTGAAAGAGAGAAACTGTGCTGCTTGTACTTTTGAGGAGTCTCAGAGTTATGCTGGAATCTAGAGTTTAGTAGATAGGACAGGATGTTTCAGCTTTCAATGGAATCCGTGAACCATAATCTTGTTTTCCTTCCTAATTGGCCATTGGAGAAGTGAATGAAATTTTTGGCTTTAGTTTTATTGAAGAGTGAAAGTCGGAAAACACATATAAAGTATTAAGGTTTTTTGAGTTTCATATGAACTATCAGTTGTTTTTTTTTCCTACCTGGACGAATATTTCAGATAGCAAAAGTGAGCAACTAATAGTTGAAGTGTGTTTTGATAAACATTTGATGATAATTCACATAAAAAATTTGTACTTTTAGATGTATTTGGATCATTCACTCTTTATTGAATAATAATCAGAGGAAGTGAAGTGGAGAAACGATGTTGTAGAAACAAATCAAATAGATGGATTGTTCTTCCAGGAACAAGATACTCTACTAGCATATTTTTTTTCTAAGGTATTGGGTTTGAGTAAATATTAAATGTGGATACTTTTTTTTTTATCTTTAAATACGTAATTATGCGTTAAATATCACTTCACCTATTAAGAATAATTCACTCATAGTAACAATTATATTTTTCATAAAATTAATTATTTATATATAATAATATTTTGCTATAACCGTTGAGAAATATCGATGATGTTAGAAATAGGCGATACAAATCAAGTAATTATACAAACTATGCAATAACAATTTGCTCTTCAAAGGTTAACTGCTTTTGGGACCTTCAACCCGCGGGTGAGATTGGCGATAGGCTAACCATCTGACACGTAATAAATAAGAGATCAACCTTTAAACAAAAATAAAAAAATAAAAAATCGCTAATTCGGTGATTCCTCCCTTTTACCTCATTTTACTTTGCTTTTACCAGCCCTCCATTCCCTTCCGCCGCCGTTTTATAATACTATTTTTTTTTTTACCTCTCTCAATGGAACCCCTCAACGACGGCGACGGCCATCCATCAAACGACATCGCTTCTTTCGCTGACAACCTTGCTCCTTTTCCCGAATCCGCTAACGTCGTTTACGAGAATCCATCCGCCGTTATTCATCCGCCGGTAATCCACCACCTTCCGGTTTCCCCTGTCCGTAAACTCCGCCCCATGCGGTTTGGTAACGGACGCAGCTATGTCGATATGGTGGACAGCAGCTGTGACATGGACGAAGCTCTGATGACTTGCAGCAGTGATTTAGGGTTTTTGAGTCAATTTTCTGGTCAAAATGCATCTACGGTTAATGACGTGTTGCCGAGGGACTGTGGATTTGTTGATTCCTTGGCCGAGAATGGCGTCGCTTGTGTGGGGAACAGGTGCTCGGAGGCGGAGATTTCGGCAGTTCAGCAAATGAAGTCGGAGTTTGATGCTGATTGCTTAAACTTGATATCGCAAGCTCGTATTTTGGAGGCTGAATTTAGGTAATCTTCTGTATTCTTATACTAATAATAATAGCGTCATTTCTTTAATCGCCTGTGGATTAGATAATGTGAGCAAAAGGTCTTCATTTTGTGGTAATTAGCTCTTTATATATTCATTTTGAGCTTAGATGATTCGTAATTGCAGTATTTTTCTTTTAACTTTCTAAATTCCAATTGTTTTTGTTGCTAATTATTTTCCGTGCTTTTGTCACATAAGATTGCGACCCTAAACTTTAAATTTAAGCTTAAAGTGCTTTTGTCAAAAAAATAAAATTAAGCTTTTCGAAACTTATTTTAGAAAAAGTTCAAAACCTTTGACCTTAGATATTGGTTCATACTTTTTCTTCTTTCTTTACATTTTAGACCTTAGACTTTAGAAGTCATTTTAATTTGATTAATCTATAAAGTAGAGACTTAAGGTAGGTGTATCAAAATATGATTCGAAAGAAAGCAGCAGGCTTTTGGCTGATAAGGTCTTGAATTTGTTCTGTTGGTTGCGTTGGAGTTAACAGTTGTCCATGCTTCGAAATTTTGCTTTTTCCATGCCAGCAAACATAGTTCTGATGTTACCTATTGTAATCCAGATATTATTTATTCGAATAACACAAGTGATTTTCTAGGAAAGAAGATTGAAATTCTGAAGATATGAAAGAATTTGCAATAATATGTTAAAAGAATCTGTGGGAAGAAATTGCAATAGTATGTTAAAAGAATATGTGGACTTTCCAAGCCATAACTTTCTTGTATTAGTATCTGAGAAACCTGATACAAAGTGGCATTTAACTTGATGCAGCTCATCTTCAGATGATAGTGAATCATCCAAGGCCATTGAAGAACATTTAAATAGGAAGAGAAAGAGGGAAACAAGGAAGAGTCTTAAATTATATCTTGAAGACATGGTAAGGAGGCTGATGGAGAAGCAAGAGCAGATGCACAAACAATTAATAGAGATGATAGAGAAGAAGGAAGAGGAGAGAATAATCCGGGAAGAAGCTTGGAAGCAGCAAGAGGTAGAAAGGGCAAAGCGCGACGGGGAGTTGAGAGCTGAAGAGACATCTAGAAACTTGGCCCTTATTTCTTTCCTTGAGAATCTGTTAGGTGAAGAGTTCCAAATTCCAAAATCATCAGAAATAACAAGGCTAGTTAAAGATGAAGGTGAAGTTCATGGTCAAGAAGCTGATGTTGGATCTGATCCATGCAATAGGAGATGGCCAAAATCTGAAGTACAAGCCCTTGTATCAGTTCGAACTTGTTTAGATCACAAGTTTCTTAAAGGGGCTAAAGGATCTGTGTGGGAAGAGGTAGCTGACGGATTGGCCAAGATGGGTTACATTCGGACTCCCAAAAAGTGTAAAGAAAAATGGGAAAACATTAACAAGTACTATAAAAGGACAATTGACAGTGGTAAGACACGTCCAAGAAACTACAGATCGTGCCCCTATTTCCATGAATTGGACATACTTTATAAGAATGGACTGCTTAACCAAGGTGCTGGAAATTGTTTGAAGAGTGAGACTGAAAGCAAGAATGCACAAGAGTAAATCTTCATCTGATTTGCATGTTCTCCACTGTAGTTTATATAAACATTAGTATTAAGATAATTTTCTCCTCACATATATTGGGCAATCGTGTAACAACTATTGTGAGTTACTTCTTTCTTCACTTTCACATTGTCCCAATTTCAATGCCAAAAAATTGCAAAAGCTCATGATCTAGTTCAGCGTTAAAAGCATAACAAAACAAAAACTACTAGGGACAACAGAAATTACGTTAAAAAATCAAAGGAACACAATAGAGATGCATCCAAAGCGCATTTAGTTTTTCAAGACAAATAAGGACACTAAATTGTTCAACTTTTTTGAACGAGACATTGAACGCCACCTGCCCTTTATTTCATTTTAGATTGTGTTAAAATTCATTAATGTTGCGCTTTTGATTCTGTTTGGTAGGATGAAACTCTTTTTTTTAATTTAAATATATAAATAAGTCATTTTCCGGTGGGATATTTTCTTAAAATGGTTCCCTCATTTAAAAGAAAGAAGTAATTTTTAACTTTTAATTTAATAAACATTCTTTACTAGTTTATATTGTTTTACCAAAGGGTACTTTCTACCCACTAACCAAACACATGTTTTCTTTTTTTGGTTATACAAAAGAAACATTTTCCATGAAAACGGATGGCTAGACTTGAAATCAGATGGGTTAGCTGGGCCGGGCCAACCCAGCTCCTACTTAGGGCTGTGGAGCAAGCAGAACAAACATTTCAATTTGAACTTGTGAAGAACAGATTGCTCTGTTTTCAATCTTCCCAGCAATGGACAAGGTTCAAGAGGTATTTTATATGTTTTGTGCTTGCACAGTCCCCCAATTGACGTGTTTCCATTTTTCGCTGATCTATGGGATTTGCAGATAGTGGAAAAGCAAGTGTTGACGGTGGCTAAGGCCGTGGAGGACAAGCTTGATGAAGAGATTTCCGCCCTAGATCGTCTAGATCTTGATGATATAGAGGTATTGAGAGAACGTAGATTGCAGCAGATGAAGAAAATGGCTGAGAAACGGAGTCGCTGGATGTCTCTCGGACACGGGGAGTACTCAGAGATCCCAACGGAGAAGGAGTTTTTCTCTGTCGTTAAGGCTAGTGAACGCGTCGTCTGTCATTTCTACCGTGAAAATTGGCCTTGCAAGGTAAGTTCAACATCCATGAGCTTATTGCTATAGGAATTGTGATTTGATGTTCCTCAATCTTCATTCTTGTATGCATTACAAAATTGGTTTGTGCAAATTGCATATAAGTGAGACAGAATGTCAGATTCGCAACTTGGGGATATATTTAACCCAACACAGATTATCAAGTTAGCAAATTGTTTTATTGAAACTAACTTGACCAATGCAATTTGTTCAATCATTCTGGATTATTGGTCACTTTATATTGTATCATCAGGTGTGATTCACATTTCTCCTGCCTCTTTTACATCCGAAAGCACAAACTTATGCATATCCATTTCGTTGGTCTTTGTTCATTGAGCATCAACATAGCTCCCAAGCTGCTTCCTTCCACTTTGTTACAGCCTCACCATTGCATTCTTATATAGTTGTCACGATTGCAAAGAGTTGCTGGAAATATGCCTTTAAAAATGTTATTCCCACACTATTGCTTCTCCCAATATTTAGTTTGTGTACTAGTGATTCCTTCCCCCACCTTGAATTTCACTTGACACCAATTTTCCAGAATGATGCAGCTCCAGACTTAGCTTCTTCCTTGTTAAACCTCTGCATACAATATTCCTGAGCCTTGTGAGGCACCTTAAGTCCCTCAAACCTAGACCGGGTTCACGAGGGAAGTCACCCCTCTTCCAATTGACTAGCTATAATGTGTGTGTAGTGGTTATGTTTTGTGTTTATTTCCATCTGTTCAGTCAATATAAATTATTTAGTGCACCTCATTTTTACTTTTAGTTCAAATTGTCCTACCGAAGATTGTTAACTGCTTTTGTATATTGTATACTTCTGCATAACTTGAGATTTTGATTTTTAAAGAGATAAGAAGGAAGGACAGATAAAGTTTGCTTGTTTTTCACACAGAGATTAAATATAGGAAACAATAATTCACACAGTTCTGATTGCAGGTGATGGACAAGCATTTGAGCATACTGGCAAAACAGCATGTAGAGACACGTTTTGTGAAAATTAACGCAGAGAAAAGCCCATACTTGGCTGAGAAGCTCAGAATTGTTGTTCTTCCAACCCTTGCCCTCATAAAAAATGCTAAAGTGGATAACTATGTGGTATGTCCAATTAATTAGCAATAAACTTGAAGTACCTGCAGTTCGTTTCTTTTTACATGTTTGGAGTTATTTTGGTTGTTCTTAATCCTTGATTCATTATCTTATCTTTTCATGCTATCTTTCAATGTTTTGGCTCCTTGGATAATAGGTTGGATTTGATGAGCTAGGGGGCACGGACGAGTTTAGCACTGAGGAACTTGAAGAGAGGTTAGCTAAAGCTGAAGTTATTATTTTCGATGGTGAATCATCAAGAATTTTTTCAAAATCCAAAGCCCAGTCCAAGAAGAGTGTCAGGCAGAGTTCAAATCCTGATTCGTCGGACTCAGAGTAAATGTTGACCAGCTTGTTTATGTATTCCTTTATAATACTAAGATATAGTTCGTTGTGGAACACATTCATCCGAAAAAAGGAGAGGTGGTTATGAAACTCACCTACCGTCAAGAGTTGAAATATGTTGTGTTCTATTTCTCCACTGAAGCTTTGGCCATTTAGACCAAAAATTTCTGTAAGCTGTCGTAAAGATCCTTTTTGGTTATATCTGATGGAACAAGTACTGCTCCCGAAGTACAAGCGATGCTTAGTTTTGTTGCTCTATTAACATTTTATTTGTTGGTTATTGAATTAGGGATGCAGTCTTGAAAGTCCACCAATCCTTCACTTGATTGCTCAGACAAATTTTCTCTCCAAATAACTGTTTGTTCATGTTACTGGCTGATAAGTTTTGTGTAGTTGTTGTGACTCTGTCATTTTAGCAGATTCTATTCTGCATTAGGCTTCAACTTGCTGTTTGACACAGGTTTTTCATAACTTGAGAGTGGTCATCTCTCCCCTAACCAAAACCAAACTCGATTTCAATTTTTCAAACTATGATATTATTCTAACAGTTCTCTAACTTCTTTTAATTTGCTGCTAATCCAAATGAGCTCTAAGTTTCTTCTGGAGCTTGACTTCGTTCATTTTGTTTGTATTAGTGGCACACTTGATTTTATATCCCAACAACTACGTAGTTCTTTCACTGTGAACGTTTGAAGTAATTACTTTGTACATCTTTTACTACTCTCAATGCAATGATCTCTATTCAAGCATCTAGTAAGTTTATTTATCTTGCTGGTCAAATTATATCAGGATATGATTTGGTTGAAATCTAAAGAAGAACAGGAATAGCATTTGAAAGTTAGAAACTAAAATTGAGAAAAGAGTGAAAGGTTGAAAAATACTTTATTTCTTTTGAGTTTCATATTTGAATTATCAGGTGTTTATGAAATATTTCAAAGTAAAAAAAGAGGAAGTAACTGATAAATATTTGATGATAGTTTAATTCAAAAACTCGAACACACATAATAGTTCAGATATGAAATTTGAAAAACTAAAATACTTTTCAAGTATCGCTACACAAAAAAAAATGTTAATCGCCTTTTTTTCTTTTTTCTTTTTTTGGTTAAAAGATAGAAGTTTGTTTATACCTAATAGCAAGCACCGTAATAACCTTTTTGCATTTTGTCTCGCCTAGTATTTATGTATTGTTTTTAAATCTAATTACCTTCTAATCTTTTTTTAAAAAAACTATATTTCGCGAAGACCTCGTCATTTCCTTAAAATTCAAAGTGAAAAACAGAAGAGATTTCATTTCCTCGGTTCCACCTTCCGATTTCCAGACAAAAATAAGCAGAGAAAGAGAGAGAGAGAGAAAAGAAATTTGTTATTCAGTTCATACTTTTGCATCACGCAATCGAGAGTAAAAACTAGAGATCTTGGGAGAGGATGATCGGAGTAGGAAAAATGAAGCAGTACACAAACGTCCTCGAGAGACCCCTCAGCAAGGGCAAGCAAGAGGTACACTTTGGATCTTGTTGCTAGAACACTTCAAAAATTAAAGTTTTCTTTCATTACCAGTCACTAATCGAATTGACCCTTGGTGCTAATTCTACATTGATATGGACCCGTAGACCCCTTTTAGCTAGAGGGTATGCGATATAATTTGCGGGGCAGTGGCTAGTGATTGAGATATTTTTCAGGTCAGTTTGAGTGCTTTCACATTTCTGTTTTCGGAGCTCGTGCAGTACAATCAGACCCAAGTGGATAATATTGCTGAATTGGAGAGAAGGTAACTTCTTATAGCCCCCAATTCTCAACAACTCAACTGGCTGTTTGTTTGTTGTATTTAACCTTGGTGATGTTCTCTGAAACTTAAAATGATTTTTTGGAAAACTTTGTTGTTTAAGCAACCAGTTCTTCTCTCCATTAAAGCATTTTGCATTCTTGTGGATGCTAATGGTTTTCTAAAATAAATTTTTTTAAAAAAAGGTTAGAGGATGCTGGTTATGCTGTTGGAGCACGGATTTTGGAACTCCTCTGCCACAGGGAGAAGGTATGGAATTTCTAGTTCAATTTCCAACCATGCTGTTTTCCTAGAGTTACTCCATGCTGGTATAACTACTATAAAAAGCAAGAATGAGGGGAAAATTCACTGAGAATGGAGGCAACTAAAGTATCACAATTTAGGCAAAGAAAATAAGAAAGATGTTAGCTGTTAAATATGTATGAACTTTCTGCTGAAGGTTTACATTTATTCTGAATGTGTTCTTTTGAGAAGGACTCATAATTCAATTACCCTGTAGACTTTTTTCTTAAAAGAACAGATTGCATATGTTGTATAAGAATTGCCTACTCTTGACTGAAGTTTTCTTATTGTTTTAGAAAGATAAGGAAACAAAGATTACAGCTGGTCACTTTCCTAGCATATCTGCTGCTCAACTATTCTTCATTTTCTTTTGCTGACACCTTCTTACTGATGCCTCTGAACACAGCTTCTTCAGAACAATGCACTGAAAAACAGCTAGCATTGGAAATTTTATCTTTCACTAGAGACTAAATTGGTACTGGAGAAAAATGACGACATCTTCTGTTAAACAAAACATTTATTCTAACCCATTTCCAATGGAAAAGTTTAGGATCCCGTTTGGTGCACCCTTGAGTTCCTTTGTGTGGAGAAGATTAGGTGTTTTTCATAAAGAATCATATCTATTTGTAGGTTTTCTAGTTGATGGTATGCTTCTTATATACAGTCCATTTAATCAAATTATTACTCTTATAAAAAAAATCAAATGGAAACGTTTAGAATAAAAAGTAAATTAAGTGGCAGAGTGGCTTAACTTTGCTGGTGCTCCAGGCTGCGTATTCTTTCTGAACAATGTCAGGCCATTTAAATTTTTCTAATGTTTAAGCAAGCAAAAATGATGGTTATTTTAGTAATTTTTGAGAGCTTCATTTTGTTAATTGATATTGTAATTGTCCTAAAATATTCATAATGCTGTAGGGAAACAGAAGAGAGACACGACTTCTTGGCATTTTATCATTTGTACATAGCACAGTATGGAAGGTTTTGTTTGGGAAGGTCAGGATTTGCCTTCTTTTTCTTTTTTTGTCTTCCTTGGATTATAAAACACTTCATTTTTTTACTCCAATACAGTTTATGCTTTTGTGGGCTGTAATTAAGATTTTTTTTTCTCTTTTCGGTTTCTTGCTTATGTCTTAACTTTGGTTTTAGGGTCAGGCAGGAGGGGAACTGCTATCTTTGGCTTGTCATTCAGTAGTAGAATGGTTGTTTGACAAGTTAAATTTGTTTGCTTCTTGGAATAACTTCTATATATTAGCCATGGCTTCAAGTAACTTATTTGATAGGAAGCGCGACATTTTCCTGCCTATATTCCATCTCTTCCTCATCTGCGGGAAGGTGATGGTCCATTTACTTCATTCTTTTTATCTCCTTAGTGGAATATCAATTAGCCTTGTGGATAAGTTGTTTTGTAGTCACTCAATGTTCCAGACTTCAACTGAGCTTTTAAATTCATGGCACTGTCTAGATTTGTCAGTGTACATGAAGGAGACTGCATTCAAGAGTTTAGTTCTTACTTACCTTTTTCTCTTTTTTTTATTTGTAAGAAAGAAATCCTTTTTAGGACGAAGAATATCGAGCTTTCTCAAAAAAAGGAAGAAGAATATGGATTTGTATTTTGATCATGAGTCATTTCTTGCCAGTAACAAGCTAAGCCCTTTGAGCAGCAATGCAATTTTAGCTGACAGTTTTTATGTGTCTGGACCTGTGGTTTGCTATTGTCTATGATATGTATGGTATAAAACATTCTTGGGTGTGATATTAGAAGTGTGATGTTGATGCTGGAGGAGAAGTTGTCTAACTATGGGAAAAATCAGTGTGGGTATAGTAGGTTTTGAGGTTGGGGTGCTTGGTCTTCTCTCACTCAGCTATATAAGAAATTCAAAATGGAGTGAGTTGTCCATGGCATATCCGAATAGACAAGTATGGATGCTCATATGGATCAGATATCAAAATGAAAGACTTATGAGCACTCATTATATGGGCACTACTGGTCATTAGGACTATATAATCCCTCCTCTATACCTTCCCCTAGCCCTCGTACAAGATGTACTGTGAATGGGAGTTCTATCTTGTGTACATACTTGGTCTATATTACTTAGATAACATTCTACCATGTTTCAGAGGTAACAACTGCTCTCTTATAAACAATTAACTGATACCATGTCTCTTGCTACCCTGGATACTCTGATAGATCTTAGCTTATGTCTAACCCCTTGATATTCTTCGATCCAAACCTTTGGTCGCAATACTAATCCCCTTTCTCCCCAACAAGTCGCAATATTAATCCCCTTTCTCCCCAACATCACTCACAGAGGGAGCACATTTATATATATAAATTCCTAACTATAACACTTATGCGGGGTAATGAAATGCATATATCCCAGGTCATCATCTATGTACCTACTTAGGACAATCTTTGGTGAGGCATTTGGGTTATTGGCCAACTAGGGGTATCTCTGGTTAATACCGGTCTGGTATGTTCACCTTAACAATCAGGCTACTTCCACCTCTTCAATTGATCAGAAGCCGGTTCGTCCGCTTCCATTTCTATCATATGCATAACCCTGAAGGTTTTTATATACCACTTGAACAGGTGCTAAATGTACCCCATAGAATTAAATCCTATAAATATCTTAAATCATACGAAGGAGCTTTCAGACTTAAGAGCCGACTGTATCGTATCTTCTTGAAAAGGTTGAACCTGGGGATGCCCCCCCCCCCCCCCCCCCCCCCCCCCCCCCCCCCCCCCCCCCCCCCCCCCCCCCCCGCCCCCCCCCCCCCCCCCCCCCGTGTTCCTACTCGAAAAATCTAACTACAACATTGACCTAGTCTCATATATGATATTTTTTTTTTGGGGGGGGGGGGGGGGGGGGGGAGGGGGAATACCTTTCTTGTCAAGAAATTAGCTTTCTTCTTTAACTTGCTAATGAAACTTAGCTCTTTGCTACAGGAATGAAGGGTGGTGAGAACATACTTCATTAATGGAGGATTAAACCATGGAGAGATTATCTCTACCCTTGCCTCTTGGAGGAGAAAATTTGGAGATAAATAGCCTTAGGAACACTTAGAAAATGAGGGAATTAAACCCCAACTCGTTACTTATAAAATAAAATGACCAAACCGACTTTAAATCGTTGGTTAACTGCCATGGCACGGAGCGCGATGCTGGGCGCATGGCCATTCATCAATGCTCAGTAAAACACATGTAAGTTTACCTAAGTCGGATTGACGAATGGTTTGTTTTGCTGAAAACTAGACTCAAAGTCCTTTAATTTGATAAGTAGTAACTAACTCTTCATATGTAGGGAGATATGCTCGTTTAAAGTCTTGACTATATGTGGGTTCACTTAAAGTGATGCTCCATAAGGCATCCTTTGAATTGTACTTTTGTTTTAAGGCTTCACTTGGCCTAAAACTTTGGTTTAACATTCCAACCATATTCATATATAATTAAATATGTTACTTAACATAACTACCCTTTTGTGTCCTTTATTCACCCGGTTACGCACCAATTTGTCGCCATTAGACTAGTCGTATGTCAACAGACGTATGGGGTATTATACAAATCTTCCTCCAGGGCCAAAGATTGGTGTTGCAAGAAGTTAATGACATGTAGCAAGACTTGACAGAGAAGACTCCACCAGAATGGTACCTCCATATAATTGAGCCATCCTTGTGTTGATCGAGGACGATGGTGCTAAGGGCCTGTAACAGAGAACAGACTCTTGGAATTTCCCAATCATTCAAATTCCATCTCAAAAATAGATTCCATCCTAGAGCATCAGAGAAATCAGCTATAGAAGGCATTGTGAAGAGAGAAATGTGTAGATTCCTTCTTAGGTTTAAATTCCAGGAGTTACCATCTATGAATAAAGCTTATGGTAGAAGTTAGAGAATTTCTTCCTTAATGATATCCTTTTTTTACTGGTAACTTTGTATTCCTCAGCATTAAGTACTATGCTGGTCCCACCTCTTCCTTGATGAGATCCTTATCTAATGATCCTTTGCTCCACCAGTATTTTAGTAATTTGTCAATGTTGTTATGTCTTCTGTTAGAGTTTGCAATTTTCTGAAAGAATTTAGTATTCCGGTTACTTCTCTTTAACCACAAACATTGAGAATCTTTTCTCTATGCGACCTCTTTTGCCTTTAGCTAACTGCCGTATTTCTAATTTAATAGTCCAAATCTGAGGTTTATCCTCCTGATTCTGCATTTTGCCTTTGGTAGCTTGTTCAAGTAGGAGAAGTTCATCCATTTCTTTGCTTGCCCTGGTTTCCACATATGCCTTCCATCTGGGAATGTCTATTTAAATGCTTCAGCTTTTGAGCAAGTACGAAATTTTGGGAGCCATTAACATCATAACTCTGCCACCATCCTTTGACCTTTTCAATGAACCCTTCATGTTGAAGCCACATATTCTCAAACATAAAAGTAGGATGAGCTAACTGACTAGTCACCACTCTCCAATATTCTGGGTATATGATAAAAAAAAGTGATTTTTGTGAGGGCTAACTGATTCACAACCCCAAAGTTATTGCTCCACACAATTGAAATCAAGGCTTGAATTGAGTCCTCACCTTAGGACCTAGTGTAGTGACTAATGAGCACCCTGAGGTAAATCAAACACTCCAGGTCTTGCATAAAGTCTAAGAAATCTCTCATTGCTCTTGATTTTCGTACACAATTAAATCTTTCATTCTCAACTTTACAAACATTAAAATCTTTTCCAATTACCCAGTATTCAGTCCATAACCACCACTAGGTCATCCTAAAATTTTGATCTTTCCCAGCTAGATATGAGGTCTGTATACACCAGTAAAGCACCATTTGAGATCCCATGTATTCCTTCAAACATAGCAGTGAGAAGAGTATGTGCCTTGTTGAGAATTGGACGAATGTGATATCCTATAATATTGTGCCACTATTACCACATGATTTTAGTTCCATCCAGTAGACCAATTTGGAAGCCTATTTGTCTTGCCATTGGAATAGACCAATCATCGAGTTTTGTTTGTTGTAGACAGAATTTCTGGCTTCCACTTCATGATCAATGATTTAATGATAGTACATAAATTTTTCGAAATTTTGTTGACGGACTCTAATTTTCTTGAAATTTAGTGGGTCCATCAGAAACGGTTCGGTGACCAATACTCATTGCTTCGACATGACCAACGTCATTTATTGACATTTCAAGCTCATGAAATACAAATTCATGATTATCTGACTTTTTCGTATGTAGTACATAGATTTTTCGGAATTTGGTTAACAAACTCCGATTGGCTTGAAATTTGGTGGGTCCATCAAAAACGGCGTGATGGCCATTACTCATTGCTTCTTATGACTAACATAATTTTTTGTGTTTTTCGGGGTCATGAAACAGAAATTCATGATTATCTTTTCTTTTTTTTTCATGTGTATGAATACATAAATCTTTTGGCATTTGATTGATGGACTTCGATTGGCCTGGAATTTGGTGGATCCATCAGCAACAACCTGGTGACCAATACTCATTGCTCTACCATGACTAACGTCGTTTTTTGGCTTTTCTGAGCCATGAAATGCGAATTCAGGATTATTTGAGTTTTTTGTGTGTACTACTACATAGATTTTCCGGAATTTAATTGATGGACTTCGATTGGCCTGGATTTGGTGGATTCATAAAAAACACCTGTGACTAATACTCATCACTTCAACATGACTAACGTCATCTTTAGCATTTTTGGGTTATGAAACACGAATTCATGATTATCTGAGTTTTACGTGTGTATTAGTGTATAGATTTTCTAAAAAATGGTTAATAGTTTCCAATGTACTTGAAATTTGGTGGGTCCACCAGAAACAATCTGGTGACCAATACTCATCACTTAGCCATGACTACCGTCATTTTTTTCGGTGTTTTGAGGTCATGAGACATGAATTCATGATTATCTAAGTTTTTCATGTGTATTAAGTACATAAATTTTTGGAAGTTGGTTGACAGACTCTGATTGGCTAGAAATTTAGTGGATCCATCAGAAATAGCTTGGTGAGTAATACTCATCACTTCATTATGACTAACTTTTGTTTTACGTTTCAGGGTCATGAAACACGAATTCATGATTATCTAATTTTTTCGTGTGGATTTGTTCATAGATGTTTCGGAATTTGGTTGCAAATTTTGGTTGACCTAAATTTTGGTGGATTCATCAGAAACGGCCTAGTAACCAATACTCATCGTTTTGGCGATGACTAAAATCGTTCTTTTGGCATTTCGGGGTCATGAACGCGGATTCATGATTATCCTGGCAACTAGTACTTATCGCTTCGCCATGACTAACATCATACCCTTGGTGTTTTGGGGTCATGAAACACAGATTTATGATTATCTGATTTTTCGTGTGTATTAGTACATAAATTTTTCGAAATTTGGTTGACGGACTGTGATCGATCTGAAATTTGGTGGTCCATCAGAAACAGTCTAGTGACCGATACTCATCACTTCGCCATAGCTAACATTTTTTTGGCTTTTCAGGGTCATGAAACATGAATGATTTAATGATTATCTGAGTTTTTTGTGTGTGTTAGTACATAGATTTTTCGGAATTTGGTTGAAGGATTCTGATTGGCCTGAAATTTGGTGGGTCCATCGGAAGCGGCCTGGTGATCAATGTTCATCGCTTTGCCATGACTTGCGTCATTTTTTTGCAATCATATAAATGACCGAAGAGAACTATTTAAACTTGGGGAAGCTAATTGTGTGTTTGGAGGTTCTCCCACTGAGAACAATCTTCGCTGTCCAGAATAATTTGTTCAATCGTAACTAATTTCAGTTAATCTGGTATCCTAAGTGTCTGCTTTGTGTTCTTGTGGTGCTGGTAAGCCTGTCACTTTACTTTCTACTTGTTTGAATTTTTATTTTACTGAAAGGTACTCTTGTCCAAAATCTGTGAAGTTTTGATAGCTTATTATTGTTTTCATATTCTTCTATGTCATTTTTTTACAAAGTTATCTTTACATCCTTTAAGAATCAGACCTTAATTATTTAGAAGGGACAACGTGAAGTGGAGTGTATAGCTTTTCATTTTTTTGTTTTTGATGGAGATGTTTCAGTTAGCTTTTCAGTGATGTGATAATTATTCTGCTGGTTGAAAACTTTTAGGTTTTCTGTACCAGGTTGCTGACTCACTTGAGAAAGGCACTGAACATGAAGATGAATATATGATTAGTGAGAAGGAGCTCCTTGTCAACAGGTAATATTTACTGATGCTTTTCTGAATGTTTGTCGTCTTTCTCTCTCTCTGTCTCTCTATCTGTTGTTAATATGCATTTCACATTGTAGATTTATTTCTATCCCAAAAGATATGGGTGCTTTCAATTGTGGAGCTTTTGTTGCTGGAATTGTAAGGGTAAGAAAACCAACTTTTCTTCAACAATGTTGTCTAGAGCTGCTTTTTAGTTGATATGCACAATAACTTTTGTTGATTGTAAGAACCAGCATTATGATGTAGCAGATTCAACGTTACCCATTCCTGTGGTGAAGTTGTCTTAGAGCTATTATTTATCTTCTTTTTTCCTTTGAAGGGTGTGCTGGAAAATGCAGGTTTCCCAGCAGTAGTGACAGCACATTTTGTCCCTGTGGAGGGGCAGCAGCGACCACGGACAACCATCTTGATCAAATTTGCTGAAGAGGTAGTCAAACTTTGTATATGATCTTTCAGTTGAACTACAGTACTTGGCTGCTGAGCTGAGTTTCTAGTCTCATTATCATGTTTGTCACACAAAACCAAAGCAGGGTATCTGCAAAGTGATCGTCATCTGTGATACTTTAGTGGGAAGCTAGTCTTACCATGATCCTTCTGCTATTTCATAAAGGTTGGCTGAGAGTATGTCTTTAAGACCTTACGAGTTCTGTTCCTATGTTGGCTTGTGCAGGTACTAAGGAGGGAAGCAAGGCTAGGGTAATGCTTATTTGTCATCACAAGTGGTTCAAAATTCTCTATCCACTTGGTGATCAAAAGTGTCGATTGCCAGTTGTGCTGTTTTTTCGCATATTGATCTTTAAGGCTCATGTAGTATATCGAAGGAACAAGTACTGTGAAATATTTTCAATTTGAAAATGTGTTTGGAATCCATGTAGTTGATGAGTAGTGATTTCAGCAGTGTTAGCCTTTTGTTTCTGAGACTAGTGCAAATCATTGCGGCTTAAATATACTCAACTGGCATATGGTCTTAGTACTACTATAAACAATCCATTCATCTACCATCTTTCAAATGGGCACTAAGCAACGCATGCAAGTGTCAGTAAGTTACCAAAGCGGACATCATGCGTCCAAAGAAAAATTTTATGAAAATTCAAGCCCAATAATCTTAACTTACATTAAGTTAATGTGGTATTGTTTTGGTCGACTTGGGAGGATATAACTATGATATACAGCGAATATAACCTAAGTTATAATCGCATGATTACCCATAGTTTTAAGCATTCAGAAGAACTAATAGACAGGGCACCAAAGCAGAAACAGACTAAAATTTCACCTAGTAGTTTCTTTCTGCTCCTGATTCTGAAGATATTGAGTACATGGACCTTCAATCTACAGCTAATTTTACAGCACCTATGTAAGGTTACAGGTACGATTAAATGGATGCAAAGCACCCGATACTAAAACAAAAGATGATACCTTGGTTCGAAGGAGGGGGTGGGTATTGCAGAGGATGTCGGATGCAGAAAAAGTATCAAAAGATGCAGAAAACAGTAACTACATCTAGTCTACTTTTACTATTAATGTACAATGTAACATGCACTCCCTAATCCAAAGGGATTTATTGCCGGGGTGCTGCTGGTGTCGTCTGCTGATGGGCCTGTCCATAGAATCCAATACCAGGAGGACGATAATATCCACTGTTGGCAGGCTGCTGCTGAGATTGTGGCTGCTGAGTCTGCAGTTGTTGCTGTTGTGCTTGCTGGGGTGGAGGAGGAGGCCTCAGTCCCATTGCAATTTGAGAAGACAGAGGTGGTTGAAGTCCGGCACTATATCCATATGGCATCACCCCCATAATCATAGCTGCAGATTGAACTAACTGGCTTGCAGGGGAATTTGCTGGAGGTAAAGGTGGTGGAGGAGGTGGTGGAGGTGGGAATGGAGCTTGCATCTGGTTTGACTGGGAGACAGATAGCAAACCTGAGGTTGGAGCAAGAGGAATGCTAGTAATCAATTGCTGTGATGAAGTGAAGTAAGTGGAGCTTCCCCCTTCAGAACTGTTCATATCAGAAAAAGTCATTGGCTTGTCTAACTTGAGCCTTTTCTCAGCTGATGCAAAAGGTGAGCTAGACGAGAAGCCAGTTGATTTCAATCCACTGTTCAGTGACGCAGCTTCTTCAGCAACAAGGGATGAAAGAACAGAGGTCAACATTTGAGCAGAAGACGTTGAAGCAGCAAGTTTTGCAGCAACAGCTGCTGCTGCCGCCCTTTTGCTTTCCTCTTCATTAGTTTTGGAATTTGCAAAAGAAGTCACGGGATTGGGAGGTGGAGGCAGAGGAGGTATGTTGGTTAATGCCACTGAAGGCAAGGTTGATTCAGTTGTTCTCGCGACTTCAATTGGAAGGATACTAGTATTCAATGGTGGAACAGCAATGCTGGGAGATGTCAGTCTCCGTCTTACATTTTTTGCTAGTTCAATCTGACCACGGGCAACCTGCATGTCAACCAGCTGTGTCAATCCCAATCCCATCACTGAACTAGCATTAATTTGTATGTTATGCAAGAAAATGGAGACACCAGAGAAAAAAAATTTAAGAATCATGGAACAAATTAAGACAAATGTTCACCTTTACGAACAGGATGGCGGGATAAAAAATTTCAAGAGAATAAAGATGGATCGCACAAACAGTTCTCATTTATATAAGTTATTCAATGATTACCGTACTATTTGTTGTTGCTACTGTTTTCTTCTATTTTATTTTTAGCATGGCTTTTTCACTACCATATATCCTTTCAATACTTGTAGTTGATATGCTTTACTTGAGCCAAGGTTTGCATACACACCACCCTTTTCCCACTTGTGGGATTACAGTGGGTATGTTGTTGTATCCAATGATTACATCTTTGCAGAGGATCAAAATTCCGGGTCAAAAGATGGAGATATGGCAGTCTTAAGAGTTACTGTTAAGACTACTTTGAATCAAACTGGTTGAACGATAATGCTGAAACCTATGTCGATTAAGAATCAGAAGCCTTGTTCGTTAGACAAGGCCATCGTGTTCTGCATCTCTAGTGTTCTTGAGAAACCCAAAGAATTCAAACTACAACAACTCAAATAAGCACAACCTTACACATAGAGGAAGACATACGCGCTTATTATACCAAATGTGGAAGAAACCTATATACAGTCATGCTGCGGTTTATGGAATTCCACCTATGACTGAGCGTGCTTGCACACCAAAGCGACTCAACACCAATGCCGAGCATTCAAGAACATGGCATTAGCATGAACAGGCTACACTCACCTGTAATAATTCAAGAGAATCACCATGGTCTGCTATGCCAATGCTAGCATTCTGGACCTATGGTACTGCTGAAGGTTCCAACATACAATGATAATAAGTCAGGCGGATCGGCCTCGTGTGCCATTAAGGATTGGGCAGGCTAAATTTTCGCAAGTTAATTTAATAGATTTTCATCTGTACATACATGAATCTTTTATCTGATATTTATAATGTAGTGGAGGAAGAATTGACACCAGTCACAACAAGCATCAGGAGCACTCCTTCACCCTATTTGACACGAACAGGACATTGCTTTCAATTCCTCTCTAGTCGCTCTTCATAGGGACCTAAACTAAAGGAAAAGAACGTGGGAAAGAACCAAAGTTCCAACCCCTTCATTTGACCAAGACCCCTATACAGGAGATGGCAGAACATAAAAGACACATTTTGAGCTACAACATTAAAGAGAGATGCTGGAAAATGTTCCAAACAAGGTCAGAAGAATCTTAGTTATCTCAACAAGACATTCCTGAAGTTTTTTTTTATAGCCGAGAAAATCCCAAGGGCCAAAGCCACTAAGTCAGAAACTCAGTGGATAACGAGCCCGCACCTCTACCTTTCTCCACTTAATCACCAAGCTCTTGTTTGTGGCAGGGTTCAAACCCATGACATACGCGTAACTCATACATCATGCACTGCACCATTACCACTATAGCGAGCGATGGGACACACATTCCCTTAAGTTAAGTCATCTTGCAAATTGTTGTCTATCTCCAGTCACACATAACAACAAACACGATAATGAAGTAAGTCATCTTAAAAACAAATAGTTGTCCGCCTCTAGTCACACAAAATGACAAAAGGAGAAAAAAGTACTATTGCAGGGTAAACATTTGTTCAAGAGACAATTTGTTCTGGAACAAAATCAGTGTAGAACGATGTTTTTAAAACCGAAAAGCAAAAAAAGCTACAAGACTCATAGGGTTTTACGCGAGAAGTGAGAACTGAAGCACATGCTTTGCAAAATGAAGGGTATAGTTTAAAGACAATACAAAGTTGCTTATATACATGAATGTACTCATAGCATCGAATTGCAACTTAAGTTAGTGATTTTAGCATTTAACGCCCTATAATAATCCAAAGCTCTTGAGGTGATCATGTATTCTTATTCCCCATTCTATCCAGCATAAAATAGTATATAGATTCTACTATAGCTTAATGACTATTACTTAATATTGTTAATCAAGTGTTGCATAAAGTTATGCACTGATTATTTCTTCTTACACAGCCAACCAAATGCTGCATTACTTTTATGGAGATTATTTCCCTAACTCACTCAACCCAATAGTGCACTATATTATGTGGAATCTAATGTGAGACTCATCTAGCATAACTAGAGTACTCCCTTCCTTACAATGCACATCTGTATGACATTCATGTTTGAACGGTTTTAAAATATTTAATATCATTTACCATTTCAAAAACATTTAACATAATTAATTAATAATATTATTTATCAAACTTATTTCAACTATCATTTTAATAACTCTTCAATTATTCAATAAGGTAAATAATATTATTAACAAAAGGGGTAAACCCCATATCCAAGCCGTATACCTAAGAGTACAGAACCTAAACCAAAATATGGTTCTTAAGGAAAGATATCCCATCCTCAACAAAAAATAGGGGCCTCATAAGTACACCAAAAGGAAATTAGAGACAAAAGACTACTTTGCAATTGTACAAAATCTTGATCCACCCTTTCGAACACCCTCCTATTTCTCTCCCTCCAAATAACTCATATAAGTGCTAAAGGGGCCACTTTCCATGCCCTTGGACTTCTCTTACCCCTCTTGTGCGTCCAACTTTACAAAGCCTCCTTCACTGTGTCCAGTTCACCGATTGCAATCGGAACAGCTTAAGAACCACCCACTATAACCAGCTAGTAACTTTACAATGCAATAATAGGTGTCCTTGCACAAAAACACCAGCTAACATAGGTGACCCCCCACCCCCCCCGGGTTTTCATGTCAAGATCACGTTCCTCGCCGCCAACCACGCACAGAAACACACATTATACAATTTAAGCAACAAAGCTGACTTTCAAAAATACTGATTGAGATGAAATTCAAATCCTGAATAGAGTTGAATGGGAGAAAATTTTGGAAAGTACTTTGTTGTTAAGCCTATGTTTTGATGGGATGCAAAGGCATGAAATTTACAAGAGCAGTCAGAGTAGCATAAACAAAAGATGTTTGAATATTTTAAGAATTTCATGCAGCTCAGAAGATGGAAGTCATGAGAAATTAGAATAGTAGGAAAAAAGACTGTGATCCAAGGGATACAGAAAACCTTAAGGTGGAAGAGAGGGAAATAGCAATCACAAACATGAGTTCTGAAAACTGGAATGTAATGTAATCCAAAGGAAAAAGTGACTAATCATGTAGTGCAATTGAGATTATTGAAGAATTATTCTTATTCTTTTCATTCTTTGGGTTTATTTTTAGTTAAAAGAAGCTTAATATGTCTCATGTTGAATAGTCTAACTACCTCATCTAAAAGCGTAATATGTTAGAAGTAGCACACTTTCAGATAGATCTTTATCTGTTGGGAAAAACACACTTTAGCTAATTGATTATGTATTCAAAACAACCCCTCACATGCGAGCCTGGCTCATTTTCTAGAGCTGAGAGATGAAAAATCTTTTTGACAATATGAGGCAATCAGAATTCAACTCGAGACCTCTGCCGGCTCTAATACTATGTTAGATTAAGTGACCATCTAACCTAAAGACACAGAAAATTTTTAATCACTGTAACTAGTTATGGCTTCAATAGTCCTTTTTCTAAGAAAGGTAATAATTGTATTAACCCATCAGCACAAAGGCTGTGCTGGTAGCCAAGTACAGATTCCAAAGAAGTGCAAAACATGTCCTTGTTTAGTATGGATTCATCATTATTTACATAAATTTCTTTACATCAAAAGAGAAAACGCAATATGCAATTCATCTCTATCCTCTGAATTGAACAGCACCAATCTGCAAAACACCTATCCTTCTTTTCCTTCTAAACTGTCCACTAAATACAAGCTGAGATCATGTTCCACCAGCTCTTCTGTCTTACATTACAACCCTGATTGTGCCAACACCTCAGAAATTCAACTGTGGACTTTGGCATAGTCCACCTAAGGCCAATCATGCTGAGAAATAATTGCTTACGGCTTCAGCAGTCTCATTGACCCATTTCTCTTTTGGATCATTCCAAAGGAAGCTGCACTTGTAAATGAATGGTTTCTTGCATTAGCCCATTTGGCAGCCTTTGAAAATGGCATTCTAACCAGCAAAATTTTGGAAAGTTTTCTGTTCACAAGTGTTTCTAACTAGTAGTAACCCCTCAACATTAGGGGCTCAGTTCCTCAACCTCCTTCCAATAAATATGCAAAAATGGTAAAAGCTGTGTCCTACAACTCAGAAAACTCAAACTAGAAAAAGTTAACTTCTACACCTGGACAGCTCATTTATTCTTATCCCGTTCCAGTCCCAATTTCACCCCAACCCAGCAACACACCACCACCTTCAGTGTAAATGTGAAGCTTCAAGCCGTCCCGCCATGCTTGCCTTCTCACAAAAAATCGCCATGGCCACCCAAGAAAACCTCAAGCAATGCTTTTTCCTACAAGCATCAAATTTCCACAACCGAAACCAAAACTTTGCAAAATAAAGCTCTGCTGCATACTATTCCACCCCTCAGATTCCGTCAAACGTCCAAACGAGAAATCTGGTGACCTGCTTCAGCAACATCTCCATGCCAAATCACATGGTGACTAAAACCTCTCAACCTTCTTCCATAACTCCAGACATCTTAATAACTGAAAGGAACCACAGCCTAGGTAGCTGTATTCCAACCCATCACCCTATGTTAGTCGTCAAAGACACACTACAGAAGACCAACTATAGCAGCAATCTCAGCATCAAAAATTACATAAAAGAAATGTAATACAGTATCAAAAGTTAAAAAGAAGATAAAAGAGAAGAATTGCTTATTAACAGCAGCTACAAATTATTAAAATCCATATAGACTCTTAAACATACATAACCGCCTTCCTCAGATTGTTCTGCAAACAGCAGGAACTCTGATATGCAAAATTTGGCCCTAACACAGGAAATTGGGAAACGTATAAAATCTAAAGGAAAACCATGCACACTATAAGAATCTAAAAGGTATGCTACGTTCATTTGGCTTGTTGCAAAGCATAATAAGAAAGTCTCTACACCATGCTTCTTCTCAAACTTAACTTTCCTCAAGAATTTCATAGACTTCATCATTGGACGAGTCCAAAAACTGCTCTATATCTGACTGCTCTTCAACTCAAGCAAACAAAAAAATTTGCTCAACACTAAAGTATACTATATGCAAAATAATTCCAACAACTGATCATGCAATTAAATTCTGTAAACATATAGAGGGATCCACCCAAATCAATTCTCCATGCACTTGGGGTTTCTTTGCATGTCTCTTCCTAACTTTCTGTTACCCTTTTCTCGTGAGTGGATAAAATATAAGGAGATATGTGCAATAAAAGATTGGATTGAGTGTACCTGCAGCCCACTGCGTAATAACTCTAACTTAGATTCCTGAACAGAAAAAAATGTTAGGGTTGACATGAGTATTAAGATAGAAATGCCAACATAGAAAAATAAAGGCACTGTCTTTGGTCAGCGACCAATAGGAGAATGTGAAACAGACATGTAACTTTTCTGTAATTATTTGCTATATACAGCTTATTAAATATAAGGTAAACGATAGAAGGTCTAGAAAGGATTATATAATTCCTAGTGACAGGAGTTACAGGAGGATGCTAGATTCTTTTCTTGTTTGAGGGGGGGGGGGGGGGGGGGATGAAGGGAAATACTGTACTTGATCTTGAAGTGCATCTTTCAGCTGAGAAATCAAGGTAACCCTCAATGATTCAGCATTCTCAAGGTGACTGACGCATTGCTGAAGTATGTTTTCCTGTTCTTGCATTTTATCCATCAATTCAGAACCCTGGGGATTTCCTGAGCAACAGTCAGCAGAAAACACAATATCAGAAGTTTTGAAAGGAACAATTACTTAGTTGAAGAAGAAAGTCTAATTCAAAATAGCAATAAGTGATAGCAAGAAAGAGAAAATACTACCAGTAATGAAGTTTATGAATGTGTCGTGCAAGTAAGTACAAAAATCAAAGATTTTCCTGTGACCTTGAACTCTAACAGCTTCGAGTTCATCTATAAATCTTACAAAAGACAACCCGCTTGTTGTTTACTCGCAACACTATGGTCCACCTTTAAATCTAGCTATAGTTATAAGAAATTCTTGTTAATTATTTTTTTAAAATGGATTTAACAATGCAATTAAGCAACTAGCTCCAAAGCACCATTAACCCAAACAACATATTTGTTTGAAGTTATATCCTAATTAACGTATTTGTGTAATACATGATATGTTTGTATAATGACTTACATGATAATGGCAATACTTTGCAAATCAATATCGCATAGGATGAGTAAGTATTTTCTTTCAGAAAAATTATTTATCCAAGTGTAATAGCAAATAAGAAACAACTGAAATTCAGTAATGGATTCTCTCCCCACCTATATGATGTCTATGTTTCCCATTCTAGGGTTACAGAGAAAAAGATTAACAAATTGAGAAGGGACTTCCTTTGGCAAGCAACAAAGAAAAGAAGAGGCTATAATCTGGTGAAATGGAACACCCTGACACTTTGTAAAAAGCAGGGTGGGTTGGGAATCATGAATACGAGAATTCACAATCATAGCCTAACCCAAAAGTGGATATAGAGGTTCTACTGAAGATATGGCCCTTTGGAAGAGATTCATCACTCACAAGTATGGTTTAATGAGCCAATGGATAACTACACCTTTTGGAAAGAGCCGCTAAATTAAATTCTAGTTAAGGTGAAAGAAGTATATCCGCCTTACCAGTAATTGAAACTCAATCAGGAGAAGTTTCGGATGCGAAGACCACCTATGGATGTAGTGTTTCGAAGACAATTAGAAGGTTGTGGCCTCATAGCAGTGACAACATGTATATAAAGGTCGGTGATGGTGCAAAAACTTCTTTTTGGGAAGATCATTGGATTGGCCGAAACAACCTAAACACTCTTTTCCCTGATTTATATCCTATTAGTCTTCAAAAGGATGCTAGAGTTGCCCATGTGTGAAATAATCACAGATAGGTCTGAATTCAAGAGGGCTTTAAATGAATGGGAAATTGGTAGTCCAGTAGTATGTTTCAGGGTTAGCAACATTACAGGCACTTCCAATGTACCAGACAAACCAATCTGGAAGTTGTGGTAGTAGGGGCATTTTTACTGTTAAGTCAGTGTACTGGAATAAGAATAAAGTTGATTCATTGACAGTGCTATGGCCTTGGAAGCTAAAATTCCAATTAAGGTATCATAATTTCTTTGTTTGGGTTGGTCACAAGAAGGCTTGCCTAACACATGAGATTTTACAAAGAAGAGGTCTTGCTCAAGATGTGTACTTTGTGGGCAAGATGCAGAGAACAGTGAGCATTTTGTTCTTACACTGCAAGACAACTACAAATCTGTGGCACATGTTCTTTTGTATTTAAAGAAAGAACCGTGTGTTGCCTATAACTATTCTTCAACTTTTGTACATCTGGAAGTAGGAGAGGGCATAGTTTGGGCCAATCCGAAATCCAAATCCAAATCTAAATTTTTTGGCTATTTGGTTTGGATTTTTGGACTGGATTTTAGTTTTAAAATTTATGGATTTGGGATTGGATATCGAATTTAGTACTACGGATTTTGGATATTCAAATTCGAAATTTTTATGTCTTATGTTCAGCCTACCCATATTGTATGTGTCCAATACTAACAAGTCTAATTTCTTAAGGTCCTATAGATTAGTACCCTATGGCCCTACTCATTATAATATTAAGTCCAATATTTAATTGCATGGCACGAGAGGCAAGGTGACCTCAATCCTTGTTAACAGTAGACAGTTATACATTCCAAGGAGCAAACTATTAGGTGAATTGAGGTTATTAATTATTATGGCCTATCTCAAAAGTCGAAATCGAAAATCCGAAATATCCGGAAGTTAAATATTCAAACCAAAATTTTATATCCAATCCGAACGGCCCGAACACCCACCCCTAACTGGAAGGGAATTGGGAAAAGAGAGGCAGATGAAGATCGTGGCAGATCATCCCAGCCTATACGTGTTGGACAATTTGGAAGGAAAGAAACCCAGATATTTTTAAGATAGAAGCAATCTCATCCAGAAAGTCAAAGATGAATTGTCTCAGCCTTTTCAATTTTTGGTGTCAACAGGATTTAATGGTGGAATAGGAAATTTAGTAGATTTTATAGGGAAGTGTAATTGTAATTATCCAGATGTATCCCCTTACTCCTTTGTTGTGTTTGTAAAGCAGCCTCTTCATCAGTACCTCATGGCTCATGGGTGTTGAGTTTTGATATGACTAAATGTTACCTTTACCTAAGAAAAGATTTATCTGTTCTTGTATCTTATCTATCTGTAGTACTTGATCCATTAATTTTGTCGTCCTTTATTACAGACTGTCATAGCAATCCAAATTCCAATCCTTTGATTCACCACTGAATAACTCTTAACGCTGATAAAATCATAAAATATAGTCTAGCCTACCCCTGATCAAAGGTCTCCATTTCCATTTCAAAATATACATATTTTTACTTAGAAACTGTGTGGTCTTTTCCCTTGTGAGCATCCCTCTGGGATTTGCAAGGATTTGCTCAGTCACAGTTCTATATGATCCTAGTACATAATATAACACTACCCACAATATCAGTATAAATAGTTAGGCTTGCTACTGGACCATCTTATCCATGCAGTTATTCTCTAAAAGCAGAATAGATGACATATGAAAGGGTAAGGCAAACCCATTGAAAATCTTCTCTCTGAAAGTTAATGGTCTTTGGTGCCTTGGAACATCTTTTCCTCTTTATAATCGAGAAATTTATCTTTTTCAGTTTCAAAATTCGACGGGTAATGAGCCCGTTCGTCTACCCTCCTCCTCTTATATACTATCTTCGAATCAAAGCCCTGAGGCTGATGTGTGCGCATATCTTGATGACCCTGAATCATGAGTTAGATATTATAGGATTATATTAAAGTTTGTCATGCTGACATGAATATTCTCCTCTTACAATCACACCTCTATATAATAGTCATCCTCTATAACAGCATTTCACTATAATGGTCAAGCTTTTTTTGGAATCGTTTTATGTTATATTACATGATATGTTCTATAGCAACTCTGCACTATAACAGCCAAAAAATATCCAGACAAACAATGTCGTTATAGAGAGGTTTGACTGTATCACTTTTAATGCCCATGGGTTCCTTTATCAATAAAAGAAATTCTACTTATCACTAAAGACATAACTTTATTGATAGCAACCATAATCAGTTTAATTAATTAGTTAATAAATAGTTAAATATTAACAAGCTAATAATAAATAGTGTAGATTAAAAGTTCCAGGCCATCACTTGCTGAAACAAACCGATAATACAAAGGTATGTTCACTAGACATGCACAATTTTCATATTTATAAGGTGGAAGTGCTCGAGATCCAACTTTCTCGAATCTTATGATGTCTTAATCACTTGCCACATGCTAGCTTAAGAGAGGGGACTCCATGCTCCTACCTAACCAAAAACCAGGAATGTGATTCTCCAAAAGATAGAGAACAACTTGCAACAGTCGTTAAGAGTATTGATTTCTCCAAAGAGCAAAAGGTTGTTGTCTATGAACTTCTAGGAAAGACATGCTGGTGTCAGAACCAAGTTGCGCGTACATCAACTATTCCACTAGGTACCTGCTACCTCCCACAAGTGCAGATACCGAGTAATTCTTTCCACCAAGGCTTAGGCAAATGGGACGAAATTGCCTAGTGTTTCTCCCTCCACTAGGATTTGAACCTGAGACCTGATAGTTCTCCTTCCACTTCATTGACCACTAGGTCACATCCTTGGAGCTAAATCATCTTTTCACGGGATGTTCTGTCAAAGGATAAACCATCATACAGCTGGCATACAGAGAAGACACTCCACTTACAGCAACAAGTAACTTGAAAATCTTGTGCCAGGAAGAGATATCTCCACTATAACTAAACAATGACACAAAATGGACATGCAACATCAATTTAAGAGAGAGAAAAGATTGAGGTGTTCTTCATTTTGAGCTACTTTATTCCAGCAGCCAATTACTGTTTTACCTTGGGAAGAAAGGTTTTCAATATCACTCTCCATTTCCCCAACGCGAAAAACTGCATCTTTACACTTGTTCAAAGCATCTTCCTCATTCACATTTTCATCATGAACTAGTTGGAATGCCGTTACAATTTTTTCTGGAGTACAGCCAACAGCCAATTTCTGATGTTGAAATTAACAAATTATTCAGATTACCTGTACAACAACCATGATAACAAAACCCAGCATAAATCTTGAACAGATAATTTTGGTCTGATACTCACAATCCTTACTGAGTGAGCATCCTTCTTCACAACTTTGATAGGATTTGAGCTCTTCCCGTTGCTTACTGACGGAGCCGGACTCTTACCCAACACTTCGTCTTTAAGATTCTGACCCCTGGATCCAAAAACTTTTCTCTCTTCCCATATATCAACCTGACATTACCCGGAAAAGAAAAGAACAAACCAAAGCAGTAAGGGAAGGGAATAAGTAAAAAGCTGATATGGGCCTCAACTGAAGTAAGCTAAGAACTACACCGAGGCTTAAAAATCAATAACAAAAATAAAGAGACATTGTGAAGAAGTTTCTAAGTAATTGCAGATCTAAAGCAGTTTGTCTTGATAAACCAAGATGACATGTCAAGCACTTCACTCCTTAGGCACAACCAAGACATTAAGGTGTGCTTGTCATCACCATGAGGTCCAGGTTCTAGACAAACCTTTAATGGGCTGTCAAATATGTGAGATAGAAGGGCATTCTCCCAGCATTGGAGTAGATTAAGACAGTGTTCTACTTGTGGTCCTCCCACAAGTTACAAGAATTGTAGTGGACTTCGAAGATAATATCAGTGGATTTTCTTCTACCATTCATGGTCTAATTAGCAAGCGTTGCAAGACATTTTTGGAATGAACTAATTGGAATTAGATTGAAATTGCACAGGCTCTTTTGACTTCTGATAAAGATGTCTGTAATTGATCCTTCTTTGTGGTTGTCAACGGCAACTTAACCAGGTACACAAAGAAAAATGATGCCCCTTAATAATAATGGGAATGAGGTTCTTCTTCAATGCAACAGTTGACACTACTCGGGTATCACCAAAAGGTGATTTTACAAAAACTAGCAGCAGAATATTGCTCTAGCTACATTACTATTTGAGGCTCTTTAGGCTTGTATTCCGGAAGCTTTAACCTTGCTGCTTGTAACAATATTACTCTAGCTACGTAGTGAATGCAAATCATAAAATCCTATGAGAAATTGATACAAGAAATTTTCTTGTAAATAATGAGAATATTGTTCAAATTCATGCCTTCACAAAAGAAAATTTGATACCATATATTAAAATCTTGACCCGCATGCACATAGCATCATAAACCCAACAGATATCTGCATTCATGTATAGGTTACAGACAGTTCTAACATCATACTCTATCATTTCAGTTTGTTTATTTTTTGGAAAAATGCATGAATAACCCCTTAAACTTATCTCGCAAAGCCATTTACACAGGATCTTGTCCAAAGTGAGGATATTAACACGTTCAAAACACAAAACTAGTATTGGGGTTGTTGGTGTTTTACACGCGCCACCACATCAAAGCCACGTCAGATTTGACTTCAGTTTATTTTTAAAAAAAAGGTTCTTTTCTTTTCCTTATCAAAAAAAGACACTTTTTTCTTTTCTTTCTTCTTTCTTTTAAATATTCAAGTTTTGAAGACAAATTCACTAACCAATTAGCTTTTTTCATTTCTTTGCTCATTCACTCTTTTCCTGTTGCCTTGTGGTTCCTTCTCAGATCAGATCAAGCACAGATAAAACAGGTTAACTAATTAACTGCAAAAGAGAAAAAATGGTATATGGCAGATTGAATCGCTAATTTCTTAGATGGAAATACAGTGCTTCAAGCAACCCCTGTTAGGCTGTTGCCTCGTGGATTTAATTCATATTTTCTTGCATCCATACTTAGATAACTTCTCTCTTGAGCCGAGGGTCTATCGGAATCAGAATCTGTACTTAGATAACTTCTCTCTTGAGCCGAGGGTCAATTGGAATTAGAATCTGTATTTCGATAACTTCTCTCTTGAGCCGAGGGTCTATCGGAATCAGCCTCCCTACCCCACAAAGGTAAGGCTAAAGCCTGTGTACATCCTACTCTCCCCAGACCCTACTTGTGGAACTACACTGGGTATGTTGTTTTTCGTAGTCGTTCAAGCAAATTTAAAGATGAGGCCTTATTTATTTTGACACTGTAAGTCACTGTAAAGTCGTGGCTGGTGGGGAGGATTTGTGGTGGTGGGAATAAAGCTGGTGTTGGATGTCGTGAGAGGTGATGCAGGTGGAGGCCATTAGACTTCAAATCAGCCCATTCAACCCCATCTATTACCCCATATTTGTCTGATCCAGCTTGGTGACCATTCCTCAACTTTTGTTTCCTGTGAACAAACTATATCTGCCCTCAAATTGCTAATGAGTGACTTTATTATTGTTCTTTTCTCCATCTCATTGAGACCCCATAGATTCCAATTTAGAATTTTTAGCTTCATGTAGAGGGAGCTTTGTAGTCCTGTTTCTTTGAGTCCCCAATAGTTTAATAGCTCTTTAAGTGAGTATGGCATAATGAAATGTACCCTGAATAGGTTAGAGAATAATGACCAAATCTTGTTGGCCACTGGATAATGCAAAAGAGATGATTGCAGCTTTCTACCTCTCTATTACACATAAAGATTGGCACTACACTTCGAGAGCTCTCTATTCCTTTATCTTCTATGTTTAAATTTTTGTTATGTACTAAACACACTTGATTTATTTTGTGGATTTGGACATAGCAGTTGGGAGACTTCATGACTAGGGTTTTGATTTACTCTCTTGTTAATTGAATGCAGTGATGAATTTCTTGCTTATTAAGGAATCGGTTAATTGTTATTTGATTCGTTTTTATTCCAAAGGCTTGGCCAAGCCTAAGATACTGCCATTTACCTTGGTTTGAACTTGAGAAAAGGGAACTAAGGTTAGGTTTAAATTAACCAACAAGAGTTTTGGATTAATTAAGAGACTAATTTAATCTAGACTACAATTGATCGAGGCTAGGGATAGACCATTCATTCTTGTACCCATAATTGGATGAACTTAATATTCTTAGTCGAATTCGTGAGAATTAACTAAGATAGACTCATCCATTGTTAGGGAAAGATTAATGGCAACTAAGAATCTCATTTGTTGTTGGGAGACTCTAAGTGGTAACTGAATTTCAAAGCTAATAACATTGACTTGAGCATCATTAGTGAGATTTAGGCAATGCATTTAGTGGACATGAATTGAGTTTCAGATCCTAGGTTCCAAATCCATTGTTCCCTATTCCTTGTGACCGCCATTGATCGGTTTTATTTGATTTCTTAGTTTATATTTTCATGAGGTGTTTGCTTAAATCCAAAATTTTTTAAGTGTTTGGCATTGCATAGGAGGTGATAATTCACTAGCTACCTAGTTGTGTCCAATACATTGTTCCCCGTGGGATTCGACCTCGACTCCTGTTGAATTATTATATTCGCAAACAACACTTAGTTCCTATATAGGACATAGTTGGGTGTTATCAGCCAACTTCCAACAACACAAATACATGTGAAGAAAAAGAAGCTTCACACAATTTTCCTAGCTTCAAGCATCTCATGCACAAGTTGATTCTCATTAGTCAGTAAGCCTTAACAACATACAAATACACCTACCAGAAAGCACAAAAGGGATTACCAGTCTAGAAGCCACTTTCTTCCCATTTTCATCACCAGTTTCAAAAACATGCTTCAGAGACGCAGGAAGGACCTTCCAGAACTCATTAACAAACTCACTGCCCTTGCGCCGACTATTTTGCAGAATATCATTGGCTAAGTACAGAAATGAAACACGCTGCTCCCGCTGTGCAGATCTGAACGATTTAGCCCACGTTTCAACGATCTGCTTGGCTTTCTTACGATATGAAATGCACCATCGTGATAAAGCTGACAATATGTTAAAGGAAATCGTACCAAAGCTGAAACAAACACTCTAAAAATAGCACTTCATAGCACCAAAAGTTTCCTAAAGGCAAAAAAAAGTGTTTCTGCTACAAGTATACAAAAACAGATTGCATTACTCACATGCAAAGTATTCTGAAAGAAATAATACTCCCTCCAGTTATGATCGTCATTGAATAATGTTTTCCCGAATAGATAGAAGTTATACTATTTTTATTACATAGGATATAGTCCATAAAAAGTGTACCATCTTGTTAAGAAAATGGACATTGTGTCTAACTCTGTGCAACTATTTAAGGAGATTGTCTCGACCAACGTGGGACACTTAACACTTCCCCGCACGCCCATACATCTAAAGCATGAACATAACATGGGGACCCAATATTGGGCTAACCCATAATAGGAATTGGTTTGTCTCTACTACCAAGTTTAAAAGAAAGGACTTCTAAAATTAGCTCATGAGAGAATATTGCTCCGATAAGGAGACAACAGCTCATTCCCTCGATCATTATTCGCACTTGACACTTCTCAAATGAGCTAGTAATTTTTTTCTCAATCAATAAATAAAAATGTTAAGTACACTGAATTCTACTATAAATTAACAAAACCAAAGACGCATGTCCTCTAGTTTTAAGAAATACACTAGCCTCTCTAGAAATAAAAATTCTATGAGAAGAGAAATCAGAGATCAAAAATATTTTCAATTAGAACTTCTTATCAAATATCAGTAGAATCTCATAAACTTAATAATCCATGATTGTTTATATCTCTAGTAGGAGAGATATACCTACATGGTTTTCTCGCAACATGACCAGATTTATTGTATTATACCAGCAATACACTGCAACAAAATTGTATGATATACAAGAACATTCTCTACTACTCAAAAGTAGAAAAATAATTACTTACCTTCTTGTGCCATATTGGACGAGAACCCCTATTGCTAGCTGTCAACAATCAATCCTAAAGAACATCCCTACTTTTTCACTTTCTTCCTTTAGATGGTACCCGAGCAGACAGAGATCCACGGCTAAAGCCTCGCAGCCACTCAATAACAAAGTGTTTCGTACATGAGGAGGTGTGTTTAGTAATAGTTAAATAAATAGAACTTTTTCATCTCTCACAGTTTGATAGTTTAACATTTTAGATGAAATGGTCAATCAATTCAATATGGTATCATTAACTCTCTGACCTTGATAGAAACTCAAATAGCTTTTTTCAACTGCCACATACTGCCCTATTAATTTTACTTTTCTTTTTGTATCTTCGGCACAAAGCCACCATTTCTCTCTCTCCGTCTCATGTCCAATGTTCTTTTTCTGACAACCGACGTCAAAAAGATGGCCAAGCTGTTCCTCTTCCTGATATACAGCTTCTCACCTCTGGTGGCTTACGTTACTCCTCATGCCTCAATGATCGGTGTGACTACTCTCACCACCTAGTATATACTGGCAAATTCTCATAAAAAACTAGCAACAAGGCTTTTGAGACTGTAAATTTTTTTATAGGTGTCTTTGCACATTTATTTCTGGACAGTAATACAACAGCAACATACGTAGTGTAATTCCACAAGCGGAATCTGGGGAGGGTAGTATATACACAGACTTTACCTCTACCTTTTGCGGGGTAGAGAAGTTGTTTCCAATAGACCCTCGGATCAAAAGAAATGTAACCAACACAGGAAAGTAAAAAAGAGGAAGAGACAACAAAATAGCAATGTACAAAATAAGTGTAGCAACAAATATTAATACATATTGAAGAAAAAGAAACTACAAAATATCTATCTATTTAAGGATGATGAAAAGGGAATCTTATTATCAGATGATCGCATATGTCAATTAGGTAGCATGTCATAAGAATTGCATTTTGGTGAAGTTATAGGATTTGTAAAGTACCAATTAAGTGATCAACTATTCCATCTTGTTGAGAAGTATGAAGACAAGAAGACTAATGAAGCATTTCTTAAGAGGTTAGAATTCTTTAATTGGCTCGAAGCATTCCTTAGCGCATATTAGATCATATTAACCTTATTCATCAAAAAACTTAAGTACAATAGGAATAGTTATCAAACAGAGTGAGAAAAACCAAACAACAACTAATAGAACTAGGCCCCTGATCATCAAATGAATAAGTTCAAAAGGAAACTTACCACGACTTCTACTTGTCTTAAGGCATAGCTACATTTCTCTTTCTCCATATGACACAACAAGTAACGAAGTGACAACATGAAATACAATTGGAACTTGGAAAGGTATAGATATCTAAAACCACTTTGACCAAGTTACAAAGGGTCATACGCGGTGCACACGGCGAAAGAGGAAAGACATGAGAGATAGTAGAGACCTGGGGCTCGCATCCCTTGTCAATTGTATGTGTGGCACCACAGTCCAACACCAAAACAAATGTTACAAAAGGTTTTTTTTTTATAACCAATAAATGTTACAAAAGGTTGTGGAACAACAAGAAGCATGTGTAAGTTTTGCTAATAGAGATTAGACTAAAACGGCATTCACGAAGACCCAAAACAATGCCCTCTTAGGATTTTTAGAGAAGGATCGCGTCACGGGACGATGAACAAGAAAATCTAAATCAATTGACTTCGACTTCCACTTGCCTTTGCTTGAATTCCTAGATCAACCTATTTTTTATTTAAATTCAACTCGTTAAGGGGAAGCTGAAACCTTAGAATAATAAAGAAAGGGGTGAAAATCATTTTCAACCCCCAAGTTTGCTTTAAAAATCAACCCTCCCCCCACAAACTTTGAACAATAGACATTCTCCTCCCCTTCATCCTAATTTACTTTTTAAAGTGTTTGTTTTACCCTTACATTATCAACTTTGCCTTCTTCTTTTCATTTTTTAAAGCATAATATATATATTTTTTAATCAATGTAACAATTTTTTTAATAAATATTAACTTTTGAAAAAAATAAAATAGAAAAATTCTAATGGAGTATATAAATTAATGATGTTCTATAATGAAGTAAATTAGCAAAATAAAAAAATAATTTTACTAATAACAATCAAAACTCTAATATTTATTTATACAAGTGAAAATAAAAGATAATAATAATTTTATAGATATATTTCAATGCATGAAATACAAAAAAAATAATAAAATAAAAACAAATTTAAAAATTATTTATAATATAAATTAATTTAAAATTATATGTTACCAAATATTTTGTTAAAAACAATCAAATTTTATTTATTTATATAGACAATAGAGGATAAGAAAGAGGAGAAACTTACATGCACATACATATATATACACATTTAATGCATATAATATTTTAATAAAAAATACTAAATAGCATTAGATTTTGTGACAAATTCATAAAAGTAATGTTCTACTTACAATGTTAGTGAATTTAAATAAGAAACTATAAATATCTACATTAAAAAATAAACATTATATATAATATAAAAAAATATTACATACATGGAGGATTGAAAGGTAAAATAGATATTTTAATAAGTCAATTAGGATAAAGGAGGGAGAATGTTTATTGTTCAAAGTTGAGGGGGGAGTTTGATTTTTAAAGCAAAGTTGGAGGATGAAAACGATTTTCACCCATAAAGAAAGCTACTAAAAATATAATTAAATACTTAATTTAATTGGTTTTCCTTCGGGCATACCTGTTGCCTACAAACACATCCACAAAAGGAGGGAGAATGTTTATTGTTCAAAGTTGAGGGGGGAGTTTGATTTTTAAAACAAAGTTGGGGGATGAAAACGATTTTCACCCATAAAGAAAGCTACTAAAAATATAATTAAATACTTAATTTAATTGGTTTTCCTTCGGGCATACCTCTTGCCTACAAACACATCCACAACATTACCCCCTCACCCTGAAAGAGCTTGTCCTCAAGCTCAAACGACAGTAATTACTTATCCTCACCCGTAATTGCGTGTATAGAAATTTCAGGGCAGTCATCCGGAACTTCTAGAATCACGCAGTCAACTGAATCATCCAATTCCAACCAAAAAAGTTCCCATTTGTAAGTGGCTAAATATTGTTCATCACAATTATAGCATAATCCCTTAGCTCCTCTCCACCATTTCTACACGAGTTAGTCGCTTGACAAAAAGGGTTGGTAGCTAGTCTAGGTATTAGCTGAGGTAGATGAGCCAACTAAACTAGATTAGCGAACTTTGATGAATTGAATGTGGGGCCAAAACTTGTCCATGCCCCACTGCAAATATTACTGACTTTTTGCATATGTTGTTTTGTTATAAAGCCCTAGCTACACTCATAGTCGTCGATAAGTCAAGTGGTTTGAGCAACTGCACAACCATTCTGATTGAATCATCCAACCCCCCCCCTCCCCCCCCCCACATACATATTCCCATGTGCAAGTGTCCTGGAATAAGCTCATCAACCCTAGCCAACTTTTCTTGAAACTGACATTGATAAATTTCAATTGTAACAGTTTGTCGAAGTGTGATCAATTCACCCACCTGGTTGTTGCTTTCAGGAGGTCCAAATTGTTAGAAACAACGTTTCTGAAATTCTTCCCAACTCATAAGGCCCTTCGCTATTTAAGCTGATAATACCATAATTGTGCTTCTACCAACGTGTGAAACTTAGCCACTCCAACCTTTTCCACTTCCACTGTATGTTGATATTTAAAAAATTGTTCATAGCAATGTGCCCAAATTATGGGTCACTGGTGCCATTGTAAGTAGGAAAATCCATCTTTTCATACCTTGGTACCGTAGAATGGGAATTACCACTTGTTGGGTGATTCTGATCAGCCAGTTGAATAGGCAGTGTATTGCCTCAAATAACAACAGTTGTTGATCTATAGTGGCTGGGGTGCAACTCAACTCAGTTCCGCCAGTCGCTGGCTTTGTGGAGCCAATTCCCAAGCCAGAAAAGTGTTCTTGGATTACTTGGAAATTTTCTGGCCCGGGAATTGTTCCATCGCTGCAAGATTAGAGTCCATTAGTGTTTCTATAATAGCACTTTCTTCCTGAAATCTGGAATTGATCTTATCGCACATTGAACTAAGCTTTGTACCAAATTGTTAGGATTTTTAGAGAAGGATTGAATCACAAGACGATGAACAGGAAAAATCTAAATCAATTGACTTCCAGTTTCCCTTGTCTTTGTTCGAATTCCTAGATCGACCTATTTTGTATATAAATTCAGCTCGTTAAACGGAAGTTGAAACCTTAGAGTTCAATATCTCTTGTTTTTTGATTAAAATCTGACTTGCTGTTTTATTCCTCAAATCCCCCTTTAAATAGGGAGTCTTATAACAGCAATAGGAAGTCTAATCCCAATGAAACTAGAAAACATAAATACTAGAATACCTAATCCTTATGAAGCTGGAAACATAAATCTTATTCTACAATAATAAAGAAAGCTACTAAAAATATAATTAAATACTTAATTTAATTGACTTCCCTTCGGACATACATCTTGCCCACAAACGCCTCCACAACATGTCCCTAGCATGGTTTTGATACCATTCACAAGGGTGACAATGGATGGTGATAAAGGGGCATAAAGATAGAAATACAAATGTCTATTACCAGTCATATGTCTGAAGCACTTGAACTAAAGATCCTAAGGACAAGAGACGAGAAATGAGTAAGGCAAAGAAAGGACTTACTGCATGTAAGACATAGATGATTCTTAGCCACCTGAATTCCAATATATTGCTGAAATCAATACCAAAAATTACATTATGGCCTAATCCTTAGATGCACCTTGATTATGTACTTGTGACATTGCAAGATAGATGTCTGTAAAGACCCTAGCATGTAGCTCTAACATGTCCATTTGAATAAAATCGCTTATGTTGTTGTCTAGAGAACAAATGTTCCTCTAACTTAAGTGACTACAATAACGACCTAGTACGTCAAAAAAATCCCCGGAGAGCACTTACTGGAAAGTTGTACTTCTTGTCACGAGACAGTACTGACATAGCAAAAAGGCTAACATGGCAAACCAACTGAGTTCTTAGGCGAAAGCATACCTTAGCTGATGACGTGACTAACAAGTCTAACTAAGTTAAACGGTAGACCTACAAAGAAGCAACTACATAAGTGACAAAACAATAATGTGTATACCAACATAGCATTAATATGTAGAAACACATGGCAATGACTAGATTGGGAGGTCCAACGAGGTTGATATGATGATGACTTGGCACAGAGCGGCACAAACAAGACTTCTTGGAGGTTGATAAGTTTTGATATTTTCATGGTCTGTGATGGTACATACCGTAGTGAAACTGATCAATGTTTTTACCACTATGGGCATCAAGACTAAGCTCCCACAGTGGTTGGTTGATAAATTAGACAACCGAACTAACCAAAATTCATTGAGACAAGCGAACTAAAATTTACTTCAAAATTTTTAGCTACTATATTTGACCTAGACATGGTGCTTTCTCTCATTAGCTTTGACACCCTGTGAAAAGAGAGACGAGTTAGACTATTTTCCTTGGTGATTAAAACTCAATGCAAAATGGCTCCTTTATACAGGAGTTGTTAGCTTGCTCTAATAAAGTATGACCTATTTACAAGGATCCAACTTTATAAAAAATAATTCCCTAATTGATTAACTATTCTTTTTTTAAAATTGGTAACTTTGTATATTTATAAATGATGAACAAAACAGTACATGGGTTGTACTGAAACCATATTTACAGAAAATCCTCTAAGACTACTGTCCTACACTCTTATATTAAGTCTAATACATCAATAATAGAGACAATGTCATTTGAGTAGACTTGATTATACCAAAAACACAATACCAAAATGAAGTTTATCTTGATCTTCTGCACTTCATTTTCAATATTCTCAAAACATCTGGAATTTTTTTTGTTCCAGATTGTCCACCATATGCAGGCAGGAATAATTCTCCATCTGCTCCTATCCTTTGCCTGCAATCCTGCTTCCTCCTAGCTTCTAAGAGCCTTCGTGATCTTCATTGGCATTATCCAATAGATGCCTTTGAGGTTTAGGATGATACTCCAAATTCGTATTGTTATCTTACAACGAAGAAAAAGATGGTTCCCCATCTCTAGTTTCCCCCCACACAGAAAATATCTTGAACATAGTGGTATCCCTTTCCTCATCAAATTGTCTTGTGTAAGGGCTGCTGCTTAAGCTACTTTGTGAGGAATTTTGATTTTCCAGATTTGTTTCCATAGCAGTTGGCTATTTGTATGTTGAGGGAGTATTCATCAACTTGTAGGCTGCACTCACCTTAAAGTAACCCTTGTTGTTGCCTAGCCACTAAAAGAAGTCATTCCCTATTTTGTATTCCACTAAAAGTCCCCAAAGCTCTAAAGAATTCAACCACTCTTTGTCATTCCCAATCATTGGTCTGTCTACTGAAGATAATGTTCTACCCTTGGGGTCACCACATTTCTGCTATGGTTCTTTGCCGATGAATAGCAAGGTTAAAGATATCAAGGAAGGTTGACTCTAGAATGCCTTTCTCATGCCAGTTGTCCTTACAGAAACTAGTTTTACTTCCATCAAACACTTTGACCCTAGAATGAGCTTTCAGTTCATTCCATAGAAGTCTAATGGATTTCCATAAACTAACTCCAAAAGGCGTAGTTATCTCTTTAGACACCCAATTATCTTCCAGTCCATACTTAGCTCTAATGAAATTACTCCACAGGTGTTGATGCTTGTTGGAGTACTTCCACAACCATTTCATTCTTAGGGCCTTGCTTTGAATCTTCAAATTTTTAATTCCTAATCCCCCATATCTCTTATCAAGAGTAAGTGTTTCCCATTACACCAACTGATATCCCTTCTTGTCTTTGTTCCCTTGACATAGAAGTTTCCTCCTGATGCTATCCAACCTGCTGATGACCCCTGAAGGAATTGGGAACAGGGACGTCATGTATGTTGGAAGTGTATCAAGAATTGAATTTATGAGGATCGATCTGCCTCCCAAAGACAGATACTTAGTTTTCCATCTAGCCAATTTCTTTTCACAGTTTTCAATGACTGAATTAATTAACTATTCTTGAAGATGCATCTTGCAACATTTCCTTAAATTAACCACTTGGTTGACCTTTTAGTTCAAGTAACTTAAGCTAACATTTCACAATATCCATTTTACTCATGTGTTAATTCTAATCATCCAACTTAATTAACTTTATAATATACTTCCCAAAATAATTTGCTCACCTGAACTTATAGTGTAGCATTTAGTATATTTGAAATGAAAAAGAAAAAAAACTAATAATGGCATTTGACCTTTGCTAATTGAAGTGTGTGACCATCTCATCTAATAGATGAGGTTATGAGAGAGCACAATTTGATATACATGATTATGTCTACAACACACCTACTCGCGTGTGGGTCTAATTAAATCAAGCATGTGGGGAAAAAATTGATAACAGATGGTGGTGAGTCTCGAATACAAGACCCTATACCTGCTCTAGTAACATGTTAAAGTTGTGTAACCATATTATCCAAAAGCTTAAACTGTTAGAAAGAGCATATTTCTACCTATTTGATTATGTCTTCAACCAATAATACTTAATCTTATTACAAACACAGTTTAACTAATATTAATTTTTATAAGGAATTTGCCTAAATACCAAAAACAGGTAATCGTGAAATTTAAGCACTATTAATAAATTACATTTAAAATAAGCCTGCTTTTGTAAGTATTATGTTCAAAAATAAGATATAAGTTATAGAATTTACAGGAGAAGTATATATGTATGAATTGTCTCTTTATTATATACAATATGGTGAAAAAAGCAAATTAGAGCTCTTTTTCGCAATACTAAATCTTATTTTGGTGAAGTAGCACTAGGATGGAGTTTAAATATGTACAATAGAGTCACAAAAGCTCACGAGCTATGCGTAACTTTTAACCACAAGGTCTCCAAAATTTATCTCAATTTTAGAGGGGAGATAAATTTAATTGTTTACACTAGGAAAGAAAAAAGAATAGTTACTGGTAGCAACTAAAAAGGCTCAAGTAGTTAAGTAGTTAAAGTGAAGGAGAACATTGATTTTAGGATTTAAGAGCTAACAACAATGACAGTAATATATTAAAATTGGAAATGGGAAGAGAATCCCCTGCTACCAAGTCAGATCCCAAATTACTCAGATTACAGTAGTATATTAAAAAATAACCGAGCAATTGCATGAAGTATAATCTTCACAAAAAAAAAGGATACATTCTATGCTTTGTTGTGAACTGTTAAGCTTAGACAATTTTTCTGCCAATAGTTGGCCATCAAAAGTATCATCACCCATCCTCCAAGTAAAGTAATCTTTGGGTTTTATCCCTGCTAACCAGATAAACATGAAAAATATGAATTAGGAAATGGATTTATGAAGAATATTATCAAAGAGCGTGTTCAAAAAATCAACAATTAGGAACCAAGAAATCATGCCAATCTTAAAGATAAAACCCAAATAAAAGCCGCACTCAACCGTCAATTTAAAGATAAAATCATGAAATAAGCATATCCAACAGTTAAGGGCCAGCCATCTCTTCAGTCAATGCTATTAAAAACATCCATCGAGTCAAACATTTGAAATTCTCTATTATTTTTTTCGCACCTTACAATTTCTGTTTTGGTAAGAAAAGGAATCTGCACCCATAAGGCCAAGTCTCCTCAAAGCAAAACAAGACATCAAATAAAATCACTAAATTTCCACTTAGTAGTTGGACCCAAATAGAAAAAAAAATAGATACTCTCTCTTTGTTTCCTTTATTTTTTATCACAATGCCCAGGCCAGCTTGCACAAACCTGATTAATTTCACCATGTACCTACTACACCAACACAGGTACCAAGTTAGGCAGATGAGCAAAGTAGACAGTGGAACTGTCCATGTGCGCCAATATGGCCAAATACCTCCATTAATTAAAAAATGAAGTACTTAAAAAGAAGAAAGATGGAAAGATCTAGCACAATGCAAGAAGTAGAAAACCTGCTGCCATTTTTTGGAGTATCTGGAATGAAAGGAATAGGAGAGCTTTGATGGAACATCAACTACCTGCCAATCTATAAAAGCTAGTAGTCTCATGTTTTTGTATAGTTGGATTTATTTGTCCCAAATAGCTTACCTTGATACTCTCTTGAACTTTTTCACCTCCCTAGCTCTTAACTAGATATGTACGTGATATGTACTGGAGTTTACAAGTACTTTTTGCTATCCAACTTTTGTAACTATTACGCATCCACTTGATGCCAGCAATGAAATTATTTACTTCATAAAAAAAAAAAAAAAAAAAAACCATACCATCCACAGCTCTTGCGTACAACAGCAGAAATAATCAATACAAGGCACAATTCAAACACTCAAAGATCTTCACAAACTCCTTTGCCTAGTTTATTTTTTAACATCTTGGGATGTAAAAGTTTGGAACTAGAATATTCAAGATTTCTATTTTGGAAAGCTAAGATCCTCTCTTTAAAACTGCAAGTATTTGGTCTATAACACAAGAAATTTTTTAATACCGCATTAATTCATAGACGCAGAAACTGACAAGCCTCTCCGGATTGTAGTTGATATGTAGTGAAATTAACGAGACTCATTCCAATTTATATTGTGCCACCCAACAATCAAGTAGTCGAAGTATAAAACTTTATTATTGAAGAAGAAAGTTTTATAAGCAAACAGAGTGTTATTTAAAAAAAATTATAAGTAAAGACATTAAGTAGAAAGTGTTATAAAATTAAAAAATTCAGAAAGTTCAGTAGATGAAAATCAGTTAGTACATATGCCTTATAAATGGGTTTAATTTATCTAAGAAGTTGAAAGAAAGAAGTCAGAGTGCTACCTAATCAAAGGCTGCCTAAAGGAAAGTCCTATAAAACAGTTAGAAGACCTGAAATGTTATATGGTAATAGATATCGAGCCTCTAAAGTCCAACATATCCATGAAATGAGTGACACAGAGATGTGGGTGTTACAAGATTAGACAAGATTAAAAATGTCATATTTGGCATAAAGTAGAAGTACCACACACAGGGCCTGTTTGGTTTGGCTTATTATGCTATTTTAGCTTAAAAACAAGTGCTTCAAAGCACTTTTTTAGTTTACCCTAACACTACAAAAATGCATAAAAGCTGTAGCACTTAAAATAAGTCAATCCAAATTTGTATTAAAAACATGGTTAATCAGGGTTTAAAAGGAGAATGAGTTATAATAACATGGAAGGAAGTTGTACCTAAAGATTCACAATCACTTAAAATCCAATACAGACCTAGCTAAAAGTAGCACACAATTGAAGAAAGAAGATTTATATAAGTGACACCAAGTAGCAAGGATTAAGTTATAGACATGTTAGTATGTTAATATGTTTACTTTAGGTCCAATGTTTTCTAAACTTGTCCGAGACATATTAGTAGAAAACATATAGTATTTTTTGTGTTGCCGTTTTATTTATAATTTCATTTTCTCTACCTCTCAAGGTACAAGTAAGATCTGCGTACACACTACACGTTCCAGACCCCACTAGAGGAATTACATTGAATATGTTTTGCTGTTATAATATTGGACTCAGATAACTTAATTGGAGCAATATGAACTATGAGGATTCATATACATAACCCGCAACTTCTTGGGATTGAGACGTAGTTGTTGTCAAAGAAAGTGTTGCCTTGCCAATCACATCGAATGACAACAATTTAATAAAATGAAACAAGACAAGTGTTTGCCCTTCCTCTATAAGTAGGACTACATGCTCTGGTTTAAGTTGACTACAATACAAACAACCTCATCATCATGATTACTTTTCATTTTCTAAACCACACTCATGATGACTTCTTTTCTATATAATTTTCATTTCACCCTTGTGAATCATAGAAGTACTTTTTCATTTAATCCCTAATTGTTCAACTTAAAAGAGCTAATGGGGACTGGCCAAATAATAAGAGTTCTATTGGGTCTGAGTACATCACATTTAATCAAATACCCAACAAACTCATTTATTAGAAAAAGTACTCAACCAATATAGTCAAGTTCATCAGAAGTAGCATGATTAGAAGGTGTTGGCTAAACACTCAAGACATCCCCGGAAAGTTTGGACTCTTGTATCATGTTCAACATAGAATAAAATAATGGAAATAAATCTCCAGCTCACATGAAAACTTTAGTGTACACCTCCATTTTGTAACTTGTATAACCATTGTATAAGGGAGCATCTTCTTTAGTAAGTATTACTTCCCGGTCAATAGGGAGAAAACCTATGCTTGATTAACGAATCATGCAGACAAGTTAGTGCCAGCCCAGGGCCAGTCAATCACTCGGCACTACTGTGCAACTAAATTCCATGACCAAGTGTCTTCAATATGTCTGTTAAGAACTGGCCAAATCTTATAGGAGTACAAAATTCATTACTATGGCAAACCACCAAAGTTGCCAAAGAAAGAGGCTTAAATGCGCTCAAAACATGAGGAAAAGTAAAAACCTAGAAGCAGTGGATGACTAAAGAATGAAGAATGTTTATCCTACATGCTTAACCAGACTTCTCTTAAGTATCTTCGAACTTCATTTTTTTATTTCCAACTTGTTCGCATACTCAAATTTGTTGTTTTCTTGAGTTTTTCCTTTTTTTTCTTTTTTAGATGATGGTGGAGTCAAGGGTTACCTTGTGCGCATCTCATCTATTTCATTGTGTTCCTACTTCAGGGACTGGGTAATTCTGCCCACCAAGAATCAGACATATGAGAAGAAATCACCTAGTATTTTTTTGTCTTTGCTGGGATTTAAATTTGAGTCCTCATGGTTCTCCACCCACTTCATTGACCAATGGGTCACGTTTTTGGGTGTTTGTTGTTTCTTTCCAAAGACTAAGGAGTTAGTTGCACTTCCCATTTAGGATATAACTTAGAGCTTTGGTAATTATACACAATTTTTGGCTCTATGATCTATCCTATAGTGGAATACTAACACAACTTACACAATTGGAACTTCAAATGCCACAACATATGGTGTAGAGCTTGCAGACTATGAGTTGTGCTATATACATAATACTCAAACAAAGCAAACGAGTCAACCTGTGTCATGAATAGGTATCGAGCATGTTTACAGGTACAATGTAGTTTCGTACCTTGCCCAAAAACATTCCTGACAAATTATAACATGCACCTAACAGTGAATTCCCAAAGAAAGGGAGGACAAAAAAGAAAAAGGTAATATACGGCCAAAACATCTCCCCCAATACATTGCATTAATAATTCCTTTGTGACTATAGGCTACAAACTTATCTTGAAAACCTAAAAGAGTTATAGCAGTGTCATCTATCAAAATGAATATGAAATGTAACACAAGCGAACAACAACAACCCCGCACAAAAAGAAAATTACTTCAAGGAACAATTATTAGCCAAACAAGCAATGTTATCATATATTGTATAAGCAAAATGCAAGGAAGTTGGCCAGTGAAGAACTCTCATGTTCTACGGAGTAGTGATTAGACCGACTTTGTTGTATGGGACGAAGTGTTAACCACTCAAGAAACTCTCGTGTTTAGAAGATGCAAGTTGCAGAAATGAGGATGAGGAGATGAATTTGTGGCCACACTAGGAGAGATTAAATTAGAAACGATGATATCCAGGACAGAGTGGGAATGGACTTCGTGGTGGACAATATAAGGAAAGCGAGGCTGAGATGGCTTGGGTATTGTAAGAGGAGACGAGCAAATGCCCCAGTGAGAAGGTGAGGTTAAATACAATAGGTATGAGGAAGGACAGAGGTAGGCTGAAGAAATATTGGGGATAGGTAATTAGACAGGACATGGCGCAGCCTCAACTTACCGAGAACATGATCTTAGCTAAAAGGGTATGGAGACCGCTGGTTAGTGTAGAAGATAGTTGAGCATTATCTTGCTTTGGACGGAATTAGGCTTGGTGGGAGTATGGAAGCACCATGTTTGATGTAGTATTAGTCTTATATTTGTAGTTACTTGCTTTTGTTATTTGTTACCATCTGTTGTCTATCTTTTGATAAACTTACCATTTGTTGTCTATTGTATTTCAGTTATGGCATTATTTCATTGTTATTATTTGTAGTTCCTTGTTTTTGTTATTTGTTATTTCCTTATTATTTGACATGTTTCCTTCATTGTCGTGTTTTCTTTTTCATAACTACTTTGATTTATTGTACTTTAGTTGAGGGTCTTTCATAAACAGTCTCTCTACCTTCTCAAAGTACAGATAAGGTTTGCTTACGCTCTACCCTCCCCAGACCCCACTTCTGGGATTACATTGGGTTTGTTGTTGTTGTAAAATGCAAGGAAGAAAGATCAGTTTTAAGGGATTTTCAATACAACAACTACAACTCAATCCCAAAGAAGGACTATTCGCTCTATTTAAATCATCTCAGATTAAGTATTTAAAATATACTAAAAAGATCGGTCAAATCATCATTTCCGTCTAGTATAACTCATTTTCCTCCTTAAACAAGCAATGTCATCATTTATTGTAAAAGCAAATTACTAGGATCATTTTCATAAATAATTTTCAATACAACAAACAAGTGAATAACAACTACACCCCAATCACAAACAAGGACTATAGGAATCCTACCATGTCACTCCATTTAGATCAGCTAAGGTGAAGTATTTTAAATATACTAAAAAGAACTAAATGAAACAGTCAGATCATCATTTATCTCAAGTATAGTAAAAATCATTCTCCTCCGTTTAACTGTTTGTTAAACAAAAATGTAACTGACAAAGATAACACGGAGAAACCCAAAAAGAAAGTATATCCACCTTAGGTTTGCTGTTTCTGCACCAACTCAAGAGAAACCTAAACGGTGTAAATGAAAATTCAACTTAATCAACGGCAACAATTTTTATGGACATTAGCCATCGCAAAAAGAAGAAGGAAAAAAAAAGGATAAAGGAGAATGTAAGCTTTACCTCAGACTAGTACAAGACCATTTCCAGGTATTTCAGTTCCTACTGAAATTCCGAGAATCCCTAAAATAATACAACAAGGTTTGAGCATTAATCATAAAGAATAAAATTTCAACGACTAGGAAAAGGGTTGGGGGGGAACTGTGGTACCGCTTGCAGAGGAGAAGGTAACCAGGGTTTCAGGGGAAAACCCTAATAGAGGGAGGGCTAAAGGCGACACAAAGCCGTGGTTTTGGAGGGTGAAGACGGATGTGGAAACCAGTCGTTGGGCGGAAGCACACTCCTATTTGGGGAAAAAAAGGACTAGTAATACATACTATCCTTTTTTCTTTTTTCCTATTTTATTATTCTTGTTTTATCCATTTATCTATACTATATACTCTTTTAAAAGCATAAACACTGTTAAATATTAATTACATTTTTTATTCTACATTCTATAATAAATAAAATTATTATTTATTATTATTTTCAAATAATTATCATTTAATTACTATCATAATAATTAGGGTTTTGAAAGTAATTCAAGTTATAAGTATTAAATCTTTACTTATTGATAAGAGGTAAAAAACTTTTAATATTTATACTTTAAAATTGACTAAACTTTTGCTTCTTGAAAACCTTTCCTTATTTAAATTTTGTTAAAAATCCTAACATAACTTTAAAATCCATTTTATTATTTTTAAATTGAATACAGCTTTTGTTAGATTCACGTCAGGTTAGCATTCCTTTATAGTAATTAACGTTTTACTTGGACTTTGAGAAGTCTAACGTGACCGATAATTTTGAAACACCAAGAAACTGACGAAATTAGGATTTGTATATAATGTCTTCTTTATATTTATGTCTAAAATTAATTTTAGGCTTAGGAATTTCTTAGAATTTTTTTTTCAATTAATTTTACTGATATAGAATTTTACTAATTTAGGATTGTTGACCCTATGTTTTATAATTGCATATATAATTATTATGCCGACTCAAGTTACTCATATTTTATCAAAAAAAATTAATTAATTAAACTATCTCTTTTATTTGACTGTACTATATATATATATAATTATTGACATATTTCTCTAATGCTTAGGAGTAGTCATTTAATTATTTTTCTAATATTTAGGACTTTGATTTTTCAATTCCTTCTAATTCTAGATATTACACTCCGTGATTGTGTCATCTAATTTGACATGCATATATACATGTTATGAGCATAAAGAGTATGTATTATAGACGGGTCGGTGGTTGAATACGTAAACGACTCGTCGAATATGGATGGAGCAATTCGAAACCAAGCCAAAATATCTTGCACGATGCACCCGTGCTGCGGAGCAAGGCTATATAATATGTGTGTGTGTGTGTTTGTTATACACTTAAGCTCATTTCTAAAATTTCCCAAAAGCGATTAAGATTTTTTTCTTTTAAAAATTAATTACACGTTGAATAAAATTATACTTATTGTTACACCCCGTAAATTTTAAATGAATAAATAGCCTAATGGTATGTTCGTTAAGGGATTTAGCAAAAAAAAATTAAAAAATAGCAAAGTCGGTTTTTATTTCTATCTTCATCAATATAACTTGGAAAAACAGAGGCTAGCCATGTAAGGCAAACCCACATCAATTTTATATAATTTCCTTTCAAATTACGCTACAAAACACGGTCTAAACTCCGTTCCGGCTTAGGTACAGAGGTATAAAGCTGCAGAGAGCAATCCTATGGAGTTGGTTTCGTGAAATTTGGCCGACGAAACGTCGTGCTACCGAGGTAAAGTAAATAAAATTGCTTTAAATTAGTACCAATGTGTTCCTAGCGTTGCAGTGAGCATTTATCCCTTCTGGACTATCGAGAAATAACGAGTTTTCGACCATTTTCCGAAAGGTTAAAGTTTGGGATAAATATATATCAAAAGTGATAATTTCTCCCGGATATTAATGTATTTAGTTCTAATTGATATGTATATGAATGTAGTTGGGAGAAACAGCAGAAGTACCGACGGAAATCACATCGGTCAGTCGGGTACTCAGAAACCAGGTATGTAAAGTAGTTTCCTCGGCAAGTTAGAGGTTTTAGTCGTATAAATCATAGTAAACTCCGTATTTGAAACTCTTGGAGTTGAATGTTGAGAATTAAGTAAGTCTAATAGATTCTGAGTTGTGTTGCCGTATCGTATTCAGTCCGGAAGTTAGTAAAGCATGCGTCAAAGGGCGAGTTAGCATTCCAGATTCAGTATAGCTTATTGTATGATTAGCAAGCATGTTGTAGAATAAAAAGAGACAGATTTTCAGAATAAAAGCTAATAAAGTAAAATCAGATAGACAGACAGTTTTATGGCTACAGACTAGCCATTTAGATAGATGGAATATTGGCTACAGATTAGCCAACAGTTAAAGAAGGATTTCAGAACCAGTATAATCAGTAAAGAATCAGTTTAGTACAGAAACAGATCATAATAAGAAATCAGATTTCAGATAGTCCTTTTCAGTTATACATGTTTGTTATTTATATGTGCTATTTGTTTGTTGAGACTTGCTATGGCGTGAGGGCCCCTTATTGAGCGTCCTCGCCGCCCCTGGGTTGGTAATCGTGTCGCCCACTGAGCGGGTGGGTTTTACGCCACTCCGAGGAGTGGCATGCCGTCCCCAACTTGGACGAAGGTGGGATGAAGCTTTCCCCATAGCAGTCTAATCAGCATTACAGGTGCAGCTTCGGTTTCAGATAGCCCTGTTGAGTTTTGTGTCCAGGGAACCAGACCCTATCTGTTACTGTCTGTACATTCAGTTATTATAGGTGTAGCTCCGGTTTCAGATAGCCCCGTTGAGTTTGTGTCTGGGGATCCAGACCCTATCTGTTACTGTCTACACAGGAGTCCTCCGGACCCAGACACGGTTGCTTATATCGGAGGCTATGGCCTGAGCCGGAGACCCAGCGGGCCTGTAGAGGAGCTCCGAAGTGAGTAGATGAGTGGAGTGACTTATTTTTGGTTGGTTTTGACTCGGGTAGGGGTATATAGATTGTTTGCTTGCTTGGTGTCATCCAGCTTATGGGGGTTGGTATTGGCTCTTGCCTGCTACTTGCATATTTATTTATATGTTATATACTAGCTACTAGATAATATATCGTCGCGTTTATAGGTACACCTACGCCTTATCAGTACAGAAAGCATGATTTAGTTTTTACCAGTTCCTTCGTATTCAGTTATCTCTTGCCATACAAATTTGCTAGATATGTTATTTATATTCAGTTGTTTCAGCTATATTATTTCAGTTGCTTTGCATACTTAGTACCAGCGATACTGATGCCCAGTGGAGCTCTGTATTACTTGCCTGTAGGTACTCATAGACGAGGAGGCGACCCCTCATGATTCCAGCCAGCTACTGAGTATTCAGCTCCTGTCATCCAGAGTCTTATTTCTAGCGGTATAGCTCTTTTCCTTTTATGTACAGTACGGGTAGGTCGGGGTCCTGTCCCGATCATTTCTATTGTTACTCTTAGAGGCTTGCGGATTGTATATATTATCTCCCTGTGGTCAGTTGGGCCGGTCGTGTGAGGCCGTGCAGTTGTATAGTTGTTTAGTATCTCTGTTTTTATGTTGGCCGCGTGGGGCCATGGTTTGATAGTAGTGGTGATCTTGCCGGTCACGTAGCTGTTCAGTATTTCCTTTGTTGAGTCTCAGATGACTAAACAACACAGTGACCTTGTCAGCCCACATAGGTTCCTTGTTACGAGTATGTTTCTGGTTAGCTGTTGTTACAGGTACAGGTGGCTATAGGCCAGTTGGCCGGAGGCTGTGTTTACAGCCGTTATATAGCCCTTTGTTTCCAGAAATCTGAGTTAGAGCTAGTCAGGCGCCAGCTGTGCTTAGGCTCGCCAGTTAGCAGTCCAGGTCCTACTAGGACACCAGGTGTCAGTCATACCTACCAAGGTGGGGCGTGACACTTATAATGCAAATCAATCTTGTGTTTAGAATTTTTTGAAATATAATTTGAAAAAAGCGCAGCCTGGTACACAAACATAACCCCGACTTCTTCTTCTTCTTCTTATTGAACTGAAAAATTATCTCATAAAGTTTGAAATTAAGTTATTTATTAAATACTTAAAGTATGAAACCTCATGCAAAATATCATTCACCTTTTTACTCTTTTAAAAATAAATATCACACTTGATGAAATAGTTATTTAACTATTATTTTAATATTTAAAATTTTAAAATTATCTAAATTTTATGTATTAAATCATTTCTTATTTGATATGTATAGAAAATATTAATACTTAGAAAGTTAAAAGCAATTAAGATTTTTTTCTTTTAAAATTAATAACACGTTGGATAAATTTGTACTTATAATGCAAATCAATCTTGCTTTTAGGACTTTTGAAAATATAATTTGAAAAAAGTGCAGCCCAGTGCGTAAAACATTCTGTGTTAATAGGGTCCGAAGAAGGATCACACATCAAGGAATCTGATATAAACAGTTTACCCTAATGCAAACATTATTGACTGTTTTCACTAATTTTGTAATGAGTCTTTCATAGTTTGGATGATCAAATATAAATAAATAAATACATTTGTGATATGAAATCAATTTGTTAGTGCCAAAATAAGTCAGTAATAACTCACAATACGATTTTATAAGTGATAATTGTTTAAATGAATAACTTATACTATATGTTCTATTCTACTATACAACTTTATATTATAATGCATCTGTCACGCCCCATCTTGGGAGACATGACTAACACCTGGTGCCCTACTAAGGTCTGAACTAGCCTGGCTGAGCTTCCGCACCATTGGTACCTGACTAACACTAACATTCAAGTCGAGAAAGCAACGGGCTATATCTCGGCTGTAAATACAGCCACTGACCGACAGCCACCTGTAAAATAAAACAACTAACCAGAAACAGATAATGATAGGGAGTCCTATGCATGCCGACAAAACCACCATGGTGTCTAGTTATAACTGAAAAGTAAAATTAGTGCTAAACTAAGTTATGACCGACAAGGCCGCTAACTATCAGCTAAGCAAGGCCCATACGGCTAACATATAAGATCAAACACATACGGGCTCCACACAATCAATAACAGCTAACCATAGGGAATCTGAAACAATCTGCAAGCCTTTAGGAGTGATATGTTGGTAGAGACAGGGCCCCGACCTACCCATACTGTACAACAAAAGAGAGTCAACCTGCTAATCTATTAGCTCCGGAGGAATGGAGCTGACTGTTATGCTAGTCCTGATAGAAAGCTAAGAAGGTCTTGATCCGCGTCTATCGGCACCTGCAGACAAGTAATGCAGCGCCCCCAAGAAAGGCGTCAGTACAATATGTACCGAATATGTAAGGCAACAATTGTAAATAAATAAATAAAGGAAATATAACTGAAAATAACTGAAAAGAAAGGATAGAGATTCTACCTGCATTGCTAAACTTTCTACTAGCTAATTTATCAATAACTAAGCAATCAAGAACCTTACCTGGCCCCCATAAGCCGGAAGGTACAACCAACACAAAATAACCTACCTGGGGCCCCCATAAGCCCTGGTGAGTACACCTCAATCTATCTACCCCTAGCAAGGTCGCACTGGGTCAACTAATAGCTATAGTCGTCCTACCAGTTCCTAGGTCTACAAGTGAGCCCGCTCGGCCCCTGACTGTAGCTGTGTTTGAGTCTAGTTGACTTCTGCTATCTGCACCCCAGGCACTAGGCTCGACAAGGGTATGGTGCTGATACGACATATAATAGTCCAGCCATATAATAGACTGTATGAGGACCTTGGGCCCCATCTTCGTCCCTCGCGGACGACATACCGCTCCGTAGAGCGGCGTCATCTCGCCCCTGGCGGCCGACGATATAGCTAGTAACCTGGGTTGGTCATGGAAGGCTCTACAGGGCAAAGTCAATCCCAAACTAGGCATAGAATACTGGTCTCAGCTAATAACAACAGCTAATCACAATTCATATGTGACTGGTTCTCTTACTGAGATTTAAACTGAGCTACAATACTGAAGAAACTAACTTGCCGAAGGAATACGCCTTAACATACCTCAATTGCCGATTTCTGATTGATTGGCAAGTTTCAGTTTCGTATTCAATAGCTCCTTCCATTGTATTATACTACTGGGAGAATAAGACTGATTTCAGTACTAAATTTAGCCAAAACGATAACTTTCAATATAAATATCAATTATAATTCAGCTTGACAGAACATGATCAAAAACATATAATTTCTTGAAAGTTCAGAAGGGAGAAATACTCACTTGCAGCCTGTAATCGTATAGAAATTAGTTTGGAGCAATTCCAACAACTTTGGCTGGGCGGGGTTACGATTCGCCGGGCGAATTTTGTGAAAATAACTCCGTAGCAATGCTCCCTACAGCCTTAAACTTTAATACCCAAAGTTAATTTGAATTCGGGCAGCATTTCGTAGCGTAAATGGAGGAAAATTATTTGTTTTCTTCGTGGTTCCCCTCTCTGGTTGTATATGAACTTGGAAATGAAATCAAATCAAAGGAAGGGACTTATATATACTTGGGGCGGTGGAAAAAGGTCCGTGGAACGGACCCTATTGTGTCGATTCTGGGCCGTGCCACGGAGCCCAACGCGCCAGGCCGTCTAAATATTAGAAACTTATAGGGTGTAACAACATCTCTGTGATGCTAATATTTATATTAAATAATAATTTATTAAAAGTGTAGTAATACAAATTTTTGTAATAATTAACATGAAATATACGTATAGATGTATGCATTTAAGTGCTCATATAAAAACGAAAGATTTATTTATCTTTCAACCAAATGTTATTTCTACGACAAGTATTAGAAATGTTGATCAAACTTTTTGCCCTTCATTAAAAGACTCTACAATAGACAAAATTATCATTTACTATTTTTCTCAATTAATTATCATTTACATTTTGTCAAACCGCATAATGCCTTTTATAGGTGAAATCTTCAAAAACACTTAGTCATTACCTCAAACTCTAGTTCGCTGCGACACGTGTCTGCGCAGGACTTCTGCCTACACTGAGTTGTCTCTATCATTTCCCTTATAAGTTTCACCTTTTCCATTGTCTTGTTGAACTAAGTTGGGCCCTAGCAATCTTGTTCTCCGACTTCGGACCAACTAATCAATGATCTACACTTTTACACGTATAAAGCCTCGTACTGGGCATTTGGATACTTGCATGAAAGTTGTTATTACAGACAAACTTGACGAGAGGGAAATATCATTCCAACTTTTCTTGAAATCTAATACACAGGCACATAATATGTCCTTGAGCGATTGGATGGTGTGCTCAGTCTATCCATCAGTCTATGGATTGAAAGTTGTGCTGAGGTTTATCTGAGTACCTAAACCCTTCTGACTTCTAGAAATTTGTTGTAAATTAAGTTCATCTGTCAAAAATAATGGAGATCGGGACACCATGGAGTCGGAATATCTCACAGATGTAAAATTTAGCATAGTCCTCTACCGCATCTGTAGTCTTGACTGCTAGAAAGTGGACCGACTTTGTCAACGAGTCTACAATCACCCAAATAGAATTATACTTCCAACAAGTACGAGGCAAGCTAAGCCTGTAAACCTTCCATTCCTATGTCGGGATTTCTGTATTTTGAGTCAAGCTTTCGAGCCTCTAATGCTCCACTTTTACTTGCTCATAATTTGGGCACTGGGCTACAAACTCTGCGATATTTCTTTTCATACCATTCCACCAGTAAATCTATTAAAGATCACGGTACATCTTTGTCGCTCCTAAATATACTGAATAACGAGAATAATGTGTCTTTGCCAAAATCATCTTCCGAAGTTCTCTTGCACCCGGTATACACAAGCAACCTTGCTACCTGATACCACATCTTGTCCAAGTTCGAACAATGGCTATTTTTGCTGTGAGGTTTCTTCTCTCAATATGGCTAATTTTGGGTCCCGATACTGTAGTCGCTCTACCTCTGACACTAGTGAAGATTCTACTTTATTCTAGATAACTACTCCTCCATCGTCTATATCTAGTAACCAAATCTGCAGGCTCACTAACCTTTACATATCTTTTGTGATCTCAATCTTACCAATTTCTACATCCCTCAAATATCCCACAGATTTGCGGCTGAGAGCATTGGCCACTAGATTGGCTTTACTGGGATGGTACAACATATCAACATCGTAATCCTTTAGTAGGCTAATAGAAAAAGACAATAATGCCAACTAGGCAGCAATTGAAACATAAATGAAGGCCGGTAAGGCCACATACAAAAATTGAGATACAACCCACAAGGATAGCATGTCCACAAATCCTCTAAGCGTACTAAAACTTATGGTCGAGACAGGACCCTGGCCTACCTATTAATTATACGCAAAACTACCACATGGAAAACTCGGTGGCTAAACCAATAGCTCCAGAAAGAGGGGAGCATACTAACCCAAAAGATGAACTGGCAAGATCTTATTATATAGGTCTATCTGGGCTTCTATTTACTCCTGCAACACGAATGCAGCGTCCACGGGTAAAAGGACATCAGTATAGATAATATGTACTGGTATGTAAGGCTGAAAAATAGTAAACATGATAACAACTACAATAGAGAAAAGAGAGAGAGATGCAACCTAAACTTTGAGTGCCTCTAAGGCGGATAATGTCACGCCCCGCCTTGGGGGGTATGACTGGCACCTGGTGCCCTACTAGGACCTGAACTGCTAGACTGCTAAGCCTAAGCACTTTTGGTGCCTGGCTGGCTCTAACTCTAATTCATGGAATCAACGGGCTATATAACGACTGTAAATACAGCCCCGGTCGGCTAGGCCTATAGCCACCTGTACAACCACAACAGCTAACCAGAACCATATCAACATAAGGGAACCTATGCGGCCGACAAGTCCACCATGCTGACTAATTTTCACTGAGAAACTGAATCAGAAGCTAAACTACTCTGTGACCGGCAAGGTCACCAACTATTAACTGAATAAGGCCCCACACGGCTAACATAAATAACTAAAACATACACACGGCCTCACATGACCGGTGCAGCTAACCACAGGGAGAATACAGTCTGCAAGCCTCTAAGAATATTGATAAGACCCGTACTGTACAACAAAAGAAAATAGAGTAAACCTCTGGATATCAAGCTCCGGATGACAGGAGCTGATGACTCTGTGCTGGTCGGAATCACGAGGGGTCAGCTCCTTATCTATGAGTACCTGCAGGCAAGTAATGCAGCGCCCCAAACGGGCGTCAGTACCACTGGTACCGAGTATGCAAAGCAAAAACTAAACATTATTGAAGATAAGCAATAGTACTGATAGTTCTGAATAACAGAAAATAGCTAAGACTGTCAGGGATGGCGAAATCTGAAATGAGCTTATCTATACTGAAAAGCAGGTGAAAGTCACCTATTGCTGCGGCGTCCTGCTATTTATTAATCTAATAAATAACACACACACACACACACACATATATATATAGCATACTAGGACCTATACTATCCCCCATAAGCCGGAAGGTGCCAACCAACACGCAATCTATATACCCCTACCCGGGTCAAACCATCCAAAAATAAAGTCATTCCACTCGCCTAATAACTACGAGTACCTTTACCGGCCCCCTGGGTATGCAGCTTGGGCTCTTTGGGCCCCTGACTATAACTGTATCTGAGTTCGGAGGACTTTTGTAACTGTATCTGATATCTGTATTTGTATCTGTAATATGTGCCCTGGGCGCAAGTGCTCGACAGGGTATACTGTAATGCTAATCAGCCTGCTATGGGGAATGCTGCATCCCATCTTCGTCCTACTGCGGATGACATGCCACTCCTTGGAGTGACGTATCCTCACCCTCTGGCGGGTGAGTTGACACAACTATTAACCCTGGGGCGGCAAGGAAGCTCTAAGGGTGCCCACATACAACAATCAAGTCTCTACAAACAACAATAATCACAAATACAATATAAACTAAAGTTGAGAATGATAACAACATACTTTAACGTTCTATACTGAAATTCGTATGAAAATATACTGATCCTGATAATACTAATATTTATACTCTGGTTCTTTGCTCTAAATCTTGTGTTGAAAAGTACTAAATCTGATACTGCGCTATACTGGGTCTAGAATAATATCTCGTCATTTGGCACTGATTTACTGACTGTTATTCTAAACATGGCATAACAACAGAAAACAGACTTACTGAATTCATACTAAACTCAATACTCGACTCCTAGAATTCTCTTCTGGAATTTACTCTATTTTACTAAGCTAGAACTACTAACTTGCCGAAGAAACTGGCTTTACATACCTCAGTTTCTGATTTCCCGGCTAACTGGTGTAATTCGGCCAATACTCCGTTATTTCCTCCAACCGCATTCATATTTATAACAATTAGGACTAAATTCAACAATATCCTGGAAGAAAACATCACTTTTAATATATATATATATATATATATATATATAGCCCAAGCTTGACTTATCGAAAAATAGTCGAAAACTCGCTATTTCTCGGAAGTCCAGAAGGGAGAAATATTCACTTTAGGGCTAGGAGTATATGGACACTAATTTGGAGAAATTCCATTTACCTTAGCTTGGTAGGACGACGATTCGCCGGCCGAATTTCACGAAACTAACTCCGCAGGAATGCTCCCGGCAGCTTAATACTTCACTACCCAAGATTAATTCGAGTTTGGACCGTGTTTAATAGCGTAAACTGATGAAATTTTGTTGAATCTCCTCGTGCCCTCTGTTCATATATGGAAATTTAGAGGGCGTAAATGATTAAAAATCGAAGTGGGAGGCCCTTTTATTCTTGGGACCTTTAAGTTGCATTCGTTGAATGCGATTTATATAAGTCGCATTTGCCTTGCGACGCGCCGACTTGACGCTTGTCTGGTCTCTCGCCCGGCCCTTTTCCCGCACGTATGACATTCTAAAACTCTTAACCAACATGCGAATAGGCCATCTACATGTCAAGAATTTACGGGGTTTAATAGATAACTTACACCTCAACTGAAACTTAACACAACTCTAAAATAACATGACCGACAATCATATGCAACTCAACTACAAAAGTGCTCACATATGTATGCACTAGTCATTGGCCAAGCTCAATGATAAACTGCCCAACCAGTGGTATTCTGCCCAACCGAAACAAGGTTCGGTAGTAAAATAGTAATGGTAGCCACATGAGGCTCATAATCTGCCCAACCGAAACAAGGTTCGGTGGTAAAATAGTAATGGTAGCCACATGAGGCTCATAATCTACCCATCCAAAACTAGGTACAATGGTAAAATGTATAATGCTATGCCATGAAAATTTGTACTAAACTCATGAAATTTGAGATTCTCGAACTTGACCATGAATCACTAACCACTTAGGTAAGAACTCAAGATTTTTTTATTTGAAAAGAAAATGTTTCAATCTTTGGTATCGACTCTAGTAAACTTAAATAAGATTTAGCAACTATTCGAGATTAGGAACAATTAGAATTTTCATAACTATCTTTTAGAAAAGCTTAGGTGAAGGCATGAAACTTTTGCTCATTTAGTTTTTTTTCTAATACGAATTCGTGATAGGAAGTATAAGCTCCAACTAGTTCAACATAACAAGAGTAACATTAGTTTGACAAGTGAACAATGCTACAACATTATGGGTTTCAAGGGTTAATAGCATAAGAGTGAGGGTTCTCATATTTAGCAAGATTTTTAAGTCATAGAAGGAATAAGAATAACAACACTTTACTTTAGAAGTGATATAAACAAGAGTAGAACTAGCAATATGACTATCACAATTTGAGTCAACAATAAATAATAAAGCTTAGGATTCGTGTGACCCCAAGAGAAGGGTTATGCCTTTACATACCTTAATTACTTATGAACAAAGTAAGAACACAATATCAAGCTTGGGGAAGAGGGCTGGCAGGTCTTCTTGAGCTAGAAATGGGTTTCTCCCTAAAACCCTAAGAAGAGAGAAGGTAGAATTTAAGTAATCTAAACTTGCATGTAAGAATCTCTCCAGAAAAATAGCTTGATACTGGACTTACCTGGGCTTAGAAGGCTGGAGGAAGGGAGGGAGATTGGTTCTACAAGTTGAAAGTGAAAAAAATAGGCGTGAAGTTCGGGGAGAAACTATATATATAGACGCAGTGAAAAGGGCTGACTTACGGTACCTGGGCACTGTTACGGGACATAGATTCGATCTGTGGTCTGTAAATCATTTTGTATGTTGGACTAGACAAAAAATCATCGCTATGAAGTTTCATCTACGACAGCATGCAGTTCGTAAATCACTTCATAACTCTTATCCAATAGCTCAAAATATCTTGATCTCCACTTTGAAGATTGGGTACAGTTCGTAGAACGAATCTGTGATTCATGGATCAAAATAGTAGCTTAGAAAAATGGAACTTTCACTTATAGTGGTGATTTACTGTTAGAAAAATGCATTTGCGGTTTGTGGATTCCACTGTAAATCCTTAAACAGTAGCTCAAGAAATAAGGTACTCCACCGTACTTCGATCTGCATTTCGTAGAATCCATCTACTATTCGTACGTTGTCTAATAGGTCTATCCAGTCACCTTAAAATACTTGGCTTCCGTTCAAGATTCAATTTATGGATTGTAGAACTGATTTACGATTCGTAGGTCACATATGACACCAACAACAAATTTTTATGCAACTTTCACACTTCCATTAGTTAGATTTTCGGAGTGTTTACATGCTAGACTTAAGGATTCATACTCAAATAAACTCCCTAATTCATATGAATGATTACGTACTAAGGTTGGAAATCCCTTTCGGAAGTACGAGATGTTACATTTATCAAACAAAAATTGATTGGAAATTGATTTAGCATATCCAATTACCGACAAAGATCAAACCGCAATTTGGGTTGAATCTGATCGTGTATCAATATATTGCAATTTCAAATAGAGCAGTATTAACTTTTGCAACATTACATGCAAAAATAATTTCTAGTCCTTTTTTCTTTTCTACTGCTTGAAATTCAAATGTGTCAATAGCAATATATAAAAGAATGAATATCTATTTTTGAAAATAGACAATATATGTAAAAAGAAAATCGTATTATTTTTAATAACTAACTTGATGGGTACATTGTTATTCATTTGTTTTCTCGGTACACACTGCAACGTAAAGCAAAGAAAACTAAAATGAAAAACAATCATCAGGTAAATTTTTTTTTCTAAAATGAAAAACTCAATATATTATCAATGATAACTTCACTTGCCTTTTCACATCATTTGAATTTCCAATATAGGAATGTGGTGGAGAAAAATTTAGTAGTGCTATTCATCATATTTGGAGGCATGAGAGAAATAAATCCAAATGACAGCCATTACAAGAGGGAAAACAAGGAGGACAAAGAAAGAAGGTGGCTGAAGCGGACCCATAAACGATGGTAGAAATAAAAGGCAAATCACCGCAACTAGCATCATCAATATTGAACCAACTCCCCATTGACATTGCTCCATTTCTTGTGCCATGTTTTTTTCTTTTAATTCTTTTGTTGCTTCCAAAAAAAGTAGATATATGAAGAGTTATATAAATATATGATGGAGTGATAAATAATGGTTTGTGCTTGATATATATAGATGTAGTTTTTGATAGTGTTATTTCACAAAGGACGTGACGATTAGCTTGAAATTGTTACATGCCGCTTAATTTTTGTTTTCACATTTTATTTTGAATAAGGTGAAAAAAAGGAAATATTATATAGCAAATTTAGGAGAAATATTAATGACTTTTTTTTTCTAAAACAAGAGAGCAATATATATATATATATATATATATTATTGATCAAAGTGTATACAAATGAAATACTATTTATATTTTGTGACGCGATTATTAGCTTATTATTTTACACTAGTGTAGTAGGACGAAAAAGGTAAATAAACATTAATTATATGTAAAAATTGTTAAACATATTGACTCACTAATCTAACAATGCAGTTTAAATGAAAGAAGATATAAAACACATTGCATAGGATTATCAATTTTTTTTTCTTATGTTGCTCTCTCTGTTCGCAAGATGAGATATTAATATATCAGTATCAGATTATCAGTAAGATATTTAAATAATTATTAATTATTGAGAAAGAAGAAAAGAGTAAATTAAAGGAAAATGCATTAAACTGATGATGAGACTGTAAAGTACTGTAAATATATTCAAATAGTAATCTTTGGTAAATGCTCATTTGCCCAACTGTGAAAGCCAATTTATCCTGACGAATGCCTTCTTCTCGTTCACTACGCCCTTGTGCCACCTGCCCCTCATTCTCTTAAATATTTATAGTTATAAATACGGGCACTTATATTTCTCTCACAAAGCCAGAGATTATATTATATCTTAGAGAGAAAGAGAGAGAGGGAGTGGAGAAGAGATGAATAAAGATAACCATGTTAATATTGGGGGTTCAGGAAATAGAGGATTTCATGGCTATCGCAGACTCCCACAACCAACTCCTCCCTCTCCACCTGCTCCTGCAGGTACCTTACGAATGTTATCTTCTTTTTTGCTTTTCACAAATGCATTACCATTAATATCTAAAATTTTATGTATTTGTTCTAGCTTGAAGCACATACACTACTAGCCCTTTATGTATTCATTTTTCTTGAGGGACATTGTTTTTTCTGTAGAGTTAATGTGGGCTACTAATTAATTCAGTCACTCACTCTGATCCCTAATGATTATAAGTAATTGATTCTCTTCCTCTCAAATTTTCATTATGATATTTACCTCTATTAAGTCCTGAAAGTGTTTGTAGATATAAATATGGATCAGTTGATTTGAAAAAAATGAAGAGCTACAACTTGTGTATGTTTCTTAGCTTGCTTGTTGTATCATCTTCTGTAATGAGGGATTATATATGTATATTTTTTCTCAACTAACTATATATGATTATTACAACGACTTTAATTTCTAGAGTGGTTTTTCATATATATACATATTTGCAAAGCTAGTTGTTTTGTATCGATTGATCCTAGAATAGATCGATTTACGGTAATGATGGTCGACATGATCAATCCTGGTTTTCTTTTCCACTTCAAAGACAAAAGAAAACAAGTGGCATGCATGTAATTTCTACCTATTTTTTACACGTGTCTCTGCTCCTCTCCAAAAAGAATAAGAGAGAGAGAGAGAGAGAAACCGTCTAAAACTAGTCAATGAAAAATTAATTGTTTTACCAGATTCTAATTTTAGCTTAAGATTAATTGCTTTAATTACAGTTTGATGATGAGGAGATGTTCCTATATATCCCATGCTTAAGTGAATACACTTATATTACTCCCTGCTTCTAATAGACCGAGGAGATGGAACAAATTTAAATCGAGCTATTCAGCATTTCTTTATCCAAAGGTAAGAGGCAAACAACTAGCTAGATGGATAGTTTTAACACCTCCCCTAGTTGTATAGATATATGAAAACAGGGGGTAGTTTATAGTGTCCGTTACAATAAAATTTTGTCTTATTATATATTCCTATCATAATTATATTTACGGTAAAAGATATATAATAAGCCTTTTTATCAAAGGCGAGTTTGGATGGTTTGATAAATACGAGGCTTAGTTGAAGAGCAAACAAAATAAGATAGATGACGAGAACTATGTATGACTATGAAGAGTTTTCTGTTACTTTAATTAGTCTGTATTCACACCATGTTTTGTCGAAATAATAATGTGCATTTTTAGAATTTGGTGTTTACATACATGAATATTTTCCAAAATAGGCTCTCATCGACTCTTCTTAGTGCTGCAGTCTTGTATACTACTCTCATATCCAGCTAGCTAATTAATTAATAGGTGAAACATAACCATTAGACTTGGAAAAGTTGGAACTTTTGTGATCGATAATTAGAGGAAGATTTGGATGATATATACATTTTTTTTTTTGAAAAGATAATAATTTCACTCTGTTGGTGCCAATAACAACAACGCAGAAGATTCTGAATGCACCATTCGGGAGCAAGACCGGTTCATGCCAATAGCAAACGTGATCAGAATCATGCGCAGGATCCTTCCTCCCCATGCCAAGATATCGGATGACTCCAAAGAGACCATCCAAGAATGTGTCTCTGAGTTCATAAGCTTCGTAACTGGCGAAGCCAATGAGCGTTGCCAGCGTGAGCAGCGCAAGACCATCACCGCTGAAGACGTGCTTTGGGCCATGAGCAAGCTTGGTTTTGATGACTACATTGAACCCTTAACTTTGTACTTGCAGCGTCATCGTGAGTTTGATGGTGGTGAGCGTGGATCCTTGAGAGGGGAGCCTTTGCTGTTGAAGCGCCCAATGGTTGATCCAGCTTCAGGTTGCAGCATCACCCCCTATCACCTGCCTCCTTTTCCAATAGCCCATCACCATGGCTACTTTGCCTATCCACCACCAATTGGCAACTATTATATGCAGGGGGATGCATCAAATGGAAGCACTTCTCAGGCTGCTGTGGATAGTGAAGTTGAGTCTCCTGCCAAGGAGGATAAGGAGTGATCAGTTTCTCTCCTGAAGGAATTAAGCTTGTTGAAACTTCAAGAGAAGTAGACTGTCTTTCCTCTCAATCTTGTTGGCATGACATCCCTATTTTGCCAAGTTTAGGAATGTTTCTTTCGAACTAAGTGAGCAAAATGGTGGCCACTCCAATTGGCTTTTTGTATATTTTGCTGCATGTCTATTTTGAGTATTCAGTTGGTGATTGCTTGTGACTTGCATATATTTTGATGCAAAATCCTTGAAACTAATCAAACTTACCTAAATCAATTTGCTGTAATGGACGCAATGTTAGCAGAAAGAACGCTTAGCTAGGACAGACTATTTTGGTCAAAAACATATCAGCTGTTTACCATCTCAAGTTCACTGAAGCATAACAGAACAAATTATCCTTTCCAACATGCTCATGTACCCAAAAAGATGAGGAACAACACGAGGAAGAAATAAAGTCATATAGTGCAAAAAGAAAATTAAACCCAAGTACATTCTCAACAAGGCAAACTTAACTGCAATTGCTGTCTCGCCAGGACAAGTTCTGGAGAACAAGATGATACCAACGACAATTCTGGTAGGATCTAATGGAAGCTTTTAAACTTCAACTCCCAATGCACCGTCTTTTAAACTCATGATCATCTTTCTCTTCAGTATCTTCTTCCCGCTCAATATCATGTATTTTAATCCCGCGATCATCTTCCTCTTCCGTCTCTTCTTCCCCTTCAATATCTTTATCACCCTCACATCTTTTCCTTTGTGGAATCACTTGAAAGAATGAAGTTCTCCAGTCTCCTGTCTCCAAGTATTTCAGAAGTATCTCTACCACTTGATTGACTGTTAGGACCTGCACAAGAAAAATACAAGTCAGACAAACAGAGGGTTTTCAGAATTTTCCACACAAACCATATAGTAAACTGGCCACTACCAATTTATTGGCAAAGAAAAGAGAATATACTGTTGACCATATTACCAGTCTAACAACCAAAAGAATAGAGCATATAGACTTTCCATATGTTACCACCAATCATATGTTCTCTCAAGATGCAAGAGCCCCGTGATACACCTAAGCTTTATATATGCCCTCTATTGAAATGCTCAATACCATCATATCTGTTAATATTTGCATTATTATATCCTTTAAACTCATAAGCGAGAAACATTTCAAGTAAAGGAGAGGTTTAATGCTTTTATTATAAAAGAAACCATTATGGCTATCACTTTTACACTAGTCATTTGGTTTCTGATATTCTCATGTTACGGAGTGATGATTTGAAGTACGAAGTAGGAGAGATTGACTATTGATTAAGATGAGCAAAATTACCTGACAAATGGCTCTCGACCTGTTTAGAACCTGTTTTTAACCCATTCCATTACGGGTTCAAAACCACTTGACCTATATTTACCCATATCTTAAATTAGGTTGAGAGCGGACGGGTTGGGCTGGACACACAAATATGAGTTGAATTTGCCACTACTAGTTGTGCCAAAAGATATAAGATTCACTATTCATGCATCTGCCCAGTGGCGTCAAATATCAATAACACGCTACTGGATCGTTCATGTTGCTAATATAAAAACTTCTTCTCTGCCAAAATATATGCTCAAAATGATGAACCAAAATATTACTAGAAAGATAAATGGTGCCATTAAATACATATAAGATAATTAGAGGTCCATCATCTTTGAGATATTTATCAATGTAACATTGAATTATTACCATGGAACTGGATAGCTTAAATTGGTGTGGCATATATTGAAGGAAACACAAACAAGATTCTTTTAGCTTCACGATAAAGCTCAATAGCCATAGTTTCTCAGACTAGTATGTATGTCCTACAATCTATTGGTGCCTCTTGAATAATTCCATCTTGAAAATAGCAGAAACAATTTGAAACTAACAGTTTATACTTTAGCCATGCTCGTGACATGTCTTTTACCTCGGATTACATTCATATGTTAAGCATTTCGATGTTCTTAACCATATGGAGCCCCTAACCCTAGTACTCCAGAAAACTATGAGCCAATAATCCAATCTGCTGATCATTGACATCCTTTAACAAGAGAGGTCAAAGTCAATGTACCCAACCACATATTATACGGGAAAAAAAGAAAAGAAAGCATAGTACTTCATTGATGTCCTGCAGAATCACAGCAAAGCATTTAAAAAAAGTTTATATAGCAAGTCATGAAACAGTCTTTAGATTTTCTTCAAGCATAGATACAGGGAGCAGGTTCTTTAGAGTTCAGCTTCAAGACATATCGAGAGCCTTATTAGCCACTGCTGTATTTCCAGGTGAACTAATTGAGGCACATAGCATAGAAGCATGCGCTAAATAGTCGTCTTAACCAGCAAAAACAAATGTCAAAAATAAAGAAGGTCGCAAACAGTCAGATATTACCTCAGTAACATAGTTTACAATGCAGGGACTTAAGGCAATAGAGAGAAGTAATTCAATGATTCACAACACTGAAAATACCTGGGAACTAGACATCTTTAGGTAAGTTCCTATTGGGAGTTTTGCTGTTTGAATCCCTTGGTCTTCTGCTTTTCTCATGGTTAGCCCTTTCCACCGATTCCTATCCACCAATCCACCAATGATATATATATGCTTTGGATCAAGGACGTCTAGTGTTGTTTCTGAGTCTGCAGTGAGATATATAAGGTGTTCCTTCTGATCTTGGAATGCCTCAATATATGGCCGGTTCTCCTTCTCAATTATCCACTTGTCAAATCCTGGTAGTCGCTGCAACTGATCTTGCATTTCTCCTTGACAGCCAGTCAACCAAAGGTGAGCAGGACAACTGCATCTTCCATTCATAGCATAACAGTACATGATCTGCCATAAATCCAATAGCTTTAGCTTGTTCGCTTCAAACATATAAGGTAAAAGTGCATGTGTAAGCAGCAAGAAACGGGAACAATTAATTCAAGATTCAGCTTCATGCCAAGAGTATTCCAGTATTCTGCCACTGTCGCAGAAACCCTATTTAATCAAATCAGCTAAGGATGTTGGAATAAATACAGCGATTTTGGGCTTCTTGCATCAGAAGTATCTTATGTGAAGAAGCAACATTTCACCAAACATAAGTGGTGTCTCCTAGTCAGACAGATCAAAGCACCTCGAGATTAGATTTTTATAACCAACTCGCACCTGTTTGAGCTTCTGTCCAATCCCAAAAAAGAATAACCAGTCCGATAGTATATTGGATATATTTAATCGTGAAAATTTATAGTACATAGAAAAGAATTACAAACAAATATATATGCACCCACAATGAAATTAGATATTTTGACCTCCTACTTCTAACCTGTCATTCTTTTTTCATGCGGAAGTATGAAATTGTTTTTATTTTGTTTGGGTGATCACACTATTTTGTTTCCTTTCCTCAATGTTCTGCGGTACTTTTCTATTAGTTGTCATGTTTTTCTTCACTACCATTTTTCATTTTCATTACCGCTTCAATTTGCTACAATTGAGACGACCGACTCTTCTACCTCTATGAGTTCGGGGTAAATTCTAGTACACTCTACCCTTTCGCTGCGGGTATGTTGATGATGTTGTTGTAATAACGAAATGCAGTCATGTCGAGAAAGATTGAAAAGGAAGAAACTTGACCAAAAAAGAAGAAAGAAACCTGTTGAACGAGGCTATGGAGCTCACTTGAATTCATGAGGTGATCAAACTCGAGATCGATAACTAGATTTTGGCCAATTTCTTTAGCTTTGGTGAGCCTCTGCATCTTCTTTCCTTTTTCCTCGGAGCGTTGGTCCATTCTCTCTTTCCTCAAACACTTCCTCGACTCTATCAACTTTTGCTTCTCCTCTTCGGTGGCGCCGGCCAGCTTCTCCTCCCATTCCTTACGCTTGCGCTCTCCTTCTCTCTTCTTCTGCTCTTTCAGCAATGCCTTTTTCTCCTCTTTTTTGGCCTCGTATCGTTGCTGCTTTAACAGTTTCTTCTGTGCGTTTTTCGAGAGCGGTAGACATGGCTGCTGCCGTTGGTCGAGGACTTCGTCTTCTTTCTCACCTGCCTTGGACTCCATTGTTTTCCCTTCTTCCGTAGACCCGTTGCTTAACATTGGGGCTTTAACAACAGGGCTCCGGAACTTTGGGCCTCCACTACTCCACTCCTGCCCCGGCCCCGGAAGAGTGTTATTTTTGGAAACTATTTAAATATTTTTATTTCTATTTTAATTTTTAATAATATGACTCTTTTGTACTGACTAGTCACTAGATATAAAAGTTAAGTTGTTATAAAGAGAAGAAAAAACGAAAAAGACATACGGTATGTTTTTTAGGAATAATATTCTTAGTAGGTGTTTGGATATGCAATTTCATGTTGTGATGAAATCAGCATTTGGACATGCGATTTTATCTCATAATTTCAAATCATGAGATGAAATCTCAATTTGTCTAAAAAACTTGATTTGGATTTCAAATCATGAGATGAGATTTTTCAAATACAAAATTTAACCAAGAAGTTTATATTTTGTAAAACAAAATCTACCATTTTATATATACCAACTATATTTACCAACCATTTATTTAATAAATGTAAACAACCTTTGCCAAATATTAGATTGGATATAAATAGTTTGTCAATCTTTATAGGATTATATTAAAGTGTAGTATACTGCAAGTCATGTTTAATTTTACTTTTTATTGAACTAAAGTTCAGTTTTTAAGTTTTTTTTTTAATGATTTTATGAAAATGTATTATATTTTATTATGAACTTTTACTTATTTGGTAAGATTGTATAAGAATTTGGGCAATTTGAATGGTTTTTACAACTTATGGGGTTCTTATGTTCATGAGAAAAAATACAACTTAAAAATCTCAAATTGCAGGTCCAAACAAAACTTCAAACTACATCTCATATAATTTCATATCATGATTTCAAATCATGATTTCATCTCGCATGGCCAAACGAGCCCTTAATGTATATTTTGTAACTTATGCGTGTCCCTTGTATTAATAAAACAGATTTTAAAAATAATACAAATAATATTTAAAATATGTGTTTGTATAATAATATAATAATTCAGAAAAAAATTATAAATTTAAAATTAATAATGATCATATTTAAAAATTTAATCCAATCCAATTATTCTTCATTCAGTTTGTTCTGATACTTGCTTCGTTGAGTAGAATCAACATTTGATTGAAAAATAAAAAAATCGTTCATGTTTACATGAGCACTTAAATGCATGCATTATATGTATATTTCACGTTATATTGTTACAAAACCTGTATTACTATATACTATTAACTGATTAACATTTAATATGAATATTATCATTACGAAGAAAAATTGAACACAGAGTTATATGGTATATTAGAACATATAGTATATGTTATTCTTTTAAAATTAGCACTTACGAAATCGTATTGTGACTTATTACTGGTTTATTCTGGCACTAATAAATAGATATCATATCACAAATATATTATGTATTTGTAATTGATCATTTAGTAATTGTTATGCCGCCAAACTAAGAAAGACTCATCAAAATTAGTAAAAACAACCAACGGTGTTTGCAATTAGGGGATGTTGCTTATATCACACTCTTTGGGGTGCGACTCTTTCACGGACCTTGCTAATGCATAATGTTTTGCGCATGACTGCCCTTTCTTTAATTTTTTTTTCAAAAGTCTAAACATAATATTGTTTTGCAATATAAATACAAGTTTATTCAACATGTAATTATTTATTAAAAGGTAAATAAATTTCTAAATATTAAATTTTTTTTTTTGAATTTAATTAATTTTAAAATTCTAAATATTAAAATAATTAAATGACTATTTTGTTCAATTATGAATTCTGTTTTAAAATAGAGTGAACAACATTTTGCTACAGGGGGTCATACTTTAAATATTTAGTAATAACTTAATTTTAAAATTTTCATTTTACCCCTTATGAGATGATTTCAGCTCAAAAATTTTTACCTTCCTCCCAATCTATGTATCTAATCAAACATCTTCACATCAATTGAAACGGAAGAAACAATGTACATTTAACTAAAGAGAGTGAATAACACGAACACTTGATTAATTGAAATAACTTAGAGTATGTTGTGTTTCTATATTTTCTTCTTTTTTAGATTACACAACCCTTAAAAAGGGGAAAAAAAGAAGAGAAGAATTCAACATATTAATGCAAAATAAAGTTACACTTTTTAATTTATTTTCTCATACCGTGAGTTAAAAAATTATGATGAATAACTAGTTAGTTTAAAAAAATAATAAGTTAATAAAATTATAATTGATTTTAAAGTCTTAAGTGATAGAACTTTTAATATATAATTCACGTTTCATAAACATAATTTATAAATAGCATTCCTCTAACACTTGCGATTTATAAAAGTAAAGTAAAGAGCAAAGAAAAAAAATGAAAATAAGGATCAATTCTGGGGTGGTGTATCATTCATCAAATACAATTTATAAATCATATTCCGCAAAGACGAATTATAAATCGCATTATACAATATTGGTTTATCCATTGCGTTCAAGAAATGTAATTACAAATCGTGTTCAAGAAGCGCGATTTATAAATCGCATTTCTCAAATATGATTTATGAACGATATATATTGCATTCTTAAAAGCCGATATACAAATCACATTCTGTAAGCACGATTTATAGAACGCATTCTGGAAATAAAATTTATAAACACGACTTATAGATAGCATTTGAAAAACATAATTTGTAAATATATTCGACAAACAATTTATTAATCGTATTTGACAAACACGATGTCAGTAACAAAAGCAGTAAGCCGCATGAATTTGTTCAAATAAGGAAAGATTTAAGAAGCAAAATTTTAGTCAATTTTAGAGTACTAAATATTAGGAGTTGTTACATTTTACAATTAAGTAAAAATTCAATAGTTACAACTTCAATTAATTTTAAAGTCGTAAATATTAAGATAATAATTAATTAATAAAAATAAATGACCATTTTATCTATTATAGAATCTTTTAATAAATGACAAAAAGTTCAATCAACATTTTAAGGGTCTTTTTTGCTTTTAATACAATGTAAATAATTGAATTTTCATTTTTGTTGTTCAATATATAAATAAAAAATATTATTTTAAATATATTTATAAATAATTTAGGTAAATATTATGAGACTTGAAATTTGAGATAGGAGTAAAGGTGGTGAAAGTGGGGGCTAAGGGGCGGGGATATAAACGTGAAGTGTGTCGAAGAATGATGAGGATACAATTAATATGTATTGTCTAAATGCAGAATTTGTTTTTCTCTACATTAGAAAAATTTTGAAATTAAGCAAACATGAACAAACTTACAAAACTTATTGAACACACCCATAATAATTACTTATTTGAAATAACAATTTAAATGCATTTAACTTTGCATATCAAAAAACTTTTGTAACTTCTTAATAATTATTATTTTTATATAAAAATAAACGAATGAAATATTTAATATTTTATTCCATATATCTCACATTATAGTTTAAATTTTGTATGTGAGATGGAATTTTATTTTATATGTATATCTTAATTTATCTACCTATATTATATTAAAAGTGTGAAGATTTTTAAAAATATTGATTAAATTTTTTGTCATTCACGAAAATACCTCATAATAGACGAAATAATCATTTACTATTTTTATACACTTATTATTTTTAATTATTTTTATCACTTTATTTTATCATATTAGGTTTTCTATTTATGACATCTCTATTTGTGGTGTAAATCTAAAAAAAATAAAAAATTTCCAACAATTTTTTTTTTGATAGTCGCGAATTTATTTTTACTTTATATTATATTAAGCTTTCTACTTATGGCATAACTTTATTTATAGTGTAAATCTCAAATTTTTAAAAAAATAAAAAGAAAAAAACACTTCCACGGAACAAAAATTTCCCTTTATGATTTGGAGACCTCTTTTTTCTTTTTGATTGTAGGAAAGTTTTACAAAATAATAATTAAAAAAAAGTTTCACAAAAGTTTCCTTTTTTTTTCTTTTCTATGGTCATAATTTATTTATTTTGCCTTTTTTATTTTAAAAAATTATTTTAAATCGTAATGTCTTAATATTTTTATACTTTTAAATTCTTTTTTGGTTTATAATTTCTTCCATTTTTATAAAAAAAAATTAATAATTACATAATTTAATTCATGAACTCTTCTGTATTAACACCTTTTATTCAATCTTCAACCTTATGTTTTCATGTTAGCCTATCTTCTTCTTTTTTCTGTTAAAATTTTTTTAATGTTGTGGATTTGAAAAATACAATGATAATTATTATGTCAACTTGTTTGTATTCAAAATAATTTAAATTAGTTTGTCTCCTTTAGTGAGTCAAATATTGATACTATGTTATCTCCTTTAATTGAGTTTTATATTGATATTATGTGATTTAGAATTTTGTGTTATTTATAACTGACATTCTTCGTGTACTCATACATCCACAAGTATCATCTATTCAGGCAAAGTAATTTTTTTTATCTCATAAAATAATTTTTTTATAGAATTATAAATTATTATAATTATAACTCTTGTCACAATTTATTTTTAAAAATATTACAGTGGAATCTGAAAATAATTTCGTAAATAAAATTATGCAAATCAACAACTTAAAACGATATAATTCTTATTGGATAATAAAAGTCTTATAATTGGAGTTGGATCAGTAAAGAGTATAAAAAGTGAACAAAGGAAGGTGCACAAATTACTATAACATTTTGACGAAGAGGTAATAATTTTTTTTCGTATCATATTCTATATTTATATTTTATATTTTTAGATATATGTTTGAGTTCTTATATATATATAATATTGACCATTAAAATTTAGTTTTTTGTAGGGCATAAAAGTTTATTTACACTTTCTAATAATTATATATTGAAAAGTGAAAAAAAAATATTTACTATAATACAAGATCTGTTACATCATAAACAGATGCATTAATAGTGTTAATCGAAATTTTCTACCAGTAAACAAGGAGATTGATATTGGGTTCAATGACAATATTATAGTTCAGGAATGCAACAGTCAGTTTTTCTACTGTTACATTTTCAAACAATTTTGTTTCTTATGAAGAAGCAATCTTTCGGTAGAACAATCTTTGGTAATTTCTTTAAATTTCATCCATTAATCTAACATTCAATATATGCATAATATTTTACTCCTATTTACTTAACAAAATATTCTTTGTAGATATAAGTACGAAAATCCTTATAAATATTAATTGAACTTTTTGTCCTTCGTTAAAATATTCTACAATAGATAAAATTGTCATTCACTATTTTACTCAATTAGTTGTTATTTAGTTATTATAGATCTTTGCTAATTTATAAAATGCAAAACTCCTAATATTTAGTCTTTAAAATTGACTAAAATTTGGCTTCTTAAAATCTTTTCTTATTTGAATTATATTAACAGTCCTAACATTTCAGACTTTCAATTATAATTCTATTAACTTATATATCAATCCATTATTTATCAAACTAACTAATTATCTATCCCAATATTTCAATACGGAAAAAATAAATTAAAGAGTGAAGTTTTATTATGTATTAATACGTGAATTCCTCCTCCTTCTTCTTCTTTTAAAAAAGCTGATAATAATTTTTTTTTAGAAACATAACATACTTTAAGCTGTGTCAATTAATCGAGTACTCTTGTTATTCATTTTTTTTAGTTAAATCTACACTATTTCTTTCATTTCAATTTATGTGAAGTGTTTGATTAAATTGATAGATTCTGAGAAAGAAAAAAATTTGAGCTGAAATAATCTTATAAAATTTAAATATAATTATTATTAAATATTGAAACTATGAAGCCTCGTGACAAAATATCATTCACCTTTTTTAAAAACATAATTCATACTTGAAAAAATAGTTATATCTTTTAATATTTAGGATCTTAAAATTAACTAAATTTTATGCATTAATTTTTTTTTAAATATATAGAAAATACTAATAATTATATGTACATATAATTATCAAACGTTATTTCTATGACATTTTTATTTATTGAAACAAATATTAGAACAAAATGAAGAACAAACTATTAAATTGGGTCACTGTTAAATATAATCATTTATCAATTTGAAATTAATAATTTTCTTTCTATTTCTTATATTGTTATACAAACACATTTTTTAGATATGATTTATGCTATTTTTATAAATTTATTCTTATTAATATGAAGAACAAGCGCAAGACGCGTACACTTAGACTAGTTCACTAAAAATGCATTTATTGATACACATGTTTTGGTTAAGGTGCTTTTGTAAACAAGAATAACATATCAATCAAACCATTTAAAGTACCGAGTTAAGATAAATGAGTATGAGAACTAAAGACATGAATTTGAACTAAAAGCGGATGTTTGTTTGGCCATGCGAGATGGAATCATGATATGAAATCATATGAGATGAAGTTAATGTTTTGTTTGGACATACAATTTAAAAATATTTTAAGTTGTATTTTTTTTCTCATGAACATAAAACCCTCATAAGTTGCGAAAACTATCATTTTTTTTAAATTTTTATATAATTTTACCAAATAATTAAAAGTTCATGACAAACTATAATAACATGTCAGAAAACCATTTAAAAAAAATATAATATTTATTGATCGAACTTTAGTTCAATAAAAAGTACTACTTTTCCCATATAGTTGGCAAACTTATCTGATGTAAATGATTAGCAAAGATTGGCAAGAGATTGCAAGAGTAATAATACCAATAACAAATTTTATTTACATCTAAAATAAATGATTGGTAAATATAAAATGACGGGTTATTTTTTTTATAAAATATAAACTTGTGAGTCAAATTTTATATTCAAAAAAATTTATCTCATGATTTAAAATTTCACTCAAAATTTTTAAAAAATTTAAAATTTTATTCTAAAATTTAAAATTTTATTCTAAAATTTAAAATTAAATCGTATATGCAAATATTAATTTCAAAATCATGTCCAAACGCAAACATATTATAATAAGATATAGAAATAGAATGAAATAGAGGGACATGAAAAGAAAAAAACTCAACCAGTTCAGTAAAGTAAATCTGGGGATAAATACGTGCTGAAGTCAAGAACTCGGATGTGTTGGCTTTCTTTTTTTTCAACTACTGCTTGCTACTCTCTCTCTCTTGTCGAAAGAAAAAACCCACTTCCCTTCGGAGCTAAATGTCCTAAAACTCTCTTTGGACAGAAAGCGACAGAGCAGCCATGGCTTCAAAGCTCCAACTCCAGCTCAAGGAGCTCGGATCCAAGCTTGACAACCCTCCATCTAGTAAAGACTCTCTTATCAAGCTCTTAAAGGTGCTCTCAAGCCCCCTCTTTCTTCTTCTTCTTCTTCTTCTTCTTCTTCTTAATTCTTCTTCTTTTTTTCTCCTCTTAATTTTGCGAGAAAAACTTGTTTTTGTAATTATTCACATTGAGTGCACTGTTTCCAGTTGTGTTCTCCTTTTTTTTCTTTTTTCTTTCAGATGATATTTACTGAGCTGAAGCTCATGCAGTCTTGCCCGTTATTTCAGTTGAATTAGGGTTCGTTTTACAGATTCATTTCCCCACCTTTCCTTAAGCGGCAAAATTCGATAAAAGTTTGCTCTTTTTCGTTTTTATTTTGGACATAATGTGAAATTTAGGTCTTTTAGTTTCTTCGTACATGCGGTTTCATTATATGTATTAAGCTACCTTTCTACTTCTGAACCCGTTTAAAGTGCAGTACGATTCCTTCTAACGATTCTTGATGGCTTGTTGTGTTTTCCACCTTCTCAATTTAGGGAAAATTTCCATTAAGTTCTTACCCTTTTTATCCTATTTAAGTGAATCAAGAAACTGAAGAAGGCTTTCGACTTTAGGTTGCAGATGAGATTCCTTCGCATAATTAAAGCTTTAATGGGTTCCTTTGACTTCTCCCCCTTTCTTAGGAATATACAAGCACGTGTATACACGATGCTGGATAACTTTTTTTCTTCGTACACTGTGCTGGATGAATAGCTATATATTATGTGTCAGTTTGCTCAATAGAAACATCATCTACTATTCTTTTTTTATTTGTTGGTAAACAATGATCTCCTTTTAGAGACTGCATGTTTCCTATGCATACACGGCTCTGGGAAGCTTGTATTCCGAAATGCTGGAATTATTTTGTCATTCTGCTATAGTGCCACTAGGATAGACACATTTCAATGTAGTTTGATTTTAATTTCAAACCAAATTAAGGCATCTTAGTTTATATTAGACACTGCATCATTTTGACAAGCTTGCTGATGAGAAAATGGTCATATCCTCTAGAAGGTAGAACCTATGACTGGCTTTTGGGGGAAACTTCGCAATTGACAATTTGAACAGAATCCAGAGCACCTTTTGCTACAGTTGTCAAGTGATTTGTTTTTAAAATAAAAATTAGGGATGGGAAACCATGCCACTCTTGGTAGTTACACCATATCATAAACACAGAATTTTATCTGTCTCTAGCGGCAGATGCAGAGAAGAAGTGTCATGTCATGCTGCTAGTCTCTCAAAATTTCCTGATTTTGGTGCTACCAATAATTTGAAGAAAAATTCTGTTGCTTGAGATGTATCTGTTTTTTACCATAGCAGCTCTCGCTAAATACATGTAACTCTTCAAAGAGGGATGCATTTAATGGCTACTCTACATAGAGTATTCATCTGGATCAGTTCAGTGTGATGGAAGTTTTGATTTCAGGAGGTTCTGATGGAAAATGACTCAGTCTTTAGCGAGGTCTTTGGTTAATAGCAGTTAAATCAATCAATTAGTCGATCTACTAAGTTTCAATCCTAAACTACTGGGGTCTGCCTTATAAATCCCCTGGATCCATCAACTCATTCCAGTACTAATATACATATAAATTTTTTTTTTCTGGCCAGACAATGTTTTTTCTAAAAGTAAAGATTCTCTAGATCTCACACTTAACCCTGCACGGACGTACAAGTCCGTTTATCTTAGCATCAATGGCCACACTTCAATTCCAATTAGAGCAGTTAAGGCATGACATAAGAAATTTACTTGACTCAGAGTAGGTCGTAATGGTGTATTACCCATCAGTGCTGGGGTGTTTGCTCATCTAGTTAATGGTATCTAAAGCTGATACTTACCAAAGCTGGTTCTGTATCTCTCCTGCAAGTTTCAGTGTCTTCTTTGTTCTATTTGGGATCTTCCAGAGCAAAATAGCAAGGAAAGTCGTACACTGAGCGTGGTTTATGGTCAATTTGGTCGATATATTTGCTTGGATGGCTTTTACAGTAGATCTGCCTCTTTAGTTCTGTTGGCTATGCCTTCTTTTTTATTTCCATCCGGTGCGTGATGCCCGCTTTTGGAGCCCTGATTAATCCCGATTCGTGTCGGAAAGTTCATCTTGGGAACAAAGCGCTTCCCACCAGAGGTGGCTCCATTGTTAGTGCTCGAACCGAGACCTTTGGTTAAGGCTATAGGAGTACATTGGAGATAGTAATTCTTTTTGGTATGTCCTTATTTTTCACTTTTGTGGAAGTTGACTGGCAAAGTTATGTTTCTTGATTAATGCGTGACTGACTTGGCCAAGTACAACAAGCACAATAAGGTGATACTCTTTCTTGACCCTTCAATAAGGTGGCACTCTTGATTCTTGCAAATCGAAAAGGTAAAGAAATCTCATGCTTCATTTTCATTTCCTTGCATTTTAGATATTCTATCCTTTAAGGGCTCGTTTGGTAGGAGGGATAAGGGATAATCCCTGGATTACTTTTTGGATGGGTTTATCCCACGTTTGGTTGGGATAAAATCTCCGGATAACTTATCTCGGAATTAGTTATCCTGAGATTATAGTGTTATATTTATCCTCAATGTGTGGGACAATCCTGAGATAACTAATCCTGGAATAACTAATTCTGGGATAACTTGTTTCCCAACCAAACGATCCCTGAGTAATTAATTAAGCCGGAAGATATAAACTTCCCCTGCTTGCTTAAAAATTTAAGACTTCTTTAAAACCTTTTTCTGATGAATTTCTTAAACCTTTTTAACACTCATCATTAATTGAAATTTTAGTTTATCTTTAAAATAATACTCCCTCGTTTCAGTTTACCTGTCTTACTTTCCTTTTTAGCCCGTTTCAAAAAGAATGCCTCTTTCTTTTTATGACAACTCTTTAGTTTTAACTTTCCATGTGACATGTTTGAGACCACGAGATTAAAGGACATTTTTGTACATTTTACATATCTTTAGTTTGAAATCACAAGATTCAAAAGTCTTTTTAAGCTCCATCCCAAGTCAAAACCAAACAAAGAAATTGAAACTAAGGGAGTAATAAAAAATTTAGAAGATATGAAGCTGTTATTTGGCACTTTAACATAGTGCCAGGAAGGACAGCCAGTTGTAATGACACATTGCAGCTAAATTTCAACCAGGAACTTGCTCACCCGACAACAACTGTGACATGTTAGTGTTGACCTTTAATGCTTCAAATGATGTCCGACCAATTCTATGTGCTCTCGCATTTACTTTCTTAAAGTTTGCATGTTGCGCTACATCAGTTGATCAACTAGCTAATTGCCTGATATGAGTGTCATTTTCTGATAATTCGAAGCCACCATATTTGTGCTCTTTGAAACCTTCTCAGTTTTAACATTTTGTACACTTTGCTTGCTGCTACTTTCTAGTTATAGGCCTTTTTTAACACCGTACTAATGGTTGTACTGCATCAAAGTTTTGAGCTAACTGTAGTTTGACTGTTCTTGTCTTGATATTCAGTCTCTTGAGAAGAGTCAATGAGCAGATCAATTGTTTGAGATTTTGAATTGGACACTTCTTTTGAGTTCTATTCCTTGTATAACTCTATGGTTCCTATCCAATTAAAAAGTCTTGAGCTCTATGTATCCAGCACTTTTTTTTTCATATTTATCGGATGTCCCTGAAGGGGACATACCCAGTACAGTTCTTAATATGTTCTTACTTTTCCTTAGAATTAGAATGAGAGAAAAAGTACACGAGAAAAATACGCTAACCTCCGCCTCTGCTATGTGGTAACACGATTTATAGAGTCTGACACCTGCCCGGTGCTAGAAGGTCGGTTTTACTTGTATTCTTTTTGTACGATTGGATGTGAGGGTTTTGCTTGTACTTCTAAAAAGGGATATTCAATAATTGTCTATTGCATATGGGTTTTAAAGAGGTAGTTTTCAATTCTCAAACTGCTTTTGTAACCTCCTGATCGCTTTAAGGTTTGTGTTATCGCACACTTGAGATTCAGTTATGTGCTTGAACTTTCCGTTGCAGTAATGTTTGATTGAATCTATTACAAACTTGTAATGTATGATTGGATTTTTCACAAGCAGCAAGGTTCAGCATTTCTTTCTGAGTTGGAACAGTCGCCGCCAAAAGCTATGTTGGAGGCCATGCAGCCCTTACAAGCTGCTATAGTTAAACCAGAACTCCTAAAACATCAAGATAGGGAGGTTAAGCTTCTTGTTGCCACCTGTATCTGTGAGATAACAAGAATTACTGCACCTGAAGCTCCTTACAGTGATGATGTTCTAAAGGTAATAGTAATATAATGGTAAAGAGACTTGATGTCACATTTATGTGCCCTTGATTTTCCAATGGAGCAACTAAAAACCTGTTTTGTGCTTTGGTTCGTGGCAGGACATCTTCCATTTGATTGTGAGCACTTTCAGCGGCCTAGGTGATATAAATAGTCCATCATTTGGGAGAAGAGTTGTCATCTTAGAAACTCTAGCAAGGTATAGATCATGTGTTGTAATGCTGGATCTCGAGTGTGATGATCTTATCAATGAAATGTTCCGGACTTTTCTCAATGTTGTCAGGTGAGCTTTATCTTGTATTAAAAATCTTGTCAGTAAACATTGTGGCAGACATGTCACCTAGTAATGCTGCTGCATTCTCTGTCCTTTCTGAAGAATTTGGCTCATCGGCTAGAGTTTTAATATTTTATTCTGTTTAAAAGAAAATGTTACGAATTTCTGGTCTTTGATGACATTTAGTATCTTTTTTGGTAAGGTAAGTGATTTTATTAATCCTGGAAAAGCTCATGTATTCAAGCAGTATTCTAATAAGCAGAAAACATACATTAAAATATGGGTCTCTACGAAAGACACCTATTCTTCTGTACAAATAGGGATCTCATTGGTGCATCAAAAAGGAAAAAAAACTCAAGAAGCTATTTTTCAAATGTACAAAGTCATTTTCAATCTGTTTGAATGTTCCTTTCTTTCTCTCTTCTCATACTACCCATGTAAAGACCAAAGGGGCAACCTTCCAGTCCTTCGCCTTCTTTTTCTGCTTTAAATGCCTAGATATGTGACTCCTTTCTTATTGTACCTGACATCACCCAATGTGATCTGAAACAGTTCAAAATCACCCTCCACTGACTTGACGCCACCTTACAATGCAATTACATTTAATAACTTTTTGATAAGGCTAATGATTTTATTGGGACATTTAGTAATGAATTGTTGGTTTCCTTCCTAAGCATGTCAACTCAAACAATCCTCTCATGTATTCCTTTTTCTCTTTCATCGGCTCTAACTTATGCATACTTGGCCAAAATTTCGTTAACATTTCCATTCAATGGGATGGCTTGAACTCTAGCAGTTGTCTTTGTGTATTGTTGATATGGAAACTTCTCTTATACTCAATGGTGCTGAAAGGTCTTAGTAGGGCCAAACATGGTTTGCCTCTTTTTGCTTATGAACGTGCCAAACAATGAGATGTAAGAGAAGGAGAAAGATCAAATCCTGCTATACAAAGAGAAGAGAGGGAATAATAATTTCTTTTTGATCAAATAAAAGTTTTCTTTGATAATGAGGCCAACTTGGTCGTATATAAGAGGTATACCAAAAGAAGAGGAACCTACAAAAGATGGTTCTTTCCAATAGACACCCAATCCTTTATACAAACAGGAATTACATGGGTAGAGATGGAGACTATTCATCAATTGAGAAAAGCTCATTTGCGCCCCTTCAAAAGTCCTATCTCTCTCTTTCCAAATGACCCACATTAAAGCAAGGAGAGCAACATTTCAAGCCGTGTGCCTTCTTCTCCTAGCTCCACACTTCCAACTACACATCAATTCCCTCATGGATCTTGGCAGTACCCAGGAGACACCAAACCATCCAAAAATACCCCCTATAACCTTGCGGCTAACTTGGAGTGTAACAACATATAATTATGTCCTCACCCGCCTCCTTACGTAGGAAGTACCAGCTTAAGCTGACAACGTTTCATTTTTTAAGATACTCCGCCATCAAAATCACTCCTCTAGCACCCAACCACGTGAAGAAGCACGCCTTCCTCGGCACCTAGGTATCCAGATCAAAACATTTGGGAAACCATTCTCCACCCTATCCAGGAGCTTCTCATGAAAGGACTTAACAGAGAACGCGTTGTTATTCCCCAACTCCCAACTCAAAGCATCGGTTTGTCGCCTGGCCCGCATTGCTTTTGAAGTAAGAATAGCAACCTTTGAAGCTTCTTCACCTCTCAATCCTGGAAATTCCTCCTCAACCTCAAATCTCAAAAAGTTCCATCCCCCTGTGTCTCCCTAACTTGTTGAGCAGACAACTCTTTTTGGCAAGACCCTATACAATATCGGGAATTCATTGTTGAACATCAAGCCTCCACCACTTATGCCCCCAGAAGCCAACTATAATTCCATCCCCTACCTTAAGTGATGTTATCATTAGAGGTGTTCATGGTTCCGTTTGAGTTGGTTTTTGATTAAAACCAAAACCAAACCAATTTAGTCGGTTTTTAAATTTCTAAAACCCAACCAAACCAAATAAAATAATAACCATCGGTTTGGTTCTTGTCGGTTTGGTTTAATTTGGTTCAATATTTCGGTTTATAACTAGCTAATGATAAATTAATAATAGTAAAACAACAGACATGAGAAAATTATTTCAAGTGAATATTAGGAATCAACGAATTTCTCTCTACCATCATGAGATGAATGTATTTGAATCTTCTATTATTTTTCAACACTATTCCAAAGTTTTAGCATATTTAGGTTGCATAAATGTAGAGGTTTTTCCACTTCACATGTCTAATATCTACACAGAAACAATATACAACTTTAAATAGAATGGTCAACCCTTTAAAAATCAAAGAGGCAAACGATTGAAGAGTAGATGGATATCTTAGCAAAGAAAATTAAAAAAATCGGCAATATGTCACACCACATATAAGAGTGCTGTAAATTAACAATTAAAAGGTATAAAATATTTATAATTATTTATGAAAAACTAATAACATATATTCAAATAATTATAAAATTTATTGGTTCGATTTGGCTATTTCTTCGGTTTTTTATTATTGATTTTTAAAATTTAAAACCAAACCAAACCAATCCAAACCAAATGTCGGTTTTTTTAATCGGTTTGGTTTGGTTTGGTTTTTTACCAAACAATGAACACCTCTAGTTATCATTAAAAGCTTCCCACCTTTTCATTATATTCCTCCACACACCATAGCTGAAAGGCATATAGATTCCCTTAGTTCTCCATCCCCTTCCATTTCTCCATATTTATCCACTATCACCTCTCTCCAAAAAGCTTCTCCCTCCATCCCAAATCTTCAAGTGCTTTGTTGAAAACCTTCAAATCTTTAACCTCGAGTCCTCCCCATCGTTTAGGAGATGTCATTGTCGCTTCTCCAATTACTTGATAATTTCCACAAGCACAAATTCCGCTTTTTATAGTATTTTCATAACCCCAATACATTTTGTATGCATATACTAGAATAGCATGATCAAAATCAAAGATTATGTCCAGTTTGAAGCGGCAACGAACTATGTGAAACTTCTTTGCCCCATTCGCTGCATCTCAAAGAAAATTTCTTTGTAATTTTCCAACTTACCTATAACAGAAGGAGGAGTGTTGAACAAGGACATGCAAAATGTAGGAATATCCGATAAAGTGCTTTTAATAAGCACTTCTTTTCTTCCTTTGGACAAGTATCTTTTTTGCCAACCCGTTAACCTCTTCTCTACCCTTTTAATGACTGGATTCCAAACACTGAGATCCTTGATCGACGCGCCTAAGGGTAAAACCAAGGCAGGTAGTAGGGAGGGTTCCTACCTACATTGTAAAAATCGGGCAATTAGGTCAATGTTCTCCCCTATGCCAACGGGTATGATCTTGCATTTAATGAGGTTAGTTTTAAGCCCTAAGGTTAATTTTAAGACTTAACACCACCTGGAACCAAGTTAACGCTCGCCATCACAGAACACCAAAATATCATCTGCAAATAAGAGATGAGTAACCGACATGGAACCAACACCACTAACCGCAGCCTTGAACCCCTTGGTGTGTCTACCTAAGATTGCTCTGTCCATCATCTCGCTCAATGCTTCCATCACCATGATAAAAAGGATAGCTAATAAAAGGATCCCTTGCTTCAAGCCCCTTGAACTACCAAAGAAACCACACAGATTGCCATTTACCAAAATCGAGTATCTCACCGAAGAGATAAAAAACCGACCCACTTCCTCCATTTTTCCCCAAAGCCCGTCTTTAGCAAAATAAAGTCCAGAAACTCCCAATTTACATGGTCATAAACCTTCTTGCGATCTAACTTGCACAAAACACCTCATTCACCTTGTTTCTTGCTCGAATCTACCAGTTCATTGGCCACCATAGCTGCATCCAAAATCCGTCTTCCTTTGACAAAAGCATTTTGCGAAGTAGAAACCGTCTCGTCTAGAACTCTCTTAAGTCTATTAGAAAGCACCTTAAAAATGATCTTCTATATGCTTCCCATTAGATTAATAGGTATGTAATCCCTTATGCTAGTAGCCCTTTCATTCTTAGGAATAATGATAATGAAAGAAGCATTCAAGCTTCTTTCAAATTCATGTTTCTCCTAGAACTCATCAATCGTACTCTAAATATCATGCTTGACCGTGCTCCAACAATGCTTGAGGAAAGCCAAAGTGGAACCATCTGGGCCTGGAGCCTTGTCACCCGCACAATATTCTATAGTGAGCCGAACCTCTTCTTCTTTCATAGCCCTCTCTAACCACTCACTATTTTTGCCTCCTATCTGATTGAAATCCACACCCTCCAAATTTGGTCCCCACTTCGCTTCCTCTCTGAATAATCATTTGTTATCACCGGGTTGTTGGAATCTATGGTGTGATTAGGACCAAGAGTAACTTATATTTTTCGATTAAATTTTGATGAACTTATTTTCACTTTGAGTAATTCATGGAAGAATGAATCGGCAAAAATTGGTCTTTTCTGTTCAATCATTGAATAGAAGGGAAAGGCAAGTAGTAAAATTATTCCTTGTACTATATCAAATTCCTCCTCCTATTTGCAATTGCTACCCTATGAAAGAATTTTGTGTTAGAATCCCCCTCTTCCAACCACACCGTCCTCGATTTTTGTCTCCAACTAGTCTCTTGAGCTCTCCCGTTTTAACACTTCTTTCTCCTCCTTTTCCCTCCCATCTGACTCCCTCCCTGCCTCTATTCTTTCTATCTTCCCCACCTTATTCATAATCTCCCTCATTTTTACTTCTACGGTTCTACCCTCCTAAACACTTCCTTATTCCACACCCTTATGTCTCTCTTCTGCAACTTTAATTTTTTAGCAAGTTTGAAAGAGGGTCTCCCTTCCACGACATAGCTACTCCACCACTCGACTACTTCATCTCCAAAATCTGTTGCTTGCAGTCACATATTCTCGGATTTGAAAGAGAGGGAAACGAAAATGGGAAGGAAACATGATAGCAAGTGAGAAAAAGGATGGATAGCAGGGTCAAAATTGGTGGGACAAAGTATTACACCTTGATGATGAGTTTATTTCCCATAATTAGTTGCAGTGCAAGGAGTTTTGTCAACCACATATCACAAATCTAGTAAGGTCCAATACCTTTTTTGGTTAGAATAGCCATTTTTGCCTCCCAATTATGTCACAATTGTTTGATCAATTTTTTCCAGCCACTTTGCTTTGTGAAAGCCATATTGATAAGTTTTTTTGGTAATATGCAATGGGTAAAGCTTTCTTTTTTTCTTATCCCATTTCTACGCTATGTTGATCGGACTCTTCAAAAATGCCACTGGGTGTTGGATCCTCCAAAAGTAGTACATTTTTGGAGGATCCGACATGGGTGCGGCTGCATTTTTGGAGAGTCCGAGCAACATAGTTTCTGAGTGTTTCTCAGCCTGTTACATCAATGAAAATAATCTAGTGTGACCGACTAATGTGAAAAAACTGAAGGTAAAACAAGGTAAATTTCACTGCATATCTAAATGTGGTGTACTAAATTTAGGGATATGATAAAAGCATTCATCGTGATGAAGGTATGAAAATATATGTAGCGAAATGAAATTTTAAAAATATAGCTACTGTTGTTTCTGGATTTTTTTGCTTCGCCTTCCTCCCTAATTCAGTAATTTCCTGTCGTGTATACCACCTCTGCAGGGAAGAGCATCAAGATAGTATTCTGACATCAATGCAAACTATTATGGTCGTTCTCATAGAAGAGAGTGAAGATATTCGGGAGGATCTTTTACATGTCATTTTGTCGGTTCTAGGTCGTCATAAGAAAGTAAGTGTTTGTGTTGTATGATGAAATATCAGCAGAAGTTTTTTTTTTCTTTGGGTGCTTTATCCTGAAGAACTGGGTTTTAACACTCTGTCAGGATGTTACAATAGCCGGAAGGGGGCTTGCTATGAAGGTGATAGAGCAGTGTTCAGGAAAATTGGAGCCCAGCATAAAGCAGTTTCTTGTATCTTCAATGTCTGGAGACAGCAGGCCAACAACATTTGAAATTGACTACCATGAAGTCATTTATGATATTTATCGTTGTGCTCCTCAGATCTTATCAGGAGTTGTTCCCTACATCACAGGAGAACTACTGGTGCATTAATTTCTTCTTCCCATCTCTGTTATTTGGATCATCTTATTTTCTAGTGAAAATTATGTTAATCTGTGCTTTAGTTTTCAAACATGTTTTGACAACTTATTATTGATTGTTGAAATTTACTAGTCTTTGTTGTTCTCTCTTCTTTGCCTGGTTGGCCCTTTAAGGTAGCTGGTGTAGTTTGATGGAATTTAGCCATTAGTTTATTTGCTGTAGAATATCTGCAGATGTCAGTCTTGAAGTAGTTGACCAACTCAAGTAATGTACCTAGAGTCATATTATCTTCATTTATATAGGAGATCTTTTCTTCCTTTTCTTACTTATGACGATCTAACGTACAAGCTTGAATGTGACAGACAGATCAGTTGGATGTACGATTAAAAGCTGTGCACTTAGTTGGGGATCTTTTTGCTCTGTCGGGGTCTGCTATCTCTGAGGCCTTTCAACCAATTTTCTTGGAATATTTGAAGAGACTTACTGATAGAATAGTTGAGGTCAGAATGTCTGTTCTTGAACACGTCAAGGGATGTCTGCTGTCAAATCCATTTAGACAAGAAGCGCCTCAGATAATCTGTAAGAATATTGGAAATCATTCCTTCCTTTATATTTATGTATTCAGTTGGTAATCTAATCTAAACATGTTCCAGCTGCCCTCCGGGATCGGCTGTTGGATTATGATGAAAACGTGCGCAAACAAGTTGTTGCTGTGCTTTGTGATGCGGCATATAATGTCCTTGCGTCCATGAAGGTTGATACAATTAAGCTGGTAGCAGAGCGGATTCGAGATAAATCTGTATGTAACATGTCTAGTTTTAAGAGTCTAGTTGACTTTGACATTGACAATTAATGCATCCTTACTCCATCTTCTGATAGCTGTATGGTCTTATGCATTCAGCTTCTTGTTAAAAGATACACACTGGAGAGGCTGGCTGATATTTACAGAATCTATTGCTTAAACTCTTCCAGTGGCTCAGTTAAAGGCGACGATTATGATTGGATCCCTGGGAGGATTTTAAGATGTTTTTATGACAAAGATTTCAGGTAACCTACCTTGAGTTGTTTTTTGTGCAATGATAATTATTATTTTGATAAGTGAAAGATGGATCAATTATATCCTTAGCTAAATGATGAGAAATCAAGAACTAAAATATTAAAGTTGTTTTCTCGGGAATCTTAAGCATTTGGAAAGTGAAGCTTCTACTGGAAACACAAGCCCCCAGTTATACTGTAGTTCCTGAAATTGGGATCCCAAATTCGTAACTTGTTGCTCTGTGCACGCCTTAAATTGGAGTTTTGGAATCTGAAACTGCAACACCAGAAATTATCCTTTTTTTAACCCGGTTCCATCTATCAAGCACTTAATAAATACATTACTGCTTTTTTTACAGATCAGACATCGTTGAGCACATTCTATGCTCATCCTTGTTCCCTAATGAATTCTCAGTCAAGGATAAAGTTAAAAACTGGGTAAAGGTTTTCTCGAGTTTTGACAAAGTTGAGGTTAGAGCACTTGAAAAGCTGCTGGAGCAGAAACAGAGGTTTGTCATGAATGCTCGATCTTGATGTCAGGTGTTCCTAGATGTTGTTTCTGTCTCCCCCCCCCCCCCCCCCCCTCACTTTTGTAGTACAACCTGAACTACATATTCATTGAGTTTTGGACGGGGCTGCAGGTTGCAGCAAGAGATGAGGAGGTATCTTTCTTTAAGGCAGATGCACCAGGTTTGCAACTCTTTCGCTCTTTGTTCCTGACCAATAAAAGGCTAAAAGTGAACAATAAAAGGCTAACAGAACTTTAATGTAAAATAATTGCAGGATGGCGATGCCACTGAGATCCAAAAAAAAATTGTCTTTTGCTTCCGCATCATGTCTCGTTGTTTTACTGATCCCGGAAAGGCAGAAGAGAGCTTTCAGATTCTTGATCAGTTAAAAGATGCTAATGTCTGGAGGATATTAGCAGCTCTCCTTGATCCAAACAGCAACCCTATTCGAGCTTCTAGTTCTCGGGTAAGGAGAATACCTAGTTCTGAATATAATTTAGGGTTCTCACTTCTTGTTTCGTCTACTGATATATTAAAGCCGCTGATACGTAGGTATGTATGGGTACATGACAGTTTTCTTATGATGTTTTTCTCTGTAAGGATGAATTGCTTAAGATCGTTGGTGAGAAGCACCGGCTCTATGACTTTCTGGGCACACTTTCTTTAAAGTGCTCATATATACTTTTCAACAAGGAGCATGTAAAAGAAATCCTTCAGGAGACTAGCATACAGAAATCTGCTGGAAGCACTGATTTGATTCTGTCTTGCACACATCTTCTTGTGGTAATTTAGTACTAACTTGCTTCTTCTATATAAATGCATTTTTCTTGTCCTCATGTTGTTGTGCTATACTTAATATAACCTAAAGGAGAGAATTGAAATGAAAGGCGCTTTTGGTTGAAGCTTTGGATGTTCAAAATGGGTTATATTGATAGGCAATGCCCTATAGGCTATATTCTGGTACATAAAGGGATGGCCGGGGGGGGGGGGGGGGGGGTTAAGTCTTCTCCTGCCCCATTTCGCCCTGTTTAGCCCCCCCCCCCCCCCCCCCCAAGTGCCTATTTTTATTTTTATTCATCAAAATCTAATATTTTTTTCAATTAAATCATTTTAACATCATCTACAATTTCTTTTTCTGTTTTAGTAATTTTCTAATTTATTTGTTGTTGATTATTTTGTAAAAATCTTGAAAGGCAGCAGATTATAAACATATGAAATCACTTCTTCTTTTGTCAAAGATAAAACTAAATTTTCTGTTCTTTGTAGCTACCAAATACAGCATTACAGAATATGAGAAAGTGTAGCTGAAAACAAAGCTTAGGGCTCAAAGAAGTCCTCTCATCCTGAGGTGAGGGTGGGATGCCTATCGAAATCAGAAAAGATGGAAAAGGCTATCTACGTCCAATTCAAAGTTTCTTGCATTTTCCGATGTAGTTGGCAACAAGAGCTTCTTATGAGCCTGAATGTCATCTTTACCTTAAAGCTGCTTAAGATTGTTAAACTTAACTATTCGAAATGGGTGCATAAGGATGTTGTGCTCAGCCTGGAATACAATCATGAAATTGAAAGTACCAGAGATTCCTAGAGGCATACCATCAGAAAAACTTCCTTGACCGATCCTATAGCATAATTACTCTATTTCTCAAAAGAATATAGTAGTTTGTATTATTATGGAGGTATGACAAGAGATCTAAGAAATTTTTTTTATTCAAGAATGCAAGAAAACAACAAAATATCTGACTTTAAAACTCAAGACCAAAAAAAAAATAAGAAAGAGATTCCATCTAGACAACAGAGGTACAACAATTGTGTTAAAAGGGAAAGCAAAAAACAACCCAATGTTATTGATAAAAATTGTGCCCAGGGGGTGGGGGGTTTAGAAACAGAGACTTGCAACAGTGAAGATGCTTAATCTTCTTATCCTGAGAAATCTGCCCTACCACCTGCCTTTCCCCATTTAACTTTTGTTAATAAATTGACCCGCTCTGCCCTGCCCCGTTTAGCCATCACTAGTAACATTGTAGCTGGTAATAGTGATGCCTCGCAGGCATCTATGATTCTCTTGCTTGCAGAGCTATCACATTCTCACTAGTCGGCCTAAATTATAGTGCCGTATAAGTTATGAGCAACTTGATGAATTACTACCATCAGATGTCACTACAAAAGTGGCATCTCTGATTTAATCAATTATCCATTTTTTTAAGAATGAAATCAATTGTGTATGTTGTAGAAAGTACATAATTTCCTTTTCTGCGTCTGTCTTCATTTCACGCCTTCCTTTGATGAACATTGCAGATTCTTGCACGTTTCAGTCCGTTTCTGCTTAGTGGAATTGAGGACGATTTGATACATCTGCTTGAAGATGATAATGAGATAATTAAAGAAGGCGTCTTGCATGTTTTGGCAAAGGCTGGTGGAGCCATCCGAGAAAAGTTGGGCGATTCTTCAAGGTTTACATTTGAAGCTTTTATGCTTTGGTGCTAGTTCCTTTCTGTGATATACTGAAAGGTTATGCTTGTAAATTACAGGTCATTAGATCTTATGCTTGAGAGGATTTGCTTGGAGGGAAGCCGGAGGCAGGCCAAGTATGCTATACATGCACTTGCATCAATAATGAAGGATGATGGGCTCAAGTCACTTTCTGTTCTATATAAGGTAGGTCATAATCTCACTATATGCATATAATCACTTCCTAATGATTTATTCTCTCTCTCTCTCGGTTTCTCTTCATATTATGTTTGGTTAAATATTGGGTATTACATTATTTGTGTAATGTGCAGACACTTGTTGATATGCTAGAGGAGAAGTCACATTTACCTGCTGTGCTACAATCTCTTGGATGTATTGCACAGACCGCTATGCCAGTCTTTGAGACAAGAGAGAAAGAGATTGAGCAGTTCATAAAGAAAAACATATTGGAGCTCAGTCATGTATGCGTTTTTGAACTAATGCCAAAATTTTGCGACATTGTTTACTCCTCTTTTAGAATTCATCTAAAGGCAAACTATTCTTTTCAGACATCAGAAGGTAAAACCAAAGAAAGTTGGGAGGACCGAAGTGAGATCTGTTCAATGAAGGTCAGATTTCAATGGTTTGGTTATCTCCGTTATGATTTTCAGAATTATGAATGTATTCTAAAGGATAAATTGCCATTTTCATTCAATATTGATATACAGATATTTGGAATTAAGACACTGGTCAAAAGTTATTTACCAGTGAAGGATGCCAACCTTCGGTTGGGGATTGATGACTTGTTGGGAATCCTGAAAAACATACTCTCTTTTGGGGAAATCTCAATGCAAATTAAGTCAAGGTACTGCTACTGTGCAGGAATTATCCTCTTTTGGGAGGTTTTGGCAATAGATAGATCTGCTTTGCGTAGTTTGTTTCAAGGCTTTGTTTCTATAGGAGATTTGGCCTTTCTTTCTCTTATCTTTTTCATTTTGCAGTTCTGTTGATAAGGCCCATTTGAGACTTGCTGCAGCAAAAGCTATGCTTCGTTTATCAAAGCACTGGGACCACAAGATTCCTGTCGATATCTTTTACCTTACTCTTGGGACATCAGAGGTAAAGTTCCTACCACCTACAATACTTTAAATAGATGAAATAGCCCCCACTGATGACCCACCTACAAAACAATTTTCAGCAATAGCTTTCTAGAGACAAATTGTATTAATAATTATTTATTTTAACTGTTAATGCTACTAGGCCAGTTTCCCTCAAGTAAAGAAGTTATTCCTCAACAAAGTTCATCAATACCTAAAGGATCGTTATTTGGACCCAAAGTATACTTGTGCCTTCTTACTCGACTTGCGGTTTCAGCAGCCAGATTTTGAAGAGGTATGAATTGTGATTGCTGTACTGGCAAGGCTCTCTTGGCTATATGTTTATACTTATTTGTTAATGACTTAGTTATCTCCCAATTATTGACAGATCAAGAGCAACTTAAGTGATGTTATCCAGATCTATCAGCAGGGGAAGGCACGCCAACTTTCTGCGCAATCTGAAGCTATTACCCCAGTTCCTTATCCAGAATATATTCTACCATACTTGGTCCATGCTCTTGCTCATCATTCTTCATTTCCTAACATTGACGAATGCAAGGATGTTAAAGTATTTGAACCTACTTATAGGTACAAGTGTTTCCTGGCCCTATTGATGGTTGCATGTGTAGAAGTTTAACGAGCTCAAGCAAGGCTGCCTCAAAATGCATTTCTGTAATTCCCCCAATTATTCTCACGATTAGATGAAGCCTGTTATCAGCCTACATATCTTTAGATGCTGACCTTAGTTGTATTTGATCTTCACTTCATAAGCAGGGTTACTTGCATCGTATATAGGCTACCGTAGTAATCCCTCCTCCCCCTCTTTTACCAGTTATAGAAGTCTTAGTACTTGCTTACTGAAATAATACATGGTGGATTTCATCAAAGGGCGGCGGTGCTTAGTTTATTGGTTTTCTTTTAGGAGGAAAGGGAGTGCGTACAAGTTGTTTGCTTGCATAACATAGACTACCATAGGATTTTGTTTTCTCTTTACCAGTCTTTCTATAGAAGTCTTACTGGGATTATGCGTTATAGTAGGCTTAGTACTTCATTTACAGAAATAATACATCCCACAAAAGGTGATGCTTGGAGAATTGGCTTTTTTTTCTTGTAGGTGGGGAGGGAGTGTGTACTAGTTGTTTATTTGAAGAATAGGTTGGACCAACCAGCTGTACACGTATCTGTTATAACTTGGAAAGAAGATGCATGATGTCACCAATAATGTTGAATAAATTCAGAAATAATGCTGTTTTGTTATAAGGAATCTGTACAGCCTCTACTTGTCTAACAAAGAAGGAAAAAGAGAATGAAAGAATGGAAAATTAAATCTGCCTTTGCTACTATCAACAACATTTAATGATCTATATTCTAAACGTTGGTGTCACTTTCTTGCTGTGTTAATCCTCATGGCTGAATGGCAAAACTACTTCTCCTGAAGGTAAAGAAGGGTGCTTGTCATCATCTATTCTGGATGTATAGCTCCTTGACTGTTGAACTTACGTCTACAGTTTGACTTGTTTTTTTTTTCCTTTATATTTTCTACTTTTTAATTCTCTCCTTCTGTCCTAATGAGGGCACGTTGTTTTAGATAAGGTAATGAGAGTGCTGGTAGTTGCATCCAAAAGGATCAACCTAAACAGTAATACTTTCTCAAGTTAAATTATGAGTTGATGAAATCTAACATGGCTTCAGGAACATTTACAACAGCCATGCTGTTCCAAAAGTAAAGTAAAGAATACATTTTAACTTAAAGACTAAGTGTAGAAACCTTGTTGTCTTGAAAAAATTCTGGAGTTCCTTTCTCTCTAGATGATCTGCCAGACTAGCCTGCTGTTGGTATGGAATTCCATATTTTGGGGGGTCAGGGGTGGGGGTGTATTGCTGATCCGAGCACTTCTCCAGCTTTGCAAAAACTGTGAGGTTGTCTTTGGCATTGTCCATTTGATATCCAGCACACAGTAGCATATTCCATCTGCAAGGCCTCTTTACAGCGTAAAATAGGGTGGTTTGTGTCTTCATATTGTTCTTCATGCAGCGACCATCTGTTGCAAATAGCATGCTTTTTCTTTGTAGATTATGCAGTGTTAGGCAGGTTTCCTTAGCCACAAGCCATGTGAAACAGTTGATCTTATAAGCCGTAAGGTGCACAACTCTTCCATATTTGTCTCCAGGGCCAAGAGGGAATGAGGGAACTAGTAGGGGTCTATTCAACAAGGAGTAGCAAGACTTTACACTGAATCTACCTTACCTTCTCCCTTCCAGAGCATTTTATCTTCCCTGTTTTGTTTCATCAATGGAGTTCCAAGTTGTTGGAGTAGTTGGAAGATTCTTCCAAGTTTCCAGACCCCAGTCATTGCAATTCCTTCTAATAGTATGTTTGACCCCTGATTCGACTTACATTCGGCAACTTAGCATTGGGGTTGAACATGCTAAGATAAATAGAATGTTCCTCATTTTTTCTAATGAGGACATATTGTTGTTGATATAAGTCTCCTTTTCGGTACCTTCTTGCTCTTTAACCAAATCATTTACTATTTTCATAGACAAATATGTTATTGTTATGCGTCTGTGAATAGATTTAGAAGTTTCTATTTTGTGTATGTTATTCAGTCTTTGCTGATGTTTTCAAGCTGGAAGTTAAATCATTAAAGCTTATCTTGAATTTGAACCGAGCATTTTACTCTATGAACATAGTAAGCTTATCTTGAATTTGAACCAAGCATTTCACTGTATGAACATAGTAAGACCACCTTTTGGAAGAATCCAAAACATGTTGTCACATATTTACATTTTTAATATTTACATTGTTAATAAGCTTATTTATAATACCTATGAATAGCCATTTGTTTGCAACTCTAGGCATGCTCATCTCACTATTTGATTTCAGAACGCCCTTTATTTTGGGATGGGCACATGTGGAGTCTCCACCATTAGATTCATTAGTGGCATGATAACGTTTTAAAGATGTACCCAAACCCTTTGTATGTCAGTTGTATTATAATTTAGTTGTTTGGCATTGTTTGTCATCTGGCTAATGGAAGTACATTGTGATCACATTTTATATAGATTCAGTTGCTGCAATCAGAGAAATATTCGTTCTCAAAACTCTAATTTCTTTGAAATATATTTGAATGTTTTGTTTCAGGCAATTGCATATTTTCCTCTCAATGTTGGTGCATGGAGATGAAGAGGGGAAATCTGAAGGTGGTATTACTAGAGAGAAGGAAAGCATTTTAACGATTAGTTCTATCCTTCACAGTATAAAACATTCAGAAGATGCAGTAGATTCCACAAAATCAAAGGTAAGGAAGGAAAGCTGATACTTGTTTAAATGTATCAATGGCTGTCATTCTACTCTTCAACCTTCTATTAATTAGTGCCAGCGGAATATTTGCACAAACGAAACAACGGAAGTGCGGACAGCTGATAATTGAGATTACCCTGCTATTTGATTGTATGAATGCTTTTGCAGAACTCATATGCTGTCTCAGACCTTGCCCTGGCGATTATTAATCGGCTAGTTCCTAACCAAGATGATCTTAAGGAGTTAAACGCATCAGTATCACTACCTCCATCACTTTACAAACAACACGAGAAGGATGAAGAGAAGGATCAGTCTCTGGTATGCCTTGTTGGATACTGCTTATTATTTGTGTCATAGACCTTCGTATTTCGATATAACTATATTTCGCGGGTTGAATGGCTGTAAACGTGAGATTCATCATTATTTATGCTTTGTCTAGCAATGGTATATGTTTCTATATTTTTTTTGATGAAGATAAGATAATTTTATTGCTGTTTAGGACCAAGAAGGTACTGCAATAGTACAAAAGACTAAAACATGATCCCAGCAACAGTTACAACATTTAGGCATCCAAAAAATCCAAAAGAAATGATATATTTTCCAGCGTATTTCTCGTACAAATTTTATATGCATCTTTACTTTACAGCAACATGGTGTTTTTTAACTTCAAAGCACCTATTGTTTCTTTCCATCCAAATTGTCTCTTTCCATTCAAATTGTCCACATAATGCAAAGTGGGGTCTAAACATGATCCCAGCAACAGTTAGATCATCAAGGCATCCACATGAAGGAATAGTGTCTGTTTCTATAATGATTGAATTTTATGCATCACTTCAGAAGTAGTGTTGGATTCACTACCCCCGAGTACATTTTCCAGACTCTTGCTTTCTACACAAAATTTCAACCTGTATCCTATTGGTATGACTCCTTACAATGACTCTCTGTAATCTTTCTTGTTTCTAAATTTACTCTTTTTCTTCTTCTTTACAAAACTGTGTTGGCAGTCGACCTTTCAAATGTTACTTCATTTTTTGTTTGTTTATGTTGTTATTTAACCTGCATCCACCAAGGATATTCTGGTTACATTCTGCACACCTTCAGGTTGATTTACAAATAAAGTTGATTTCTGTGTGAATGGAATCTGTTTTATTTATTTGTTGATAGGGTGTGAATGGAATTCTGTATATCCAACAATTGGATAATCTTGATCTGTGAAAAAATTTAGGCTGCCTATGCCCCAGTGAGACTTAGTTAATTCTTACCCACCAAGATGAAGTCTATATTGCTAAACTAACATTCTTTTGAAGGCAAATTGAAATGCACATTCCTATTGCCCATAAAATACCTTATTGACCTGTGCTTTCCCAAGTCACAATCCTTCCCCCATTCCTTCCCCTTCTTCCCATCTCTAACCGTTCGATTCTGCCTGCTCTGGTAACCCACTGCCTCTGCTAACTAAAGCCCTTCTATCTGCAATTCTTGTTTTCACCACCATTGATTGTCTGTTATACTTCTGTTGTTTTTACCACTTCGTGTGTTATTCTTTTACGCACTCTGGGGTCGGACGCAACATCTTGATCAAATCCGAGCACTTGACAGCTGATGGAGGCCACTGTATTGGCCAGAGATTAACATCAAAAGAGAAAAAGAGGGTGTTCTGGGAAGTCATTTGTCTTCTGTATAGTTGAAGTATGGTCTGCGAAGAATGAGTGGACCGGCGGGTGGGTTGCTTTTGTTGCATCTGAGTAGGAGAGGAGGCAAAGATGGATGGGGAAGTGGCCTGCCCTAGATAGTAAAGCATGGAGGGTGAGGATTAGCATGGACGGTTAGTGGGTAGTAGAGTGTTTTCTCTGCACAGTGGTAGAGCAGGGCCCCAGTCTAGAGCATATGCCTGTTCCCTTACCTGATTTATTACTATTATGCTAGCATTATCTTATGCTTCAATTTTATTACTACTGTTGTTCCTTTCACTTTGGTTATCCTTAATATTTGTACTGTCAGTACTTTTCTTTTTTCTATATCTCCATCTTAGCCTTTTACTCTTGCTTCTTTTTCGATTCTTTGAAAAATGATTTTCTTGAGCCAAGGGTCCATCGGAAACAACCTCTCTACCTCACTAGGGTAGGGGTAAGGTCAGCGTACATCTCACCCTCCCACACCCCAGTGTGAATCTACTGGGTACGTCGTTGTAGTATTATACTTACTAATTTCATTTCAGAATGACGCGTCTTTTCTGAAGGAAAGTTTATCAAGTTTCAATGAGTTTTTACTTATGTTTTAAAAAACTCTTCATCAAAATATTATTGGAGATGAGAACATCTCCTTAAATGTTCTTTTAGAAAAAAGTTTCTTTCTTCAACATAAAAAAGTTTTTGGTAACTTCTAGTTTGATCAGGGAAACCACAGAAAATGAATCTGCTAATGAAGGTTACAAATTCGGTCAAGAGGAAGAAACTTATAATATCGTAGCCGCTCATGGTTATTTTGGCCGATTGATCTTGATAGGAAGGTAAATTTCCCCAAAAAGGTGCTAATGTGTACAGGAAAAATGGACTCTGATTCTCCCAATTCTGCAGGGAGCTCAAGAAGTCCACAAAAATATTTACAGCATGAGCAACATTCAATTTACACCATAGTACAAATTCTGTGTAACTTTAAATTCTCTACTAGGTCGAGATGAAAGTATGTTGCATGCTTTTATCTTTGTGTTTGCTTCATCTATAATTATTTCTTACAACATAAAATGCGTGATGTTCACTTTCTGTGATTTGACAGGTTGAAGTTAAGACATGGTTGGCTGATGAGAGTGTCATGGTTCACTTTGAATCAATCAAGTTTGAAACTAATGGAACAGTAAGCCTCGGTACAAACAGTGTTTTTTGCTAGTGATAATTGATCACCTGTTGACTGATTGTTATTCTTCCACTTTCTTTTCACCAGCTGAAGTCAGAAATTACTGAAGACGAGGCCATGAAAGACAGTGAAACCGAAGGAAATGAAGTGCCTTTGGGAAAAATAATGGAACGGCTTAAAGCTAGATCTAAGATGCGAAAAGAGGTGAAGGACGACTCTTCACCTGCTGAGGTGAGAACTGAAAATGATGTTGACATCTTGAAAGTGGTGAGGGAGATAGATTCAAATAATGTTGTTGAGGATAATAAGTTGGATGCAAGCAATGGCCATGAATCTGCAGTCACAATTAAAGCCGGGAATAAACGTCAGAAAAGAAAAACAGGAACTGATATTTCTGTACCAAGAGGTGCAAAGCGACAAAGGTCATCTTTTTCTTCGGTCCATAAACTTTCTCTGAAACTCAAGGATTCTGTTGAAAAGGAGGATGATCTTCAATACATGTCAGAAGATAAGTCCTCAGAAGAAAATGTTTTTGAACCTGAAGAGTCAGACCTATTAACATCATCTATCAGGAAGAAAACAAGCCTCCCACCTAAACAAAAGCGTAAAGTTACTGATAAGAATTATGGTGACACTCATGAAATTGGAATGGACAGCCGTGAAGTGAAAGTAAGATTTTTTAATAGTAGAATTGATTACAAACTAGATATATAATTTCATCTCTTTGAGTTCTCCTTGTTTGTTTGCTCCTGCAGAAAACTAAAGGAAACACAGAAGCAGTTAATACACATATGAAAAGTAATATCAAGTCAGGATCTCACAAGAAACAGAAGAAGAAAAATGTAGCTGGACTGGCCAAGGTAAATCTTCCCATCTGTATAATTGCTGCTTTATTGCCCCACCCACTCTTAGACATGTTTCTGAGTGTATCTGATACTTGTCATCTGTAATGAAAAGTAATATATTGTGGGTGTATATTTAGTTATATGGTAGTGACAAGATTTTAGTTCTCGGATGATGAACAATTTTACATATCGTTTGGTCATCTGTGCTGTTTCCTTGCTAAACTCTAGGGTCCAACTTCTATGACTAACTGTTTTTTTTTTGAGATAAGGTAGCTTTGTATTCACAAAAACTCGTCATCCAAGAGATGATGAGAAGCAGATTTACAGCCTACAAAAGACAGGACACTCCCCCTGTTAGAACTTTAGCTAGATTTACAAGTTACCTATAAAGTATTAAAGTCTACTAAATCCTATGTCTCCCCTATCATATCTTGTTTACACAAAAAAAAAACAGAAGACTAAGGCTCTTCCTTTTAATCCTCTGTGTGCTGCTGCTTTGGCCTTCAAAACCTCTGGCATTCCTCTTCTTCCACAATTTCCACCAGATGCATACTGGAATAACCTTCCACCAGTCTTCTCCTTTTCCTCTGTTTCCAATTCCTTCCCAGCTATTCAGAAGGTCCATAGTGGATTGGCATTACCCAGCTTACCCCTAGTACACATAAGAACATGTTCCACAGATTTGCAGCTGTTTTGCAGTGAAGGAACGGATGGTTATTGACCTCTGCTTCCTGTTCAGACAAGAAACACCTTGAGCAGATCTTTACACCTCTTCTTTGTAATACCTCATGGGTAAGGCAGGCCCTTCTCACCACCAGCCAAGCAAAACAAGAGACTTTTAGAGGGCTCTTGACTTTCCAGATTAGCTTCCAAGGCCATCTAGTTGTCTGTGCTTGATTGGAAATCTTACTCCAGTAACATGATTTGACAGTGAAAGTTCCTTTGTTGTTTAGTCTCCAAACTGGTTTGTCTGGTCTCACACTTGGTCCTGGAAATGAGTTTAATATCTGCAGCAAGCTAGCAACACTCTCTATCTCCCAGTCACTAAGGGCTCTCCTGAATATCAAGTTCCATCCTTGCTGGCTCCATATCTGTGCTACAGTTGCATTCCTTTATAGACTTAGAATGTATAAGTGAGGGAAGAGACTTTTCAAGTTAACTTCACCTATTCATACCTCATTCCAGAAATCAGTCCTCACACCATCTCCCACTGTGATGTGTATGTTGTTGCTGAATTGTCCCCAGAGTCTTCTGATGGTTTTCCATACACTGCACCCTAAAGTACCCATAACCTCCTCAGTTATCCACTGGCTGATCAGACCACACTTCTCAGTGATGAACCTCCTCCAGATGGCCCTCTCTTCTATGCAGAATTCTCCATAGCCATTTCTGTAGCAGAGAGACATTCTGTGTGCTAAGGTTTTTTAAACTGACCCTCCTTGCCTTCTGTTAAGTGTGAGTTCATCCCACTTCACTAAGTTATATCCTCTCTTCTCCTTGTTTCCTTGCCATAGAAAGGATCTTCTCAATTGGTTGATTCTCTTTTTTCAATGCTTTTGGGGATTGGAAAAAGGCTCATCATATATGTAGGTAATCCATCTAGCACAGCTTTGATTAGAGTCAGTCTTCCACCCAATGATAAATATTGAGCTTTCCACCTTGCTAGCTTCTTCCGACTTTTCTCCATCACCTCACTCCATACCTCCAGTTCCTTGTTTTTTGCTCCAAGAGGCTATCGAAGTTATTTTGTGGGTAAGGATTCCACTTTGCAGCATAACATCTCAGTTAGGTGTTGCAGATTGTCTACTTGATTAATAGGAAAAGGAGAGCTCTTGAGCCAGTTGACATGCAGACCAGAAATGCCTTCAAAATTGTTAAAATTGACCTTAGGTGTCTGAGTTGTGTTAACTCTGCTCCACAGAACACTAGAGCATCGTCTGCATAGAGTAGGTGTGTGATTTCTAATGCATCAGCCCTACCAGCTTGTGCCTTGAAACTCTTCATCCAACCATGCGCTTTTGCTTTCCTAAGCATGTGGTTTAGTCCCTCCATGGCTAACAGAAATAGGAAGGGTGCCATAGGGTCATCCTGTCTGATCCCCCTATGAGATTGGAAAAAGCCTTCAGTACCTCCATTGATGATGATGGAAAATTTCACAGTAGATATACAGAATCTTATCCAACTAATCCATTTTTTCCCCAAACCCATATCCTTCAGAATTTTTAGAAGAAAATTCCAATTGACATGGTCGTTTGCCTTCTCGATATCAAGCTTACAAAGGATGCCTGGACTCTTCTGTTTCACCTAGAATCAACTAACTCATTTGCAAACAGAGCAGCATCCATAATTTGTCTCCCTTGAAGAAAAGCCAACTGGTGACCATCCACCAATTTATCTATAACTGTTTTCAGCCTCTCAGTTATGAGCTTTGAAATGATCTTGTACACTCCACCTATCAAGCTGATAGGTCTGAAATCTTTAAGTTCCTCTGCTCCTGGTTTCTTTGGAATTAGAGCTATGAAAGTAGCATTGAAGGACTTTTCAAGAATTTCTTTGTGATATAAATGCTGGATAGTGAGCATCAGGTCTTCTTTTAGGATTTCCTAACATGCCTTGTAGAAATTCATGGTGAATCCATCTGGTCCAGGGGCTTTGTCCCCATTGCATTGCTTGATAATCTGTAGCACTTCTGTGATCCCTCTCAGTGAAGGGTTTTGCAGCCATTCTCTCTCTTCCATAGACACTTTAGGGCAGTCCTCCATGTCAAAAGAAGATATCCAGGGTTCAGTTTCTGTGTATAACTTGAGTAGAAACCTATCAAAGCCTCCTTAATATCTTCAGTTTCCTGAATTTCCTCCAGCCTATCAATGGGGTTATATCTTCTATGTGCTGTTGCAATTATATGGAAGAATCTGGTGTTATTATCCCCTTGCTTCAACCATAAACTCTCGATTTTTGTCTCCACTTTTCCTCCTCTTGTATGGCCAAAACTTCCAGCTCAACAAGTATTGTTGCTCTAATAATCACTTCTTCCTCAGATAGTGCCCTGTCATTCTGAGCTCTGTCCATTTCTGCCAATTCATTCAACAGGCTGTTCTTCCTGTTTGTTGCTTCAAAGAAGGTTTGCTTGCTCCATTCTTTGCGTTTCTGCTTCAGCTTCTTTAGTTTGATGCTGAATCTGTGATCAGGGCATCCCTCTACCACAAATTCATTCCACCAACCTTGGATCATGTCATAGAACCATCCACCTTGAGCCACCAATTTTCAAACTTAAAGTAAGATCTCTTCTGTTCCCATCTTCCACGCTCCAATAAGATAGGGCTGTGATCAGATACTACTCTGGGCAGCATTCCTTGCCTGATGCTTTTAAACATTTCCTCCCATTCAGTTGAATATAAGAACCTATCGAGTCTTGCTGTACTCTGGTGATGCACTCCCCTGAACCATGTAAATCCCCTCCATCACGATGGGGATCATGGAGCTCCATGTCCTCTATCCATCTATTGAAGTCAGTCATGACATTTGAAACTCTGCTGCAACCTCTTCTTTCCCCCATATACCTGACTGTGTTGAAGTCCCCACAGGTGATCCAGGGACCTTCACACAGTTCCTTCATCGCTGCAATTTCCTCCCAACATTCTAACTTCTTTCCTCTGTGTGGGGCGTGCACCCCTGTAATGTACCAGCTGAATGATTTCTGCACCGACTCAAACCTGTAGGTAATAGAGTAATTACCTACTTCGATCCTCGTACCAGTCCAAATCCTGCTGTTCCACATAAGCATTATACCCCTACTACTTCCGACAGCTTCAATACATCCACATCTCATCCATCTGCACGACCACAGTTGTCTAGCGATATCCTCCACCCCCTTATCTATTTTAGTTTCCTGAAGACAGTAGACTTCCGCCTTCCATTTTTTTAATGAAGTCTTAACAAGACACCCATAAGTTGCATTGTGTAGACCCCTTACATTCCATGTGATTAGCTTGACTTTCATAAAAGAGTCAGACTGAGGGACCTCCCTCTGCTCCTAACTCCTTCTACTTCTTTGTTGAGACTAGACTGGAGATTCCTAAGCTCATTCTTTCCGATGCCTCTATTTCTGGGTGTTGCTATAGCTTTGCTTTGTTCCTTTCTCTCTATTTCTGCCTTCCTCTCATCAAGCCTCCTGAAAAGAGCTAACGTCTCTTTTTCGTACCCCTCGAAGGCGACCCCATATATCTTACTCAGCTCCAGTATGTGGTTGCTTACCCACATCGAGGCTTCTGTTCCATCTTCTTCTTGCTCAGTCGGAATTTTAGTTGCGACCGGTTCAACATCGTGTAGCTGCATGATTTGCAGATCTGGTGCTTCCTGATTAATGGCTGTTGTGTTATCTTCCTCACCTGTCTCTACAACTGTGTTGAGCACCAACTCACACTGTACTTTTTCCGGGGCTTGCATGTCCGATTTTTCCTCTCTTGGTGGTGCTCTCTCACTTCCTCTTCCCATACTCACTTCTGTCGTATTTTCCCAGACCTTGTAGGCTTCTAAGAACTGTGAAGCTAATACACTCAGCTCCTTAAAACCTTTTAACGCCCCCCCCCTGCGTCTAACGTGCCCCTCTCCCAGCATCTATTGGATCAAGATAGTAAATTTTTGGGCTTAGGCCAGTCTTATTACTAGGGCCTTCAAGATTCTCTTTACCCTTCACAGACCCGGCCCAATCCACCTCTTGTGACTGCTGCCTCACTTTCTCCCCACGTGTCTCTGCTCAGTCACGTGGCTCCCCTGCCAGCTTTTTCAACTGCGTTTTTCCCAGTATACCTTTCACCTCTGTATCTGCTGGGTTTTCCACTTCTGTCTGCTGGTTAATAGTTTTTGAAATTTCTCCTTCTCCGACGACCACCCTCGCCGGAGCTTCTGTCCAGATCTGCATGGAGTAGAGGAATCTGCCAGTTTCTACCGTCACCTCCTTTGGGATATTGGATCCGTTGTCTCGTACTTTGATTCGTGCCCATTTGAGGTGGTTTCTCAGCTTCGTCTCCTTCTCTGTTTCCATCCCAACCTCCGCAGAAGTTTCCAATTGTTTTGTAAACTTTCTGGGTCCATAGGTGCAGCGGTATACCCATTATTCTCACCCATGTTGCTTCTGGGTTGTCCTTCTCCTCTGTAGTGCCTATTCTGGGAGTCCACCATTGGATTTTGAGTCTGGATTTCATCCATAACCAATCACCTATCATTACTTGTTCCGCCGTTACCTTGGATGCAAACTCAAACAGGAACTTTCCATTCCCATCTCGTAAATATGTAGCCCATGTGGTAGCCCACCTTCTGACCTCCGAAAGGGTTGTTGAGCCATTAAATTCTCCCACCAAACTCCTCTTTAATACTTCGTTTTGTGTTTCTGGGATGTCATTAAAGCTTTGTACTCCCCCCTTCGCAGTATATCCAGTATCTATGTCCTTATTACCTCTATTTTCCCATTTAGATCTTCTGACCAGTGTTCAGGAAAGCGGCCGCTTCATCGCTTTAAGCGTGAAGCGATGCGAAGTGACTGTGTATCGCTGCAGGGAGTTGAAGTGAGCTCAGGTAACAAAAGCGCACGCTTCAATGGCGGAAGCGTGAAGCGAGCATAAGCGTGAAGCGCAGAAGCGTCGCTTCTTGGTATCTGTCTTTTAAAAGTCCTATTTTAAATTAGAAAAACAATTGCAACTTAATAATCTACAGAGTCCTGGATATTTCGGACTGTTCCTCCACATCGCGACTAGGGTTTTCATCTGGTCGTCGACTGCTTCTTCCTCTTTCTTCACATTGAAACTTCAGGTACGTACTTCTTCTTTCTTCTTTTTTCTCCTGCTTCTCCATCGACCTTTAGGCTAGGTTTTTTTTCTCTACTCTCTTCTTTACCCTGTTTTTGCGCAGGTTTTTCTTCCGTCGTCATTCTTTTTTCTTCTTTCTTCTTCTTCTCTTTTCTGCTTGGTTCAGTTGTTTTGCTTCTGCTCTGTTCAGCTGTTTTGCTTCTATTCTGTTAAGCTGTTTTGCTTCTGCTCTGCTTTGTGATATCTACTTTTGGGCTTTTAATTTGAACATTTGTTAATATATATTGTCTCTATTAATTTTGGTCTTTTTTCTTTAAAATTACGCTTCACTTCAATGAAGCGAGCGCTTCGCTTCACGCTTTAAGCGAAGCAGGGCCTTGTTGCTTCTTTCCGCTTTACGCTTCCCTGAACACTGCTTCTGACTACCTCTGTATATGGTGTTGAGTTGTCTGCTAGCCTGTACTCAATGTTTTCCCTTCTCTTGTGCCTATTAATGAACCTCTCCACTTTATCTGCTATGTCCCGCCATCCTGAATTGAATGTCAGTTCTGGGGTAATCAGTACCGTTCTCCTTTTACCTCTCACATTGATTAAAGTAATGTAGCATCCAAATTTGTTAAAGTTCCGTGCACTAAAGATCTGTAAGAGGGCCTCTGTCTTCTTCCATCTTCGGACCATGTTACCTTTCACCTTGGATGCCTCTCTTAGAATCCGAACGACCCATTCCATCGTCTTTTCGCTAAACGTAGTTCTTGTGATGGCATTCCTACTCCTTTCCTTCCATTCAAACCAGTCTCCAGCTGTTCCATAGTTTCTTGTAACGTCGAACCATTTGAAACCTACCGCAAAATAGATGGTATTTTCCATTGGTTCGGTCCGGTGATCGGAAGGACCACCGGTAGTCGACATGCACTAAAAGTGTGTACTAATCCATTTTCCCGAGAACTGTGCCTGGGAGAAAAATGCCACTTCTTCAAGATAATTTAACTGAATAACGTAACGAATCAACCTGACTAACTGTTAAAGGGTATATATTCTATCTTTTGTAACTCAATCTGATTGATCTGCAAAAACCTTTAACAAAACATTGTTTGCAGTTCTGTTACACTCCCTTTGATGAATTTGGTTTGAATTTCTTTAATACCTTCGTAACCTAACATAACTGTGCTAATCTACTTAACATAATTGTGCTAATGCCTCTTCCCTATAATGTGTGGGGACTTCATTTTTTTTAAAATCTCTTTGCGAATTTGACTGTTAGACTGCAAAGATAAGTCGTGGCTTGCCCTTTTGTCTTGGAAGAAAGCTAAATGGATATAGCCATCGGATAGTTGATGAAGAAATTGCCTTAATTTGGATGATCTTAGTTATGTCATGGATAATCATATATGATTACAGATTTGTCTATTCTAGAAATGTGAATGCTATTTTGGACATAGTAATTAACTTTCTCAGACACGGTTGTAGGAGAGCACAGAGTGTTTAGACTTACTAGTAAAGCCATTTGTTGCACGTAATTGTAGAAGGATCAGCATGCCTTGTGAGTAATTAACTTTCTCAGTCGCTGTTATAGACATGTCCTTGGGAGGAGAGCCCAGAATGTTTAGACTGACTCCGTATGCTTGCGTTCCTACTATATCTGTTCTAGTCGTGTTGATTCTCTTCACCATTGTGTGGATTATCTATGATTGTTCCCTATGGTGAATTGTTAAGGTTATCTATATAACCAATTATTTTGTTGTTTATTTAATTTCATTAATACTTATTAAGGAAGTTGGCTTAGGTATAGTTTTGCAACATTTGTGCTGTTTTATACCTCTTTTTCTTTTTTCTAATCCAAAGATTTACATCTGCAATTATTTGCTAATGCTTTTACCTGGTTTTTCTCTAGTGCACATCAAAGGATGATACAACTCCCACTGTGGACTTGATTGGTTGCAGAATAAAAGTTTGGTGGCCCATGGATAAGGAGTAAGTTGCTCTTAACTAGAGAGGAGTAAATGTTCTTTCTAGTTCTTTCAAGCTATGTTCTGCCATAGCTGTCTTTGGAGATCATTCCTTTTTGGCTTTCCCTTGCATGGTAAACTTCCTTTTGTGCTGGTTTTTCATTAAGCTGGCTGATTGCCTTGGAGCAATACTTGTATAGATGTTTATTTGTACTCTTAACACATCATGGTCATCATTGTTGCTTCTTTCTCATATCCGCTTTATTATTTTGCTCAACTTCTGTTGGTTGTCTTCCATTATTATTGCAGCTCATTGGTCATGGGGATGTTGTCTAGTCTGAGTTTTCTTCTTTAATCTTTACTCTGATTGTGGTCTAATAAGGTTAATGTGGCCTTCAAGATTATTAGGTTAGAACACTAACTCCAAGTATTTGACAGGTTCTATGAAGGTGTTGTCAAGTCTTTTGACACTCAAAAAAGCAAACACGTTGTAAGCTACATTTCCAATACATCTTTTGTATTTCTATAGTTAGCGAATTTCTGCAATATTTTTTAATCTGTCAACTTCTATTGATTCTTTGCTATGATTTGTTATCAATTGTACCAAAGGTGCTATACGATGATGGTGATGTGGAAGTCCTCCGATTGGAAAAGGAGTGTTGGGAGCTTGTTGGTGGTGTGCAGAAGCCCGTGAAGGTATGCTTTTCGTTTTAGTCTTACTTCATCCTTGCGAACTTTTTATTTTTATTCCTGCAGTGAGGGCATGCATTTTGGCTTTTCTGATCGCATTTGAACACCATTTACAGGGTTCAAATTCCAAAAAGGTTTCACGCTATGAGAAAGCGTAAGTGGTTCATTTGCTTTAGTAGTTACGGGGTCTTTTAAATTTCTTTTTCCTGATTATCGCTATGCCTTTTCTTCTGATAAGTTCTGGGGATTCTGTTTTATATGGTACTTGAAAATGAGGAATTCTATTCTTGAGTGTTTGAATTGTGTTGATGGTACTTATCATACCTCAGGTTGCATAGTTCTTCTCCCACTGGCGTAGATGGGTTGATATAATGAGTATTTATGCCTTTGTTTTTCCAGACTGTTATTAAGTGTTGACGACTAGCTTAATTCTTTTCTAATCTTGAACTTTTAATGCCTTTCATGAAAGAACTGATAACTTTGCATTATGCAAATAAGTTGTGGGAATAAGTGGGTATCTTCATTTATATGTCCCTTTTAGTTTTGTCTTCCGGCGCCTTGTGTAATTGCATCATAGAGGAATTATAAGTATGTTTAACCTCCTTGTCTTCATTTAATGACTGCAGATCTGGAGAGAGGAAAAATAAAGCTCTTGCTGCCTCCAGGCAAAAGAAAGAGACAGATAAGATGTGAGCTTGATTCTGTAACTTGATTGCACATAATTTGTTTGTGTTTGTCCTATTTGCCTTATGCGTTCTGTTTCTCTAACAGATCTCCATTATGTCAAGTACGAGGGAAGAGAACTCCAAGGAAGAATTTGAAGTATGGACAAAAAGGCCCATCAAAATCTTCTTTGAGCAGAAGAAGCCTGCTCCTAGGTAAGGCGTTGGAAACCTCAAAGTCCAAGACGGACAATATAAGCTCAGGTAAGACTCTTGTGATTCTCTTTTGCTTGAATTTCTTGATTTCTTATTCTTGTTGTCATTCTAGGTAATTGTATCATTTGCTGCTTGGTATATTCTGTTAGCAAAGGTCAACAAAAGAAAGGAGAGAGAGAGTGTGGAAGTCATTTACACACGTGGAGGGGAGGGTATGATTAGGTGTTTAAGAAGGTGGAGTCTATCAGGTGGCTGATGAGGGTGGGGAAAGGAGGCAATAGTTCGGGTTGCAAAGTTTTTTTCTGATGGAGAGGGATAATTGGATATTCCCTGAGGTGAAAAGTATTTAAAAAGAATTGAGGAACTATCAGAGCGATGGAATGTTGATTGGGGAGATGAGTGGCATTTAATGATTTAAAATGCAGCCATGCCATCTCTTTCTTTAAGGAAAGAACAAAAACCTCATTCGGATCTGAAAAGTTCCTTCAAATTCAGGTACTTCGCTAAGTTTATTCTTAACCCAAAGTTACCACCTTTTCCTTAAGTCTCTTGGGAATTGACAGTAGAAAGTGAAAATTTCTCTGAGTTGTGGCCTTTGGAGAAACATTTTGAATGAGTGGGATGCTTTAAGTGGCAATATATCTTTCAAGATAGGGGATGGGAATAAGGTTAGTTTTGAGATCCACAGTTCCAAACATCTACAGAGATTCATGCCAAAAGGAGATAACTGTCCAACATATTTGGATATTACAAATGGGGAACATCCTTTTGGCACCTCCACTTCCAGAAGCAACCTTCAGGATTGGAAGATTGAGGAACTCAAAAGCCTCCTTGAAATGCTTGAAAATAAAACCCCATCATTAGCAGGAAAAAAAAAGATTCTTGGAAATGGGAGATATGTATTGGACAGAAATCACGAGTATCTATAGTCTTAAATTTTCTCTTGTTTCCCTTTTTGGGATAAATTGAAGACTCTTTGTTTCTGCTGCAACTTAAACTGAAAATTTTATGAGAAGACGTTAGATAACTGGTTATAGTTTTGCAAATGTTAGACGACAATCTAATGTTTTATTGGTAAGGTTTAGCAATATATGAATAAATACTAGACCCGAGTCGAACCTTCTCCCGAAAATTTTTCCAAAGGCTATATTTGCACAACTTTTAAAAATAGGGACAAATAAATGGTGGCCTAAAGAAGGGACATTTGCAGAAGTCAGGCAATAATTGTTCTCATGCCACAACCATTCAAAAGTAGGAGGGAAATAAAAGCTTCATCTCTTATTCTCAATCTAGAGTATGAAAAGAGATGTTCTTCTAATCAGTCTTTTAGTTTCTCGTGATATCCAGAAATAACCTTATTGTCGTAAATTTGTAATCTACGAGTTTGAATGGATTGAGGATAGACATGGCATGCGTGTTGCACTTACCACAGTTAAATCTACATTGGCATCTGTTTCTGCTCCTACAAGGCTGTCACTAGGAGTTCCTCTGTTAATTTTCTTGACGTTCCTAAAATTTGTTGTCCCATTCCACTGGATTTTGTGTTCTTGCCAAATGATCCATTTTCAGTAATCAAATTTGCTGCATTACTAAATCAAATTTTAGAACTTCCATTACGTCTTAGTTGCTGCATTAGTCACATGAGGTCGAATAATTTTGACAGTCTCCCCATTATGCTTTTCATGATCTCCCCTAGCTTTCTAATCTGACATTTGGCTTTACTAGGTGAATCAGAAAGTGAGCAGAAAGAGAGTATGCGTGGGAGTTTGTCTGAACGTGAACTGTCTGACAAGGATGACATATCATACTCTGATGGGAAACCAGGGGCTGATGCGAATAGGTCGAGTGGTATGGAAGAGTCCGAAGAAGAAAAGTTTACCTTTGAAAATAAAGAATTTGAGGATGAACCTGGCACCCCTCAGGATTCTCGTGGATCGGACAAGGAGATCTCTTATTCTCATGAGAAACCGCATGCAGATGTATCTACAGAGAAGTCGAATGATGATGCTGAAAGATCAGATTCTCATGGGAGTGTAGGAGATGATGCAGACAGTAATTCAACTGATCAAGGCGACTCTGAAAGTAGTTCGGCTGCTAAATCTGATGAAGAATTATCTGACGATGAGCTACTTGTAATGCCTATTTCTTAATTCACTATTTATTGAAACTTAAAATTCTTGATGAATGATCATTTAGTAATAAAATATTGTCAAAAGCAGAGCACGTGGAAAGAACGAGTAGGGAAATCAGCTGGAGGGAAGTAAACCAGCAGAAAAGGCCATCATGTGATCATGACTAATGATTTGTAGGGATGCAGCATCCTGGAGAGCACGTGGCATCAAGGCAAAAACCGTCATCCTAAGAAGCTTGCTACAAGAAGATGATAGCATTAACAGTGACATTAATAAGTTTATGAAGTACAGTTTACCACATAGAAAATGGTAGGTCACAGGTTTATTAGAAGGTAGAGGAGTAAGGACAAGGAATGTGCATTTCCACAGTTTGTGTAGCTGCGGTCTAGAGGTAACTGATATGAGTCAATAGCAGTTCTCTTGGGCATTGTACAGCTCTAGTGTAGTAAGTTAGCAGCATTAACTTACCCAACTAACCGATCCTGTGTTGCAGCTCGGTTTTTGTTGTATATTTTGTTGCTTAGAGTAGCAACAGAATTTGCGCCTGTTTGTATTGTAATTCCTCCTTTAATAGGATCCGTGGATTCTTGTGAACTGTTGATTATTTGTTGTATGCACTTGTAGTGTATGGAATCAGTAACATTAGCATGTTGCTTTTCGCTTTTAACGTTTTACTCAGAAAGAACCCATTACCCATCTCCTCAAGGAATTGATGTTCTAACTTGGGAAAAATAAATGACCAAACTTGTTGTGTCTACGCCTATGACTTATGCTCAATCTCTACCTGTACCTCTTTGCGGCATCTTGAAATACGGTTTATAAAACGTGATTTATAAATCGTATTAAGCAAAGACGGATGAAGACTACTTATAAATAGCATTTGACAAACACAATTTATTTTGTCTATTATAAACATGATTTATAAATCGCTCATTAGATAAACGCGATTTATAGTAAATGATAATTTTATCTATTGTAAAGTTGGAGAACAAAAGTTCAATTAACATTTTTACGAAGATGTTTATATTATTCAAGATTGAATCTCTTAATCAAAGTATTTTTATGTATGCTTAAAGAGGTGTTGACGTTTCAAATTTTGTGATAACAATTCTTTACTTTATTTTGTTAGATATAGGGTTTGCATATATCACCTGACTAATCTTGGATTATTTCTCCAAAATACTCACATCATGTGTAAATGTTACAGCTTTTAAAATTGGATAAAGGTGTCCGTAAATTCTACATACTATTGATGTTTGTATATCTGAGTAATAGAATACTTGTAAACTAGCGAAAAATAATTCTTAAAAAGAAAATATTATTGGACTCAACTCTCCCTTATTCAGAGCTACCCTTGCCTGAAAGCGGAAGAGGTAACCTATGGGAATAAGTAGTCTTTCAGTTATCCACGTATCCAATATTTCTAAAAATTTTCACTGATTACCCATAGAATAAGCTGGTGCTGTGTAGACTCTTGAGAGTTTAATAAACTTTCATGACCTGACAACTTTTTTCAAGTGAAGGAACGTCTCCGTGTAGTAGTAGTAGTAGTATCAAGGCACACGACAACTTTGATATTGAGAGAAGTGATATTTAAGCTGCCTGAGGTGTCATATGCTAGTAATAGCTCTGTGGACAAAAAATAAAAATGCACAAAACGGAACTTGTGAATGTTGATCATGAAGGTGTTTTACTGGTTGAAGCAGCCATACTCGGGGTATTTGGAAATAGATTTAGAAATAAAAAAAGAATAATTCTTGGAAATAGATTTAGAAATAAAAAAAGAATGATTCTAACTCACTCATAACAACAAGAAGTCTGAGATTTGCCTAGGCCTCAAGGCCCCAAGTCCCATAGAAAAAAAGCTACTAATTCGGCTTACGCCTGAAGGGAGAATATCATCTGTTTATCTGAGCTTAATCTCCTTCCCTTCGTCAGAAAAGGGAGGAATATATGATTCTTCATAGGAATTTGTCTTGGGATTGTCCGTGCTCAAGAATTTACACAACCATATAATATTGAGTGAACAATAATACATTGAAGTAGGAGTTAATCATGACGCGTTTGACAAATGTACAAGCAACAAAAGGAATTCTTTACGACGTTAATGTCATCCTTTTTTGAGAGGTGGCCACCATCAGTTGGTCTGGGAGTTCCACCATGAACATATTGAACTGTGTGAAAGATAATATAAATGCAAATTCCTGAATGAGTGAAAAATAAGTGATTATGCAAATCACTTACAAATTATCTTACGTACCTACTTCTTATGTAATTTTTCCACTTCTAAATGGTGTGATATTGCAGATAATTTGATGAAACTAAGCTGAAGAAGCACATAGAGAAACAATCAAACAGGGGGGGAGGGGTCTTTGTAGTGTATGAGGAGAAGAAAATATCAGGCTGTCCCTTTTAGCTTATGTCCAAAGATGTATTCTACTATTCCGCATCGGCACTATTTTATACTAACTTTGTTTCCCTACTTTCATGGTAAAGTTTGTGATTTGGGAGTTTGATCCTGAAATATGTATTGGTTGCTTGTTGAACCTGTGAATTGTGTGAAAGTAGGATACTCTAAATTTGGAGGTCAAAGAGTTTTAAAAAACGTTCTTGATTGGAAAAAATGTGAATGACGGATCCCACTAAATTGAAATGAATCCATGAATTTTTTAAAAATGATTGAAAATTCTTGATCTCAGTTAAAAAAGGATCTTGTGATTCTTTTCAAAGAAAAAATATGCATGCTAGGTATAGTTAAATTTTGTTTTGTTGCTCTAATGTTTGAACAAATAAATTGGTCAAACAGGTCTTTAGATTATCCACTATATATTTAGAGGATTCTTAAAACTATGACTGAGCTTCAGTTACTTCACTGTTGTTTGATCCTGCTTTGTCGTGGGCAGACATTCACAGTTTTTCATTTCTATGCTTCCGTGATGCTTTACGTGTATGTTAAAGATAAACTTAGATGTAAGAGAAGTACTGTTCTAGCGCCTTTTCTTCAGGGTTGTATATTTACTACATTTCAAAATGGGAAATACTCATCTCAGTCTTCAGCCTTTAGTTGCTTCTGCTAGATTGAGAAAGATTCTTGGGTTTACCACTGATCGAGGAAGGTTGTCCCAGAGAGTGACAACTGTCTATAGCAACAAGGATAACAATATTAATTGTTAGATGTGCAAGACGTCTGGCTGAGGCTAGCTTTGTGATATATGTGGATTCTGGGGATATAGATAGAACTGCAGATCAAATTGATCAATCTTCCTTCTTCAGCTCACTCGTAAGAAGGGAGATTGATCTGTTGAAGTTGGGATTGTTTGCGCCGTAGAATTTACTTTCCTGTTCCAGGTGGCAAAGGGTCTCAAAGATTTAGCATGTGTTTACTGTGACGTGTCCACTAAGAGAGTATCTCAAATGTATCATATATATATATATATATATATATATATATAGTGTTAATTTATAGTATGGTTACTCAACTATGGACAGTTCACTCTGAAGGTTGTTTTTCTTTGCTTTATAACTTAAAAGTCACTCAATTATTGATGTTTCACTCACAAAGTTACTTAACTATTGATGTTTCACTCACAAATTCACTCACAAAATCACTTAACTATTGATATTTCACTCACAAAGTCACTCAACCAATTAAATCATTTTTTTCATTTAGTTTTCCTGATATATAATTTTTATTTTAACCCAAATGCATAAAAAACAAAAAACTATTCATTTTTACCATTTTATAAACTCGTCCCACTTGACCCGATCCATTACAAGAATGCGCTTTTGACATTTTTAATTCTTTCTTTTTAAATTTAGAAGTAATTCAGTTCGAATTTTTCATTCTATTTTTTAAATAACAATCTCTTATAATTAAACATCAAATATCTGAATACATTTATTCTTTACTAATCGAGGCTATCATTTTAAAAATGAAAAGTATCAAAATAAGAATAAGAATAAATACTATTAAAATGGCAAAAGAAAATCATATTGGTAAATTAAAATCATAAACTTTTAAAATTTAGGGGTGGGGTCAAGTGGGGCGGGTTAATAAAATGGTTAAAATGAATAGGTTTTTATTTCTTATAAATTTGGGTTAAAATAAAAATTTTATATTAAATAAAATTAAATTAAAAAAATTATATAATTAGTTAAGTGACTTTGTGAGTGAAACACCAATAGTTAAGTGATTTTTGAGTTATAAAATTAAAAAAAAATGACTTTCTAAGTAAACTATCCATAGTTGATCTGAAAATTAAATATATATATATATATATATATATTCATACTGTTGTATTTGTACTTGTGCTCCAGCTAAATCCTTGTTAGAACAATTGCTTCTTTCAGTCCTTTTTCAATAGCTAGCTAACAGCAGTGAGCTGATGGATTAACATACCATTATAATTTATATTGCTATGTGATATCACCCCTGATTTGGTTCAGTTATCGCAATAGGGTTTTCTATTCTCTATTTTTTAATTAAAGTCATCATCATTTTGAATGCTATCTGTTAGAAATCTAAAAGAATTTAGGTTCTATGCATTAAGGTAAGAAAAATGTTATTATCTAAAAGTCAACTATAATAATTTCTTTTCCAAGTATGAGCTAGTAACCTGAAATTAAAAGAGAAGAGAATTCAAGGTATAGACTAGGTAAATTACAGTACTCATGTAAAAGTTTGAAACCATCAACATCAAGTGTGACCTGGTTCACAAATTATAATGCATGCAATGTTTTATGATGCAAATAATAATGTTGGGATTGATCTGTATTATACATGGATCGAAATGGTATCCTTAGTTTAAGAGCATTTTTTGTTTTTAAATATTTTTATCCATATATGGTTAAAATACATTCTTAAGTTTCACTTTGAATTAAGTTTACTAATACTAATCGCAACAACAAATTAAATTTGTTTCATAAACAGTGACTTGGGTGTTTACCCCAAATCTCTTGACGTACATTCCAAAATTCACATCTTAAAGAGAAAATATTCCTTGGACCTCACATCTGTCGGTTTTGTGGCCATTTCTCCCTCAACTACCATTTGTATGGTTTTTGCGCTTATTCCGCAAATACCATTCTTGGGAAGGAACAACTACACAAAACAGTAAACCAAAAAAAAATGAAAATGAATCTCGTATGTTCTGCCATTGCATTGCATGATGTAGTAAAAAACTTTTAGATATATGAACCTATAGCTTACTCCTCCTAACCATCTCTGTCTTTGTGATATTCTTTTTCTTACCCCCTGTGTACCCTGTTCATATCTATCATTTGCTTTCGGGGTGGGGGGAAAGAAATTGCAGTTTTGAGTTTTTATCACCATACATACTTGCCTTTCATATATGTACATATAACAAACACAAAGGCATCTTGATATCATTGAGATACCTATGATAACACATTAATTAGCCATAAGGCTATCTGTTGGATCCTGACTTGACTTCGAGCAAGGTGAGTCACTCGCTAATTTGTTAGGTGTACCTACATTCGTTTTTCATTATCTTTTAATTATAAATTCCTTTAATGTGAAACATAATTAATTTTTTCATTGAACGTACACCATATATAATATCGAAACCGCCCTCTGCATGACTACTGCAGATTCTTCAATGTATATATAATAGGAACATGTATATTGGTTCTAGTTGATCATAAAAGGTTTGATTGGGATAAGAAAACGTACGTGCCTTCATTAATGTCTACAAACTTACAAATACCACAAAAAGACAAAACACAATGCCATGCATAGGTGCCCTAAAACCAAAACTTAAAAAGAGGTCTTAAATTTATTTAATAGACTTCTTTTATATGTTTTATTTGATGTTTATTTCTCATTGTTTCTTAAAATACACAATAGTTAATTATATTTGAATAATTAATTATCTTTTTTTCAGTTCATAGTATAGTCCATTCGTGTTGGTAAGACTTTATAATAGGCACATATAAATTATTGTTCGTCAAACAAAATTAAAATTGTTTAGTTAAATTAACTCTTTTCAATTGAGTCAATTTTTTTACTTAAACTATTAAAATATTTTATAAATAGTAGAAATATTTAAAAATAGAAATAAAACTTCACGTGATATCGTATTTCAATAAGAGTATCAACTTTTACTTGTATAATATCTCGTATTATTTTGATTTCCAAAGTAGGTCTAAATCATTAATATCATTGTGAATATTATGCTTTAGAAGATATTCAAAGTTAAGACAACGTATTTTCAAATCTAATAGTTTAATACTTAATAAATCCATATTTATTTACGTTTATATCACCACTATTAAAATAAAAATTAGCGAACAGATAAATTATGTAGCTGAACAACAAAATCCGTCGCTAATTCTCTTTAGCTACGGATTATCAAAAAGTTTGGTTGGATATGAACAATGTTAGCAATAAAATTCATAGTTAATTTTAATTAATTAATTTTTTTTTAATTTATATATAACATGAATAGTTTTGAGAACTTATTTTTTGAAGGGCCTAATTAAAGCACCGACTTTAGTGGTTTCAGGGTAAGCATGTCTTTTATTACAGGAGATTTGTGAATAACATAAAAGAGTTGTTGAATGTTTAAATTTTTTGTTTTTATTTGAAGTGTAATTGGTCAAAGGAGATGATAGAGTTTTTTATTGATGGATCATTAGAACAAATAATCAATTTTGAAACTAGAAACTAACAAACATCAACATGCCAGGATTCAACACGAGAATTTACAATAATGTTGAGAAACCGTAGGCAAAATGGGGGGTCAGGAGGATCTCCAAGATACACATCTTCTCCGGTGAGTAGTCCATCAGGTTCTCCAAGAATACTAGTAACTCGAACTATAGGTGGTTCCCCTAGAAGTGAGGTGGGAGAGATCGACACCAGATCACCTTTTCAATCCGTCAGAGCTGCTGTTACTTTGTTTGGCGAAACTAGTACTGGTACTGGTACTACTTCTGGTTCTGCTTCCTCCCCCAAGGCTAAGCCTATCACCTTTAAGAAATCAAAAACTGCTGAAGAGGTATTTGCATGCATGTTTAATTTAATTTAATTTAATTTTTAGAGTTAAATATTAAGTCATCCACTTTCACTTGATTAATATAATTGGGTGGTTTAGAGGGTGCAGGAGAAGGAGAGCCAGCTTAACTTGGCCCTTAGAGAACTTGACAGCTTCAAGCAACAGATAAGAAGCACTGAGACTACAAAAGGCCATGCTCTCCGTGAGCTCCAAAATGCCAAGACAATTTTGCAGGAGCTCACAAGCCAGCTCCAAACATTATGCAAATCAAAACAAGCAGCCATTCAGGAAACCCAAGCCGCAAACGAACGAGCCACACAACTAGAGCTCCCTCATGAAAAGCTGCTTAATATAGCAAAAGATAAAGAAGCTTTCATGCAATCTCTTAGAAAATCTAAGGAAGAAGCAGAGAAGAAATTTTACCCTCATCATCAACTGGTAAATGAAAATCTACTGGAGAAGCTCCAGGAAACTAATAAGGGGATCCAAGTCTTACAAGAACAGCTCAACAGTGTCCGTGCCTTAGATCTGGATTCTTTTACCAAAGCAAGTTCAGAGCTTCATCTTACTAAAAATACATTTCAAGATATTGTCCTCGAAAAAAGGTCTTTAAGAAGCCTAGCGGATTCCCTTCAAGTAGAATTAGAGAGCTTGAAGGGCCATAACTCTCAACTTAAAAAGAAAGCAGATGAAGCAGAAGCCCTTGCCGAGAGCTTGCAGTTAGATCTTGATAACAGCAAGAAAGAGCTCGAAACAAAAAATCCAAAGGGAGATGCTGCTTCACGAATCCAACAACTTACTTCTGAGGCTGTTCAGTTTCTAAAAGAGGCAGAGGAGATGAAGAAGAAGGTGGAATTACTCAGACAAGAAGCTGTCACAGCTCGAGCTGCCGCCAAGGAAGCAGAGGAAAGACTGAAACTTGCATTAAGAGAGGCTGAAGAGTCGAAAGCCGCCGAGATGCTCGCAAGTGATCAGATTCACAATTCATCCATAACAGATGATGCTTCTGACGTGTCTAATGGAAAGATCAAATTGGCAGTTGAGAAATACGAATTTTTCAGCAAAAAAGTCGAAGAAATCAGAAATGAGGCTGACACAAAAGTTGCCACTGCCATGGCTCAAGTTGAAACCATCACTGCCAATGAAAAGGGAGTTCTCATGAAAGTGGAGGCAACTCTGAAAGAGAAGCAGGACATGGAACTTGCAATAAAGGAAGCTTTAAAGGCGGCAGAAATGGCTGAGGCAGCAAAACAGGTGGTCGAGGGCCAACTGCGAAAAAAAGCATCAAAAGCAGCAAGAACACGAAGCTGGAGAATCTTCTAATAGCAAGGAAGAAACAGAGTTTTGTGACCAGAAATCAGGCAAGCCTCCCATATGGGAATTCTTTACTTTATAAACATCTCTAAACTTTTATAGAAAAGAGCACCGAGTCATTGCTTGTACATGACTGAAAGATAAAAAGAGCAAACTTCCTGCTCTCCCCCCATGGGAAATTTGTTTTTTTTTTTCTTTTCATTTTATGCTGCATTTCCATTCAGATACTATGTATAAAATGTCTTTAAAGCAACATTTGTTCTTTTTTGCTTTAGTAATTAGTATAATGTTTCCCATTCTCTTCATTTTTTTCAAATTTTTGCTTGAATTGAAAACACATAGCATAAATTAAATTTAATAATTAAAATTTTAATTAACTTAAATAAATCTCTAATCATGATTAAGATAAAAAATACATTACATATTTAGTTTAAAAAATTATTGTAATTTCACATTTTAACAACATATTATTCTTTTTTCTTATGCATATCTATCGTTCAAATTTTTTTAATCAATAACTTATAGATTTTGTATTTCAATTTCTTTTAAATTTTAAATGGAGTTATTATGACTATTAGTAACATATTATGATTGTTGTATCTTAAGTTTTAAACTAAAGATTATATTATCAAATGTTTATTCTACTTCAATTTGGAAAAGATTTAGAAACAAAAATACTTCCTATTTTATTAGAACAAAGAATTTTATCATTATCTAAATAAAAATTAATGATGGTTTGGTTCGCTACTTACCGGTGCAGAACCGGGTCATACCAGTTTTGAATCCGAGTCCTATAATTTTTTTTAGATTTCTTTAATTTGGGGTCGAACGGAGACGGTCGATCAAATCTCGAGAAATTCATGGGCTAACACACACCAAAAATCTTAAAAATCGTAAATTCTCATTTATGCAAAAAATAGTGATATTGGCCAAAAAAATTGATAAAGCGCTCGTCAACAGGCCAGTAGGCAGCGTACAACCAAAATTTGGGGTCGAACGAAGACGATCAATCAAATCTCGAGAAATTCATGGGCTAACACACATTGAAAATCTTAAAAGTCAGCAACATGGGCGCACTAGGCCAGTGACGATAGACCGGCCGACACCGGATGACACATGCTGACCTATGTCGAGGTCCAACGACCCTTGATCGATGCCCAGTGAGTGACAATGTTAAAGGAAATACCTATGCTTATCCTTATATCATAGAGACAATGCTAGAGATTGGTGGTGGTAGTGCTAGCCTACCATGGTCGCTTGCAATGGTTGTGTTGGTTGTGGTGGGTCATCAGTACCAGTTATTAAATTAAAATTATTAATTAAATAGGGGAAGAATGTTGAATGACTGTGATAAAGACATATTTTAAGAAAATTGGCTCCACTAAACCGCCTAGCGACAGTTTGTCCTGATATATCTCGAAAAAAATACACAAAATAAAAAAATATAAGGTATAACAAATATTCCATCCCAAAGTTATGATCGTTAAAATAATGTGTAGTGAACTCTTTTTCCGGCAATTGTATTATAGTTCTAACATTATGTAAGATCTCATCAAAACACTTGCATCTCGGCAGTTCTTATTTTGTGATTCATGGACTAACACCCACCGAAAAACTTGAAAATCGTAAATTCTCATTTATGCGAAAAATAGTAATACCGGCCAAATAAAGTGATAGAGCGCTCATCACCAGGCCTGACATGCTGTGCAAAATTGAAATTTGGGGTCGAACAGAGATGGTCAATCAAATCTCGAGAAATCCACGAGCTAACACACACAAAAAACCTTAAAAATCGTAAAATCTCATTTATGTGAAAAGTAGTGATGCCGCCCAAATAAAGTGATGAGCGCTCGTCATCAGGCCTGCTAGGCTGCACACATCCAAAATTTGCAGCCAAATGGAGACGGTCAATCAAATCTCGAGAAATCTGTGGGCTAACACACAACGAAAATCTTGAAAATCGTAAATTCTCATATATGTCAAAAACAGTGATGCCGCTCAAATAAAATGATAGAACGCTCGTCATCAAGACTTGTAGGCTATGCACATCAAAAATTTGGGGCCGAACGGAGACGGTCAATCAAATCTCAAGAAATTCGTGGGCTAACACATACCGAAAATCGCGAAAATCGTAAATTCTCATTTATGCGAAAAATGGTTATGCACATCAAATAAAATGATAGGGCACTCATAATCAGGCCTTGTAGGCTGCACGCAACTAAAATTTTGGGTCAAACATAGACGGTCAACCAAATCTCGAGAAATCCGTGGGCTAACACACCGAAAATTGCGAAAATCGTAAGTCCTCATTTATGCAAAAAGTGGTTATGAAGATCAAATGAAATGATAGGGCGCTTGTCACCAGGCCTTGTAGGCTGCACACAATCAAAATTTTGGGCCGAATGGAGACTATCAATCAAATCTCGAGAAATCTGTGGGTTAACATACACCGAAAATGGCGAAAATCGTATTTCTCATTTATGCGAAAAATAGTGATGCCGATCAAATGAAATGATGGCCGCTCGTCACCAGGCCTTGTAGGCTGCCCACAAGAAAAATTTGGGGCCAAATGGAGACGGTCAGTCAAATCTCGAGAAATCCGTGGGCAAACATACACAGGAAATCGCGAAAATCGCAAATTCTTATTTATGTGAAAAATAGTGATGTCGATCAAATGAAATGATAGGGCGCTTGTCATCAAGGTTGGTAGGCTACCCACAACCAAAATTTGGGGCCGAACGGAGACGGTCAGTCAATCACGAGAAATCCGTGGGCTAACACACACCGAAAATTGCAAAAATCATAAATTCTTATTTATGCGAAAAATAGTGATGCCGATCAAATGAAATGATAGGACGCTCATCACCAAGCCTTGTAGGTTGCGCACAGCCAAAATTTGGGGCCGAACGGAGATGGTCAATCAAATCTCGAGAAATCTGGGCTAACATACACCAAAAATCGCAAAAATCGTAAATTCTCATTTATGCAAAAAATAGTGATGCCGATCAAATGAAATGATAGGACGCTTGTCACCAGGCCTTGTCGGCTATGCGCAACAAAAATTTGAGGCCAAACGGAGATGGTCAATCAAATCTCGAAAAATCCGTGGGCTAACATACACCGAAAATCGCAAAAATCGTAAATTCTCATTTATGCGAAAAACAGTGATGCCGATCAAATAAAATGATAGGGTGCTCGTCATTAAGGTTGGTAGGCTGCGCACAACTAAAATTTGGGGCCAAAGGGAGACGGTCAATCAAATCTCCAGAAATCCGTGGGCTAACATACACCGAAAACCGCGAAAATCGTAAATTCTCATTTATGCGAAAAATAGTGATGTCGATCAAACGAAATGACAGGGCGCTCGACCCCAAAAGTTTGGCTGTGCGCAGCCTGCGGGGCCGGCTGGTAGGCCCCGCCGGCTGCGCACAGCCAAAATTTGGGGCCGAACGGAGGCGGTCGATCAAATCTCCAGAAATCCGTGGGCTAACATACATCGAAAATCGAGAAAATCATAAATTCTCATTTATGCGAAAAATAGTGATGCCGATCAAACGAAATGATAGGGCGCCCGTCACCAGCACCTCGCGGGCTGCGCACAGCCAAAATTTGGGGCCGAACGGAGGCGGTCGATCAAATATCCAGAAATCCCTGGGCTAACACGCACCGAAAAGTTTGAAAGTTAGCAACATAGGTGCACTATGCTAGTGTCGACAGACCGGCCGACATCGGATGTCACATGCTAACCTATGTCGAGACCCAACGCCCATCGATCAATGCCCAGCGAGCGAAAATTTAAAAGGAAACACCTATGCTTATCCTTATGATATAAAGAAAATGCTAGAGATTAGTGGTGGTAGTGCTGGCCTACCATGGTCGCTTGCCATGGTGGTGTCGGTTGTGGTGGGTCGTTAGGACCAATTTTTAAATTAAAATTGTCAACCATATTGGGAAATATGTTGAAATGAGTGCGATAGAGGTATATTTTTAGAAAAATGGCTCGGCCAAACCGCCTTACGGCCGTTTGTCCACATAGATCTCGAAAAAATACACAAAATGAAAAAAAAATCGTGTAAAACGGATAATCCAGCCCAAAGTTATGATCATTAAGATAATATGCCTCTAATGAACTCTTTTTCCGTCGATTATATTACAGTTTTAACAACATTATGTAAGATCTCATCAAAAGACTTACATCTCGGTAGTTCTTATTTATTTAATAAAGAGCTAACACACACCAAAAATCACGAAAACCGTAAATTCTCATTTATGCAAAAAATAGTGATGCCGATCAAACGAAATGATAGGACTATCTAAATTCTGATTTCTTATTCTGATCTCTTTCTGTACTATACTGATTCTTTACTGATTACCGTAATGAGATTTAAAACCGAAGTGGGGCTCATATATAATAGACACTATAAATCACATTCGGGGAATGCGATTTATAAGTCGCGTTTCCGGAATGCGATTTATAAGTCGCATTTTCGGAATGCGATTTATAAGTCGCATTTTGCCTTGCGACACGCCGACTTGGCGCTTGTCCGATCTTTCCCCGGGCCTTTTTCTAGCATGTATGTCTTTCAAATACTCTTAACCAACACGTGAATAGGCCATCTATATGCTAGAAATTTACGGGGTGTAACAGCGGATCAAACGAAATGATAGGGCGCCCTTCAACAGGCCCAGCAGGCTGCACACAGCCAAAATTTGGGGCCGAACGGAGGCGGTCGATCAAATCTCCAGAAATCCGTGGGCTAACATACACCGAAGGTTGAGAAAATCGTAAATTCTCATTTATGCGAAAAATAGTGATGCCGATCAAATGAAATGATAGGGCGCCCGTCACCAGCGCCTCGCGGGCTGCGCACAGCCAAACTTTTGGGGCCAAACGGAGACGGTCGATCAAATCTCCAGAAATCCGTGGGCTAACATACACCGAAAATCGCGAAAATCATAAATTGTCATTTATTCGAAAAATAGTAATGCCGATCAAACAAAATGACAGGGCGCCCGTCACTAGGCCCCGCAGGCTGCGCACAGCCAAAATTTGGGGCCGAATGGAGGCGTTCGATCAAATCTCCAGAAATCTGTGGGCTAACATACACCGAAAGTCGAGAAAATCGTAAATTCTCATTTATGCGAAAAATAGTGATGCCGACCAAACGAAATGATAGGGTGCCCATCACCAGGCTCCGCGGGCTGCGCACAGCCAAAATTTGGGGCCGAACAGAGGCGGTCGATTAAATCTCGAAAAATCCGTGGGCTAACATACACCGAAAATTGCGAAAATCATAAATTCTCATTTATGCGAAAAATAGTGATGCCGACCAAACGAAATGATAGGGTGCCCATCACCAGGCTCCGCGGGCTGCGCACAGCCAAAATTTGGGGCCGAACAGAGGCGGTCGATTAAATCTCGAAAAATCCGTGGGCTAACATACACCGAAAATTGCGAAAATCATAAATTCTCATTTATGCGAAAAATAGTGATGCCGATCAAATGAAATGATAGGGCGCCCGTCACCAGGCCACGCCGGCTGCGCACAGCCAAAATTTGGGGCCGAACGGAGGCGGTCGATCAAATCTCCAGAAATCCGTGGGCTAAAATACATCGAAAATCGAGAAAATCGTAAATTCTCATTTATGCGAAAAATAGTGATGCCGATCAAACGAAATGATAGGGCGCCCGTCACCAGGCCCGCAGGCTGCGCACAGCCAAAATTTGGGGCCGAACGGAGGCGGTCGATTAAATCTCGAAAAATCCAAGGGCTAACATACACCGAAAATTGCGAAAATCGTAAATTCTCATTTATGCAAAAAATAGTGATGCCGATCAAAAGAAATGATAGGGCGCCCGTCACCAGGCCCCACAGGCTGCGTACAGCCAAAATTTGGGGCCGAACGAAGACGGTCGATGAAATCTCCAGAAATCCGTGGGCTAACATACACCGAAAATCGCGAAAATCGTAAATTCTCATTTATGCAAAAAATAGTGATGCCGATGAAACAAAATGATAGGGCGCCCGTCACCAGGCCCCGCGGGCTGAGCACAGCAAAAATTTGGGGCCGAACGGAGGCGGTCGATCAAATCTCCAGAAATCCGTGGGCTAACATACACCGAAAATCGTGAAAATCGTAAATTCTCATTGATGCGAAAAATAGTGATGCCGATCAAATGAAATGATAGGGCACCCGTCACCAGGCCCCGCAGGCTGCGCACAGCCAAAATATGTGGCCGAACGGAGGCGGTCGATCAAATCTCCAGAAATCCGTGGGCTAACATACACCGAAAATCAAGAAAATCGTAAATTCTAATTTATGCGAAAAATAGTGATGCCGATCAAACGAAATGATAGGGCGCCCGTCACCAGCGCCCCGCGGGCTGCGCACATCCAAATTTGGGGCCGAACGGAGGCGGTCGATCAAATCTCCAGAAATCCGTGGGCTAACATACACCGAAGACCGAAAAAAATCGAAAATTGTCATTTATTTAAAAAATAGTGATGCCGATCAAACGAAATGATAGGGCGCCCGTCAACAGGCCCCGCAGGCTGCGTACAACCAAAAATTGGGGCCGAACGGAGGCGGTCGATTAAATCTCAAAAAATCCGTGGGCTAACATACACCGAAAATTGCGAAAATCGTAAATTCTCCTTTATGCAAAAAATAGTGATGCCGATCAAACGAAATGATAGGGCGCCCGTCACCAGGCCCCGCAGACTACGCACAGCCAAAATTTGGGGCCGAACGGAGGCGGTCGATCAAATCTCCAGAAATCCGCGGGCTAACATACATCGAAAATCGAGAAAATCGTAAATTCTCATTTATGCGAAAAATAGTGATGCCTATCAAATGAAATGATAGGGCGCCCGTCACCAGCACCCCCCGGACTACGCACAGCAAAAATTTGGGGCCGAACGAAGGCGGTCGATCAAATCTCCTGAAATTCGTGGGTTAACATACACCGAAAATCGCGAAAATCATAAATTCTCATTTATGCGAAAAATAGTGATGCCGATCAAACGAAATGATAGGGCGCCCGTCACCAAGCCCCGCAGGCTGCCCACAGCCAAAATTTAGGGCCGAACGGAGGCGGTCGATCAAATCTCCAGAAATCCGTGGGCTAACATACACCGAAAATTGCGAAAATCGTAAATTCTCATTTATGCGAAAATTAGTGATGCCGTTCAAACGAAATGATAGGCGTCCGTCAACAGGCCCCGCAGGCTGCGCACAGCCAAAATTTGGGGCCAAACGGAGACGGTCGATCAAATCTACAGAAATCCGTGGGCTAATATACAGCGAAAACTGAGAAAATCGTAAATTGTCATTTATGCGAAAAATAGTGATGCCGATCAAACGAAATGATAGGGCGCCCGTCACCAGGCCACGCCGGCTGCGCACAGCCAAAATTTGGGGCCGAACGGAGGCGGTCGATCAAATCTCCAGAATTCCATGGGCTAACATACACCGAAAATTGAGAAAATCGTAAATTCTCATTTATGCGAAAAATAGTTATGCCGATCAAACGAAATGATAGGGCGCCCGTCACCAGCGCTTCGAGGGCTGCGCACAGCCAAAATTTGGGCCGAACGGAGGCGGTCGATCAAATATCCAGAAATACCTGGGCTAACACGCACCGAAAAGTTTGAAAGTTAGCAACATAGGCGCACTATGCTAGGGTCGACAGACCGGCCGACATCGGATGTCACATGCTAACCTATGTCGAGACCCAACGCCCATCGATCAATGCCCAGCGAGCAAAAATTTAAAAGGAAATACCTATGCTTATCCTTATGATATAAAGAAAATGCTAGAGATTAGTGGTGGTAGTGCTGGCCTACCATGGTCGCTTGCCATGGTGGTGTCGGTTGTGGTGGGTCGTTAGGACCAGTTTTTAAATTAAAATTGTCAACCATAATGGGAAATATGTTGAAATGAGTGCGATAGAGGCATATTTTTAGAAAAATGGCTCGGCCAAACCGGAATGCGATTTATAAGTCGCATTTTGCCTTGCGACGCGCCGACTTGGCGCTTGTCCGATCTTTCCCCGGGCCTTTTTCTAGCATGTATCTCTTTCAAATACTCTTAACCAACACGCGAATAGGCCATCTATATGCTAGAAATTTACGGGGTGTAACAACGGATCAAACGAAATGATAGGGCGCCCGTCACCAGGCCCCGCAGGCTGCGCACAGCAAAAATTTGGGGCCGAACGGAGGCGGTCGATCAAATCTCCAGAAATTCGTGGGCTAACATACACCGAAAATCGCAAAAATCGTAAATTCTCATTTATGCAAAAAATAGTGATGCCGATCAAACGAAATTAGAGAGCACCCATCACCAGGCCCCGCAGGCTGCGCACAGCCAAACTTTTGGGGCCAAACGGAGACGGTCGATCAAATCTCCAGAAATCCGTGGGCTAATATTCACTGAAAACCGAGAAAATCGTAAATTATCATTTCTTCAAAAAATAGTGATGCCGATTAAACGAAATGATAGGGCGCCCGTCAGTAGGCCCCGCAGGCTGCGCACAGCCAAAATTTGGGGCCGAACGGAGGCGGTCGATCAAATCTCTAGAAATCCGTAGGCTAACATACACCGAAAATTAAGAAAATCGTAAATTCTCATTTATGCGAAAAATAGTGATGCCGATCAAACGAAATGATAGGGCGCTTGTCACCAGCGCCCCGCGGGCTGCGCACAGCCAAAATTTGGGGCCGAACGGAGGCGGTCGATCTGATCTCGAGAAATCCGTGGGCTAACATACACCGAAAATCGCAAAAATCATAAATTCTCATTTATGCAAAAAATAGTAATGCCGATCAAACGAAATTATAGAGCACCCGTCACCAGGCCCCGCAGGCTGCGCACAGCCAAACTTTTGGGGCCAAACGGAGACGGTCGATCAAATCTCCAGTAATCCGTGGGCTAATATTCACCGAAAACCGAGAAAATCGTAAATTGTCATTTCTTAGAAAAATAGTGATGCCGATCAAATGAAATGATAGGGCGCCCGTCATCAGGCCCCACAGGCTGCGCACAGCCAAAATTTGGGGCCGAACGGAGGCGGTCGATCAAATCTCTAGAAATCCGTGGGCTAACATACACCGAAAATCGAGAAAATCATAAATTCTCATTTATGCGAAAAATAGTGATGCCGATCAAATGAAATGATAGGGCGCCTGTCACCAGCGCCCCGCGGGCTGCGCACAGCCAAAATTTGGGGCCGAACGGAGGCGGTCGATCTGATCTCGAGAAATCCGTGGGCTAACATACATCGAAAATCGCAAAAATCATAAATTCTCATTTATGCAAAAAATAGTGATGCCGATCAAACGAAATTATAGAGCACCCGTCACCAGGCCCCGCAGGCTGCGCACAGCCAAACTTTTGGGGCCAAACGAAGACGATCGATCAAATCTCCAGAAATCCGTGGGCTAACATTTACCGAAAATCGAGAAAATCGTAAATTGTCATTTATTCGAAAAATAGTTATGCCGATCAAATGAAATGATAGGGCGCTGTTATACCCCATAGGATTCTCGGCACCTAGATGACCTATTCGCACGTTGGTTAAGCATATTTGAAGGCCATACGTGCTAGAGATAGGCCCGGGAAAAGATCGGACGAGAAACCTGTCGAACCATCGCGGAAGGAGCCGAGGCAGAACCCCTCCGCGATGGCAGCGTGTCACGGAGGTGAAGCCTCCGCGTTGGCTCCGTGACACGTTGGCCTTGTCTAGGCCCAAGTATATAAAGCCCCACTTCGGTTTTAAATGATTAAAACACTTATAAATTTCCAGAAAACAGAGCAAACCAGCAGAGAGGGAAAAAAGGATGAAGTAGTAATATAATTTTCGTCCGATTACACTGCTAAACGCCGTCCAAACTCAATTTAACCTTAGATACCAAGGTATTTAGCAGCAGAGAGCATTCTTACGGATTTAGTTTCGTGAAATACGGCCGACGAATCGTCGAGCTACCGAGCTAAGGTAAGTGGAATTGCTCTAAATTAGTGTCTATGTGTTCCTAGCTGAGAAGTGAATAGTTCTCCCTTCTGGACCTCTGAAAAACAGCGAGTTTTCGACCATCTTTCGATAAGCCTAAGTTTAGGCTATAAACTATATCGAAAGTGACGTTGCTCTTTACAATAAAGCTGTATTTAGTATTAATTGACATATTTATGAATGCAGTTGGGAGGAAATAGTTGAAGTACCAGCCGAGCCTCATCCGACAGACGGATAGTTTGAGGATAAGGTATGTAAAGCTAGTTTCCTCGGCAAGTTAGTAATCTTGGGACAGTACAGTAATTTAAAGGCCAGTAGAATGTTCAGAAATCAGGTTTTATGCTTATTATGAATGTTGGTACGATATCAGAAGCATCAAGTTATAGCCTGCGTGAAACTTACTAGTACGATATAGATTCTAATACAAGTGTTAAAACTGCACAGCATGCTCAGTATGTGGGACGTGAAGATAATATTACTAGTTGAGACCGTTGTATTGTTTGGGGTTGGACTACCTAGCATCCATGATCGCCCCAGGGTTAATAGCTGTATCGAATCGTCCGCCAGAGGACGAGGATACGTCGCTCTACGGAGTGGCATGCCGTCCCACAGGGGACGAAGATGGGATGCCAGTTTTCCCCATATTATGCCTTGGTCGGCTTTTACACACCCCTGTCAAGCGGATACGCCCGGGTGTTGATTCAGGAGTCCTCTGGACTCAGATGCAGTTATAGTCAGGGGCTCAGCGAGCCCAAGTGCATACCCAGGGGACCGGCAGGATGCTTACAGGGTTTATAGGAGATGGGATGACCGGGGTAGGGGTATAGATTCTGTGCTGGTTGTACCTCCCGGCTTATGGGGGCCGGGTAAGGTTTGTGTGTGTGCTATGTTAAGTTATGACATGTTATGCCGTGTTACAGTAGATATGAGTAGATCGACAGTAGAACGATAAATTCTCAGGTATGACTCCTATTCCTTCCAGTATAATTAAGAGAAGGTATGACTTACATTATCAGACAGTTAATCTATTCCTTCCTACTTCAGTTTCATCAGTTACATTGTTGTTTTCAGATTTTGCTTTCAGTTATTGCTTTACATACTCAGTACCAGCAGCACTGACGCCCGGTGGGGCGCTGCATTACTTGCCTGCAGGTACTCATAGACGAGCAGGCGATACCACGTGATTCCTGTCAGCGATCGAGTATTCAGCTCCTGTCATCCGGAGACTGAATTCCAGAGGTGTACTTCATTTTCTTTTGTTGTATAGTACGGGTAGGTCGGGGCCCTGTCCCGATCATTTCTATTGCTATTCCTAGAGGCTTGCAGTCTGTATATGTTCCCTGTGGTCAGATGAGCCGGTCGTGTGAGGCCGTGCAGTTGTTAGCTGTTAGTACTTCTGTTTCTTTCATGTTGGCCGTGTGGGGCCATAGCTTGACAGTAGTGGTGACCTTGCCGGTCACGTAGCTTTCTAATATTCTATGATTAAGTTGCAGATAACTAGACAGCATGGTGGCTTTGTCGGCCCGCATAGGTTCCCCTATATCGACATGTTTCTGGTCAGCTGTTAGTACAGGTACAGGAGGCTATAGGCCAATGGGCCGGGGGCTGTGTTTACAGCCGTTGTATAGCCCTTTGTTTCCAAAAATGTGAATTAGAGCCAGCCAGGCACCAGATGTGCCCAGGCTTAGCAGTCCAGCAGTTCAGGTCCTAGTAGGGCACCAGGTGCCAGTCATACCCCCCAATGAGGGGTGTGACACCCATCACCAGGCCCCGCGGGCTGCGCACAGCCAAAATTTGGGGTCGAACGGAGGCGGTCGATTAAATCTCGAAAAATCCGTGGGCTAACATACACCGAAAATTGCGAAAATCGTAAATTCTCATTTATGCGAAAAATAGTGATGCCGATCAAACGAAATGATAGGGAGCCTGTCACCAGCGCCCCGCGGGCTGCGCACAGCCAAAATTTGGGGCCGAACGGAGGCGGTCGATCTGATCTCGAGAAATTCGTGGGCTAACATACACCGAAAATTGCGAAAATCGTAAATTCTAATTTATGCGAAAAATAGTGATGCCGATCAAACGAAATGATAGGGCGCCCGTCACCAGGCCCCGCAGGCTGCACACAGCCAAAATTTGGGGCCACACGGAGACGGTCGATCAAATCTACAGAAATTCGTGGGCTAACATACAGCGAAAATCGAGAAAATCGTAAATTGTCATTTATGCGAAAAATAGTGATGCCGATCAAACGAAATGATAGGGCGCCCGTCACCAGGCCCCACAGGCTGCGTACAGCCAAAATTTGGGGCCGAATGGAGGCGGTTGATTGAACCTTGAAAAATCCGTGGGCTAACATACACTGAAAATTGTGAAAATCGTAAATTCTCATTTATGCAAAAAATAGTGATGCCGATCAAACGAAATGATAGGGCGCCCTTCACCAGGCCCCGCAGGCTGCGCACAGCCAAAATTTGGGGCCAAACTGAGACGGTCGATCAAATCTCCAGAAATCCATGTGCTAACATTCACCGAAAACCGAGAAAATCATAAATTATCATTTATTTTAAAAATAGTGATGCCGATAAAACGAAATGATAGGGCGCCCGTCACCAGGCCCCGCGGGCTGCGCACAGCAAAAATTTGGGGCCGAACGGAGGCGGTCGATCAAATATCCAGAAATTCGTGGGCTAACACGCACCGAAAAGTTTGCAAGTTAGCAACATAGGTGCACTATGCTAGTGTCGACAGACCGGCCGACATCGGATGTCACATGCTAACCTATGTCGAGACCAACGCCCATCGATCAATGCCCAGCGATAGAAAATTTAAAAGGAAACACCTATGCTTATCCTTATGATATAAAGAAAATGCTAGAGATTAGTGGTGGTAGTGCCGGCCTACCATGGTCGCTTGCCATGGTGGTGTCGGTTGTGGTGGGTCGTTAGGACCAGTTTTTAAATTAAAATTGTCAACCATAATGGGAAATATGTTGAAATGAGTGCGATAGAGGCATATTTTTAGAAAAATGGCTCGGACAAACCGCTTCCAGATAGATCTCAAAAAAATACACAAAATGAAAAAAAAATCGTGTAAAACGGATAATCCAGCCCAAAGTTATGATCATTTAGATAATATGCCTCTAATGAAATCTTTTTCCGTCGATTATATTACAGTTTTAACAACATTATGTAAGATCTCATCAAAAGACTTGCATCTCGGCAGTTCTTATTTTGTTAATAAAGAGGTAACACACACCAAAAATTGCGAAAATCGTAAATTTTCATTTATGCAAAAAATAGTTATGCCGATCAAACGAAATGATAGGACTATCTAAATTCTGATTTCTTATTCTGATCTCTTTCTGTACTATACTGATTCTTTACTGATTACCGTAATGAATTGATTTAAAACCGAAGTGGGGCTTATATATAATAAAACTATAAATCGCATTCTCTGAAAGCGATTTATAAGTTGCATTTCCAGAATGCGATTTATAAGTCGCATTTTCGGAATACGATTTATAAGTCGCATTTCCGGAATACGTTTTATAAGTCGCATTCCCAGAATATGTCGCATTTTGCCTTGCGACGCGCTGACTTGACGCTTGTCCGATCTTTCCCCGGGCCTTTTTCTAGCATGTATGTCTTTCAAATACTCTTAACCAACACGCGAATAGGCCATCTATATGCTAGAAATTTACGGGGTGTAACAGCGGATCAAACGAAATGATAGGGCGCCCGTCACTAGGCCCCGCAGGCTGAGCACAGCCAAAATTTGGGGCCGAACGGAGGCGGTCGATCAAATCTCCAGAAATCCATGGGCTAACATACACCGAAAGTCAAGAAAATCGTAAATTCTCATTTATGCAAAAAATAGTGATGCCGATCAAACGAAATTATAGAGCACCCGTCACCAGGCCCCGCAGGCTGCGCACAGCCAAACTTTTGGGGCCAAACGGAGACGGGCGATCAAATCTCCAGAAATCCGTGGGCTAACATTCACCGAAAACCGAGAAAATCGTAAATTGTCATTTATTAGAAAAATAGTGATGCCGATCAAAAGAAATGATAGGGCACCCGTCATCAGGCCCCGCAGGCTGCGCACAGCCAAAATTTGGCGCCGAACGGAGGCGGTCGATCAAATCTCCAGAAATCCGTGGGCTAACATACACCGAAAATCGAGAAAATCGTAAATTCTCATTTATGCGAAAAATAGTGATGCCGATCAAACGAAATGATAGGGCGCCCGTCACCAGGCCCCGCAGGCTGCGCGCAGCCAAAATTTGAGGCCAAACGGAGACGGTCGATCAAATCTACAGAAATCCGTGGGCTAACATACAGCGAAAATCGAGAAAATTTTAAATTGTCATTTATGCGAAAAATAGTGATGCCGATCAAACAAAATGATAGGGCGCCCGTCACCAGGCCCCGCAGGCTGCGCACAGCCAAAGTTTGGGGCCAAACAGAGGCGGTCGATCAAATCTCGAAAAATCCTTGGCTAACATACACCGAAAATCGCAAAAATCATAAATTGTTATTTGTTCGAAAAATAGTGATTCCGATCAAACGAAATGATAGGGTGCCCGTCACCAGGACCTGCAGGCTGCGCACAACTAAACTTTTGGGGCCAAACGGAGACGGTCGATCGAATCTCCAGAAATCCGTGGGCTAACATTCACCGAAAACCGAGAAAATTGTAAATTGTCATTTATTCGAAAAGTAGTGATGCCGATCAAACGAAATGATAGGGCGCCCGTCCCCAGGCCCCGCAGGCTGCGCACAGCCAAAATTTGGGGCCGAACGGAGGCGGTCGATTAAATCTCGAAAAATCCGTGCGCTAACATACACCAAAAATCGCAAAAATTGTAAATTCTCATTTATGCAAAAAGTAGTGATGCCGATCAAACGAAATTATAGAGCACCCATCACCAGGCCCCGCAGGCTGCGCACAGCCAAACTTTTGCGGCCAAACAGAGACGGTCGATCAAATCTCCAGAAATCCGTGGGCTAACATTCATCGAAAATCGAGAAAATCATAAATTGTCATTTATTCGGAAAATAGTGATGCCAATCAAACGAAATGATAGGGCGCCCGTCACCAGGCCCCGCGGGCTGCGTACAACCAAAATTTGGGGCCGAACGGAGGCGATCGATCAAACCTCCAGAAATCCGTGGGCTAACATACACCGAAAATCGAGAAAATCGTAAATTCTCATTTGTTCGAAAAATAGTGATGCCGATCAAACGAAATGATAGGGCGCCTGTCACCAGGGCCCCGCAGGCTGCGCACAGCCAAAATTTGGTGCCGAACGGAGGCGGTCGATCTGATCTCGAGAAATCCGTGGGCTAACATACACCGAAAATTTTGAAAATCGTAAATTCTCATTTATGCGAAAAATAGTGATGCCGATGAAACGAAATGATAGGGCGCCCGTCAGCAGGCCCCGCAGGCTGCGCACAGCCAAAATTTGGGGCCAAACGGAGGCGGTCGATCAAATCTCCAGAAATCCGTGGGCTAACATACATCGAAAATCGAGAAAATTGTAAATTCTCATTTATGCGAAAAATAGTGATGCCGATCAAACAAAATGATAGGGCGCCCGTCACCAGGCCCCGCGGGCTGCGCACAACAAAAATTTGGGGCCGAACGGAGGCGGTCGATCAAATCTCCAGAAATCCATGGGCTAACATACACAGAACATCGCGAAAATCGTAAATTATCATTTGTTCGAAAAATAGTAATGCCGATCAAACGAAATGATAGGGCGCCCGTCACCAGGCCCCACAGGCTGCGCACAACCAAACTTTTGGGGCCAAACGGAGACGTTCGATCAAATCTCCAGAAATTTGTGGGCTAACATTCACCGAAAACCGAGAAAATCGTAAATTGTCATTTATTCAAAAAATAGTGATGCCGATCAAATGAAATGATAGGGCGCCCGTCACCAGGCCCCGCGGGCTGCGCACAACCAAAATTTGGGGCCGAACGGAGGCAGTCGATTAAATCTCGATAAATCCGTGGGCTAGTATACACCGAAAATCGCGAAAATCATAAATTCTCATTTATGCAAAAAATAGTGATGCCGATCAAACGAAATGATTGGGCGCCCGTCACCAGGCCCCGCAGGCTGCCCACAGCCAAAATTTTGGGCGGAACGGAGGCGGTCGACCAAATCTCCAGAAATCCGTGGGCTAACATACACCGAAAATTGTGAAAATCGTAAATTCTCATTTATGCGAAAATTAGTGATGCCGTTCAAACGAAATGATAGGCGTCCGTCAACAGGCCCCGCAGGCTGCGCACAGCCAAAATTTGGGGCCAAACGGAGACGGTCGATCAAATCTACAGAAATCCGTGGGCTAATATACAGCGAAAACTGAGAAAATCGTAAATTGTCATTTATGCGAAAAATAGTGATGCCGATCAAACGAAATGATAGGGCGCCTGTCACCAGGCCCCGCAGGCTGCGCACAGCAAAATTTATGGCCAAACGAAGGCGGTCGGTCAAATCTCCAGAAATCCGTGGGCTAACATACACCGAAAATTGTGAAAATCGTAAATTCTCATTTATGTGAAAAATAGTGATGCCGATCAAATGAAATGATAGGGCGCCCGTCACCAGCACCCCGCGGGCTGCGCACAGCAAAAATTTGGGTCCGAACGGAGGCGGTCGATCAAATATCCAAAAATCCGTGGGCTAACACGCACCGAAAAGTTTGAAAGTTAGCAACATAGGCGCACTATGCTAGGGTCGACAGACCGGCCGACATCGGATGTCACATGCTAACCTATGTCGAGACCCAATGCCCATCGATCAATGCCCCGCGATCGAAAATTTAAAAGGAAACACCTATGCTTATCCTTATGATATAAAGAAAATGCTAGAGATTAGTGGTGGTAGTGCTGGCCTACCATGGTCGCTTGCCATGTTGGTGTCGGTTGTGGTGGGTCGTTAGGACCAGTTTTTAAATTAAAATTGTCAACCATAATGGGAAATATGTTGAAATGAGTGCGATAGAGGCATATTTTTAGAAAAATGGCTCGGCCAAATCGGAATGCGATTTATAAGTCGCATTTTGCCTTGCGACGCGCCGACTTGGCGCTTGTCCGATCTTTCCCCGGGCCTTTTTCTAGCATGTATGTCTTTCAAATACTCTTAACCAACACGCGAATAGGCCATCTATATGCTAGAAATTTACGGGGTGTAACAACGGATCAAACGAAATGATAGGGCGCCCGTCACCAGGCCTCGCAGGCTGCGCACAGCAAAAATTTGGGGCCGAACGGAGGCGGTCGATCAAATCTCCAGAAATCCGTGGGCTAACATACACCGAAAATCGCAAAAATCGTAAATTCTCATTTATGCAAAAAATAGTGATGCCAATCAAACGAAATTAGAGAGCACCCGTCACCAGGCCTCGCAGGCTGCGCACAGCCAAACTTTTGGGGCCAAACGGAGACGGTCGATCAAATCTCCAGAAATCCGTGGGCTGATATTCACTGAAAACCGAGAAAATCGTAAATTGTCATTTCTTCAAAAAATAGTGATGCCGATTAAACGAAATGATAGGGCGCCCTTCAGAAGGCCCCGCAGGCTGCGCACAGCCAAAATTTGGGGCCGAACGGAGGTGGTCGATCAAATCTCTAGAAATCCGTAGGCTAACATACACCGAAAATCAAGAAAATCGTAAATTCTAATTTATGCGAAAAATAGTGATGCCGATCAAACGAAATGATAGGGCGCGTGTCACCAGCGCCCCGCAGGCTGCGCACAGCAAAAATTTGGGGCCGAAAGGAGGCGGTCGATCAAATCTCCAGAAATCCGTGGGCTAACATACACCGAAAATCGCAAAAATCGTAAATTCTCATTTATGCAAAAAATAGTGATGCCGATCAAACGAAATTATAGAGCACCCGTCACCAGGCCCTGCAGGCTGCGCACAGCCAAACTTTTGGGGCTAAACGGAGACGGTCGATCAAATCTCCAGAAATCCGTGGGCTAATATTCACCGAAAACCGAGAAAATCGTAAATTGTCATTTCTTAGAAAAATAGTGATGCCGATCAAACGAAATGATAGGGCGCCCGTCAGCAGGCCCCGCAGGCTGCGCACAGCCAAAATTTGGGGCCGAACGGAGGCGGTCGATCAAATCTCCAGAAATCCGTGGGCTAACATACACCGAAAATCGAGAAAATCGTAAATTCTCATTTATGCGAAAAATAGTGATGCCGATCAAACAAAATGATAGGGCGCCTGTCACCAGCGCCCCGCGGGCTGCGCACAGCCAAAATTTGGGGCCGAACGGAGGCGGTCGATCTGATCTCGAGAAATCCGTGGGCTAACATACACCAAAAATCGCAAAAATCATAAATTCTCATTTATGCAAAAAATAGTGATGCCGATCAAACGAAATTATAGAGCACCCGTCACCAGGCCCCGCAGGCTGTGCACAACCAAACTTTTGGGGCCAAACGGAGGCAGTCGATTAAATCTCCAGAAATCCGTGGGTTAACATTCACTGAAAACCGAGAAAATCGTAAATTGTCATTTATTCGAAAAATAGTGATGCCGATCAAACGAAATGATAGGGCGCCCGTCACCAGGCCCCGCAGGCTGCGTACATCCAAAATTTCGGGCCGAACGGAGACGGTCGATCAAATCTCCAGAAATCCGTGGGCTAACATACACCGAAAATCGAGAAAATCGTAAATTCTCATTTATGCGAAAAATAGTGATGCCAATCAAATGAAATGATAGGGCGTCCATCACCAGGCCCCGCGGGCTGCGCACAAGCAAAATTTGGGGCCGAACGGAGGCGGTCGATTGAATCTTGAAAAATCCGTGGGCTAACATACATCGAAAATTGCGAAAATCGTAAATTCTAATTTATGAAAAAATAGTGATGTCGATCAAATGAAATGATAGGGCGCCCGTCACCAGGCCCCGCAGGCTGCGCACAGCCAAAATTTGGGGCCAAACGGAGACGGTCGATCAAATCTCTAGAAATCCGTGTGCTAACATTCACCGAAAATCGAGAAAATCGTAAATTGTCATTTATTCAAAAAATAGTGATGCCGATCAAACGAAATGATAGGGCGTCCGTCACCAGGACCCGTGGGCTGCGCACATCCAAAATTTGGGCCCAAACGGAGACGATCGATCAAATTTCCAGAAATTCGTGGGCTAACATACACCGAAAATCGAGAAAATCCTAAATTCTCATTTATGCGAAAAATAGTGATGCCGATCAAACGAAATGATAGGGCGCCCGTCACCAGGCCCCGCGGGCTGCGCACAACCAAAATTTGGGGTCGAACGGAGGCGGTCGATTGAATCTCGAAAAATCCGTGGGCTAACATACACCGAAAATTGCAAAAATCGTAAATTCTGATTTATGCAAAAAATAGTGATGTTGATCAAACGAAAGTATAGGGCGCCCGTCACCAGGCCCCGCAGGCTGCGCACAACCAAAATTTGGGGCCAAACGGAGACAGTCGATCAAATCTCCAGAAATCCGTGGGCTAACATACACCAAAAATCGAGAAAATCGTAAATTCTCATTTAAGCGAAAAATAGTGATGCCAATCAAACAAAATGATAGGGCACCCGTCACCAGGCCCCGCAGGCTGCGCACAGCCAAAATTTGGGGCCAAACGGAGGCGGTCGATTAAATCTCGAAAAATCCGTGGGCTAACATACATTGAAAATCGCGAAAATCTTAAATTCTTATTTATGCAAAAAATAGTGATGCCGATCAAACGAAATGATAGGGCGCCCGTCACCAGGCCCCACGGGCTGCGCACAGCCAAAATTTGGGGCCGAACGGAGGCGGTCGATCAAATCTCCAGAAATCCGTGGGCTAACATACACTGGCAACCGAGAAAATCGTAAATTCTCATTTATGCGACAAATAGTGATGCCGATCAAATGAAATGATAGGGCACCCGTCACCAGCGCCCCGCGGGCTGCGCACAGCCAAAATTTGGGGCCGAACGGAGGCGGTAGATTGAATCTCGAAAAATCCGTGCGCTAACATACACCAAAAATCGCAAAAATCGTAAATTCTCATTTATGCAAAAAATAGTGATGCCGATCAAACGAAATTATAGAGCACCCATCACCAGGCCCCGCAGGCTGCGCACAGCCAAACTTTTGCGGCCAAACAGAGACGGTCGATCAAATCTCCAGAAATCCGTGGGCTAACATTCATCGAAAATCGAGAAAATCATAAATTGTCATTTATTCGGAAAATAGTGATGCCAATCAAACGAAATGATAGGGCGCCCGTCACCAGGCCCCGCGGGCTGCGTACAACCAAAATTTGGGGCCGAACGGAGGCGATCGATCAAATCTCCAGAAATCCGTGGGCTAACATACACCGAAAATCGAGAAAATCGTAAATTCTCATTTGTTCGAAAAATAGTGATGCCGATCAAACGAAATGATAGGGCGCCTGTCACCAGGGCCCCGCAGGCTGCGCACAGCCAAAATTTGGGGCCGAACGGAGGCGGTCGATCTGATCTCGAGAAATCCGTGGGCTAACATACACCGAAAATTGTGAAAATCGTAAATTCTCATTTATGCGAAAAATAGTGATGCCGATGAAACGAAATGATAGGGCGCCCGTCAGCAGGCCCCGCAGGCTGCGCACAGCCAAAATTTGGGGCCAAACGGAGGCGGTCGATCAAATCTCCAGAAATCCGTGGGCTAACATACATCGAAAATTGAGAAAATTGTAAATTCTCATTTATGCGAAAAATAGTGATGCCGATCAAACAAAATGATAGGGCGCCCGTCACCAGGCCCCGCGGGCTGCGCACAACAAAAATTTGGGGCCGAACGGAGGCGGTCGATCAAATCTCCAGAAATCCGTGGGCTAACATACACAGAAAATCGCGAAAATCGTAAATTATCATTTGTTCGAAAAATAGTAATGCCGATCAAACGAAATTATAGGGCGCCCGTCACCAGGCCCCACAGGCTGCGCACAACCAAACTTTTGGGGCCAAACGGAGACATTCGATCAAATCTCCAGAAATTTGTGGGCTAACATTCACCGAAAACCGAGAAAATCGTAAATTGTCATTTATTCAAAAAATAGTGATGCCGATCAAATGAAATGATAGGGCGCCCGTCACCAGGCCCCGCGGGCTGCGCACAACCAAAATTTGGGGCCGAACGGAGGCAGTCGATTAAATCTCGATAAATCCGTGGGCTAATATACACCGAAAATCGCGAAAATCGTAAATTCTCATTTATGCAAAAAATAGTGATGCCGATCAAACGAAATGATAGGGCGCCCGTCACCAGGCCCCGCAGGCTGCCCACAGCCAAAATTTTGGGCGGAACGGAGGCGGTCGACCAAATCTCCAGAAATCCGTGGGCTAACATACACCGAAAATTGTGAAAATCGTAAATTCTCATTTATGCGAAAATTAGTGATGCCGTTCAAACGAAATGATAGGCGTCCGTCAACAGGCCCCGCAGGCTGCGCACAGCCAAAATTTGGGGCCAAACGGAGACGGTCGATCAAATCTACAGAAATCCGTGGGCTAATATACAGCGAAAACTGAGAAAATCGTAAATTGTCATTTATGCGAAAAATAGTGATGCCGATCAAACGAAATGATAGGTCGCCCGTCACCAGGCCCCGCAGGCTGCGCACAGCAAAATTTATGGCCAAACGAAGGCGGTCGGTCAAATCTCCAGAAATCCGTGGGCTAACATACACCAAAAATTGTGAAAATCGTAAATTCTCATTTATGCGAAAAATAGTGATGCCGATCAAATGAAATGATAGGGCGCCCGTCACCAGCACCCCGCGGGCTGCGCACAGCAAAAATTTGGGGCCGAACGGAGGCGGTCGATCAAATATCCAAAAATCCGTGGGCTAACGCGCACCGAAAAGTTTGAAAGTTAGCAACATAGGCGCACTATGCTAGGGTCGACAGACCGGCCGACATCGGATGTCACATGCTAACCTATGTCGAGACCCAATGCCCATCGATCAATGCCCCGCGATCGAAAATTTAAAAGGAAACACCTATGCTTATCCTTATGATATAAAGAAAATGCTAGAGATTAGTGGTGGTAGTGCTGGCCTACCATGGTCGCTTGCCATGTTGGTGTCGGTTGTGGTGGGTCGTTAGGACCAGTTTTTAAATTAAAATTGTCAACCATAATGGGAAATATGTTGAAATGAGTGCGATAGAGGCATATTTTTAGAAAAATGGCTCGGCCAAATCGGAATGCGATTTATAAGTCGCATTTTGCCTTGCGACGCGCCGACTTGGCGCTTGTCCGATCTTTCCCCGGGCCTTTTTCTAGCATGTATGTCTTTCAAATACTCTTAACCAACACGCGAATAGGCCATCTATATGCTCGAAATTTACGAGGTGTAACAACGGATCAAACGAAATGATAGGGCGCCCGTCACCAGGCCCCGCAGGCTGCGCACAGCAAAAATTTGGGGCCGAACGGAGGCGGTCGATCAAATCTCCAGAAATCCGTGGGCTAACATACACCGAAAATCGCAAAAATCGTAAATTCTCATTTATGCAAAAAATAGTGATGCCAATCAAACGAAATTAGAGAGCACCCGTCACCAGGCCTCGCAGGCTGCGCACAGCCAAACTTTTGGGGCCAAACGGAGACGGTCGATCAAATCTCCAGAAATCCGTGGGCTGATATTCACTGAAAACCGAGAAAATCGTAAATTGTCATTTCTTCAAAAAATAGTGATGCCGATTAAACGAAATGATAGGGCGCCCGTCAGCAGGCCCCGCAGGCTGCGCACAGCCAAAATTTGGGGCCGAACGGAGGCGGTCGATCAAATCTCTAGAAATCCGTAGGCTAACATACACCGAAAATCAAGAAAATCGTAAATTCTCATTTATGCGAAAAATAGTGATGCCAATCAAATGAAATGATAGGGCGTCCATCACCAGGCCCCGCGGGCTGCGCACAAGCAAAATTTGGGGCCGAACGGAGGCGGTCGATTGAATCTTGAAAAATCCGTGGGCTAACATACATCGAAAATTGTGAAAATCGTAAATTCTAATTTATGCAAAAAAAGTGATGCCGATCAAATGAAATGATAGGGCGCCCGTCACCAGGCCCCGCAGGCTGCGCACAGCCAAAATTTGGGGCCAAACGGAGACGGTCGATCAAATCTCTAGAAATCCGTGTGCTAACATTCACCGAAAATCGAGAAAATCGTAAATTGTCATTTATTCGAAAAATAGTGATGCCGATCAAACGAAATGATAGGGCGTCTGTCACCAGGACCCGTGGGCTGCGCACATCCAAAATTTGGGGCCAAACGGAGACGATCGATCAAATTTCCAGAAATTCGTGGGCTAACATACACCGAAAATCGAGAAAATCGTAAATTCTCATTTATGCGAAAAATAGTGATGCCGATCAAACGAAATGATAGGGCGCCCGTTACCAGGCCCCGCGGGCTGCGCACAACCAAAATTTGGGGTCGAACGGAGGCGGTCGATTGAATCTCGAAAAATTCGTGGGCTAACATACGCCGAAAATTGCAAAAATCGTAAATTCTGATTTATGCAAAAAATAGTGATGTTGATCAAACGAAAGTATAGGGCGCCCGTCACCAGGCCCCGCAGGCTGCGCACAACCAAAATTTGGGGCCAAACGGAGACAGTCGATCAAATCTCCAGAAATCCGCGGGCTAACATACACCAAAAATCGAGAAAATCGTAAATTCTCATTTAAGCGAAAAATAGTGATGCCAATCAAACAAAATGATAGGGCACCCGTCACCAGGCCCCGCAGGCTGCGCACAGCCAAAATTTGGGGCCAAACGGAGGCGGTCGATTAAATCTCGAAAAATCCGTGGGCTAACATACATTGAAAATCGCGAAAATCTTAAATTCTTATTTATGCAAAAAATAGTGATGCCGATCAAACGAAATGATAGGGCGCCCGTCACCAGGCCCCACGGGCTGCGCACAGCCAAAATTTGGGGCCGAACGGAGGCGGTCGATCAAATCTCCAGAAATCCGTGGGCTAACATACACTGAAAACCAGGAAAATCGTAAATTCTCATTTATGCGACAAATAGTGATGCCGATCAAATGAAATGATAGGGCACCCGTCACCAGCGCCCCGCGGGCTGCGCACAGCCAAAATTTGGGGCCGAACGGAGGCGGTCGATCAAATATCCAGAAATCCCTAGGCTAACACGCACTGAAAAGTTTGAAAGTTAGCAACATAGGCGCACTATGCTAGTGTCGACAGACCGGCCGACATCGGATGTCACATGCTAACCTATGTCGAGACCCAACGCCCATCGATGAATGCCCAGCGATCAAAAATTTAAACGGAAACACCAATGCTTATCCTTATGATATAAATAAAATGCTAGAGATTAGTGGTGGTAGTGCTGGCCTACCATGGTCGCTTGCCATGGTGGTGTCGGTTGTGGTGGGTCGTTAGGACCAGTTTTTAAATTAAAATTGTCAACCATATTGGGAAATATGTTAAAATGAGTGTGATAGAGGCATATTTTAGAAAAATGGCTCGGCCAAACCGCCTTCCGGCAGTTTGTCCAGATAGATCTCAAAAAAATACACAAAATGAAAAAAAAATCGTGTAAAACGGATAATCCAGCCCAAAGTTATGATCATTTAGATAATATGCCTCTAATGAACTATTTTTCCGTCGATTATATTACAGTTTTAACAACATTATGTAAGATCTCATCAAAAGACTTGCATCTCGGCAGTTCTTATTTTGTTAATAAAGAGCTAACACACACCAAAAATCGCAAAAATCGTAAATTCTCATTTATGCAAAAAATAGTGATGCCGATCAAACGAAATGATAGGATTATCTAAATTCGGATTTCTTATTCTGACATCTTTCTGTACTATACTGATTCTTTACTGATTACCGTAATGAATTGATTTAAAACCGAAGTGGGGCTTATATATAATAGAAACTATAAATCGCATTCAGGGAATGCGATTTATAAGTGGCATTTCCGGAATGCGATTTATAAGTAGCATTCCTGGAATGCATTTTATAAGTCGCATTCCCGGAATATGTCGCATTTTGCCTTGCGACGCGCCGACTTGGCGCTTGTCCGATCTTTCCCCGGGCCTTTTTCTAGCATGTATGTCTTTCAAATACTCTTAACCAACACTCGAATAGGCCATCTATATGCTAGAAATTTACGGGGTGTAACAGCGGATCAAACGAAATGATAGGGCGCCCGTCACCAGGCCCCGCGGGCTGCGCACAATCAAAATTTGGGGCCGAACGGAGGTCGTCGATTAAATCTCAAAAAATCCGTGGGCAAACATACACCGAAAATCGCAAAAATCGTAAATTCTCATTTATGCAAAAAATAGTGATGCCGATCAAACGAAATGATAGGGCACCCGTCACCTGGCCTTGCAGGCTGCGCACAGCAAAAATTTGGCGCCGAAAGGAGGCGGTCGATCAAATCTCCAGAAATTCGTGGGCTAACATACACCGAAAATCGAAAAAATCGTAAATTTTCATTTATGCGAAAAATAGTGATGCCGATCAAACGAAATGATAGGGCGCCCGTCACCAGCGCCCCGCGGGCTGCGCACAGCCAAAATTTGGGGCCGAACGGAGGCGGTCGATCTGATTTCCAGGAATCCGTGGGCTAACATACACCGAAAATCGAGAAAATCGTAAATTCTCATTTATGCGAAAAATAATGATGCCAATAAAACGAAATGATAGGGCGCCCGTCACCAGGCCCTGCGGGCTGCGCACATCCAAAATTTGGGGCCAAACGGAGACGGTCGATCAAATCTCCAGAAATCCGTGTGCTAACATTCACCGAAAACCGAGAAAATCGTAAATTATCATTTATTCGAAAAATAGTGATGCCGATCAAACGAAATGATAGGGCGCCCATCACCAGGCCCCGCGGGCTGCGCACATCCAAAATTTGGGGCCAAACGGAGACGGTCGATCAAATCTCTAGAAATCCGTGGGTTAACATTCACTGAAAACCGAGAAAATCGTAAATTGTCATTTACTCGAAAAATAGTGATGCCGATTAAACAAAATGATAGGGCGTCCGTCAACAGGCCCCGCAGGCTGCGCACAGCCAAAATTTGGGGCCGAACGGAGACGGTCAATTAAATCTCCAGAAATCCGTGGGCTAACATACACCGAAAATCGAGAAAATCGTAAATTTTCATTTATGCGAAAAATAGTGATGCCGATCAAACAAAATGATAGGGCGCCCGTCACCAAGCCCCGCGAGCTGCGCACAACCAAAATTTGGGCCGAACGGAGGCGGTCGATTGAACCTTGATAAATCCGTGGGCTAACATACACCGAAAATTGCGAAAATCGTAAATTCTCATTTATGTAAAAAATAGTGATGCCGATCAAACGAAATGATAGGGCGCCATTCACCAGGCCCTGCAGGCTGCGCACAGCCAAAATTTGGGGCCAAACGGAGACGGTCGATCAAATCTCCAGAAATCCGTGTGCTAACATTCACCGAAAACCGAGAAAATCGTAAATTATCATTTATTCAAAAAATAGTGATGCCAATCAAACGAAATGATAGGGCGCCCGTCACCAGGCCCCGCGGGCTGCGCACATCCAAAATTTGGGGCCGAACGGAGGCGGTCGATTGAATCTCGAAAAATCTGTGGGCTAACATACACCGAAAATCGAGAAAATTGTAAATTCTCATTTATGCCAAAAATAGTGATGCCGATCAAACGAAATGATAGGGCGCCCGTCACCAGGCTCCGCGGGCTGCGCACAACCAAAATTTGGGGCCAAACGGAGACGGTCAATCAAATCTCTGAATATCCGTGGGTTAACATTCACTGAAAACCGAGAAAATCGTAAATTGTCATTTATTCGAAAAATAGTGATGCCGATCAAACGAAATGATAGGGCGCCCATCACCAGGCCACGCAGGCTGCGCACAACCAAAATTTGGGGCTAAACGGAGACGGTCGATCAAATCTCCAGAAATCCGTGTGCTAACATTCACCGAAAATCGAGAAAATAGTAAATTGTCATTTATTCAAAAAATTGTGATGCCGATCAAACGAAATGATAGGGCGCCCGTCACCAGGCCTCGTGGGCTGCGCACATCCAAAATTTGGGGCCAAACGGAAACGGTCGATCAAATCTCCAGAAATTCGTGGGCTAACATACACCGAAAATCGAGAAAATCGTAAATTCTCATTTATGCGAAAAATAGTGATGCCGATCAAACGAAATGATAGGGCGCCCGTCACCAGGCCCCGCGGGCTGCACACAACCAAAATTTGGGGCCGAACGGAGGCGGTCGATTGAATCTCGAAAAATCCGTGGGCTAACATACACCGAAAATTGCGAAAATCATAAATTCTGATTTATGCAAAAAATAGTGATGCCGCTCAAATGAAAGTATAGGGCGCCCGTCACCAAGGCCCGCAGGCTGCGCACAGCCAAAATTTGGGGCCAAACGGAGATGGTCGATCAAATCTTCAGAAATCCGTGGGCTAACATACACCGAAAATCGAGAAAATCGTAAATTCTCATTTAAGCAAAAAATAGTGATGACAATCAAACAAAATGATAGGGCGCCCGTCACCAGGCCCCGCGGGCTGCGCACAGCCAAAATTTAGGGCCAAACGGAGACGGTCTATCAAATCTCCAGAAATCCGTGTGCTAACATTCACCGAAAATCGAGAAAATAGTAAATTGTCATTTATTCGAAAAATTGTGATGCCGATCAAACGAAATGATAGGGCGCCCATCACCAGGCCCCGCGGGCTGCGCACATCCAAAATTTGGGGCCAAACGGAGACGGTCGATCAAATCTCCAGAAATTCGTGGGCTAACATACACCGAAAACCGAGAAAATCGTAAATTCTCATTTATGCGAAAAATAGTGATGCCGATCAAACGAAATGATAGGGCGCCCGTCACCAGGCCCCGCGGGCTGCGCACAAACAAAATTTGGGGCCGAACGGAGGCGGTCGATTGAATTTCGAAAAATCCGTGGGCTAACATACACCGAAAATTGCGAAAATTGTAAATTCTGATTTATGCAAAAAATAGTGATGCCGATAAAATGAAAGTATAGGGCGCCCGTCACCAGGCCCCGCAGGCTGCGCACAGCCAAAATTTGGGGCCAAACGGAGACGGTTGATCAAATCTCCAGAAATCCGTGGCCAACATACACCGAAAATCGAGAAAATCGTAAATTCTCATTTAAGCGATAAATAGTGATGCCATTCAATCAAAATGTTAGGGCGCCCGTCACCAGGCCCCGCGGGCTGCGCACAGCCAAAATTTGGGGCCGAACGGAGGCGGTTGATTGAACCTTGAAAAATCTATGGGCTAACATACACTGAAAATTGCGAAAATCGTAAATTCTCGTTTATGCAAAAAATAGTGAGGCCGATCAAACGAAGTGATAGGGCGCCCTTCACCAGGCCCCGCAGGCTGCGCACAGCCAAAATTTGGGGCCGAACGGAGACGGTCGATCAAATCTCCAGAAATCCGTATGCTAACATTCACCGAAAATCGAGAAAATAGTAAATTGTCATTTATTCGAAAAATAGTGATGCCAATAAAATGAAAGTATAGGGCGCCCGTCACCAGGCCCCGCGGGCTGCGCACAGCCAAAATTTGGGGCCAAACGGAGACGGTTGATCAAATCTCCAGAAATCCGTGGCCAACATACACCGAAAATCGAGAAAATCGTAAATTCTCATTTAAGCGATAAATAGTGATGCCATTCAATCAAAATGATAGGGCGCCCGTCACCAGGCCCCGCGGGCTGCGCACAGACAAAATTTGGGGCCGAACGGAGGCGGTTGATTGAACCTTGAAAAATCTATGGGCTAACATACACTGAAAATTGCGAAAATCGTAAATTCTCGTTTATGCAAAAAATAGTGATGCCGATCAAACGAAATGATAGGGCGCCCTTCACCAGGCCCCGCAGGCTGCGCACAGCCAAAATTTGGGGCCAAATGGAGACGGTCGATCAAATCTCCAGAAATCCGTATGCTAACATTCACCGAAAATCGAGAAAATAGTAAATTGTCATTTATTCGAAAAATTGTGATGCCGATCAAACGAAATGATAGGGCACCCGTCACCAGGCCCCGCGGGCTGCGCACAGCCAAAATTTGGGGCCAAACGGAGACGGTCGATCAAATCTCCAGAAATTCGTGGGCTAACATACACCGAAAATCGAGAAAATCGTAAATTCTCATTTATGCAAAAAATAGTGATGCCGATCAAACGAAATGATAGGGCGCCCGTCACCAGGCCCCGCGGGCTACGCACAACCAAAATTTGGGGCCGAACGGAGGCGGTCGATTGAATCTCAAAAAATCCGTGGGCTAACATACACCGAAAATTGCGAAAATCGTAAATTCTGATTTATGCAAAAAATAGTGATGCCGATCAAATGAAAGTATAGGGCGCCCGTCACCAGGCCCCGCAGGCAGCGCGCAGCCAAAATTTGCGGCCAAACGGAGACGGTCGATCAAATCTCCAGAAATCCGTGGGCTAACATACACCGAAAATCGAGAAAATCGTAAATTCTCATTTAAGCAAAAAATAGTGATGCCAATCAAACAAAATGATAGGGCGCCCGTCACCAGGCCCCGCGGGCTGCGCACAGCCAAAATTTGGGGCCGAATGGAGGCGGTTGATTGAACCTTGAAAAATCTGTGGGCGTACACTGAAAATTGCGAAAATCGTAAATTCTCGTTTATGCAAAAAATAGTGATGCCGATCAAACGAAATGATAGGGCGCCCTTCACCAGGCCCCGCAGGCTGCGCACAGCCAAAATTTGGGGCCAAACTGAGATGGTCGATCAAATCTCCAGAAATCCATGTGCTAACATTCACCGAAAACCGAGAAAATCATAAACTATCATTTATTCGAAAAATAGTGATGCCGATAAAACGAAATGATAGGGCGCCCATCACCAGGCCCCGCGGGCTGCGCACATCCATAATTTGGGGCCAAACGGAGACGGTCGATCAAATCTCCAGAAATTCGTGGGCTAACATTCACTGAAAATCGAGAAAATCGTAAATTGTCATTTATTCGAAAAATAGTGATGCCGATCAAACGAAATGATAGGGCGCCCGTCACCAGGCCCCGCAGGCTGCGCACAGCCAAAATTTGGGGCCGAACGGAGGCGGTCGATTAAATCTCGAAAAATCCGTGGGCTAACATACACCGAAAATTGCGAAAATCGTAAATTCTCATTTATGCAAAAAATAATGATGTTGATCAAACGAAATGATAGGGCGCCCGTCACCAGGCCCCGCAGGCTGCGCACAGCCAAAATTTGGGGCCAAACGGAGACGGTCGATCAAATCTCCAGAAATCCGTGGGCTAAAATACACCGAAAATCGAGAAAATCGTAAATTCTCATTTATGCGAAAAATAGTGATGCCGATCAAACAAAATGATAGACGGGCCCTGCAGGCTGCGCACAGCCAAAATTTGGGTCCAAACAGAGACGGTCGATCACATCTCCAGAAATCCGTGGGCTAACATACACCGAAAATCGCGAAAATCGTAAATTGTCATTTGTTCGAAAAATAGTAATGCTTATCAAACGAAATGATAGGTCGCCCGTCACCAGGCCCCGCAGGTTGCGCACAGCCAAAATTTGGGGCCAAACGGAGACGGTCGATCAAATCTCCAGAAATCCGTGTGCTAACATTCACCGAAAACCGAGAAAATCGTAAATTGTCATTTATTCAAAAAATAGTGATGCCGATCAAACGAAATGATAGGGCGCCCGTCACCAGACCCCGCGGGCTGCGCACATCCAAAATTTGGGGCCAAACGGAGTCGGTCGATCAAATCTCCGGAAATCCATGGGTTAACATTCACTCAAAACCGAGAAAATCGTAAATTGTCATTTATTTGAAAAATAGTGATGCCGATCAAATGAAATGATAGGGCGCCCATCACCAAGCCACGCAGGCTGCGCACAACCAAAATTTGGGGCCAAACGGAGACGTTCTATCAAATCTCCAGAAATCCGTGTGCTAACATTCACCGAAAATCGAAAAAATTGTAAATTGTCATTTATTCGAAAAATAGTGATGCCGATCAAACGAAATGATAGGGCGCCCGTCACCAGGCCTCGCGGGCTGCGCACATCCAAAATTTGGGGCCAAACGGAGACGGTCGATCAAATCTCCAGAAATCTGTGTGCTAACATTCACCGAAAACCGAGAAAATCGTAAATTATCATTTATTCGAAAAATAGTGATGCCGATCAAACAAAATGATAGGGCGCCCGTCACCAGGCCTCGCGGGCTGCGCACATCCAAAATTTGGGGCCAAACGGAGACGGTCGATCAAATCTCCAGAAATCCGTGGGTTAACATTCACTGAAAATCGAGAAAATCGTAAATTGTCATTTACGATTAAAATAGTGATGCCGATTAAATGAAATGATAGGGCACCCGTCAACAGGCCCCGCAGGCTGCGCACAGCCAAAATTTGGGGCCGAACGGAGACGGTCAATCAAATCTCCAGAAATCCGTGGGCTAACATACACCGAAAATCGAGAAAATCGTACATTTTCCTTTATGCGAAAAATAGTGATGCCGATCAAACGAAATGATAGGGCGCCCGTCACCAGGCCCCGCGGGCTGCGCACAACCAAAATTTGGGGCCGAACGGAGGCGGTCGATTGAACCTTGATAAATCCGTGGGCTAACATACACCGAAAATTGCGAATATCGTAAATTCTCATTTATGCAAAAAATAGTGATGCCGATCAAATGAAATGATAGGGAGCCCTTCATCAGGCCCCGCAGGCTGCGCACAGCCAAAATTTGGGGCCAAACGGAGACGGTCGATCAAATCTCCAGAAATCCGTGTGCTAACATTCACCGAAAACCGAGAAAATCGTAAATTATCATTTATTCGAAAAATAGTGATGCCAATCAAACGAAATGATAGGGCGCCCGTCACCACGCCCCGCGGGCTGCGCACATCCAAAATTTGGGGCCGAACGGAGGCGGTCGATTGAATCTCGAAAAATCTGTGGGCTAACATACACCGAAAATCGAGAAAATCGAAAATTCTCATTTATGTGAAAAATAGTGATGCCGATCAAACGAAATGATAAGGCGCCCATCACCAGGCCCCGTGGGCTGCGCACAACCAAAATTTGGGGCCAAACGGAGACGGTCGATCAATGCTCCAGAAATTCGTATGCTAACATTCACCGAAAACCGACAAAATCGTAAATTGTCATTTATTCGAAAAATAGTGATGCCGATCAAACGAAATGATAGGGCGACCGTCACCAGGTCCCGCGGGCTACTAACATACAAAATTTGGGTCCAAACGGAGACGGTAGATCAAATCTCCGGAAATTCGTGGGCTAACATACACCGAAAATTGCGAAAATCGTAAATTCTCATTTATGCAAAAAATAGTGATGCCGATCAAACGAAATGATAGGGCGCCCGTCACCAGGCCCCGCGGGCTGCGCACAGCCAAAATTTGGAGTCAAACGGAGACGGTCGATCAAATCTCCAGAAATCCGTGTGCTAACATTCACCGAAAACTGAGAAAATCGTAAATTATCATTTATTCAAAAAATAGTGATGCTGATCAAACGAAATGATAGGGCGCCCGTCACCAGGCCCCGCGGGCTGCGCACATCCAAAATTTGGGGCCAAACGGAGACGGTCGATCAAATCTCCAGAAATTCGTGGGCTAACATACACCGAAAATCGAGAAAATCGTAAATTCTCATTTATGCGAAAAATAGTGATGCCAATCAAACGAAATGATAGGGCGCCCGTCACCAGGCCCCGCGGGCTGCGCACAACCAAAATTTGGGGCCGAACGGAGGCGGTCGATTGAATCTCAAAAAATCCGTGGGCTAACATACACCGAAAATTGCGAAAATCGTAAATTTTGATTTATGCAAAAAATAGTAATGCCGATGAAACGAAAGTATAGGGCGCCCGTCACCAGGCCCCGCAGGCTACGCACAGCAAAATTTGGGGCCAAACGGAGACGGTCGATCAAATCTTCAGAAATCCGTGGGCTAACATACACCGAAAATCGAGAAAATCGTAAATTCTCATTTATGCGAAAACTAGTGATGCCAATTAAACAAAATGATAGGGCGCCCGTCACCAGGCCCCGAGGGCTGCACACAGCCAAAATTTGGGGCCGAACGGAGGCGGTCGATTAAATCTCGAAAAATCCATGGGCTAACATACATCGAAAATCGCGAAAATCATAAATTCTTATTTATGCAAAAAATAGTGATGTCGTTCAAATGAAATGATAGGGCGCCCGTCACCAGGCCCCGCGGGCTGCGCACAGCCAAAATTTGGGGCCAAACGGAGACGGTCGATCAAATCTCCTGAAATCCGTGTGCTAACATTCACCGAAAATCGAGAAAATCATAAATTATCATTTATTCGAAAAATAGTGATGCCGATCAAACGAAATGATAGGGCGCCCGTCACCAGGACCCGCGGGCTGCGCACATCCAAAATTTAGGGCCAAACGGAGACGGTCGATGAAATCTCCAGAAATCCGTGGGCTAATACACCGAAAATCGAAAAAATCGTAAATTTTTATTTATGCGAAAAATAGTGATGCCGATCAAACGAAATGATAGGGTGCCCGTCACCAGGCCCCGCGGGCTGCGCACAACCAAAATTTGGGGCCGAACGGAGGCGGTCGATTGAACCTTAAAAAATCTGTGCGCTAACATACACCGAAAATTGCGAAAATCGTAAATTCTCATTTATGCAAAAAATACTGATGCCGATCAAACGAAATGATAGGACGCCCGTCACCAGGCCCCGCAGGCTGCGCACAGCCAAAATTTGTGGCCAAACGGAGACGGTCGATCAAATCTCCAGAAATCCGTGTGCTAACATTCACCGAAAACCGAGAAAATCGTAAATTGTCATTTATTCGAAAAATAGTGATGCCGATCAAACGAAATGATAGGGCGCCTGTCACCAGGCCCCGTGGGCTGCGCACATCCAAAATTTGGGGCCGAAAGGAGGCGGTCGATTGAATCTCGAAAAATCTGTGGGCTAACATACACCGAAAATCGAGAAAATCGTAAATTCTCATTTATTCGAAAAATAGTGATGCCGATCAAAAGAAATGATAGGGCGCCCGTCACCAGGCCCCGCAGGCTGCGCACAGCCAAAATTTGGGGCCAAACGGAGACGGTCGATCAAATCTCCAGAAATCCGTGTGCTAACATTCACCGAAAACCGAGAAAATAGTAAATTATCATTTATTCGAAAAATTGTGATGCCGATCAAACGAAATGATAGGGCGCCCGTCAGCAGGCCCCGCAGGCTGCGCACATCCAAAATTTGGGGCCAAACGGAGACGGTCGATCAAATCTCCAGAAATTCGTGGGCTAACATACACCGAAAATCGAGAAAATCATAAATTCTCATTTATGTGAAAAATAGTGATGCCGATCAAATGAAATGAAAGGGCTCCCATCACCAGGCCCCGCGGGCTGCGCACAACCAAAATTTGGGGCCGAACGGAGGCGGTCGATTGAATCTCGAAAAATCCGAGGGCTAACATACATCGAAAATTGCGAAAATCGTAAATTCTGATTTATGCAAAAAATAGTGATGCCGATCAAACGAAAGTATAGGACGCCCGTCACCAGGCCCCGCAGGCTGCGCACAGCCAAAATTTGGGGCCAAACGGAGACGGTCGATTAAATCTCCAGAAATCCGTGGGCTAACATACACCGAAAATCGAGAAAATCGTAAATTCTCATTTATATGAAAAATAGTGATGCCGATCAAATGAAATGAAAGGGCTCCCATCACCAGGCCCCGCGGGCTGCGCACAACCAAAATTTGGGGCCGAACGGAGGCGGTCGATTAAATCTCGAAAAATCCGTGGGCTAACAAACATCGAAAATCGCGAAAATCATAAATTCTCATTTATGCAAAAAATAGTGATGCCGATCAAACGAAATGATAGGGCGCCCGTCACCAGGCCCCGCGGGCTGCGCACAACCAAAATTTGGGGCCGAACGGAGGTGGTCGATCAAATCTCTAGAAATCCGTGGGCTAACATACACCGAAAACCGAGAAAATTGTAAATTCTCATTTATGCGACAAATAGTGATGCCAATCAAACAAAATGATAGGGCGCCCGTCACCAGCGCCCCGCGGGCTGCGCACATTAAAAATTTGGGGCCGAACGGAGGCGGTCGATCAAATATCCAGAAATCCCTGGGCTAACACGCACTGAAAAGTTTGAAAGTTAGCAACATAGGCGCACTATGCTAGTGTCGACAAACCGGCCGACATCGGATGTCACATGCTAACCTATGTCGAGACCCAACGCCCATCGATGAATGCCCAGCGATCGAAAATTTAAACGGAAATACCTATGCTTATCCTTATGATATAAATAAAATGCTAGAGATTAGTGGTGGTAGTGCTGGCCTACCATGGTCGCTTGCCATGGTGGTGTCGGTTGTGGTGGGTCGTTAGGACCAGTTTTAAATTAAAATTGTCAACCATATTGGGAAATATGTTGAAATGAGTGCGATAGAGGCATATTTTAGAAAAATGGCTCTGCCAAACCGCCTTACGGCAGTTTGTCCAGATAGATCTCGAAAACATACACAAAATGAAAAAAAAAATCGTGTAAAACGGATAATCCAGCCCAAAGTTATGATCATTTAGATAATATGCCTCTAATGAACTATTTTTCCGTCGATTATATTACAGTTTTAACAACATTATGTCAGATTTCATCAAAAGACTTGCATCTCGGCAGTTCTTATTTTGTTAATAAAGAGCTAACACACACCAAAAATCGCGAAAATCGTAAATTCTCATTTATGCAAAAAATAGTGATGCCGATCAAACGAAATGATAGGACTATCTAAATTCTGATTTCTTATTCTGATATCTTTCTGTACTATACTGATTCTTTACTGATTATCGTAATGAATTGATTTAAAATCGAAGTGGGGCTTATATATAATAGAAACTATAAACGCATTCAGGGAATGCGATTTATAAGTCGCATTTCGCCTTGCGACGCGCCGACTTGGCGCTTGTCCGATCTTTCCCCGGGCCTTTTTCTAGCATGTATGTATTTCAAATACTCTTAACCAACACGCGAATAGGCCATCTATATGCTAGAAATTTATGGGGTGTAACAGCGGATCAAACGAAATGATACGGCGCCCGTCACCAGTTCCCGCAGGCTGCGCACAGCCAAAATTTGGGGCCGAACGGAGGCGGTCGATTAAATCTCGAATAATCCGTGGGCTAACATACACCGAAAATTGCGAAAATTGTAAATTCTCATTTATGCAAAAAATAATGATGCCGATCAAACGAAATGATAGGGCGCCCGTCACCAGTCCCCGAAGGCTGCGCACAACTAAAATTTGGGGCCGAACGGAGACGGTCGATCAAATCTCCAGAAATCCGTGTGCTAACATTCACCGAAAACCGAGAAAATCGTAAATTGTCATTTATTCGAAAAATAGTGATGTCGATTAAATCTCAAAAAATCCGTGGGCTAACAAACATCGAAAATCGCGAAAATCATAAATTCTCATTTATGCAAAAAATAGTGATGCCGATCAAACGAAATGATAGGGCGCCCGTCACCAGGCCCCGCGGGCTGCGCACAGCCAAAATTTGGGGCCGAACGTAGGCGGTCGATCAAATCTCTAGAAATCCGTGGGCTAACATACACCGAAAACCGAGAAAATCGTAAATTCTCATTTATGCGACAAATAGTGATGCCGATCAAATGAAATGATAGGGCGACCCGTCACCAGCGCCCCGCGGGCTGCGCACAGCAAAAATTTGGGGCCGAACAGAGGCGGTCGATCAAATATCCAGAAATTCCTGGGCTAACACGCACTGAAAAGTTTGAAAGTTAGCAACATAGGCGCACTATGCTAGTGTCGACAGACCGGCCGACATCGGATGTCACATGCTAACCTATGTCGAGACCCAACGCCCATCGATGAATGCCCAGCGATCGAAAATTTAAACGGAAACACCTATGCTTATCCTTATGATATAAATAAAATGCTAGAGATTAGTGGTGGTAGTGCTGGCCTACCATGGTCGCTTGCCATGGTGGTGTCGGTTGTGGTGGGTCGTTACGACAAGTTTTTAAATTAAAATTGTCAATCATATTGGGAAATATGTTGAAATGAGTGCGGTAGAGGCATATTTTAGAAAAATGGCTCGGTCAAACCGCCTTACGGCAGTTTGTCCAGATAGATCTCGAAAACATACACAAAATGAAAAACAAAATCGTGTAAAACGGATAATCCAGCCCAAAGTTATGATCATTTAGATAATATGCCTCTAATGAACTATTTTTCCGTCGATTATATTACAGTTTTAACAACATTATGTAAGATCTCATCAAAAGACTTGCATCTCGGCAGTTCTTATTTTGTTAATAAAGAGCTAACACACACCAAAAATCGCGAAAATCGTAAATTCTCATTTATGCAAAAAATAGTGATGCCGATCAAACGAAATGATAGGACTATCTAAATTCTGATTTCTTATTCTGATATCTTTCTGTACTATACTGATTCTTTACTGATTACCGTAATGAATTGATTTAAAACCGAAGTGGGGCTTATATATAATAGAAACTATAAATCACATTCAGGGAATGCGATTTATAAGTTGTATTTAAGTCGCATTCCAGGAATGCGTTTTATAAGTCGCATTCCCAAAATGCGATTTATAAGTCGTATTTCGCCTTGCGACGCGCCGACTTGGCGCTTGTCCGATCAATCCCCGGGCCTTTTTCTAGCATGTATGTATTTCAAATACTCTTAACCAACACGCGAATAGGCCATCTATATGCTAGAAATTTACGGGGTGTAACAGCGGATCAAACGAAATGATAGGGCGCCCGTCAACAGGCCCCGCAGGCTGCGCACAGCCAAAATTTGGGGCCGAACGGAGGCGGTCGATTAAATCTCGAAAAATCTGTGGGCTAACATACACCGAAAATTGCGAAAATCGTAAATTCTCATTTATGCAAAAAATAATGATGCCGATCAAATGAAATGATAGGGCGCCCGTCACCAGGCCCCGCAGGCTGCGCACAACTAAAATTTGGGGCCGAACGGAGACGGTCGATCAAATCTCCAGAAATCCGTGTGCTAACATTCACCGAAAACCGAGAAAATCGTAAATTGTCATTTATTCGAAAAATAGTGATGCCGATCAAACGAAATTATAGGGCGCCCGTCACCAGGCCCTACAGGCTGCGCACAGCCAAAATTTGGGGCCAAACAAAGACGGTCGATCACATCTCCAGAAATCCATGGGCTAACATACACCGAAAATCGCGAAAATCGTAAATTGTCATTTGTTCGAAAAATAGCAATGCCGATCAAACGAAATGATAGGGCGCCCGTCACCAGGCCCCGCAGGTTGTGCACAACCAAAATTTGGTGCCAAACGGAGACGGTCGATCAAATCTCCAGAAATCCGTGTGCTAACATTCACCGAAAATCGAGAAAATCGTAAATTGTCATTTATTCGAAAAATAGTGATGCCGATCAAACGAAATGATTGGGCGCCCGTCACCAGGCCCTGCGGGCTGCGCACATCCAAAATTTGGGGCCAAACGGAGACGGTCGATCAAATCTCCGAAAATCTGTGGGTTAACATTCCCTGAAAACCGAGAAAATCGTAAATTGTCATTTATTCGAAAAATAGTGATGCCGATCAAACGATATGATAGGGCGCCCGTCACAAGGCCCCGCGGGCTACGCACATCCAAAATTTGGGGCCAAATGGAGACGGTCGATCAAATCTCCAGAAATCCGTGTGCTAACATTCACCGAAAACCGAAAAAACCGTAAATTGTCATTTATTTGAAAAATAGTGATGCCGATCAAACGAAATGATAGGGCACCCGTCACCAGGCCCCGCGGGCTGCGCACATCCAAAATTTGGGACCAAACGGAGACGGTCGATCAAATCTCCAGAAATCCTTGGGCTAACATACACCGAAAATTGAGAAAATCGTAAATTTTCATTTATGCGAAAAATAGTAATGCTGATCAAACGAAATGATAGGGTGCCCATCACCAGGCCCCGCGGGCTACGCACAACCAAAATTTGGGCCGAACGGAGGCGGTCGATTGAACCTTGAAAAATCCGTGGGCTAACATACACCGAAAATTGCGAAAATCGTAAATTCTCATTCATGGAAAAAATAGTGATGCCGATCAAACGAAATGATAAGGCACCCGTCACCAGGCCCCGCGGGCTGCGCACAACCAAAATTTGGGGCCAAACGGAGACGGTCGATCAAATCTCCAGAAATCCGTGTGCTAACATTCACCGAAAACCGAGAAAATCGTAAATTGTCATTTGTTCGAAAAATAGTGATGCCAATCAAACGAAATGATAGGGCGCCCGTCACCAGGCTCCGCGGGCTACGCACATCCAAAATTTGGTGCCAAACGGAGACGGTCGATCAAATCTCCAGAAATCCGTGTGCTAACATTCACCGAAAATCGAGAAAATCGTAAATTGTCATTTATTCGAAAAATAGTGATGCCGATCAAACGAAATGATTGGGCGCCCGTCACCAGGCCCTGCGGGCTGCGCACATCCAAAATTTGGGGCCAAACGGAGACGGTCGATCAAATCTCCGAAAATCTGTGGGTTAACATTCCCTGAAAACCGAGAAAATCGTAAATTGTCATTTATTCGAAAAATAGTGATGCCGATCAAACGATATGATAGGGCGCCCGTCACAAGGCCCCGCGGGCTACGCACATCCAAAATTTGGGGCCAAATGGAGACGGTCGATCAAATCTCCAGAAATCCGTGTGCTAACATTCACCGAAAACCGAAAAAACCGTAAATTGTCATTTATTTGAAAAATAGTGATGCCGATCAAACGAAATGATAGGGCACCCGTCACCAGGCCCCGCGGGCTGCGCACATCCAAAATTTGGGACCAAACGGAGACGGTCGATCAAATCTCCAGAAATCCTTGGGCTAACATACACCGAAAATTGAGAAAATCGTAAATTTTCATTTATGCGAAAAATAGTAATGCTGATCAAACGAAATGATAGGGTGCCCATCACCAGGCCCCGCGGGCTACGCACAACCAAAATTTGGGCCGAACGGAGGCGGTCGATTGAACCTTGAAAAATCCGTGGGCTAACATACACCGAAAATTGCGAAAATCGTAAATTCTCATTCATGGAAAAAATAGTGATGCCGATCAAACGAAATGATAGGGCGCCCGTCACCAGGCCCTGCAGACTGCACACAGCCAAAATTTGGGGCCAAACGGAGACGGTCGATCAAATCTCCAGAAATCCGTGTGCTAACATTCACCGAAAACCGAGAAAATCGTAAATTGTCATTTATTCGAAAAATAGTGATGCCGATCAAACGAAATGATAGGGCGCCCGTCACCAGGCCCCGCGGGCTGCGCACATCCAAAATTTGGGGCCGAACGGAGGCGGTCGATTGAATCTCAAAAAATCCGTGGGTTAACATACACCAAAAATCGAGAAAATCGTAAATTCTCATTTATGCGAACAATAGTGATGCCGATCAAACGAAATGATAAGGCACCCGTCACCAGGCCCCGCGGGCTGCGCACAACCAAAATTTGGGGCCAAACGGAGACGGTCGATCAAATCTCCAGAAATCCGTGTGCTAACATTCACCGAAAACCGAGAAAATCGTAAATTGTCATTTGTTCGAAAAATAGTGATGCCAATCAAACGAAATGATAGGGCGCCCGTCACCAGGCTCCGCGGGCTACGCACATCCAAAATTTGGGTCCAAACGGAGACTGTCGATCAAATCTCCGGAAATCCGTGGGCTAACATACACCGAAAATCGAGAAAATAGTAAATTGTCATTTATGCAAAAAATAGTGATGCTGATCAAACGAAATGATAGGGCGCCCGTCACCAGGCCCCGCAGGCTGCGCACAGTCAAAATTTGGGGCCAAACGGAGATGGTCGATCAAATCTCCAGAAATCCGTGTGCTAACATACACCGAAAATCGAGAAAATTGTAAATTCTCATTTATGCGAAAAATAGTGATGCCGATCAAACGAAATGATAGGGCGCCCGTCACCAGGCCCCGCGGGCTGCGCACAACCAAAATTTGGGGCCGAACGGAGGCGGTCGATTGAATCTCGAAAAATCCGTGGGCTAACATACACCGAAAATTGCGAAAATCATAAATTCTGATTTATGCAAAAAATAGCGATGCCGATCAAATGAAAGTATAGGGCGCCCGTCACCAGGCCCCGCAGGCTGCGCACAGCCAAAATTTGGGGCCAAACGGAGACGGTCGATCAAATCTCCAGAAATCCGTGGGCTAACATAGACCGAAAATTGAGAAAATCGTAAATTCTCATTTAAGCAAAAAATAGTGATGCCAATCAAACAAAATGATAGGGCGCCCGACACCATGCCCCGCGGGCTGCGCGCAGCCAAGATTTAGGGCCAAACAGAGACGGTCGATCAAATCTCCAGAAATCCGTGTGCTAACATTCACCGAAAATCGAGAAAATAGTAAATTGTCATTTATTCGAAAAATTGTGATGCCGATCAAACGAAATGATAGGGCGCCCGTCACCAGGCCCCGCGGGCTGCGCACATCCAAAATTTGGGGCCAAACGGAGACGGTCGATCAAATCTCCAGAAATTCGTGGGCTAACATACACCGAAAATCGAGAAAATCGTAAATTCTCATTTATGCGAAAAATAGTGATGCCGATCAAACGAAATGATAGGGCGCCCGTCACCAGGCCCCGCGGGCTGCGCACAAACAAAATTTGGGGACGAACGGAGGCGGTCGATTAAATTTCGAAAACTCCGTGGGCTAACATACATCGAAAATCGCGAAAATCATAAATTCTCATTTATGCAAAAAATAGTGATGCCGATCAAACGAAATGATAGGGCGCCCGTCACCAGGCCCCGCGGGCTGCACACAGCCAAAATTTGGGTCCGAACGGAGGCGGTTGATCAAATCTCCAGAAATCCGTGGGCTAACATACACCGAAAACCGAGAAAATCGTAAATTCTCATTTATGCGACAAATAGTGATGCCGATCAAACGAAATGATAGGGGGCCCGTCACCAGCGCCCCGTGGGCTGCGCACAGCAAAAATTTGGGGCCGAACGGAGGCGGTCGATTAAATATCCAGAAATCCCTGAGCTAACACGCACTAAAAAGTTTGAAAGTTAGCAACATAGGCGCACTATGCTAGTGTCGACAGACGGGCCGACATCGGATGTCACATGCTAACCTATGTCGAGACCCAACGCCCACCGCTTGTCCGATCTTTCCCCGTGCCTTTTTCTAGCATGTATGTATTTCAAATACTCTTAACCAACACGCGAATAGGCCATCTATATGCTAGAAATTTACGGGGTGTAACAGCGGATCAAACGAAATGATAGGGCGCCCGTCACCAGGCCCCGCAGGCTGCGCACAACCAAACATTTGGGGCCGAACGGAGGCGGTCGATTGAATCTCGAAAAATCCGTGGGCTAACATACACCGAAAATTGCGAAAATCATAAATTCTGATTTATGCAAAAAATAGTGATGCCGATCAAACGAAAGTATAGGGCGCCCGTCACCAGGCCCCACAGGCTGCGCACAGCCAAAATTTGGGGCCAAACGGAGACGGTCGATCAAATCTCCAGAAATCCGTGGGCTAACATACACCGAAAATCGAGAAAATCATAAATTCTCATATGCAAAAAATAGTGATGCCGATCAAACAAAATGATAGGGCACCCGTCACCAGGCCCCGCGGGCTGCGCACAACCAAAATTTGGGGCCGAACGGAGGCGGTCGATTAAATCTCAAAAAATCCGTGGGCTAACATACATCGAAAATCGTAAATTCTCATTTATGCAAAAAAATAGTGATGCCGATCAAACGAAATGATAGGGCGCCCGTCACCAAGCCCCGCGGGCTGCGCACATCCAAAATTTGGGTCCAAACGGAGACGGTCGATCAAATCTCCGGAAATCTGTGGGCTAACATATACCGAAAATCGAGAAAATCGTAAATTTTCATTTATGCGAAAAATAGTGATGCCGATCAAACGAACTGATAGGGCGCCCCTCACCAGGCCCCGCGGGCTGCGTACAACCAAAATTTGGGCCGAACAGAGGCGGTCGATTGAACCTTGAAAAATCTGTGGGCTAACATACACCGAAAATTGCGAAAATCGTAAATTCTCATTCATGCAAAAAATAGTGATGACGATCAAACAAAATGATAAGGCGCCCGTCACCAGGCCCCGCAGGCTGCGCACAGCCAAAATTTGGGGCCAAACAGAGACGGTCGATCAAGTCTCCAGAAATCCGTGTGCTAACATTCACCGAAAACCGAGAAAAGCGTAGATTGTCATTTATTCGAAAAATAGTGATGCCAATCAAACGAAATGATAGGGCGCCCGTCACCAGGCCCCGCGTGCTGCGCACATCCAAAATTTGGGGCCGAACGGAGGCGGTCGATTGAATCTCGAAAAATCCGTGGCCTTAACATACACCGAAAATTGAGAAAATCGTAAATTCTCATTTATGCGAAAAATAGTGATGCCGATCAAACGAAATGATAAGGCGCCCGTCACCAGGCCCCGCGGGCTGCGCACAACCAAAATTTGGGGCCAAATGGAGACGGTCCATCAAATCTCCAGAAATCCGTGTGCTAACATTCACCGAAAACCGAGAAAATCGTAAATTGTCATTTATTCGAAAAATAGTGATGCCGATCAAACGAAATGATAGGGCGCCCGTCACCAGGCCCCGCGGGCTGCGCACAAACAAAATTTGGGGACGAACGGAGGCGGTCGATTAAATTTCGAAAACTCCGTGGGCTAACATACATCGAAAATCGCGAAAATCATAAATTCTCATTTATGCAAAAAATAGTGATGCCGATCAAACGAAATGATAGGGCGCCCGTCACCAGGCCCCGCGGGCTGCACACAGCCAAAATTTGGGTCCGAACGGAGGCGGTTGATCAAATCTCCAGAAATCCGTGGGCTAACATACACCGAAAACCGAGAAAATCATAAATTCTCATTTATGCGACAAATAGTGATGCCGATCAAACGAAATGATAGGGGGCCCGTCACCAGCGCCCCGCGGGCTGCGCACAGCAAAAATTTGGGGCCGAACGGAGGCGGTCGATTAAATATCCAGAAATCCCTGAGCTAACACGCACTAAAAAGTTTGAAAGTTAGCAACATAGGCGCACTATGCTAGTGTCGACAGACGGGCCGACATCGGATGTCACATGCTAACCTATGTCGAGACCCAACGCCCATCGATGAATGCCCAGCGATCGAAAATTTAAATGGAAACACCTATGCTTATCCTTATGATATAAATAAAATGCTAGAGATTAGTGGTGGTAGTGCTGGCCTACCATGGTCGCTTGCCATGGTGGTGTCGGTTGTGGTGGGTCGTTAGGACCAGTTTTTAAATTAAAATTGTCAACCATATTGGGAAATATGTTGAAATGAGTGCGATAGAGGCATATTTTAGAAAAATGGCTCGGCCAAACCGCCTTACGGCAGTTTGTCCATATAGATCTCGAAAACATACACAAAATGAAAAAAAAAATCGTGTAAAACGGATAATCCAGCCCAAAGTTATGATCATTTAGATAATATGCCTCTAAAGAACTATTTTTCCGTCGATTATATTACAGTTTTAACAACATTATGTAATATCTCATCAAAAGACTTGCATCTCGGCAGTTCTTATTTTGTTAATAAAGAGCTAACACACACCAAAAATCGCGAAAATCGTAAATTCTCATTTATGCAAAAAATAATGAAGCCGATCAAACGAAATGATAGGACTATCTAAATTCTGATTTCTTATTCTGATATCTTTCTGTACTATACTGATTCTTTACTGATTACCGTAATGAATTGATTTAAAACCGAAGTGGGGCTTATATATAATAGAAACTATAAATCGCATTCAGAGAATGCGATTTATAAGTTGCATTTAAGTCGCATTCCTGGAATGCGTTTTATAAGTCGCATTCCCGGAATGCGATTTATAAGTCGCATTTCGCCTTGCGACGCGCCGACTTGGCGCTTGTCCGATCTTTTCCCGGGCCTTTTTCTAGCATGTATGTATTTCAAATACTCTTAACCAACACGCGAATAGGCCATCTATATGCTAGAAATTTATGGGGTCTAACAGGGATCAAACGAAATGATAGGGCGCCCGTCACCAGGCCCCGTAGGCTGCGCACAGCCAAAATTTGGGGCCGAACGGAGGCGGTCGATTAAATCTCGAAAAATCCGTGGGCTAACATACACCGAAAATTGCGAAAATCATAAATTCTCATTTATGCAAAAAATAATGATGCCGATCAAACGAAATGATAGGGCTCCCGTCACCAGGCCCCGCAGGCTGCGCACAGCCAAAATTTGGGGCCAAACGGAGACGGTCGATCAAATCTCCAGAAATCCGTGGGCTAAAATACACCGAAAATCGAGAAAATCGTAAATTCTCATTTATGCGAAAAATAGTGATGCCGATCAAACGAAATGATAGACGGGCCCTGCAGGCTGCGTACAGCCAAAATTTGGGTCCAAACAGAGACGGTCGATCACATCTCCAGAAATCCGTGGGCTAACATACACCGAAAATCGCGAAAATCATAAATTGTCATTTGTTCGAAAAATAGTAATGCCGATCAAACGAAAGTATAGGGCGCCCGTCACCAGGCCCCGCAGGTTGCGCACAGCCAAAATTTGGGGCCAAACGGAGACGGTCGATCAAATCTCCAGAAATCCGTGTGCTAACATTCACCGAAAACCGAGAAAATCGTAAATTGTCATTTATTCAAAAAATAGTGATGCCGATCAAACGAAATGATAGGGCGCCTGTCACCAGGCCCCGCGGGCTGTGCACAGCCAAAATTTGGGGCCGAACGGAGGTGGTCGATTAAATCTCAAAAAATCCGTGGGCTAACATAAATCGAAAATCGCGAAAATCATAAATTCTTATTTATGCAAAAAATAGTGATGTCGTTCAAACGAAATGATAGGGCGCCCGTCACCAGGCCCCGCGGGCTGCGCACAGCCAAAAGTTAGGGCCAAACGGAGACGGTCGATCAAATCTCCAGAAATCCGTGTGCTAACATTCACCGAAAACTGAGAAAATCGTAAATTATAATTTATTCGAAAAATAGTGATGCCGATCAAACGAAATGATAGGGCGCCCGTCGCCAGGCCCCACGGGCTGCGCACATCCAAAATTTGGGGCCAAACGGAGACGGTCGATCAAATCTCCAGAAATCCGTGGGCTAACATACACCGAAAATCGAGAAAATCGTAAATTTTTATTTATGCGAAAAATAGTGATGCCGATCAAACGATATGATAGGGCGCCCGTCACCAGGCCCCGTGGGCTGCGCACAACCAAAATTTGGGGCCGAACGGAGGCAGTCGATTGAACCTTGAAAAATCCGTGGGCTAACATACACCGAAAATTGCGAAAATCGTAAATTCTCATTTATGCAAAAAATAGTGATGCCGATCAAACGAAATGATAGGGCGCCCGTCACCAGGCCCCGCAGGCTGCGTACAGCCAAAATTTGTGGCCAAACGGAGACGGTCGATCAAATCTCCAGAAATCCGTGTGTTAACATTCACCGAAAATCGAGAAAATCGTAAATTGTCATTTATTCAAAAAATAGTGATGCCGATCAAACGAAATTATAGGGCGCCCGTCACCAGGCCCCGCGGGCTGCGCACATCCAAAATTTGGGTCCAAACAGAGACGGTCGATCAAATCTCCGGAAATCCGTGGGCTAACATACACCGAAAATTGCGAAAATCGTAAATTCTCATTTATGCAAAAAATAGTGATGTCGATCAAACGAAATGATAGGGCGCCCATCACCAGGCCCCGCAGCCTGCGCACAGCCAAAATTTGGGGCCAAACGGAGACGGTCGACCAAATCTCCAGAAATCCGTGTGCTAACATTCACCGGAAACCGAGAAAATAATAAATTGTCATTTATTCAAAAAATTGTGATGCCGATCAAACGAAATGACAGGGCGCCCGTCACCAGGACCCGCGGGCTGCGCACATCCAAAATTTGGGACCAAACGGAGACGGTCGATCAAATCTCCAGAAATTCGTGGGCTAACATACACCGAAAATCGAGAAAATCGTAAATTGTCATTTATGCGAAAAATAGTTATGCCGATCAAATGAAATGATAGGGCGCCCGTCACCAGGCCCCGCGACCTGCGCACAACCAAAATTTGGGGCCGAACGGAGGCGGTCGATTGAATCTCGAAAAATCCGTGGGCTAACATACACCGAAAATTGCGAAAATAGTAAATTCTGATTTATGCAAAAAATAGTGATGCCGATCAAACGAAAGTATAGGGCGCCCGTCACCAGGCCCCGCAGGCTGCGCACAGCCAAAATTTGGGGCCAAACGGAGACGGTCGATCAAATCTCCAGAAATCCGTGGGCTAACATACACCGAAAATCGAGAAAATCGTAAATTCTCATTTATGCGAAAAATAGTGATGCCAATCAAACAAAATGATAGGGCGCCCGTCACCGGGCCCCGCGGGCTGCGCACAGCCAAAATTTAGGGCCGAACGGAGGCGGTCGATTGAATCTCGAAAAATCCGTGGACTAACATACATCGAAAATCGCAAAAATCATAAATTCTCATTTATGCAAAAAATAGTGATGCCGATCAAACGAAATGATAAGGCGCCCGTCACCAGGCCCCGCGGGCTGCGCACAGCCAAAATTTGGGGCCGAACGGAGGCGGTCGATCAAATCTCCAGAAATCCGTGGGCTAACATTCACCGAAAATCGAGAAAATCGTAAATTCTCATTTATGCCAAAAATAGTGATGCCAATCAAACAAAATGATAGGGCGCCCGTCACCAGGCCCCGCGGGCTGCGCACAGCCAAAATTTGGGGCCTAACGGAGGCGGTCGATTAAATCTCGAAAACTCCGTGGGCTAACATACATCGAAAATCGCGAAAATCATAAATTATCATTTATGCACAAAATAGTGATGTCGATCAAACGAAATGATAGGGCGCCCGTCACCAGGCCCCGCGGGCTGCACTCAGCCAAAATTTGGGGCCGAACGGAGGCGGTCGATCAAATCTCCAGAAATCCGTGGGCTAACATACACCGAAAACCGAGAAAATCGTAAATTCTCATTTATGCGACAAATAGTGATGCCGATCAAACGAAATGATAGGGCGCCCGTCACCAGCGCCCCGCGGGCTGCGCACAGCAAAAATTTGGGGCCGAACGGAGGCGGTCGATCAAATATCCAGAAATCCCTAGGCTAACACGCACTGAAAAGTTTGAAAGTTAGCAACATAGGCGCACTATGCTAGTGTCGACAGACCGGCCGACATCGGATGTCACATGCTAACCTATGTCGAGACCCAATGCCCATCGATGAATGCCTAGCGATCGAAAATTTAAACGGAAACACCTATGCTTATCCTTATGATATAAATAAAATGCTAGAGATTAGTGGTGGTAGTGCTGGCCTACCATGGTCGCTTGCCATGGTGGTGTCGGTTGTGGTGGGTCGTTAGGACCAGTTTTTAAATTAAAATTGTCAACCATATTGGGAAATATGTTGAAATGAGTGCGATAGAGGCATATTTTAGAAAAATGGCTCGGCCAAACCGCCTTATGGTAGTTTGTCCAGATAGATCTCCAAAAAATACACAAAATGAAAAAAAAAATCGTGTAAAACGGATAATCCAGCCCAAAGTTATGATCATTTAGATAATATGCCTCTAATGAACTATTTTTCCGTCGATTATATTACAGTTTTAACAACATTATGTCAGATCTCATCAAAAGACTTGCATCTCGGCAGTTCTTATTTTGTTAATAAAGAGCTAACACACACCAAAAATCGCGAAAATCGTAAATTCTCGTTTATGCAAAAAATAGTGATGCCGATCAAACGAAATGATAGGACTATCTAAATTCTGATTTCTTATTCTGATATCTTTCTGTACTATACTGATTCTTTACTGATTACCGTAATGAATTGATTTAAAAGCAAAGTGGGGCTTATATATAATAGAAACTATAAACGCATTCAGGGAATGCGATTTATAAGTTGCATTTCGCCTTGCGACGCACCGACTTGGCGCTTGTCCGATCTTTCCCCGGGCCTTTTTCTAGCATGTATGTATTTCAAATACTCTTAACCAACACGCGAATAGGCCATCTATATGCTAGAAATTTACGGGGTGTAACAGCGGATCAAATGAAATGATACGGCGCCCGTCACCAGTTCCCGCAGGCTGCGCACAGCCAAAATTTGGGGCCGAACGGAGGCGGTCGATTAAATCTCGAATAATCTGTGGGCTAACATACACCGAAAATTGCGAAAATCATAAATTCTCATTTATGCAAAAAATAATGATGCCGAACAAACGAAATGATAGGGCGCCCGTCACCAGTCCCCGCAGGCTGCGCACAACTAAAATTTGGGGCCGAACGGAGACGGTCGATCAAATCTCCAGAAATCCGTGTGCTAACATTCACCGAAAACCGAGAAAATCGTAAATTGTCATTTATTCGAAAAATAGTGATGTCGATTAAATCTCGAAAAATCCGTGGGCTAACAAACATCGAAAATCGCGAAAATCATAAATTCTCATTTATGCAAAAAATAGTGATGCCGATCAAACGAAATGATAGGGCGCCCGTCACCAGGCCCCGCGGGCTGCGCACAGCCAACATTTGGGGCCGAACGGAGGCGGTCGATCAAATCTCTAGAAATCCGTGGGCTAACATACACCGAAAACCGAGAAAATCGTAAATTCTCATTTATGCGACAAATAGTGATGCCGATCAAACGAAATGATAGGGCGCCCGTCACCAGCGCCCCGCGGGCTGCGCACAGCAAAAATTTGGGGCCGAACGGAGGCGGTCGATCAAATATCCAGAAATCCCTGGGCTAACACGCACTGAAAAGTTTGAAAGTTAGCAACATAGGCGCACTATGCTAGTGTCGACAGACCGGCCGACATCGGATGTCACATGCTAACCTATGTCGAGACCCAACGCCCATCGATGAATGCCCAGCGATCGAAAATTTAAACAGAAACACCTATGCTTATCCTTATGATATAAATAAAATGCTAGAGATTAGTGGTGGTAGTGCTGGCCTACCATGGTCGCTTGCCATGGTGGTGTCGGTTGTGGTGGGTCGTTAGGACCAGTTTTTAAATTAAAATTGTCAACCATATTGGGAAATATGTTGAAATGAGTGCGATAGAGGTGTATTTTAGAAAAATGGCTTGGCCAAACTGCCTTTCGGCAGTTTGTCGAGATAGATCTCGAAAAAATACACAAAATGAAAAAAAAAATCGCGTAAAACGGATAATCCAGCCCAAAGTTATGATCATTTATATAATATGCCTCTAATAAACTATTTTTCCGTCGATTATATTACAGTTTTAACAGCATTATGTAAGATCTCATCAAAAGACTTGCATCTCGGCAGTTCTTATTTTGTTAATAAAGAGCTAACACACACCAAAAATCGCGAAAATCGTAAATTCTCATTTATGCAAAAAAATAGTGATGCCGATCAAACGAAATGATAGGACTATCTAAATTCTGATCTCTTTCTGTACTATACTGATTCTTTAGTGATTACCGTAATGAATTGATTTAAAACCGAAGTGGGCTTATATATAATAGAAACAATAAATCGCATTCAGGGAATGCGACTTATAAGTCGCATTTCAGGAATGCGATTTATAAGTCGCATTTTTCCTTGCGATTTATAAGTCGCATTTTGCCTTGCGACGCGCCGACTTGCCGCTTGTCCGATCTTTCCCCGTGCCTTTTTCTAGCATGTATGTATTTCAAATACTCTTAACCAACACGCGAATAGGCCATCTATATGCTAGAAATTTACGGGGTGTAACAGCGGATCAAACGAAATGATAGGGCGCCCGTCACCAGGCCCCGCAGGCTGCGCACAACCAAACATTTGGGGCCGAACGGAGGCGGTCGATTGAATCTCGAAAAATCCGTGGGCTAACATACACCGAAAATTGCGAAAATTGTAAATTCTGATTTATGCAAAAAATAGTGATGCCGATCAAACGAAAGTATAGGGCGCCCGTCACCAGGCCCCACAGGCTGCGCACAGCCAAAATTTGGGGCCAAACGGAGACGGTCGATCAAATCTCCAGAAATCCGTGGGCTAACATACACCGAAAATCGAGAAAATCATAAATTCTCATATGCAAAAAATAGTGATGCCGATCAAACAAAATGATAGGGCACCCGTCACCAGGCCCCGCGGGCTGCGCACAACCAAAATTTGGGGCCGAATGGAGGCGGTCGATTAAATCTCAAAAAATCTGTGGCTAACATACATCGAAAATCGTAAATTCTCATTTATGCAAAAAAATAGTGATGCCGATCAAACGAAATGATAGGGCGCCCGTCACCAAGCCCCGCGGGCTGCGCACATCCAAAATTTGGGTCCAAACGGAGACGGTCGATCAAATCTCTGGAAATCTGTGGGCTAACATATACCGAAAATCGAGAAAATCGTAAATTTTCATTTATGCGAAAAATAGTGATGCCGATCAAACGAAATGATAGGGCGCCCCTCACCAGGCCCCGCGGGCTGCGTACAACCAAAATTTGGGCCGAACGGAGGCGGTCGATTGAACCTTGAAAAATCTGTGGGCTAACATACACCGAAAATTGCGAAAATCGTAAATTCTCATTCATGCAAAAAATAGTGATGACGATCAAACAAAATGATAAGGCGCCCGTCACCAGGCCCCGCAGGCTGCGCACAGCCAAAATTTGGGGCCAAACAGAGACGGTCGATCAAGTCTCCAGAAATCTGTGTGCTAACATTCACCGAAAACCGAGAAAAGCGTAGATTGTCATTTATTCGAAAAATAGTGATGCCAATCAAACGAAATGATAGGGCGCCCGTCACCAGGCCCCGCGTGCTGCGCACATCCAAAATTTGGGGCCGAACGGAGGCGGTCGATTGAATCTCGAAAAATCCGTGGCCTAACATACACCGAAAATTGAGAAAATCGTAAATTCTCATTTATGCGAAAAATAGTGATGCCGATCAAACGAAATGATAAGGCGCCCGTCACCAGGCCCCGCGGGCTGCGCACAACAAAAATTTGGGGCCAAATGGAGACGGTCCATCAAATCTCCAGAAATCCGTGTGCTAACATTCACCGAAAACCGAGAAAATCGTAAATTGTCATTTATTCGAAAAATAGTGATGCCGATCAAACGAAATGATAGGGCGCCCGTCACCAGGCCCCGCGGGCTGCGCACAAACAAAATTTGGGGACGAACGGAGGCGGTCGATTAAATTTCGAAAACTCCGTGGGCTAACATACATCGAAAATCGCGAAAATCATAAATTCTCATTTATGCAAAAAATAGTGATGCCGATCAAACGAAATGATAGGGCGCCCGTCACCAGGCCCCGCGGGCTGCACACAGCCAAAATTTGGGTCCGAACGGAGGCGGTTGATCAAATCTCCAGAAATCCGTGGGCTAACATACACTGAAAACCGAGAAAATCGTAAATTCTCATTTATGCGACAAATAGTGATGCCGATCAAACGAAATGATAGGGGGCCCGTCACCAGCGCCCCGCGGGCTGCGCACAGCAAAAATTTGGGGCCGAACGGAGGCGGTCGATTAAATATCCAGAAATCCCTGAGCTAACACGCACTAAAAAGTTTGAAAGTTAGCAACATAGGCGCACTATGCTAGTGTCGACAGACGGGCCGACATCGGATGTCACATGCTAACCTATGTCGAGACCCAACGCCCATCGATGAATGCCCAGCGATCGAAAATTTAAATGGAAACACCTATGCTTATCCTTATGATATAAATAAAATGCTAGAGATTAGTGGTGGTAGTGCTGGCCTACCATGGTCGCTTGCCATGGTGGTGTCGGTTGTGGTGGGTCGTTAGGACCAGTTTTTAAATTAAAATTGTCAACCATATTGGGAAATATGTTGAAATGAGTGCGATAGAGGCATATTTTAGAAAAATGGCTCGGCCAAACCGCCTTACGGCAGTTTGTCCATATAGATCTCGAAAACATACACAAAATGAAAAAAAAAATCGTGTAAAACGGATAATCCAGCCCAAAGTTATGATCATTTAGATAATATGCCTCTAATGAACTATTTTTCCGTCGATTATATTACAGTTTTAACAACATTATGTAATATCTCATCAAAAGACTTGCATCTCGGCAGTTCTTATTTTGTTAATAAAGAGCTAACACACACCAAAAATCGCGAAAATCGTAAATTCTCATTTATGCAAAAAATAATGAAGCCGATCAAACGAAATGATAGGACTATCTAAATTCTGATTTCTTATTCTGATATCTTTCTGTACTATACTGATTCTTTACTGATTACCGTAATGAATTGATTTAAAACCGAAGTGGGGCTTATATATAATAGAAACTATAAATCGCATTCAGAGAATGCGATTTATAAGTTGCATTTAAGTCGCATTCCTGGAATGCGTTTTATAAGTCGCATTCCCGGAATGCGATTTATAAGTCGCATTTCGCCTTGCGACGCGCCGACTTGGCGCTTGTCCGATCTTTTCCCGGGCCTTTTTCTAGCATGTATGTATTTCAAATACTCTTAACCAACACGCGAATAGGCCATCTATATGCTAGAAATTTATGGGGTCTAACAGGGATCAAACGAAATGATAGGGCGCCCGTCACCAGGCCCCGTAGGCTGCGCACAGCCAAAATTTGGGGCCGAACGGAGGCGGTCGATTAAATCTCGAAAAATCCGTGGGCTAACATACACCGAAAATTACGAAAATCATAAATTCTCATTTATGCAAAAAATAATGATGCCGATCAAACGAAATGATAGGGCTCCCGTCACCAGGCCCCGCAGGCTGCGCACAGCCAAAATTTGGGGCCAAACGGAGACGGTCGATCAAATCTCCAGAAATCCGTGGGCTAAAATACACCGAAAATCGAGAAAATCGTAAATTCTCATTTATGCGAAAAATAGTGATGCCGATCAAACGAAATGATAGACGGGCCCTGCAGGCTGCGCACAGCCAAAATTTGGGTCCAAACAGAGACGGTCGATCACATCTCCAGAAATACGTGGGCTAACATACACCGAAAATCGCGAAAATCATAAATTGTCATTTGTTCGAAAAATAGTAATGCCGATCAAACGAAAGTATAGGGCGCCCGTCACCAGGCCCCGCAGGTTGCGCACAGCCAAAATTTGGGGCCAAACGGAGACGGTCGATCAAATCTCCAGAAATCCGTGTGCTAACATTCACCGAAAACCGAGAAAATCGTAAATTATCATTTATTCAAAAAATAGTGATGCCGATCAAACGAAATGATAGGGCGCCTGTCACCAGGCCCCGCGGGCTGCGCACAGCCAAAATTTGGGGCCGAACGGAGGTGGTCGATTAAATCTCAAAAAATCCGTGGGCTAACATAAATCGAAAATCGCGAAAATCATAAATTCTTATTTATGCAAAAAATAGTGATGTCGTTCAAACGAAATGATAGGGCGCCCGTCACCAGGCCCCGCGGGCTGCGCACAGCCAAAAGTTAGGGCCAAACGGAGACGGTCGATCAAATCTCCAGAAATCCGTGTGCTAACATTCACCGAAAACTGAGAAAATCGTAAATTATAATTTATTCGAAAAATAGTGATGCCGATCAAACGAAATGATAGGGCGCCCGTCGCCAGGCCCCACGGGCTGCGCACATCCAAAATTTGGGGCCAAACGGAGACGGTCGATCAAATCTCCAGAAATCCGTGGGCTAACATACACCGAAAATCGAGAAAATCGTAAATTTTTATTTATGCGAAAAATAGTGATGCCGATCAAACGGTATGATAGGGCGCCCGTCACCAGGCCCCGTGGGCTGCGCACAACCAAAATTTGGGGCCGAACGGAGGCAGTCGATTGAACCTTGAAAAATCCGTGGCTAACATACACCGAAAATTGCAAAAATCGTAAATTCTCATTTATGCAAAAAATAGTGATGCCGATCAAACGAAATGATAGGGCGCCCGTCACCAGGCCCCGCAGGCTGCGTACAGCCAAAATTTGTGGCCAAACGGAGACGGTCGATCAAATCTCCAGAAATCCGTGTGCTAACATTCACCGAAAATCGAGAAAATCGTAAATTGTCATTTATTCAAAAAATAGTGATGCCGATCAAACGAAATTATAGGGCGCCCGTCACCAGGCCCCGCGGGCTGCGCACATCCAAAATTTGGGTCCAAACAGAGACGGTCGATCAAATCTCCGGAAATCCGTGGGCTAACATACACCGAAAATTGCGAAAATCGTAAATTCTCATTTATGCAAAAAATAGTGATGTCGATCAAACGAAATGATAGGGCGCCCATCACCAGGCCCCGCAGCCTGCGCACAGCCAAAATTTGGGGCCAAACAGAGACGGTCGACCAAATCTCCAGAAATCCGTGTGCTAACATTCACCGGAAACCGAGAAAATAATAAATTGTCATTTATTCAAAAAATTGTGATGCCGATCAAACGAAATGACAGGGCGCCCGTCACCAGGACCCGCGGGCTGCGCACATCCAAAATTTGGGACCAAACGGAGACGGTCGATCAAATCTCCAGAAATTCGTGGGCTAACATACACCGAAAATCGAGAAAATTGTAAATTGTCATTTATGCGAAAAATAGTTATGCCGATCAAATGAAATGATAGGGCGCCCGTCACCAGGCCCCGCGGCCTGCGCACAACCAAAATTTGGGGCCGAACGGAGGCGGTTGATTGAATCTCGAAAAATCCGTGGGCTAACATACACCGAAAATTGCGAAAATAGTAAATTCTGATTTATGCAAAAAATAGTGATGCCGATCAAACGAAAGTATAGGGCGCCCGTCACCAGGCCCCGCAGGCTGCGCACAGCCAAAATTTGGGGCCAAACGGAGACGGTCGATCAAATCTCCAGAAATCCGTGGGCTAACATACACCGAAAATCGAGAAAATCATAAATTCTCATTTATGCGACAAATAGTGATGCCAATCAAACAAAATGATAGGGCGCCCGTCACCAGGCCCCGCGGGCTGCGCACATCCAAAATTTAGGGCCAAACGGAGGCGGTCGATTGAATCTCGAAAAATCCGTGGACTAACATACACCGAAAATCGAGAAAATAGTAAATTGTCATTTATTCGAAAAATAGTGATGCCGATCAAACAAAATGATAGGGCGCCCGTCACCAGGCCCCGCGGGCTGCGCACAGCCAAAATTTGGGGACGAACGGAGGCGGTCGATTAAATTTCGAAAACTCCGTGGGCTAACATACATCGAAAATCGCGAAAATCATAAATTATCATTTATGCACAAAATAGTGATGCCGATCAAACGAAATGATAGGGCGCCCGTCACCAGGCCCCGCAGGCTGCACACAGCCAAAATTTGGGTCCGAACGGAGGAGGTTGATCAAATCTCCAGAAATCCGTGGGCTAATACACCGAAAACCGAGAAAATCGTAAATTCTCATTTATGCGACAAATAGTGATGCCGATCAAACGAAATGATAGGGGGCCCGTCACCAGCGCCCCGCGGGCTGCGCACAGCAAAAATTTGGGGCCGAACGGAGGCGGTCGATTAAATATCCAGAAATCCCTGAGCTAACACGCACTAAAAAGTTTGAAAGTTAGCAACATAGGCGCACTATGCTAGTGTCGACAGACGGGCCGACATCGGATGTCACATGCTAACCTATGTCGAGACCCAACGCCCATCGATGAATGCCCAGCGATCGAAAATTTAAATGGAAACACCTATGCTTATCCTTATGATATAAATAAAATGCTAGAGATTAGTGGTGGTAGTGCTGGCCTACCATGGTCGCTTGCCATGGTGGTGTCGGTTGTGGTGGGTCGTTAGGACCAGTTTTTAAATTAAAATTGTCAACCATATTGGGAAATATGTTGAAATGAGTGCGATAGAGGCATATTTTAGAAAAATGGCTCGGCCAAACCGCCTTACGGCAGTTTGTCCATATAGATCTCGAAAACATACACAAAATGAAAAAAAAAATCGTGTAAAACGGATAATCCAGCCCAAAGTTATGATCATTTAGATAATATGCCTCTAATGAACTATTTTTCCGTCGATTATATTACAGTTTTAACAACATTATGTAAGATCTCATCAAAAGACTTGCATCTCGGCAGTTCTTATTTTGTTAATAAAGAGCTAACACACACCAAAAATCGCGAAAATCGTAAATTCTCATTTATGCAAAAAATAATGAAGCCGATCAAACGAAATGATAGGACTATCTAAATTCTGATTTCTTATTCTGATATCTTTCTGTACTATACTGATTCTTTACTGATTACCGTAATGAATTGATTTAAAACCGAAGTGGGGCTTATATATAATAGAAACTATAAATCGCATTCAGAGAATGCGATTTATAAGTTGCATTTAAGTCGCATTCCTGGAATGCATTTTATAAGTCGCATTCCCGGAATGCGATTTATAAGTCGCATTTCGCCTTGCGACGCGCCGACTTGGCGCTTGTCCGATCTTTTCCCGGGCCTTTTTCTAGCATGTATGTATTTCAAATACTCTTAACCAACACGCGAATAGGCCATCTATATGCTAGAAATTTATGGGGTCTAACAGGGATCAAACGAAATGATAGGGCGCCCGTCACCAGGCCCCGTAGGCTGCGCACAGCCAAAATTTGGGGCCGAACGGAGGCGGTCGATTAAATCTCGAAAAATCCGTGGGCTAACATACACCGAAAATTGCGAAAATCATAAATTCTCATTTATGCAAAAAATAATGATGCCGATCAAACGAAATGATAGGGCTCCCGTCACCAGGCCCCGCAGGCTGCGCACAGCCAAAATTTGGGGCCAAACGGAGACGGTCGATCAAATCTCCAGAAATCCGTGGGCTAAAATACACCGAAAATCGAGAAAATCGTAAATTCTCATTTATGCGAAAAATAGTGATGCCGATCAAACGAAATGATAGACGGGCCCTGCAGGCTGCGCACAGCCAAAATTTGGGTCCAAACAGAGACGGTCGATCACATCTCCAGAAATCCGTGGGCTAACATACACCGAAAATCGCGAAAATCATAAATTGTCATTTGTTCAAAAAATAGTAATGCCGATCAAACGAAAGTATAGGGCGCCCGTCACCAGGCCCCGCAGGTTGCGCACAGCCAAAATTTGGGGCCAAACGGAGACGGTCGATCAAATCTCCAGAAATCCGTGTGCTAACATTCACCGAAAACCGAGAAAATCGTAAATTGTCATTTATTCAAAAAATAGTGATGCCGATCAAACGAAATGATAGGGCGCCTGTCACCAGGCCCCGCGGGCTGTGCACAGCCAAAATTTGGGGCCGAACGGAGGTGGTCGATTAAATCTCAAAAAATCCGTGGGCTAACATAAATCGAAAATCGCGAAAATCATAAATTCTTATTTATGCAAAAAATAGTGATGTCGTTCAAACGAAATGATAGGGCGCCCGTCACCAGGCCTCGCGGGCTGCGCACAGCCAAAAGTTAGGGCCAAACGGAGACGGTCGATCAAATCTCCAGAAATCCGTGTGCTAACATTCACCGAAAACTGAGAAAATCGTAAATTATAATTTATTCGAAAAATAGTGATGCCGATCAAACGAAATGATAGGGCGCCCGTCGCCAGGCCCCACGGGCTGCGCACATCCAAAATTTGGGGCCAAACGGAGACGGTCGATCAAATCTCCAGAAATCCGTGGGCTAACATACACCGAAAATCGAGAAAATCGTAAATTTTTATTTATGCGAAAAATAGTGATGCCGATCAAATGGTATGATAGGGCGCCCGTCACCAGGCCCCGTGGGCTGCGCACAACCAAAATTTGGGGCCGAACGGAGGCAGTCGATTGAACCTTGAAAAATCCGTGGGCTAACATACACCGAAAATTGCAAAAATCGTAAATTCTCATTTATGCAAAAAATAGTGATGCCGATCAAACGAAATGATAGGGCGCCCGTCACCAGGCCCCGCAGGCTGCGTACAGCCAAAATTTGTGGCCAAACGGAGACGGTCGATCAAATCTCCAGAAATCCGTGTGCTAACATTCACCGAAAATCGAGAAAATCGTAAATTGTCATTTATTCAAAAAATAGTGATGCCGATCAAACGAAATTATAGGGCGCCCGTCACCAGGCCCCGCGGGCTGCGCACATCCAAAATTTGGGTCCAAACAGAGACGGTCGATCAAATCTCCGGAAATCCGTGGGCTAACATACACCGAAAATTGCGAAAATCGTAAATTCTCATTTATGCAAAAAATAGTGATGTCGATCAAACGAAATGATAGGGCGCCCATCACCAGGCCCCGCAGCCTGCGCACAGCCAAAATTTGGGGCCAAACGGAGACGGTCGACCAAATCTCCAGAAATCCGTGTGCTAACATTCACCGGAAACCGAGAAAATAATAAATTGTCATTTATTCAAAAAATTGTGATGCCGATCAAACGAAATGACAGGGCGCCCGTCACCAGGACCCGCGGGCTGCGCACATCCAAAATTTGGGACCAAACGGAGACGGTCGATCAAATCTCCAGAAATTCGTGGGCTAACATACACCGAAAATCGAGAAAATCGTAAATTGTCATTTATGCGAAAAATAGTTATGCCGATCAAATGAAATGATAGGGCGCCCGTCACCAGGCCCCGCGGCCTGCGCACAACCAAAATTTGGGGCCGAACGGAGGCGGTCGATTGAATCTCGAAAAATCCGTGGGCTAACATACACCGAAAATTGCGAAAATAGTAAATTCTGATTTATGCAAAAAATAGTGATGCCGATCAAACGAAAGTATAGGGCGCCCGTCACCAGGCCCCGCAGGCTGCGCACAGCCAAAATTTGGGGCCAAACGGAGACGGTCGATCAAATCTCCAGAAATCCGTGGGCTAACATACACCGAAAATCGAGAAAATCGTAAATTCTCATTTATGCGAAAAATAGTGATGCCAATCAAACAAAATGATAGGGCGCCCGTCACCGGGCCCCGCGGGCTGCGCACAGCCAAAATTTAGGGCCGAACGGAGGCGGTCGATTGAATCTCGAAAAATCCGTGGACTAACATACATCGAAAATCGCAAAAATCATAAATTCTCATTTATGCAAAAAATAGTGATGCCGATCAAACGAAATGATAAGGCGCCCGTCACCAGGCCCCGCGGGCTGCGCACAGCCAAAATTTGGGGCCGAACGGAGGCGGTCGATCAAATCTCCAGAAATCCGTGGGCTAACATTCACCGAAAATCGAGAAAATCGTAAATTCTCATTTATGCCAAAAATAGTGATGCCAATCAAACAAAATGATAGGGCGCCCGTCACCAGGCCCCGCGGGCTGCGAACAGCCAAAATTTGGGGCCTAACGGAGGCGGTCGATTAAATCTCGAAAACTCCGTGGGCTAACATACATCGAAAATCGCGAAAATCATAAATTATCATTTATGCACAAAATAGTGATGTCGATCAAACGAAATGATAGGGCGCCCGTCACCAGGCCCCGCGGGCTGCACTCAGCCAAAATTTGGGGCCGAACGGAGGCGGTCGATCAAATCTCCAGAAATCCGTGGGCTAACATACACCGAAAACCGAGAAAATCGTAAATTCTCATTTATGCGACAAATAGTGATGCCGATCAAACGAAATGATAGGGCGCCCGTCACCAGCGCCCCGCGGGCTGCGCGCAGCAAAAATTTGGGGCCGAACGGAGGCGGTCGATCAAATATCCAGAAATCCCTGGGCTAACACGCACTGAAAAGTTTGAAAGTTAGCAACATAGGCGCACTATGCTAGTGTCGACAGACCGGCCGACATCGGATGTCACATGCTAACCTATGTCGAGACCCAACGCCCATCGATGAATGCCTAGCGATCGAAAATTTAAACGGAAACACCTATGCTTATCCTTATGATATAAATAAAATGCTAGAGATTAGTGGTGGTAGTGCTGGCCTACCATGGTCGCTTGCCATGGTGGTGTCGGTTGTGGTGGGTCGTTAGGACCAGTTTTTAAATTAAAATTGTCAACCATATTGGGAAATATGTTGAAATGAGTGCGATAGAGGCATATTTTAGAAAAATGGCTCGGCCAAACCGCCTTATGGTAGTTTGTCCAGATAGATCTCCAAAAAATACACAAAATGAAAAAAAAAATCGTGTAAAACGGATAATCCAGCCCAAAGTTATGATCATTTAGATAATATGCCTCTAATGAACTATTTTTCCGTCGATTATATTACAGTTTTAACAACATTATGTCAGATCTCATCAAAAGACTTGCATCTCGGCAGTTCTTATTTTGTTAATAAAGAGCTAACACACACCAAAAATCGCGAAAATCGTAAATTCTCGTTTATGCAAAAAATAGTGATGCCGATCAAACGAAATGATAGGACTATCTAAATTCTGATTTCTTATTCTGATATCTTTCTGTACTATACTGATTCTTTACTGATTACCGTAATGAATTGATTTAAAAGCAAAGTGGGGCTTATATATAATAGAAACTATAAACGCATTCAGGGAATGCGATTTATAAGTCGCATTTCGCCTTGCGACGCACCGACTTGGCGCTTGTCCGATCTTTCCCCGGGCCTTTTTCTAGCATGTATGTATTTCAAATACTCTTAACCAACACGCGAATAGGCCATCTATATGCTAGAAATTTACGGGGTGTAACAGCGGATCAAATGAAATGATACGGCGCCCGTCACCAGTTCCCGCAGGCTGCGCACAGCCAAAATTTGGGGCCGAACGGAGGCGGTCGATTAAATCTCGAATAATCTGTGGGCTAACATACACCGAAAATTGCGAAAATCATAAATTCTCATTTATGCAAAAAATAATGATGCCGATCAAACGAAATGATAGGGCGCCTGTCACCAGTCCCCGCAGGCTGCGCACAACTAAAATTTGGGGCCGAACGGAGACGGTCGATCAAATCTCCAGAAATCCGTGTGCTAACATTCACCGAAAACCGAGAAAATCGTAAATTGTCATTTATTCGAAAAATAGTGATGTCGATTAAATCTCGAAAAATCCGTGGGCTAACAAACATCGAAAATCGCGAAAATCATAAATTCTCATTTATGCAAAAAATAGTGATGCCGATCAAACGAAATGATAGGGCGCCCGTCACCAGGCCCCGCGGGCTGCGCACAGCCAACATTTGGGGCCGAACGGAGGCGGTCGATCAAATCTCTAGAAATCCGTGGGCTAACATACACCGAAAACCGAGAAAATCGTAAATTCTCATTTATGCGACAAATAGTGATGCCGATCAAACGAAATGATAGGGCGCCCGTCACCAGCGCCCCGCGGGCTGCGCACAGCAAAAATTTGGGGCCAAACGGAGGCGGTCGATCAAATATCCAGAAATCCCTGGGCTAACACGCACTGAAAAGTTTGAAAGTTAGCAACATAGGCGCACTATGCTAGTGTCGACAGACCGGCCGACATCGGATGTCACATGCTAACCTATGTCGAGACCCAACGCCCATCGATGAATGCCCAGCGATCGAAAATTTAAACAGAAACACCTATGCTTATCCTTATGATATAAATAAAATGCTAGAGATTAGTGGTGGTAGTGCTGGCCTACCATGGTCGCTTGCCATGGTGGTGTCGGTTGTGGTGGGTCGTTAGGACCAGTTTTTAAATTAAAATTGTCAACCATATTGGGAAATATGTTGAAATGAGTGCGATAGAGGTGTATTTTAGAAAAATGGCTTGGCCAAACTGCCTTTTGGCAGTTTGTCGAGATAGATCTCGAAAAAATACACAAAATCAAAAAAAAAATCGCGTAAAACGGATAATCCAGCCCAAAGTTATGATCATTTATATAATATGCCTCTAATAAACTATTTTTCCGTCGATTATATTACAGTTTTAACAGCATTATGTAAGATCTCATCAAAAGACTTGCATCTCGGCAGTTCTTATTTTGTTAATAAAGAGCTAACACACACCAAAAATCGCGAAAATCGTAAATTCTCATTTATGCAAAAAAATAGTGATGCCGATCAAACGAAATGATACGACTATCTAAATTCTGATCTCTTTCTGTACTATACTGATTCTTTAGTGATTACCGTAATGAATTGATTTAAAACCGAAGTGGGCTTATATATAATAGAAACAATAAATCGCATTCAGGGAATGCGACTTATAAGTCGCATTTCAGGAATGCGATTTATAAGTCGCATTTTTCCTTGCGATTTATAAGTCGCATTTTGCCTTGCGACGCGCCGACTTGCCGCTTGTCCGATCTTTCCCCGTGCCTTTTTCTAGCATGTATGTATTTCAAATACTCTTAACCAACACGTGAATAGGCCATCTATATGCTAGAAATTTACGGGGTGTAACAGCGGATCAAACGAAATGATAGGGCGCCCGTCACCAGGCCCCGCAGGCTGCGCACAACCAAACATTTGGGGCCGAACGGAGGCGGTCGATTGAATCTCGAAAAATCCGTGGGCTAACATACACCGAAAATTGCGAAAATCGTAAATTCTGATTTATGCAAAAAATAGTGATGCCGATCAAACGAAAGTATAGGGCGCCCGTCACCAGGCCCCACAGGCTGCGCACAGCCAAAATTTGGGGCCAAACGGAGACGGTCGATCAAATCTCCAGAAATCCGTGGGCTAACATACACCGAAAATCGAGAAAATCATAAATTCTCATATGCAAAAAATAGTGATGCCGATCAAACAAAATGATAGGGCGCCCGTCACCAGGCCCCGCGGGCTGCGCACAACCAAAATTTGGGGCCGAACGGAGGCGGTCGATTAAATCTCAAAAAATCCGTGGGCTAACATACATCGAAAATCGTAAATTCTCATTTATGCAAAAAAATAGTGATACCGATCAAACGAAATGATAGGGCGCCCGTCACCAAGCCCCGCGGGCTGCGCACATCCAAAATTTGGGTCCAAACGGAGACGGTCGATCAAATCTCTGGAAATCTGTGGGCTAACATATACCGAAAATCGAGAAAATCGTAAATTTTCATTTATGCGAAAAATAGTGATGCCGATCAAACGAAATGATAGGGCGCCCCTCACCAGGCCCCGCGGGCTGCGTACAACCAAAATTTGGGCCGAACGGAGGCGGTCGATTGAACCTTGAAAAATCTGTGGGCTAACATACACCGAAAATTGCGAAAATCGTAAATTCTCATTCATGCAAAAAATAGTGATGACGATCAAACAAAATGATAAGGCGCCCGTCACCAGGCCCCGCAGGCTGCGCACAGCCAAAATTTGGGGCCAAACAGAGACGGTCGATCAAGTCTCCAGAAATCTGTGTGCTAACATTCACCGAAAACCGAGAAAAGCGTAGATTGTCATTTATTCGAAAAATAGTGATGCCAATCAAACGAAATGATAGGGCGCCCGTCACAGGCCCCGCGTGCTGCGCACATCCAAAATTTGGGGCCGAACGGAGGCGGTCGATTGAATCTCGAAAAATCCGTGGCCTAACATACACCGAAAATTGAGAAAATCGTAAATTCTCATTTATGCGAAAAATAGTGATGCCGATCAAACGAAATGATAAGGCGCCCGTCACCAGGCCCCGCGGGCTGCGCACAACCAAAATTTGGGGCCAAATGGAGACGGTCCATCAAATCTCCAGAAATCCGTGTGCTAACATTCACCGAAAACCGAGAAAATCGTAAATTGTCATTTATTCGAAAAATAGTGATGCCGATCAGACGAAATGATAGGGCGCCCGTCACCAGGCCCCGCGGGCTGCGCACATCCAAAATATGGGTCCAAATGGAGACGGTCGATCAAATCTCCGGAAATTCATGGGCTAACATACACCGAAAATTGCGAAAATCGTAAATTCTCATTTATGCAAAAAATAGTGATGCCGATCAAACGAAATGATAGGGTGCCCGTCACCAGGCCTTGCAGGCTGCGTACAGACAAAATTTGGGGCCAAACGGAGACGGTCGATCAAATCTCCAGAAATCCGTGTGCTAACATTCACCGAAAATCGAGAAAATCGTAAATTGTCATTTATTCAAAAAATAGTGATGCCGATCAAACGAAATGATAGGGCGCCCGTCACCAGGCCCCGCGGGCTGCGCACATCCAATATTTTTGGCCAAACGGAGACGGTCGATCAAATCTCCAGAAATTCGTGGGCTAACATACACCGAAAATCGAGAAAATCGTAAATTCTCATTTATGCGAAAAATAATGATGCCGATCAAACAAAATGATAAGGCGCCCGTCACAGGGCCCCGCGGGCTGCGCACAACCAAAATTTGGGGCCGAACGGAGGCGGTCGATTGAATCTCGAAAAATTCGTGGGCTAACATACACCGAAAATTGCGAAAATTGTAAATTCTGATTTATGCAAAAAATAGTAATGCCGATCAAACGAAAGTATAGGGCGCCCGTCACCAGGCCCCGCAGGCTGCGCACAACCAAAATTTGGGGCCAAACGGAGACGGTCGATCAAATCTCCAAAAATCCGTGGGCTAACATACACCGAAAATCGAGAAAATCGTAAATTCTCATTTATGCAAAAAATAGTGATGCCAATCAAATAAAATGATAGGGCGCCCATCACCAGGCCCCGCGGGCTTTGCACAGCCAAAATTTTTGGCCGAACGGAGGCGGTCGATTAAATCTCGAAAAATCCGTGGGATACATCGAAAATCGCGAAAATCATAAATTCTCATTTATGCAAAAAATAGTGATGCCGATCAAACGAAATGATAGGGCGCCCGTCACCAGGCCCCGCGGGCTGCGCACAGCCAAAATTTGGGGCCGAACGGAGGCGGTCGATTAAATCTCCAGAAATCCGTGGGCTAACATTCACCGAAAACTGAGAAAATCGTAAATTCTCATTTATGCGACAAATAGTGATGCCGATCAAACGAAATGATAGGGCACCCGTCACCAGCGCCCCGCGGGCTGCGCACAGCAAAAATTTGGGGCCGAACTGAGGCGGTCGATCAAATATCCAGAAATCCCTCGGCTAACACGCACTGAAAAGTTTGAAAGTTAGCAACATAGGCGCACTATGCTAGTGTCGACAGACCGGCCGACATCGGATGTCACATGCTAACCTATGTCGAGACCCAACGCCCATCGATGAATGCCCAGCGATCGAAAATTTAAACGGAAACACCTATGCTTATCCTTATGATATAAATAAAATGCTAGAGATTAGTGGTGGTAGTGCTGGCCTACCATGGTCGCTTGCCATGGTGGTGTCGGTTGTGGTGGGTCGTTAGGACCAGTTTTTAAATTAAAATTGTCAACCATATTGGGAAATATGTTGAAATGAGTGCGATAGAGGCATATTTTAGAAAAATGGCTCAGCCAAACCGCCTTATGGCAGTTTGTCCAGATAGATCTCGAAAAAATACACAAAATGAAAAAAAAAATCGTGTAAAATGGATAATCCAGCCCAAAGTTATGATCATTTAGATAATATGCCTCTAATGAACTATTTTTCCGTCGATTATATTACAGTTTTAACAACATTATGTAAGATCTAATCAAAAGACTTGCATCTCGGCAGTTCTTATTTTGTTAATAAAGAGCTAACACACACCAAAAATCGCGAAAATCGTAAATTCTCATTTATGCAAAAAATAGTGATGACGATCAAACGAAATGATAGGACTATCTAAATTCTGATCTCTTTCTGTACTATATTGATTCTTTAGTGATTACCGTAATGAATTGATTTAAAACCAAAGTGGGCTTATATATAATAGAAACAATAAATCGCATTTCAAGAATGCGATTTATAAGTCGCATTCCTGGAATACGTTTTATAAGTCGCATTTTGCCTTGCGACGCGCCGACTTGCCGCTTGTCCGATCTTTCCCCGTGCCTTTTTCTAGCATGTATGTATTTCAAATACTCTTAACCAACACGCGAGTAGGCCATCTATATGCTAGAAATTTACGGGGTGTAACAGCGGATCAAACAAAATGATAGGGCGCCCGTCACCAGGCCCCGCAGGCTGCGCACAGCCAAACATTTGGGGAAAAACGGAGGCGGTCGATCAAATCTCCAGAAATCCGTAGGCTAACTTTCACCGAAAATTGAGAAAACGGTAAATTGTCATTTATGCGAAAAAAAGTGATGCCGATCAAACGAAATGATAGCGCGCCTGTCACCAGGCCCCGCGGGCTGCGCACAGCAAAAATTTGGGGCCAAACGGAGCCGGTCGATCAAATCTCTAGAAATCCGTGGGCTAACATACACCGAAAATCGCGAAAATCGTAAATTCTCATTTATGTGAAAAATAGTGATGTCGATCAAACGAAATGATAGGGCGCCCGTCACCAGGCCCCGTAGGCCGCGGACAGCCGAAATTTGGGGCCAAACGGAGACGGTCGATCAAATCTTCAGAAATCCGTGTGCTAACATACACCAAAAATCGAGAAAATCGTAAATTCTCATTTATGCGAAAAATAGTGATGCCGATCAAACGAAATGATAGCGCGCCTGTCACCAGGCCCCGCGGGCTGCGCACAGCCAAAATTTGGGGCCGAACGGAGCCGGTCGATCAAATCTCTAGAAATCTGTGGGCTAACATACACCGAAAATCGCGAAAATCATAAATTCTCATTTATGCGAAAAATAGTGATGCCGATCAAACGAAATGATAGGGCGCCCGTCATCAGGCCCCGCAGGCTGCGCACAGCCAAACATTTGGGGAAAAACGGAGACAGTCGATCAAATCTCCAGAAATCCGTGGGCTAACTTTCACCGAAAATCGAGAAAACGGTAAATTGTCATTTATGCGAAAAATAGTGATGCCGATCAAACGAAATGATAGCGCGCCTGTCACCAGGCCCCGCGGGCTGCACACAGCAAAAATTTGGGGCCGAACGGAGCCGGTCGATCAAATCTCTAGAAATCCGTGGGCTAACATACACCGAAAATTGCGAAAATTGTAAATTCTCATTTATGCAAAAAATAGTGATGCCGATCAAACGAAATGATAGGGCGCCCGTCACCAGGCCCCGCAGGTCGCGTACAGCCAAAATTTGGGGCGAAACGGAGACGGTCGATCAAATCTTCAGAAATCCGTGTGCTAACATACACCAAAAATCGAGAAAATCGTAAATTCTCATTTATGCGAAAAATAGTGATGCCGATCAAACGAAATGATAGCGCGCCTATCACCAGGCCCCGCGGGCTGCGCACAGCCAAAATTTGGGCCCGAACGGAGCCGTTCGATCAAATCTCTAGAAATCCGTGGGCTAACATACACCGAAAATCGCGAAAATCGTAAATTCTCATTTATGCGAAAAATAGTGATGCCGATCAAACGAAATGATAGGGCGCCCGTCACCAGGCCCCGCAGGCTACGCATAGCCAAAATTTGGGGCCGAACGGAGCCGTTCGATCAAATCTCTAGAAATCCGTGGGCTAACATACACCGAAAATCGCGAAAATCGTAAATTCTCATTTATGCGAAAAATAGTGATGCCGATCAAACGAAATGATAGGGCGCCCGTCACCAGGCCCCGCCGGCTGCGGACAGCCAAAATTTGGGGCCAAACGGAGACGGTCGATCACATCTCCAAAAATCCGTGAGCTAACATACACCGAAAATCGAGAAAATCATAAATTCTCATTTGTTCGAAAAATTGTGATGCCGATCAAACGAAATGACAGGGCGCCTGTCACCAGGCCCCGCAGGCTGCGCACAGCCAAAATTTGGGGCCGAACGGAGGCGGTCGATTGAATCTCAAAAAATTCGTGGGCTAACATACACCGAAAATTGAGAAAATTGTAAATTCTCATTTATGCAAAAGATAGTGATGCCGATCAAACGAAATGATAGGGCGCCCGTCACTAGGACCTGCAGGCTGCGTACAGCCAAAATTTGGGGCCAAACGGAGACGGTCGATCAAATCTCCAGAAATCCGTGGGCTAATATACACCGAAAATCGAGAAAATCGTAAATTCTCATTTATGCGAAAAATAGTGATGCCGATCAAACAAAATGATAGGGCGCTCGTCACCAGGCCCCGCAGGCTGCGCACAGCCAAAATTTGGGGCCGAACGGAGGCGGTCGATCAAATCTCCAGAAATCCGTGGGCTAACATACACCGAAAATCGAGAAAATCGTAAATTCTCATTTATGCAAAAAATAGTGATGCCGATCAAACAAATAATAGGGCGCTCGTCACCAGGCCCCGCGGGCTGCGCACAGCCAAAATTTGGGGCCGAACGGAGACGGTCGATCAAATCTTCAGAAATCCGTGTGCTAACATACACCAAAAATCGAGAAAATCGTAAATTCTCATTTATGCGAAAAATAGTGATGCCGATCAAACGAAATGATAGAGCGCCTGTCACCAGGCCCCGCGGGCTGCGCACAGCCAAAATTTGGGGCCGAACGGAGCCGTTCGATCAAATCTCTAGAAATCCGTGGGCCAACATACACCGAAAATCGCGAAAATCGTAAATTCTCATTTATGCGAAAAATAGTGATGCCGATCAAACGAAATGATAGGGCGCCCGTCACCAGGCCCCGCAGGCTACGCACAGTCAAAATTTGGGGCCGAACGGAGGCGGTCGATTGAATATCGAAAAATCCATTGGCTAACATACACCGAAAATCGAGAAAATCGTAAATTCTCATTTATGCAAAAAATAGTGATGCCGATCAAACGAAATGATAGGGCGCCCGTCACCAGGCTCCGCAGGCTGCGCACAGCCAAAATTTGGGGCCGAACGGAGTCGGTCGATCAAATCTCCAGAAATCTGTGGGCTAACTTTCGCCGAAAACCGAGAAAACGGTAAATTGTCATTTATTCAAAAAATAGTGATGCCGATCAAACGAAATGATAGGGAGCCCGTCACCAGGCCCCGCAGGCTGCGCACAGCCAAAATTTGGGGCCGAACGGAGACGGTCGATCAAATCTCCAGAAATCTGTGGGCTAAAATACACCGAAAATCGCGAAAATCATAAATTCTCATTTATGCGAAAAATAGTGATGCCGATCAAACGAAATGATAGGGCGCCCGTCACCAGGCCCCGCAGGCTGCGCACAGCCAAAATTTGGGGCCGAACGGAGGCGGTCGATTGAATCTCAAAAAATCCGTGGGCTAACATACACCGAAAATTGAGAAAATCGTAAATTCTCATTTATGCAAAAAATAGTGATGCCGATCAAACAAAATGATAGCGCGCCTGTCACCAGGCCCCGCAGGCTGCGCACAGCCAAAATTTCTGGCCAAACGGAGAAGGTCGATCAAATCTCCAAAAATCCGTGGGCTAACATACACCGAAAACCGAGAAAATCGTAAATTGTCATTTATTCGAAAAATAGTGATGCCGATCAAACGAAATGATAGGGCGCCCATCACCAGGCCCCGCAGGCTGCGCACAGCCAAACATTTGGGGAAAAACAGGGACGGTCGATCAAATCTCTAGAAATCCGTGGGCTAACTTTCACCGAAAATCGAGAAAATGGTAAATTGTCATTTATTCAAAAAATAGTGATGCTGATCAAACGAAATGATAGCGCGCCCGTCACCAGGCCCCGCAGGCTGCGCACATCCAAAATTTGGGGTCGAACGGAGGCGGTCGATCAAATCTCCACAAATTCGTGGGCTAACATACACCGAAAATCGAGAAAACCGTAAATTCTCATTTATGCGAAAAATAGTGATGCCGATCAAACGAAATGATAGGGCGCCCGTCACCAGCGCCCCGCGGGCTGCGCACAGCCAAAATTTGGGGCCGAACGGAGGTGGTCGATTGAATATCCAGAAATCCCTGGGCAAGGACGCACTGAAAAGTTTGAAAGTTAGCAACATAGGCGCACTATACTAGTGTCGACAGACCGGCCGACATCGGATGTCACATGCTAACCTATGTCGAGACCCAACGCCCATCAATGAATGCCTAGCGATACAAAATTTAAAAGGAAACACCTATGCTTATCCTTATGATATAAAGAAAATGCTAGAGATTAGTGGTGGTAGTGCCGGCCTACCATGGTCGCTTGCCATGGTGGTGTCGGTTGTGGTGGGTCGTTAGGACCAGTTTTTAAATTAAAATTGTCAACCATAATGGGAAATATGTTGAAATGAGTGCGATAGAGGCATATTTTTAGAAAAATGGCTCGGCCAAACCGCTTCCAGATAGATCTCAAAAAAATACACAAAATGAAAAAAAAATCGCGTAAAACGGATAATCCAGCCCAAAGTTATGATCATTTATATAATATGCCTCTAATAAACTATTTTTCCGTCAATTATATTACAGTTTTAACAGCATTATGTAAGATCTCATCAAAAGACTTGCATCTCGGCAGTTCTTATTTTGTTAATAAAGAGCTAACACACACCAAAAATCGCGAAAATCGTAAATTCTCATTTATGTAAAAAAATAGTGATGCCGATCAAACGAAATGATAGGACTAACTAAATTCTGATCTCTTTCTGTACTATACTGATTCTTTAGTGATTACCGTAATGAATTGATTTAAAACCGAAGTGGGCTTATATATAATAGAAATAATAAATCGCATTCAGGGAATGCGACTTATAAGTCGCATTTCAGGAATGCGATTTATAAGTCGCATTTTGCCTTGCGACGCGCCGACTTGCCGCTTGTCCGATCTTTTCCCGTGCCTTTTTCTAGCATGTATGTATTTCAAATACTTTTAACCAACACGCGAATAGACCATCTATATGCTAGAAATTTACGGGGTGTAACAGCGGATCAAACGAAATGATAGGGCGCCCGTCACCAGGCCCCGCAGGCTGCGCACAGCCAAACATTTGGGGAAAAACGGAGACGGTCAATCAAATCTCCAGAAATCCGTGGGCTAACTTTCACCGAAAATCGAGAAAATGGTAAATTGTCATTTATGCGAAAAATAGTGATGCCGATCAAACGTAATGATAGCGCGCCTGTCACCAGGCCCTGCGGGCTGCGCACAGCAAAAATTTGGGGCCGAACGGAGCCGGTCGATCAAATCTCTAGAAATCCGTGGGCTAACATACATCGAAAATCGCGAAAATCGTAAATTCTCATTTATGCGAAAAATAGTGATGCCGATCAAACGAAATGATAGGGCGCCCGTCACCAGGCCCCACAGGCCGCGCACAGCCAAAATTTGGGGCCAAACGGAGACGGTCGATCAAATCTTCAGAAATCCGTGTGCTAACATACACCAAAAATCGAGAAAATCATAAATTCTCATTTATGCGAAAAATAGTGATGCCGATCAAACGAAATGATAGCGCGCCTGTCACCAGGCCCCGCGGGCTGCGCACAGCCAAAATTTGGGGCCGAACGGAGCCGGTCGATCAAATCTCTAGAAATCTGTGGGCTAACATACACCGAAAATCGCGAAAATCGTAAATTCTCATTTATGCGAAAAATAGTGATGCCGATCAAACGAAATGATAGGGCGCCCATCACCAGGCCCCGCAGGCTGCGTACAGCCAAACATTTGGGGAAAAACGGAGACGGTCGATCAAATCTCCAGAAATCCGTGGGCTAACTTTCACCGAAAATCGAGAAAACGGTAAATTGTCATTTATGCGAAAAATAGTGATGCCGATCAAACGAAATGATAGCGTGCCTGTCACCAGGCCCCGCGGGCTGCGCACAGCAAAAATTTGGGGCTGAACGGAGCCGGTCGATCAAATCTCCAGAAATCCGTGGGCTAACATACACCGAAAATCATGAAAATCGTAAATTCTCATTTATGCGAAAAATAGTGATGCCGATCAAACGAAATGATAGGGCGCCCATCACTAGGCCCCGCAGGCCGCACACAGCCAAAATTTGGGGCCAAACGGAGACGGTCGATCAAATCTTCAGAAATCCGTGTGCTAACATACACCAAAAATTGAGAAAATCGTAAATTCTCATTTATGCGAAAAATAGTGATGCCGATCAAACGAAATGATAGCGCGCCTGTCACCAGGCCCCGTGGGCTGCGCACAGCCAAAATTTGGGGCCGAACGGAGCCGGTCGATCAAATCTCTAGAAATCCGTGGGCTAACATACACCGAAAATCGCGAAAATCGTAAATTCTCATTTATGCAAAAAATAGTGATGCCGATCAAACGAAATGATAGGGTGCCCGTCACCAGGCCCCGCAGGCTGCGCACAGCCAAAATTTGGGTCGAACGGAGGCGGTCGATTGAATATCGAAAAATCCATTGGCTAACATACACCAAAAATCGAGAAAATCGTAAATTCTCATTTATGCAAAAAATAGTGATGCCGATCAAATGAAATGATAGGGCGCCCGTCACCAGTCCCCGCAGGCTGCGCACAGCCAAAATTTGGGGCCGAACGGAGACGGTCGATCAAATCTCCAGAAATCCGTGGGCTATCTTTCACCGAAAACCGAGAAAACGGTAAATTGTCATTTATTCAAAAAATAGTAATGCCGATCAAACGAAATGATAGGGAGCCCGCCACCAGGCCCCGCAGGCTGCGTACAGCCAAAATTTGGGGCCGAACGGAGACGGTCGATCAAATCTCCAGAAATTCGTGGGCTAAAATACACCGAAAATCGCGAAAATCATAAATTCTCATTTATGCAAAAAATAGTGATGCCGATCAAACGAAATGATAGGGTGCCCGTCACCAGGCCCCGCAGGCTGCGCACAGCCAAAATTTGGGTCGAACGGAGGCGGTCGATTGAATATCGAAAAATCCATTGGCTAACATACACCAAAAATCGAGAAAATCGTAAATTCTCATTTATGCAAAAAATAGTGATGCCGATCAAATGAAATGATAGGGCGCCCGTCACCAGTCCCCGCAGGCTGCGCACAGCCAAAATTTGGGGCCGAACGGAGACGGTCGATCAAATCTCCAGAAATCCGTGGGCTAACTTTCACCGAAAACCGAGAAAATGGTATATTTTTATTTATTCAAAAAATAGTGATGCCGATCAAACGAAATGATAGTGAGCCCGTCACCAGGCCCCGCAGGCTGCGCACAGCCAAACATTTGGGGAAAAACGGAGACGGTCGATCAAATCTCCAGAAATCCGTGGGCTAACTTTCACCGAAAATCGAGAAAACGGTAAATTGTCATTTATGCGAAAAATAGTGATGCCGATCAAACGAAATGATAGGGCGCCCGTCACCAGGCCCCGCAGGCTGCGCACAGCCAAAATTTGGGTCGAACGGAGGCGGTCGATTGAATATCGAAAAATCCATTGGCTAACATACACCGAAAATCGAGAAAATCGTAAATTCTCATTTATGCAAAAAATAGTGATGCCGATCAAACAAAATGATAGCGCGCCTGTCACCAGGCCCCGCAGGCTGCGCACAGCCAAAATTTCGGGCCAAACGGAGAAGGTCGATCAAATCTCCAAAAATCCGTGGGCTAACATACACCGAAAACCGAGAAAATCGTAAATTGTCATTTATTCAAAAAATAGTGATGCCGATCAAACGAAATGATAGGGCGCCCGTCACCAGGCCCCGCAGGCTGCGCAAAGCCAAACATTTGGGGAAAAACGGAGACGGTCGATCAAATCTCCAGAAATTCGTGGGCTAACTTTCACCGAAAATCGAGAAAACGGTAAATTGTCATTTATTCAAAAAATAGTGATGCCGATCAAACGAAATGATAGGGCGCCCGTCACCAGGCCCCGCAGGCTGCGCACATCCAAATTTTGGGGTCGAACGGAGGCGGTCGATCAAATCTCCAAAAATCCGTGGGCTAACATACACCGAAAATCGAGAAAATCGTAAATTCTTATTTATGTGAAAAATAGTGATGCCGATCAAACGAAATGATAGGGCGCCCGTCACCAGTGCCCCGCAGGCTGCGCACAGCCAAACATTTGGGGAAAAATGGAGACGGTCGATCAAATCTCCAGAAATCCCTGGGCTGGACGCACCGAAAAGTTTGAAAGTTAGCAACATAGGCGCACTATGCTAGTGTCGACAGACCGGCCGACATCGGATATCACATGCTAACCTATGTCGAGACCCAACGCCCATCGATGAATGTCCAGCGATAGAAAATTTAAACTAAAACACCTATGCTTATCCTTATGATATAAATAAAATCCTAGAGATTAGTGGTGGTAGTGCTGGCATACCATGGTCGCTTCCCATGGTGGTGTCGGTTGTGGTGGGTCGTTAGGACCAGTTTTTAAATTAAAATTGTCAACCATATTGGGAAATATGTTGAAATGAGTGCGATAGAGGCGTATTTTAGAAAAATGGCTCGGCCAAACCGCCTTTCGGCAGTTTGTCAAGATAGATCTCGAAAAAATACACAAAATGAAAAAAAAAATCGCGTAAAACGGATAATCCAGCCCAAAGTTATGATCATTTATATAATATGCCTCTAATAAACTATTTTTCCGTCGATTATATTACAGTTTTAACAGCATTATGTAAGATCACATCAAAAGACTTGCATCTCGGCAGTTCTTATTTTGTTAATAAAGAGCCAACACACACCAAAAATCGCGAAAATCATAAATTCTCATTTATGCAAAAAATAGTGATGCCGATCAAACGAAATGATAGGACTATCTAAATTCTGATCTCTTTCTGTACTATACTGATTCTTTAGTGATTACCGTAATGAATTGATTTAAAACCGAAGTGGGCTTATATATAATAGAAACAATAAGTCGCATTTCCTGAATGCGATTTATAAGTCGCATTGCTGGAATACGTTTTATAAGTCGCATTTTGCCTTGCGACGCGCCGACTTGCCGCTTGTCCGATCTTTCCCCGTGCCTTTTTCTAGCATGTATGTATTTCAAATACTCTTAACCAACACGCGAATAGGCCATCTATATGCTAGAAATTTACGGGGTGTAACAGCGGATCAAACGAAATGATAGGGCGCCCGTCACCAGGCCCCGCAGGCTGCGCACAGCCAAACATTTGGGGAAAAACGGAGACGGTCGATCAAATCTCCAGAAATCCGTGGCTAACTTTCACCGAAAATCGAGAAAACAGTAAATTGTCATTTATTCAAAAAATTGTGATGTCGATCAAACGAAATGATAGGGAGCCCGTCACCAGGCCCTGCAGGCTGCGCACAGCCAAAATTTGGGGCCGAACGGAGACAGTCGATCAAATCTCCAGAAATACGTGGGCTAAAATACACCGAAAATCGCGAAAATCATAAATTGTCATTTGTTCGAAAAATAGTGATGCCGATCAAACGAAATGATAGGGCGCCCGTCACCAGGCCCCGCAGGCTGCGCACAGCCAAAATTTGGGGCCAAACGGAGACGGTCGATCAAATCTTCAGAAATCCGTGTGCTAACATACACCAAAAATCGAGAAAATCGTAAATTCTCATTTATGCGAAAAATAGTGATGCCGATCAAACGAAATGATAGCGCGCCTGTCACCAGGCTCCGCGGGCTGCGCACAGCCAAAATTTGGGGCCGAACGGAGCCGGTCGATCAAATCTCTAGAAATCTGTGGGGTAACATACACCGAAAATCGCGAAAATTGTAAATTCTCATTTATGCGAAAAATAGTGATGCCGATCAAATGAAATGATAGGGCGCCCGTCACCAGGCCCCGCAGGTTGCGTACAGCCATACATTTGGGGAAAAACGGAGACAGTCGATCAAATCTCCAGAAATCCGTGGGCTAACTTTCACCGAAAATCGAGAAAACGGTAAATTGTCATTTATGCAAAAAATAGTGATGCCGATCAAACGAAATGATAGCGCGCCCGTCACCAGGCCCCGCAGGCTGCTTACAGCAAAAATTTGGGGCCGAACGTAGCCGGTCGATCAAATCTCCAGAAATCCGTGGGCTAACATACACCGAAAATCGCGAAAATCGTAAATTCTCATTTATGCGAAAAATAGTGATGCCGATCAAACGAAATGATAGGGCGCCCGTCACCAGGCCCCGCAGGCCGCGCACAGCCAAAATTTGTGGCCAAACGGAGACGGTCGATCAAATCTTCAGAAATCTGTGTGCTAACATACACCAAAAATCGAGAAAATCGTAAATTCTCATTTATGCGAAAAATAGTGATGCCGATCAAACGAAATGATAGCGCGCCTGTCACCAGGCCCCGCGGGCTGCGCACAGCCAAAATTTGGGGCCGAACGGAGCCGGTCGATCAAATCTCTAGAAATCCGTGGGCTAACATACACCGAAAATCGTGAAAATCGTAAATACTCATTTATGCGAAAAATAGTGATGCAGATCAAACGAAATGATAGGGCGCCCGTCACCAGGCCTCGCAGGCTGCGCACAGCCAAAATTTGGGGCCGAACGGAGGCGGTCGATTGAATATCGAAAAATCCATTGGCTAACATACACCGAAAATCGAGAAAATCGTAAATTCTCATTTATGCAAAAAATAGTGATGCCGATCAAACGAAATGATAGGGCGCCCGTCACCAGGCCCCGCAGGCTGCGCACAGCCAAAATTTGGGGCCGAACGGAGACGGTCGATCAAATCTCCAGAAATCCGTGGGCTATCTTTCACCGAAAACCGAGAAAACGGTAAATTGTCATTTATTCAAAAAATAGTAATGCCGATCAAACGAAATGATAGGGAGCCCGCCACCAGGCCCCGCAGGCTGCGTACAGCCAAAATTTGGGGCCGAACGGAGACGGTCGATCAAATCTCCAGAAATTCGTGGGCTAAAATACACCGAAAATCGCGAAAATCATAAATTCTCATTTATGCGAAAAATAGTGATGCCGATCAAACGAAATGATAGGGCGCCCGTCACCAGGCCCCGCAGGCTGCGCACAGCCAAAATTTGGGGCCGAACGGAGGCGGTCGATTGAATCTCGAAAAATCCGTGGGCTAACATACACCGAAAATTGAGAAAATCGTAAATTCTCATTTATGCAGAAAATAGTGATGCCGATCAAACAAAATGATAGTGCGCCTGTCGCCAGGCCCCGCAGGCTGCGCACAGCCAAAATTTCGGGCCAAACGGAGATGGTCGATCAAATCTCCAAAAATCCGTGGGCTAACATACACCGAAAACCGAGAAAATTATAAATTATCATTTATTCGAAAAATAGTGATGCCGATCAAACGAAATGATAGGGCGCCTGTCACCAGGCCCCGCAGGCTGCGCACAGCCAAACATTTGGGGAAAAATGGAGACGGTCGATCAAATCTCCAGAAATCCGTGGGCTAACTTTCACCGAAAATCGAGAAAACGGTAAATTGTCATTTATTCAAAAAATAGTGATGCCGATCAAACGAAATGATAGGGCGCCCGTCACCAGGACCCGCAGGCTGCGCACATCCAAAATTTGGGGTCGAACGGAGGCGGTCGATCAAATCTCCAGAAATCCGTGGGCTAACATACACCGAAAATCGAGAAAATCATAAATTCTCATTTATGCGAAAAATAGTGATTCCGATCAAACGAAATGATAGGGCGCCCGTCACCAGCGCCCCGCGGGCTGCGCACAGCCAAAATTTGGGGCCGAACGGAGGCGGTCGATTGAATATCCAGAATTCCCTGGGCTAGGACGCACTGAAAAGTTTGAAAGTTAGCAACATAGGCGCACTATGCTAGTTTCGACAGACCGGCCGACATCGGATGTCACATGCTAACCTATGTTGAGACCCAACGCCCATCGATGAATGTCCAGCGATAGAAAATTTAAACTAAAACACCTATGCTTATCCCTATGATATAAATAAAATCCTAGAGATTAGTGGTGGTAGTGCTGGCCTACCATGGTCGCTTGCCAGGGTAGTGTCGGTTGTGGTGGGTCGTTAGGACCAGTTTTTAAATTAAAATTGTCAACCATATTGGGAAATATATTGAAATGAGTGCGATAGAGGCGTATTTTAGAAAAATGGCTTGGCCAAACTGCCTTTCGGCAGTTTGTCGAGATAGATCTCGAAAAAATACACAAAATGAAAAAAAAAATCGCGTAAAACGGATAATCCAGCCCAAAGTTATGATCATTTATATAATATGCCTCTAATAAACTATTTTTCCGTCGATTATATTACAGTTTTAACAGCATTATTTAAGATCTCATCAAAAGACTTGCATCTCGGCAGTTCTTATTTTGTTAATAAAGAGCTAACACACACCAAAAATCGCGAAAATCGTAAATTCTCATTTATGCAAAAAAATAGTGATGCCGATCAAACGAAATGATAGGACTATCTAAATTCTGATCTCTTTGTGTACTATACTGATTCTTTAGTGATTACCGTAATGAATTGATTTAAAACCGAAGTGGGCTTATATATAATAGAAACAATAAATCGCATTCAGGGAATGCGACTTATAAGACGCAATTCCTGAATGCGATTTATAAGTCGCATTCCTGGAATACGTTTTATAAGTCGCATTTTGCCTTGCGACGCGCCGACTTGCCGCTTGTCCGATCTTTCCCCGTGCCTTTTTCTAGCATGTATGTATTTCAAATACTCTTAACCAACACGCGAATAGGCCATCTATATGCTAGAAATTTACGGGGTGTAACAACGGATCAAACGAAATGATAGGGCGCCCGTCACTAGGCCCCGCAGGCTGCGCACAGCCAAACATTTGGGGAAAAACGGAGACGGTCGATAAAATCTCCAGAAATCCGTGGGCTAATTTTCACCGAAAGTCGAGAAAACGGTAAATTGTCATTTATGCGAAAAATAGTGATGCCGATCAAACGAAATGATAGCGCGCCTGTCACCAGGCCCCGCGGGCTGCGCACAGCAAAAATTTGGGGCCGAACGGAGCCGGTCGATCAAATCTCTAGAAATCCGTGGGCTAACATACATCGAAAATCGCGAAAATCGTAAATTCTCATTTATGCAAAAAATAAAGATGCCGATCAAACGAAATGATAGGGCGCCCGACACCAGGCCCCGCAGGCCGCGCACAGCCAAAATTTGGGGCCAAACGGAGACGGTCGATCAAATCTTCAGAAATCCGTGTGCTAACATACACCAAAAATCGAGAAAATCGTAAATTCTCATTTATGCGAAAAATAGTGATGCCGATCAAACGAAATGATAGCACGCCTGTCACCAGGCTCCGCGGGCTGCGCACAGCCAAAATTTGGGGCCGAACGGAGCCGGTCGATCAAATCTCTAGAAATCTGTGGGGTAACATACACCGAAAATCGCGAAAATTGTAAATTCTCATTTATGCGAAAAATAGTGATGCTGATCAAACGAAATGATAGGGCGCCCGTCACCAGGCCCCGCAGGCTGCGCACAGCCAAACATTTGGGGGAAAACGGAGACGGTCGATCAAATCTCCAGAAATCCGTGGGCTAACTTTCACCGAAAATCGAGAAAATGGTAAATTGTCATTTATGCGAAAAATAGTGATGCCGATCAAACGAAATGATAGGGCGCCCGTCACCAGCGCCCCGCAGGCTGCGCACAGCCAAACATTTGGGGAAAAATGGAGACGGTCGATCAAATCTCCAGAAATCCCTGGGCTGGACGCACCGAAAAGTTTGAAAGTTAGCAACATAGGCGCACTATGCTAGTGTCGACAGACCGGCCGACATCGGATATCACATGCTAACCTATGTCGAGACCCAACGCCCATCGATGAATGTCCAGCGATAGAAAATTTAAACTAAAACACCTATGCTTATCCTTATGATATAAATAAAATCCTAGAGATTAGTGGTGGTAGTGCTGGCATACCATGGTCGCTTCCCATGGTGGTGTCGGTTGTGGTGGGTCGTTAGGACCAGTTTTTAAATTAAAATTGTCAACCATATTGGGAAATATGTTGAAATGAGTGCGATAGAGGCGTATTTTAGAAAAATGGCTCGGCCAAACCGCCTTTCGGCAGTTTGTCAAGATAGATCTCGAAAAAATACACAAAATGAAAAAAAAAATCGCGTAAAACGGATAATCCAGCCCAAAGTTATGATCATTTATATAATATGCCTCTAATAAACTATTTTTCCGTCGATTATATTACAGTTTTAACAGCATTATGTAAGATCACATCAAAAGACTTGCATCTCGGCAGTTCTTATTTTGTTAATAAAGAGCCAACACACACCAAAAATCGCGAAAATCATAAATTCTCATTTATGCAAAAAATAGTGATGCCGATCAAACGAAATGATAGGACTATCTAAATTCTGATCTCTTTCTGTACTATACTGATTCTTTAGTGATTACCGTAATGAATTGATTTAAAACCGAAGTGGGCTTATATATAATAGAAACAATAAGTCGCATTTCCTGAATGCGATTTATAAGTCGCATTGCTGGAATACGTTTTATAAGTCGCATTTTGCCTTGCGACGCGCCGACTTGCCGCTTGTCCGATCTTTCCCCGTGCCTTTTTCTAGCATGTATGTATTTCAAATACTCTTAACCAACACGCGAATAGGCCATCTATATGCTAGAAATTTACGGGGTGTAACAGCGGATCAAACAAAATGATAGGGCGCCCGTCACCAGGCCCCGCAGGCTGCGCACAGCCAAACATTTGGGGAAAAACGGAGACGGTCGATCAAATCTCCAGAAATCCGTGGCTAACTTTCACCGAAAATCGAGAAAACAGTAAATTGTCATTTATTCAAAAAATTGTGATGTCGATCAAACGAAATGATAGGGAGCCCGTCACCAGGCCCTGCAGGCTGCGCACAGCCAAAATTTGGGGCCGAACGGAGACAGTCGATCAAATCTCCAGAAATACGTGGGCTAAAATACACCGAAAATCGCGAAAATCATAAATTGTCATTTGTTCGAAAAATAGTGATGCCGATCAAACGAAATGATAGGGCGCCCGTCACCAGGCCCCGCAGGCTGCGCACAGCCAAAATTTGGGGCCAAACGGAGACGGTCGATCAAATCTTCAGAAATCCGTGTGCTAACATACACCAAAAATCGAGAAAATCGTAAATTCTCATTTATGCGAAAAATAGTGATGCCGATCAAAAGAAATGATAGCGCGCCTGTCACCAGGCTCCGCGGGCTGCGCACAGCCAAAATTTGGGGCCGAACGGAGCCGGTCGATCAAATCTCTAGAAATCTGTGGGGTAACATACACCGAAAATCGCGAAAATTGTAAATTCTCATTTATGCGAAAAATAGTGATGCCGATCAAATGAAATGATAGGGCGCCCGTCACCAGGCCCCGCAGGTTGCGTACAGCCATACATTTGGGGAAAAACGGAGACAGTCGATCAAATCTCCAGAAATCCGTGGGCTAACTTTCACCGAAAATCGAGAAAACGGTAAATTGTCATTTATGCAAAAAATAGTGATGCCGATCAAACGAAATGATAGCGCGCCCGTCACCAGGCCCCGCAGGCTGCTTACAGCAAAAATTTGGGGCCGAACGTAGCCGGTCGATCAAATCTCCAGAAATCCGTGGGCTAACATACACCGAAAATCGCGAAAATCGTAAATTCTCATTTATGCGAAAAATAGTGATGCCGATCAAACGAAATGATAGGGCGCCCGTCACCAGGCCCCGCAGGCCGCGCACAGCCAAAATTTGTGGCCAAACGGAGACGGTCGATCAAATCTTCAGAAATCTGTGTGCTAACATACACCAAAAATCGAGAAAATCGTAAATTCTCATTTATGCGAAAAATAGTGATGCCGATCAAACGAAATGATAGCGCGCCTGTCACCAGGCCCCGCGGGCTGCGCACAGCCAAAATTTGGGGCCGAACGGAGCCGGTCGATCAAATCTCTAGAAATCCGTGGGCTAACATACACCGAAAATCGTGAAAATCGTAAATACTCATTTATGCGAAAAATAGTGATGCAGATCAAACGAAATGATAGGGCGCCCGTCACCAGGCCTCGCAGGCTGCGCACAGCCAAAATTTGGGGCCGAACGGAGGCGGTCGATTGAATATCGAAAAATCCATTGGCTAACATACACCGAAAATCGAGAAAATCGTAAATTCTCATTTATGCAAAAAATAGTGATGCCGATCAAACGAAATGATAGGGCGCCCGTCACCAGGCCCCGCAGGCTGCGCACAGCCAAAATTTGGGGCCGAACGGAGACGGTCGATCAAATCTCCAGAAATCCGTGGGCTATCTTTCACCGAAAACCGAGAAAACGGTAAATTGTCATTTATTCAAAAAATAGTAATGCCGATCAAACGAAATGATAGGGAGCCCGCCACCAGGCCCCGCAGGCTGCGTACAGCCAAAATTTGGGGCCGAACGGAGACGGTCGATCAAATCTCCAGAAATTCGTGGGCTAAAATACACCGAAAATCGCGAAAATCATAAATTCTCATTTATGCAAAAAATAGTGATGCCGATCAAACGAAATGATAGGGCGCCCGTCACCAGGCCCCGCAGGCTGCGCACAGCCAAAATTTGGGGCCGAACGGAGGCGGTCGATTGAATCTCGAAAAATCCGTGGGCTAACATACACCGAAAATTGAGAAAATCGTAAATTCTCATTTATGCAGAAAATAGTGATGCCGATCAAACAAAATGATAGTGCGCCTGTCGCCAGGCCCCGCAGGCTGCGCACAGCCAAAATTTCGGGCCAAACGGAGATGGTCGATCAAATCTCCAAAAATCCGTGGGCTAACATACACCGAAAACCGAGAAAATTATAAATTATCATTTATTCGAAAAATAGTGATGCCGATCAAACGAAATGATAGGGCGCCTGTCACCAGGCCCCGCAGGCTGCGCACAGCCAAACATTTGGGGAAAAATGGAGACGGTCGATCAAATCTCCAGAAATCCGTGGGCTAACTTTCACCGAAAATCGAGAAAACGGTAAATTGTCATTTATTCAAAAAATAGTGATGCCGATCAAACGAAATGATAGGGCGCCCGTCACCAGGACCCGCAGGCTGCGCACATCCAAAATTTGGGGTCGAACGGAGGCGGTCGATCAAATCTCCAGAAATCCGTGGGCTAACATACACCGAAAATCGAGAAAATCGTAAATTCTCATTTATGCGAAAAATAGTGATTCCGATCAAACGAAATGATAGGGCGCCCGTCACCAGCGCCCCGCGGGCTGCGCACAGCCAAAATTTGGGGCCGAACGGAGGCGGTCGATTGAATATCCAGAAATCCCTGGGCTAGGACGCACTGAAAAGTTTGAAAGTTAGCAACATAGGCGCACTATGCTAGTTTCGACAGACCGGCCGACATCGGATGTCACATGCTAACCTATGTCGAGACCCAACGCCCATCGATGAATGTCCAGCGATAGAAAATTTAAACTAAAACACCTATGCTTATCCCTATGATATAAATAAAATCCTAGAGATTAGTGGTGGTAGTGCTGGCCTACCATGGTCGCTTGCCAGGGTAGTGTCGGTTGTGGTGGGTCGTTAGGACCAGTTTTTAAATTAAAATTGTCAACCATATTGGGAAATATATTGAAATGAGTGCGATAGAGGCGTATTTTAGAAAAATGGCTTGGCCAAACTGCCTTTCGGCAGTTTGTCGAGATAGATCTCGAAAAAATACACAAAATGAAAAAAAAAATCGCGTAAAACGGATAATCCAGCCCAAAGTTATGATCATTTATATAATATGCCTCTAATAAACTATTTTTCCGTCGATTATATTACAGTTTTAACAGCATTATTTAAGATCTCATCAAAAGACTTGCATCTCGGCAGTTCTTATTTTGTTAATAAAGAGCTAACACACACCAAAAATCGCGAAAATCGTAAATTCTCATTTATGCAAAAAAATAGTGATGCCGATCAAACGAAATGATAGGACTATCTAAATTCTGATCTCTTTGTGTACTATACTGATTCTTTAGTGATTACCGTAATGAATTGATTTAAAACCGAAGTGGGCTTATATATAATAGAAACAATAAATCGCATTCAGGGAATGCGACTTATAAGACGCAATTCCTGAATGCGATTTATAAGTCGCATTCCTGGAATACGTTTTATAAGTCGCATTTTGCCTTGCGACGCGCCGACTTGCCGCTTGTCCGATCTTTCCCCGTGCCTTTTTCTAGCATGTATGTATTTCAAATACTCTTAACCAACACGCGAATAGGCCATCTATATGCTAGAAATTTACGGGGTGTAACAACGGATCAAACGAAATGATAGGGCGCCCGTCACTAGGCCCCGCAGGCTGCGCACAGCCAAACATTTGGGGAAAAACGGAGACGGTCGATAAAATCTCCAGAAATCCGTGGGCTAATTTTCACCGAAAGTCGAGAAAACGGTAAATTGTCATTTATGCGAAAAATAGTGATGCCGATCAAACGAAATGATAGCGCGCCTGTCACCAGGCCCCGCGGGCTGCGCACAGCAAAAATTTGGGGCCGAACGGAGCCGGTCGATCAAATCTCTAGAAATCCGTGGGCTAACATACATCGAAAATCGCGAAAATCGTAAATTCTCATTTATGCAAAAAATAAAGATGCCGATCAAACGAAATGATAGGGCGCCCGACACCAGGCCCCGCAGGCCGCGCACAGCCAAAATTTGGGGCCAAACGGAGACGGTCGATCAAATCTTCAGAAATCCGTGTGCTAACATACACCAAAAATCGAGAAAATCGTAAATTCTCATTTATGCGAAAAATAGTGATGCCGATCAAACGAAATGATAGCACGCCTGTCACCAGGCTCCGCGGGCTGCGCACAGCCAAAATTTGGGGCCGAACGGAGCCGGTCGATCAAATCTCTAGAAATCTGTGGGGTAACATACACCGAAAATCGCGAAAATTGTAAATTCTCATTTATGCGAAAAATAGTGATGCTGATCAAACGAAATGATAGGGCGCCCGTCACCAGGCCCCGCAGGCTGCGCACAGCCAAACATTTGGGGGAAAACGGAGACGGTCGATCAAATCTCCAGAAATCCGTGGGCTAACTTTCACCGAAAATCGAGAAAATGGTAAATTGTCATTTATGCGAAAAATAGTGATGCCGATCAAACGAAATGATAGCGCGCCCGTCACCAGGCCCCGCGGGCTGCGTACAGCAAAAATTTGGGGCCGAACGGAGCCGGTCGATCAAATCTCCAGAAATCCGTGGGCTAACATACACCGAAAATCGCGAAAATCGTAAATTCTCATTTATGCGAAAAATAGTGATGCCGATCAAACGAAATGATAGGGCGCCCGTCACCAGGCCCCGCAGGCCGCACACAGCCAAAATTTGTGGTCAAACGGAGACGGTCGATCAAATCTTCAGAAATCCGTGTGCTAACATACACCAAAAATCGAGAAAATCATAAATTCTCATTTATGCGAAAAATAGTGATGCCGATCAAACAAAATGATAGCGCGCCTGTAACCAGGCCCCGCGGGCTGCGCACGGCCAAAATTTGGGGCCGAACGGAGCCGGTCGATCAAATCTCTAGAAATCCGTGGGCTAACATACACCGAAAATCGCGAAAATCGTAAATTCTCATTTATGCGAAAAATAGTGATGCCGATCAAACGAAATGATAGGGCGCCCGTCACCAGGCCCCGCAGGCTGCGCACAGCCAAAATTTGGGGCCGAACGGAGGCGGTCGATTGAATATCGAAAAATCCATTGGCTAACATACACCGAAAATCGAGAAAATCGTAAATTCTCATTTATGCAAAAAATAGTGATGCCAATCAAACGAAATGATAGGGCGCCCATCACCAGGCCCCGCAGGCTGCGCACAGCCAAAATTTGGGGCCGAACGGAGACGGTCGATCAAATCTTCAGAAATCCGTGGGCTAAAATACACCGAAAATCGCGAAAATCATAAATTCTCATTTATGCGAAAAATAGTGATGCCGATCAAACGAAAAGATAGGGCGCCCGTCACCAGGCCCCGCAGGCTGCGCACAGCCAAAATTTGGGGCCGAATGGAGGCGGTCGATTGAATCTCGAAAAATCTGTGGGCTAACATACACCGAAAATTGAGAAAATCATAAATTCTCATTTATGCAAAAAATAGTGATGCCGATCAAACAAAATGATAGCGCGCCTGTCACCAGGCCCCGCAGGCTGCGCACAGCCAAAATTTCGGGCCAAACGGAGATGGTCGATCAAATCTCCAAAAATCCGTGGGCTAACATACACCGAAAACCGAGAAAATCATAAATTGTCATTTATTCGAAAAATAGTGATGCCGATCAAACGAAATGATAGGGCGCCCGTCACCAGGCCCCGCAGGCTGCGCACAGCCAAACATTTGGGGAAAAATAGAGACGGTCGATCAAATCTCCAGAAATCCGTGGGCTAACTTTCACCGAAAATCGAGAAAACGGTAAATTGTCATTTATTCAAAAAATAGTGATGCCGATCAAACGAAATGATAGGGCGCCCGTCACCAGGCCCCGCAGGCTGCGCACATCCAAAATTTGGGGTCGAACGGAGGCGGTCGATCAAATCTCCAGAAATCCATGGGCTAACATACACCGAAAATCGAGAAAATCGTAAATTCTCATTTATGCGAAAAATAGTGATTCCGATCAAACGAAATGATAGGGCGCCCGTCACCAGCGCCCCGCGGGCTGCGCACAGCCAAAATTTGGGGCCGAACGGAGGCGGTCGATTGAATATCCAGAAATCCCTGGGCTAGGACGCACTGAAAAGTTTGAAAGTTAGCAACATAGGCGCACTATGCTAGTTTCGACAGACCGGCCGACATCGGATGTCACATGCTAACCTATGTCGAGGCCCAACGCCCATCGATGAATGTCCAGCGATAGAAAATTTAAACTAAAACACCTATGCTTATCCCTATGATATAAATAAAATCCTAGAGATTAGTGGTGGTAGTGCTGGCCTACCATGGTCGCTTGCCATGGTAGTGTCGGTTGTGGTGGGTCGTTAGGACCAGTTTTTAAATTAAAATTGTCAACCATATTGGGAAATATGTTGAAATGAGTGCGATAGAGGCATATTTTAGAAAAATGGCTTGGCCAAACCGCCTTTCGGCAGTTTATCGAGATAGATCTCGAAAAAATACACAAAATGAAAAAACAAATCGCGTAAAACGAATAATCCAGCCCAAAGTTATGATCATTTATATAATATGCCTCTAATAAACTACTTTTCCGTCGATTATATTACAGTTTTAACAGCATTATGTAAGATCTCATCAAAAGACTTGCATCTCGGCAGTTCTTATTTTGTTAATAAAGAGCTAACACACACCAAAAATCGCGAAAATCGTAAATTCTCATTTATGCAAAAAAATAGTGATGCCGATCAAACGAAATGATAGGACTATCTAAATTCTGATCTCTTTGTGTACTATACTGATTCTTTAGTGATTACCGTAATGAATTGATTTAAAACCGAAGTGGGCTTATATATAATAGAAACAATAAATCGCATTCAGGGAATGCGACTTATAAGACGCATTTCCTGAATGCGATTTATAAGTCGCATTCCTGGAATACGTTTTATAAGTCGCATTTTGCCTTGCGACGCGCCGACTTGCCGCTTGTCCGATCTTTCCCCGTGCCTTTTTCTAGCATGTATGTATTTCAAATACTCTTAACCTACACGCGAATAGGCCATCTATATGCTAGAAATTTACGGGGTGTAACAGCGGATCAAACGAAATGATAGGGCGCCCGTCACTAGGCCCCGCAGGCTGCGCACAGCCAAACATTTGGGGAAAAACGGAGACGGTCGATCAAATCTCCAGAAATCCGTGGGCTAACTTTCACCGAAAATCGAGAAAACGGTAAATTGTCATTTATGCAAAAAATAGTGATGCCGATCAAACGAAATGATAGCGCGCCTGTCACCAGGCCCCGCGGGCTGCGCAAAGCAAAAATTTGGGGCCGAACGGAGCCGGTCGATCAAATCTCTAGAAATCCGTGGGCTAACATACATCGAAAATCGCGAATATCGTAAATTCTCATTTATGCAAAAAATAGTGATGCCAATCAAAGGAAATGATAGGGCGCCCGACACCAGGCCCCGCAGGCCGCGCACAGCCAAAATTTGGGGCCAAACGGAGACGGTCGATCAAATCTTCAGAAATCCGTGTGCTAACATACACCAAAAATCGAGAAAATCATAAATTCTCATTTATGCGAAAAATAGTGATGCCGATCAAACGAAATGATAGCGCGCCTATCACCAGGCCCCGCGGGCTGTGCACAGCCAAAATTTGGGGCCGAACGGAGCCGGTCGATTGAATCTCGAAAAATCCGTGGGCTAACGTACACCGAAAATTGAGAAAATCGTAAATTCTCATTTATGCAAAAAATAGTGATGCCGATCAAACAAAATGATAGAGCACCTGTCACCAGGCCCCGCAGGCTGCGCACAGCCAAAATTTTGGGCCAAACGGAGAAGGTCGATCAAATCTCCAAAAATCCGTGGGCTAACATACACCGAAAACCGAGAAAATCGTAAATTGTCATTTATTCAAAAAATAGTGATGCCGATCAAACAAAATGATAGGGCGCCCGTCACCAGGCCCCGCAGGCTGCGCACAGCCAAACATTTGGGGAAAAACGGAGACGGTCGATCAAATATCCAGAAATCCGTGGGCTAACTTTCACCGAAAATCGAGAAAACGGTAAATTGTCATTTATTCAAAAAATAGTGATGCCGATCAAACGAAATGATAGGCCGCCCATCACCAGGCCCCGCAGGCTGCGCACATCCAAAATTTGGGTCGAACGGAGGCGGTCGATCAAATCTCCAGAAATCCGTGGGCTAACATACACCGAAAATCGAGAAAATCGTAAATTCTCATTTATGCGAAAAATAGTGATGCCGATCAAACGAAATGATAGGGCGCCCGTCACCAGCGCCCCGCGGGCTGCGCACAGCCAAAATTTGGGGCCGAACGGAGGCGGTCGATTGAATATCCAGAAATCCCTGGGCTAGGACGCACTGAAAAGTTTGAAAGTTAGCAACATAGGCGCACTATGCTAGTGTCGACAGACCGGCCGACATCAGATGTCACATGCTAACCTATGTCAAGACCCAACGCCCATCGATGAATGTCCAGCGATAGAAAATTTAAACTAAAACACCTATGCTTATCCTTATGATATAAATAAAATCCTAGAGATTAGTGGTGGTAGTGCTGGCCTACCATGGTCGCTTGCCATGGTGGTGTCGGTTGTGGTGGGTCGTTAGGACCAGTTTTTAAATTAAAATTGTCAACCATATTGGGAAATATGTTGAAATGAGTGCGATAGAGGCGTATTTTAGAAAAATGGCTTGGCCAAACTGCCTTTCGGCAGTTTGTCGAGATAGATCTCGAAAAAATACACAAAACGAAAAAAAAATCGCGTAAAACGGATAATCCAGCCCAAAGTTATGATCATTTATATAATATGCCTCTAATAAACTATTTTTCCGTCGATTATATTACAGTTTTAACAGCATTATGTAAGATCACATCAAAAGACTTGCATCTCGGCAGTTCTTATTTTGTTAATAAAGAGCTAACACACACCAAAAATCGCGAAAATCATAAATTCTCATTTATGCAAAAAAATAGTGATGCCGATCAAACGAAATGATAGGACTATCTAAATTCTGATCTCTTTGTGTACTATACTGATTCTTTAGTGATTACCGTAATGAATTGATTTAAAACCGAAGTGGGCTTATATATAATAGAAACAATAAATCGCATTCAGGGAATGCGACTTATAAGTCGCATTTTGACTTGAGACGCGCCGACTTGCCGCTTGTCCGATCTTTCCCCGTGCCTTTTTCTAGCGTGTATGTATTTCAAATACTCTTAACCAACACGCGAATAGGCCATCTATATGCTAGAAATTTACGGGGTGTAACAGCGGATCAAACGAAATGATAGGGCGCCCGTCACCAGGCCCCGCAGGCTGCGCACAGCCAAATATTTGGGGAAAAACGGAGACGGTCGATCAAATCTCCAGAAATCCGTGGGCTAACTTTCACCGAAAATCGAGAAAACGGTAAATTGTCATTTATGCGAAAAATAGTGATGCCGATCAAACGAAATGATAGCGCGCCTGTCACCAAGCCCCGCGGGCTGCGCACAGCAAAAATTTGGGGCCGAACGGAGCCGTTCGATCAAATCTCTAGAAATCCGTGGGCTAACATACATCGAAAATCGCGAAAATCGTAAATTCTCATTTATGCAAAAAATAGTGATGCCGATCAAACAAAATGATAGGGCACCCGACACCAGGCCCCGCAGGCCGCGCACAGCCAAAATTTTGGGCCAAACGTAGACGGTCGATCAAATCTTCAGAAATCCGTGTGCTAACATACACCAAAAATCGAGAAAATCGTAAATTCTCATTTATGCGAAAAATAGTGATATCGATCAAACGAAATGATAGCGCGCCTGTCACCAGGCCCCGTGGGCTGCGCACAGCCAAAATTTGGGGCCGAACGGAGCCGGTCGATCAAATCTCTAGAAATCTGTGGGCTAACATACACCGAAAATCGCGAAAATCGTAAATTCTCATTTATGCGAAAAATAGTAATGCCGATCAAACGAAATGATAGGGCGCCCGTCACCAGGCCCCGCAGGCTGCGCACAGCCAAAATTTGGGGCCGAACGGAGGCGGTCGATTGAATATCGAAAAATCCATTGGCTAACATACACCGAAAATCGAGAAAATTGTAAATTCTCATTTATGCAAAAAATAGTGATGCCGATCAAACGAAATGATAGGGCGCCCGTCACCAGGCCCCGCAGGCTGCGCACAGCCAAAATTTGGGGCCGAACGGAGACGGTCGATAAAATCTGCAGAAATCCGTGGGCTAACTTTCACCGAAAACCGAGAAAACGGTAAATTGTCATTTATTCAACAAATAGTGATGCTGATCAAACGAAATGATAGGGAGCCCATCACCAGGCCCCACAGGCTGCGCACAGCCAAAATTTGGGGCCGAACGGAGACGGTCGATCAAATCTCCAGAAATCCGTGGGCTAAAATACACCGAAAATCGTGAAAATAGTAAATTCTCATTTATGCGAAAAATAGTGATGTCGATCAAACGAAATGATAGGGAGCCCGTCACCAGGCCCTGCAGGCTGCGCACAGCCAAAATTTGGGGCCGAACGGAGGCAGTCGATCAAATCTCCAGAAATACGTGGGCTAAAATACACCGAAAATCGCGAAAATCATAAATTGTCATTTGTTTGAAAAATAGTAATGCCGATCAAACGAAATGACAGGGCGCCCATAACCAGGCCCCGCAGGCTGCGCACAGCCTAAATTTGGGGCCAAACGGAGACGGTCGATCAAATCTCCAGAAATCCGTGGGCTAACATACACCGAAAATCGAGAAAATCGTAAATTCTCATTTATGCGAAAAATAGTGATGCCGATCAAACGAAATGACAGGGCGCCCGTCACCAGGCCCCGCAGGCTGCTCACAGCCAAAATTTGGGGCCAAACGAAGACGGTCGATCAAATCTCCAAAAATCCGTGGGCTAACATACACCGAAAATCGAGAAAATCGTAAATTCTCATTTATGCGAAAAATAGTGATGCCGATCAAACGAAATGACAGGGCGCTCGTCACCAGGCCCCGCGGGCTGCGCACAGCCAAAATTTGGGGCCGAACTGAGGCGGTCGATCAAATCTCCAGAAATCCGTGGGCTAACATATACAGAAAATTGCGAAAATCGTAAATTCTCGTTTATGCAAAAAATAGTGATGCCGATCAAACGAAATGATAGGGCGCCCGTCACCAGGCGCCGCAGGCTGCGCACAGCCAAAATTTGGGGCCAAACGGAGACGGTCGATCACATCTCCAAAAATCCGTGAGCTAACATACACCGAAAATCGAGAAAATCATAAATTGTCATTTGTTCAAAAAATAGTGATGCCGATCAAACGAAATGACAAGGCGCCTGTCACCAGGCCCCGCAGGCTGCGCACAGCCAAAATTTGGGGCCGAACGGAGGCGGTCGATTGAATCTCGAAAAATTCGTGGGCTAACATACACCGAAAATTGAGAAAATCGTAAATTCTCATTTATGCAAAAGATAGTGATGCCGATCAAACGAAATGATAGGGCGCCCGTCACCAGGCCCTGCAGGATGCGCACAGCCAAAATTTGGGGCCAAACGGAGACGGTCGATCAAATCTCCAGAAATCCGTGGGCTAACATACACCGAAAATCGAGAAAATTGTAAATTCTCATTTATGCGAAAAATAGTGATGCCGATCAAACAAAATGATAGGGCGCTCGTCACCAGGCCCCGCAGGCTGCGCACAGCCAAAATTTGGGGCCGAACGGAGGCGGTCGATCAAATCTCCAGAAATCCGTGGGCTAACATACACCGAAAATCGAGAAAATCGTAAATTCTCATTTATGCGAAAAATAGTGATGCCGATCAAACAAAATGATAGGGCGCTCGTCACCAGGCCCCGTGGGCTGCGCACAGCCAAAATTTGGGGCCGAACGGAGGCGGTCGATCAAATCTCCAGAAATCTGTGGGCTAACATATACCGAAAATTGCAAAAATCGTAAATTGTCATTTGTTCGAAAAATAGTGATGCCGATCAAACAAAATGACAGGGCGCCCGTCACCAGCGCCCCGCTTGATGCGCACAGCCAAAATTTGGGGCCGAACGGAAGCGGTCGATCAAATCTCGAAAAATTCGTGGGCTAACATACACCGAAAATCGAGAAAATCATAAATTGTCATTTGTTCGAAAAATTGTGATGCCGATCAAACAAAATGACAGGGCGCCCGTCACCAAGCCCCGCAGGCTGCGCACAGCCAAAATTTGGGGCCGAACGGAGGCGGTCGATTGAATCTCGAAAAATTCGTGGGCTAACATACACCGAAAATTAAGAAAATCATAAATTCTCATTTATGCAGAAAATAGTGATGCCGATCAAATGAAATGATAAGGCGCCCGTCACCAGGCCCCGCAGGCTGCACACAGCCAAAATTTGGGGCCGAACGGAGACGGTCGATCACATCTCCAAAAATCTGTGGGCTAACATACACCGAAAATTGAGAAAATCCTAAATTGTCATTTATTCGAAAAATAGTGATGCCGATCAAACGAAATGACAGGGCGCCCGTCACCAGGCCCTGCGTGCTGCGCACATCCAAAATTTGGGGCCAAGCGGAGACGGTCGATCAAATCTCCAGAAATCCGTGTGCTAACATTCGCCGAAAACCGAGAAAATCGTAAATTGTCATTTATTCGAAAAATAGTGATGCCGATCAAACGAAATGATAGGGCGCCCGTCACCAGGCCCCGCGGGCTGTGCACATCCAAAATTTGGGGCCGAACGGAGGCGGTCGATTGAATCTCGAAAAATCCGTGGGCTAACATACACCGAAAATTGAGAAAATCGTAAATTCTCATTTATGCAGAAAATAGTGATGCCGATCAAACGAAATGACAGGGCGCCCGTCACCAGGCCCCGCAGGCTGCACACAGCCAAAATTTGGGGCCGAACGGAGACGGTCGATCACATCTCCAAAAATCCGTGGGCTAACATACACCGAAAATCGAGAAAATCGTAAATTGTCATTTATTAGAAAAATAGTGATGCCGATCAAATGAAATGACAGGGCGCCCGTCACCAGGCTCCGCAGGCTGCGCACAGCCAAACATTTGGGGAAAAACGGAGACGGTCGATTGAATCTCGAAAAATCCGTGGGCTAACTTTCACCGAAAATCGAGAAAACGGTAATTGTCATTTATTCAAAAAATAGTGATGCCGATCAAAAGAAATGATAGGGAGCCCGTCACCAGGCCCCACAGGCTGCGCACAGCCAAAATTTGGGGCCAAACGGAGACGGTCGATCACATCTCCAAAAATCTGTGGACTAACATACACCGAAAATCGAGAAAATCATAAATTGTCATTTATTCGAAATATAGTGATGCCGATCAAATGAAATGACAGGGCGCCCGTCACCAGGCCCCGCGTGCTGCGCACATCCAAAATTTGGGGCCAAACGGAGACGGTCGATCAAATCTCCAGAAATCCGTGTGCTAACATTCATCGAAAACCGAGAAAATCGTAAATTCTCATTTATGCAAAAAATAGTGATGCCGATCAAACAAAATAATAGGGCGCCCGTCACCAGGCCCCGCAGGCTGCGCACAGCCAAAATTTGGGGCCGAACGGAGGCGGTCGATTGAATCTCGAAAAATCCGTAGGCTAACATACACCGAAAATTGAGAAAATCGTAAATTCTCATTTATGTAAAAAATAGTGATGCCGATCAAACAAAATAATAGGGCGCCCGTCACCAGGCCCCGCAGGCTGCGCACAGCCAAAATTTGGGGCCAAACGGAGACGGTCGATCACATCTACAAAAATTCGTGGGCTAACATACACCGAAAATCGAGAAAATCGTAAATTGTCATTTATTCAAAAAATAGTGATGCCGATCAAATTAAATGATAGGGCGTCCGTCACCAGTCCCCGCAGGCTGCGCACAGCCAAAATTTGGGGCCGAACGGAGACGGTCGATCACATCTCCAAAAATCCGTGGGCTAACATACCCCGAAAATCGTGAAAATCGTAAATTGTCATTTATTCGAAAAATAGTGATGCCGATCAAATGAAATGACAGGGCGCCCGTCACCAGGCCCCGCAGGCTGCGCACAGCCAAACATTTGGCAAAAAACGGAGACGGTCGATTGAATCTTGAAAAATCCGTGGGCTAACTTTCACCGAAAATCGAGAAAACGGTAAATTGTCATTTATTCAAAAAATAGTGATGCCGATCAAATGAAATGACAGGGCGCCCGTCACCAGGCCCCGCAGGCTGCGCACAGCCAAAATTTGGGGCCGAACGGAGACGGTCGATCACATCTCCAAAAATCCGTGGGCTAACATACACCGAAAATCGTGAAAATCGTAAATTGTCATTTATTCGAAAAATAGTGATGCCGATCAAATGAAATGACAGGGCGCCCGTCACCAGGCCCCACAGGCTGCGCACAGCCAAACATTTGGGAAAAACGGAGACGGTCGATTGAATCTCGAAAAATCCGTGGGCTAACTTTCACCGAAAATCGAGAAAACGGTAAATTGTCATTTATTCAAAAAATAGTGATGCCGATCAAAAGAAATGATAGGGAGCCCGTCACCAGGCCCCGCAGGCTGCGCACAACCAAAATTTGGGGCCGAACGGAGACGGTCGATCACATCTCCAAAAATCCGTGGGCTAACATACACCGAAAATCGAGAAAATCGTAAATTGTCATTTATTCGAAAAATAGTGATGCCGATCAAATGAAATGATAGGGCGCCCGTCACCAGGCCCCGCGGGCTGCGCACATCCAAAATTTGGGGCCGAACAGAGGTGGTCGATTAAATCTCAAAAAATCCGTGGGCTAACATACACCGAAAATTGAGAAAATCGTAAATTCTCATTTATGCAGAAAATAGTGATGCCGATCAAACGAAATGACAGGGCGCCCGTCACCAGGCCCCGCAGGCTGCACACAGCCAAAATTTGGGGCCGAACGGAGACGGTCGATCACATCTCCAAAAATCCGTGGGCTAACATACACCGAAAATCGAGAAAATCGTAAATTGTCATTTATTCGAAAAATAGTGATGGCGATCAAATGAAATGACAGGGCGCCAGTCACCAGGCCCCGCAGGCTGCGCACAGCCAAACATTTGGGGAAAAACGGAGACGGTCGATTGAATCTCGAAAAATCCGTGGGCTAACTTTCACCGAAAATCGAGAAAACGATAAATTGTCATTTATTCAAAAAATAGTGATGCCGATCAAAAGAAATGATAGGGAGCCCGTCACCAGGCCCCACAGGCTGCGCACAGCCAAAATTTGGGGCCAAACGGAGACGGTCGATCACATCTCAAAAAATCCGTGGGCTAACATACACCGAAAATCGAGAAAATTGTAAATTGTCATTTATTCGAAAAATAGTGATGCCGATCAAATGAAATGACAGGGCGCCCGTCACTAGGCCCCGCGTGCTGCGCACATCCAAAATTTGGGGCCAAGCGAAGACGGTCGATCAAATCTCCAGAAATCTGTGTGCTAACATTCGCCGAAAACCGAGAAAATTGTAAATTCTCATTTATGCAAAAAATAGTGATGCCGATCAAACAAAATGATAGGGCGCCCGTCACCAGGCCCCGCGGGCTGCGCACATCCAAAATTTGGGACCGAACGGAGGCGATCGATTGAATCTCGAAAAATCTGTGGGCTAACATACACCGAAAATTGAGAAAATCGTAAATTCTCATTTATGCAAAAAATAGTGATGCCGATCAAACAAAATGATAGGGCACCCGTCATTAGGCCCCGCAGGCTGCGCACAGCCAAAATATGGGGCCAAAGGGAGACGGTCGATCACATCTCAAAAAATCCGTGGGCTAACATACACCGAAAATCGAGAAAATCGTAAATTTTTATTTGTTCGAAAAATAGTAATGCTGATCAAATGAAATGACAGCGCGCCCGTCACCAGGCCCCGCAGGCTGCGCACAGCCAAAATTTGGGGCCAAACGGAGACGGTCGATCAAATCTACAGAAATCTGTGTGCTAACATTCACCGAAAACCGAGAAAATCGTAAATTCTCATTTATGCAAAAAATAGTGATGCCGATCAAACGAAATGATAGGGCGCCCGTCACCAGGCCCCGCAGGCTGCGCACAGCCAAAATTTGGCGCCGAACGGAGGCGGTCGATTGAATCTCGAAAAATCCGTGGGCTAACATACACCGAAAATTGAGAAAATCGTAAATTCTCATTTGTTCGAAAAATAGTGATGCCGATCAAACGAAATGACAGGGCGCCCGTCACCAGGCCCCGAAGGCTGCGCACAGCCAATATTTGAGGCCGAACGGAGGCGGTCGATCACATCTCCAAAAATCCGTGGGCTAACATACACCGAAAATCGAGAAAATCGTTAATTGTAATTTATTCAAAAAATAGTTATGCCATTCAAATGAAATGACAGGGCGCCCGTCACCAGGCCCCGCGTGCTGCGCATATCCAAAATTTGGGGCCAAGCGGAGACGGTCGATCAAATCTCCAGAAATCCGTGTGCTAACATTCGCCGAAAACCGAGAAAATCGTAAATTGTCATTTATTCGAAAAATAGTGATGCCGATCAAACGAAATGATAGGGCGCCCGTCACCAGGCCCCGCGGGCTGCGCAAATCCTAAATTTGGGGCCGAACGGAGGCGGTCGATTGAATCTCGAAAAATATGTGGGCTAACATACACCGAAAATTGAGAAAATCGTAAATTCTCATTTATGCAAAAAATAGTGATGCCGATCAAACGAAATGATAGGGCACCCGTCATCAGGCCCCGCAGGCTGCGCACAGCCAAATTTTGGGGCCAAACGGAGACGGTCGATCACATCTCAAAAATTCCATGGGCTAACATACACCGAAAATCGTGAAAATCGTAAATTTTCATTTGTTCAAAAAATAGTAATGTTGATCAAATGAAATGACAGCACGCCCGTCACCAGGCCCCGCAGGCTGCGCACAGCCAAAATTTGGGGCCAAACGGAGACGGTCAATCAAATCTCCAGAAATCCGTGTGCTAACATTCACCGAAAACCGAGAAAATCGTAAATTCTCATTTATGCAAAAAATAGTGATGCCGATCAAATGAAATGATAGGGTGCCCGTCACCAGGCCCCGCGGGCTGCGCACATTAAAAATTTGGGGCCGAACGGAGGCGGTCGATTGAATCTCGAAAAATCCGTGGGCTAACATACACCGAAAATTGAGAGAATCGTAAATTCTCATTTATGCAAAAAATAGTGATGCCGATCAAACGAAATGATAGGGCGCCCGTCATCAGGCCCCGCAGGCTGCGCACAGCCAAAATTTGGGGCCAAACGGAGACGGTCGATCACATCTCAAAAAATCCGTGGGCTAACATACACCGAAAATCGAGAAAATCGTAAATTTTCATTTGTTCGAAAAATAGTAATGCTGATCAAATGAAATGAAAGCGCGCCCGTCACCAGGCCCCGCAGGATGCGCACAGCCAAAATTTGGGGCCAAACGGAGACGGTCGATCAAATCTCCAGAAATCCGTGTGCTAACATTCACCGAAAACCGAGAAAATCGTAAATTCTCATTTATGCAAAAAATAGTGATGCCGATCAAACGAAATGATAGGGCGCCCGTCACCAGGCCCCGCGGGCTGCGCACATCCAAAATTTGGGGCCGAACGGAGGCGGTCGATTGAATCTCGAAAAATCTGTGGGCTAACATACACCGAAAATTGAGAAAATCGTAAATTCTCATTTATGCAAAAAATAGTGATGCCGATCAAACGAAATGATAGGGCGCCTGTCATCAGGCCCCGCAGGCTGCGCACAGCCAAAATTTGGGGCCAAACGGAGACGGTCGATCACATCTCAAAAAATCCGTGGGCTAACATACACCGAAAATCAAGAAAATCGTAAATTTTCATTTGTTCGAAAAATAGTAATGCTGATCAAATGAAATGACAGCGCGCCCGTCACCAGGCCCCGCAGGCTGCGCACAGCCAAAATTTGGGGCCAAACGGAGACGGTCGATCAAATCTCCAGAAATCCGTGTGCTAACATTCGCCGAAAACCGAGAAAATCGTAAATTGTCATTTATTCGAAAAATAGTGATGCCGATCAAATGAAATGACAGGGCGCCCGTCACTAGGCCCCGCGTGCTGCGCACATCCAAAATTTGGGGCCGAGCGAAGACGGTCGATCAAATCTCCAGAAATCCGTGTGCTAACATTCGCCGAAAACCGAAAAAATTGTAAATTCTCATTTATGCAAAAAATAGTGATGCCGATCAAACAAAATGATAGGGCGCCCGTCACCAGGCCCCGCGGGCTGCGCACATCCAAAATTTGGGACCGAACGGAGGCGGTCGATTGAATCTCGAAAAATCTGTGGGCTAACATACACCGAAAATTGAGAAAATCGTAAATTCTCATTTATGCAAAAAATAGTGATGCCGATCAAACGAAATGATAGGGCACCCGTCATTAGGCCCCGCAGGCTGCGCACAGCCAAAATATGGGGCCAAAGGGAGACGGTCGATCACATCTCAAAAAATCCGTGGGCTAACATACACCGAAAATCGAGAAAATCGTAAATTTTTATTTGTTCGAAAAATAGTAATGCTGATCAAATGAAATGACAGCGCGCCCGTCACCAGGCCCCGCAGGCTGCGCACAGCCAAAATTTGGGGCCAAACGGAGACGGTCGATCAAATCTACAGAAATCTGTGTGCTAACATTCACCGAAAACCGAGAAAATCGTAAATTGTCATTTATTCGAAAAATAGTGATGCCGATCAAATGAAATGACAGGGCGCCCGTCACTAGGTCCCGCGTGCTGCGCACATCCAAAATTTGGGGCCAAGCGAAGACGGTCGATCAAATCTCCAGAAATCCGTGTGCTAACATTCGCCGAAAACCGAAAAAATTGTAAATTCTCATTTATGCAAAAAATAGTGATGCCGATCAAACAAAATGATAGGGCGCCCGTCACCAGGCCCCGCGGGCTGCGCACATCCAAAATTTGGGACCGAACGGAGGCGGTCGATTGAATCTCGAAAAATCTGTGGGCTAACATACACCGAAAATTGAGAAAATCGTAAATTCTCATTTATGCAAAAAATAGTGATGCCGATCAAACGAAATGATAGGGCACCCGTCATTAGGCCCCGCAGGCTGTGCATAGCCAAAATATGGGGCCAAAGGGAGACGGTCGATCACATCTCAAAAAATCCGTGGGCTAACATACACCGAAAATCGAGAAAATCGTAAATTTTTATTTGTTCGAAAAATAGTAATGCTGATCAAATGAAATGACAGCGCGCCCGTCACCAGGCCCCGCAGGCTGCGCACAGCCAAAATTTGGGGCCAAACGGAGACGGTCGATCAAATCTACAGAAATTTGTGTGCTAACATTCACCGAAAACCGAGAAAATCGTAAATTCTCATTTATGCAAAAAATAGTGATGCCGATCAAACGAAATGATAGGGCGCCCGTCACCAGGCCCCGCAGGCTGCGCACAGCCAAAATTTGGCGCCGAACGGAGGCGGTCGATTGAATCTCGAAAAATCCGTGGGCTAACATACACCGAAAATTGAGAAAATCGTAAATTCTCATTTGTTCGAAAAATAGTGATGCCGATCAAACGAAATGACAGGGCGCCCGTCACCAGGCCCCGAAGGCTGCGCACAGCCAATATTTGAGGCCGAACGGAGGCGGTCGATCACATCTCCAAAAATCCGTGGGCTAACATACACCGAAAATCGAGAAAATCGTAAATTGTAATTTATTCAAAAAATAGTTATGCCATTCAAATGAAATGACAGGGGGCCCGTCACCAGGCCCCGCGTGCTGCGCATATCCAAAATTTGGGGCCAAGCGGAGACGGTCGATCAAATCTCCAGAAATCCGTGTGCTAACATTCGTCGAAAACCGAGAAAATCGTAAATTGTCATTTATTCGAAAAATAGTGATGCCGATCAAATGAAATGATAGGGCGCCCGTCACCAGGCCCCGCGGGCTGCGCACATCAAAAATTTGGGGCCGAACGGAGGCGGTCGATTGAATCTCGAAAAATCCGTGGGCTAACATACACCGAAAATTGAGAAAATCGTAAATTCTCATTTATGCAAAAAATAGTGATGCCGATCAAACGAAATGATAGGGCGCCCGTCATCAGGCCCCGCAGGCTGCGCACAGCCAAAATTTGGGGCCAAACGGAGACGGTCGATCACATCTCAAAAAATCCGTGGGCTAACATACACCGAAAATCGAGAAAATCGTAAATTTTCATTTGTTCGAAAAATAGTAATGCTGATCAAATGAAATGAAAGCGCGCCCGTCACCAGGCCCCGCAGGATGCGCACAGCCAAAATTTGGGGCCAAACGGAGACGGTCGATCAAATCTCCAGAAATCCGTGTGCTAACATTCACCGAAAACCGAGAAAATCGTAAATTCTCATTTATGCAAAAAATAGTGATGCCGATCAAACGAAATGATAGGGCGCCCGTCACCAGGCCCCGCGGGCTGCGCACATCCAAAATTTGGGGCCGAACGGAGGCGGTCGATTGAATCTCGAAAAATCTGTGGGCTAACATACACCGAAAATTGAGAAAATCGTAAATTCTCATTTATGCAAAAAATAGTGATGCCGATCAAACGAAATGATAGGGCGCCCGTCATCAGGCCCCGCAGGCTGCGCACAGCCAAAATTTGGGGCCAAACGGAGACGGTCGATCACATCTCAAAAAATCTGTGGGCTAACATACACCGAAAATCAAGAAAATCGTAAATTTTCATTTGTTCGAAAAATAGTAATGCTGATCAAATAAAATGACAGCGCGCCCGTCACCAGGCCCCGCAGGCTGCGCACAGCCAAAATTTGGGGCCAAACGGATACGGTCGATCAAATCTCCAGAAATCCGTGTGCTAACATTCGCCGAAAACCGAGAAAATCGTAAATTGTCATTTATTCGAAAAATAGTGATGCCGATCAAATGAAATGACAGGGCGCCCGTCACTAGGCCCCGCGTGCTGCGCACATCCAAAATTTGGGGCCAAGCGAAGACGGTCGATCAAATCTCCAGAAATCCGTGTGCTAACATTCGCCGAAAACCGAAAAAATTGTAAATTCTCATTTATGCAAAAAATAGTGATGCCGATCAAACAAAATGATAGGGCGCCCGTCACCAGGCCCCGCGGGCTGCGCACATCCAAAATTTGGGACGGAACGGAGGCGGTCGATTGAATCTCGAAAAATCTGTGGGCGAACATACACCGAAAATTGAGAAAATCGTAAATTCTCATTTATGCAAAAAATAGTGATGCCGATCAAACGAAATGACAGGGCGCCCGTCACCAGGCCCCGAAGGCTGCGCACAGCCAATATTTGAGGCCGAACGGAGGCGGTCGATCACATCTCCAAAAATCCGTGGGCTAACATACACCGAAAATCGAGAAAATCGTAAATTGTAATTTATTCAAAAAATAGTTATGCCATTCAAATGAAATGACAGGGGGCCCGTCACCAGGCCCCGCGTGCTGCGCATATCCAAAATTTGGGGCCAAGCGGAGACGGTCGATCAAATCTCCAGAAATCCGTGTGCTAACATTCGTCGAAAACCGAGAAAATCGTAAATTGTCATTTATTCGAAAAATAGTGATGCCGATCAAACGAAATGATAGGGCGCCCGTCACCAGGCCCCGCAGGCTGCGCACAGCCAAAATTTGGCGCCGAACGGAGGCGGTCGATTGAATCTCGAAAAATCCGTGGGCTAACATACACCGAAAATTGAGAAAATCGTAAATTCTCATTTGTTCGAAAAATAGTGATGCCGATCAAACGAAATGACAGGGCGCCCGTCACCAGGCCCCGAAGGCTGCGCACAGCCAATATTTGAGGCCGAACGGAGGCGGTCGATCACATCTCCAAAAATCCGTGGGCTAACATACACCGAAAATCGAGAAAATCGTAAATTGTAATTTATTCAAAAAATAGTTATGCCATTCAAATGAAATGACAGGGGGCCCGTCACCAGGCCCCGCGTGCTGCGCATATCCAAAATTTGGGGCCAAGCGGAGACGGTCGATCAAATCTCCAGAAATCCGTGTGCTAACATTCGCCGAAAACCGAGAAAATCGTAAATTGTCATTTATTCGAAAAATAGTGATGCCGATCAAACGAAATGATAGGGCGCCCGTCACCAGGCCCTGCGGGCTGCGCAAATCCTAAATTTGGGGCCGAACGGAGGCGGTCGATTGAATCTCAAAAAATATGTGGGCTAACATACACCGAAAATTGAGAAAATCGTAAATTCTCATTTATGCAAAAAATAGTGATGCCGATCAAACGAAATGATAGGGCACCCGTCATCAGGCCCCGCAGGCTGCGCACAGCCAAATTTTGGGGCCAAACGGAGACGGTCGATCACATCTCAAAAATTCCATGGGCTAACATACACCGAAAATCGTGAAAATCGTAAATTTTCATTTGTTCAAAAAATAGTAATGTTGATCAAATGAAATGACAGCACGCCCGTCACCAGGCCCCGCAGGCTGCGCACAGCCAAAATTTGGGGCCAAACGGAGACGGTCAATCAAATCTCCAGAAATCCGTGTGCTAACATTCACCGAAAACCGAGAAAATCGTAAATTCTCATTTATGCAAAAAATAGTGATGCCGATCAAACGAAATGATAGGGCGCCCGTCACCAGGCCCCGCAGGCTGCGCACATCAAAAATTTGGGGCCGAACGGAGGCGGTCGATTGAATCTCGAAAAATCCGTTGGCTAACATACACCGAAAATTGAGAAAATCGTAAATTCTCATTTATGCAAAAAATAGTGATGCCGATCAAACGAAATGATAGGGCGCCCGTCATCAGGCCCCGCAGGCTGCGCACAGCCAAAATTTGGGGCCAAACGGAGACGGTCGATCACATCTCAAAAAATCTGTGGGCTAACATACACCGAAAATTGAGAAAATCGTAAATTTTCATTTGTTCGAAAAATAGTAATGCTGATCAAATGAAATGAAAGCGCGCCCGTCACCAGGCCCCGCAGGATGCGCACAGCCAAAATTTGGGGCCAAACGGATACGGTCGATCAAATCTCCAGAAATCCGTGTGCTAACATTCAACGAAAACCGAGAAAATCGTAAATTCTCATTTATGCAAAAAATAGTGATGCCGATCAAACGAAATGATAGGGCGCCCGTCACCAGGCCCCGCGGGCTGCGCACATCCAAAATTTGGGGCCGAACGGAGGCGGTCGATTGAATCTCGAAAAATCTGTGGGCTAACATACACCGAAAATTGAGAAAATCGTAAATTCTCATTTATGCAAAAAATAGTGATGTCGATCAAACGAAATGATAGGGCGCCCGTCATCAGGCCCCGCAGACTGCGCACAGCCAAAATTTGGGGCCAAACGGAGACGGTCGATCACATCTCAAAAAATCCGTGGGCTAACATACACCGAAAATCAAGAAAATAGTAAATTTTCATTTGTTCGAAAAATAGTAATGCTGATCAAATGAAATGACAGCGCGCCCGTCACCAGGCCCCGCAGGCTGCGCACAGCCAAAATTTGGGGCCAAACGGAGACGGTCGATCAAATCTCCAGAAATCCGTGTGCTAACATTCGCCGAAAACCGAGAAAATCGTAAATTGTCATTTATTCAAAAAATAGTGATGCCGATCAAACGAAATGATAGGGCGCCCGTCACCAAGCCCCGTGGGCTGCGCACATCCAAAATTTGGGGCTGAACGGAGGCGGTCGATTGAATCTCGAAAAATCCGTGGGCTAACATACACCGAAAATTGAGAAAATCGTAAATTCTCATTTATGCAGAAAATAGTGATGCCGATCAAATGAAATGATAGGGCGCCCGTCACCAGGCCCCGCAGGCTGCACACAGCCAAAATTTGGGGCCGAACGGAGACGGTCGATCACATCTCCAAAAATCCGTGGGCTAACATACACCGAAAATCGAGAAAATCGTAAATTGTCATTTATTCGAAAAATAGTGATGCCGATCAAACGAAATGACAGGGCGCCCGTCACCAGGCCCCGCGTGCTGCGCACATCCAAAATTTGGGGCCAAGCGGAGACGGTCGATCAAATCTCCAGAAATCCGTGTGCTAACATTCGCCGAAAACCGAGAAAATCGTAAGTTGTCATTTATTCAAAAAATAGTGATGCCGATCAAACGAAATGATAGGGCGCCCATCACCAGGCCCCGCGGGCTGCGCACATCCAAAATTTGGGGCCGAACGGAGGCGGTCGATTGAATCTCGAAAAATCCGTGGTCTAACATACACCGAAAATTGATAAAATCGTAAATTCTCATTTATGCAAAAAATAGTGATGCCGATCAAACGAAATGATAGGGCGCCCGTCATCAGGCCCCGCAGGCTGCACACAGCCAAAATTTGGGGCCGAACGGAGACGGTCGATCACATCTGGAAAAATCCGTGGGCTAACATTCACCGAAAACCGAGAAAATCGTAAATTCTCATTTATTCGAAAAATAGTGATGCCGATCAAATGAAATGACAGGGCGCCCGTCACCAGTCCCCGCAGGCTGCGCACAGCCAAAATTTGGAGCGAAAGGGAGGCGGTCGATTGAATCTCGAAAAATCTGTGGGCTAACATACACCGAAAATTGAGAAAATCGTAAATTATCATTTATGCAAAAAATAGTGATGCCGATCAAACGAAATGATAGGGAGCCCGTCACCAGGCCCCACAGGCTGTGCACAGCCAAAATTTGGGGCCAAACGGAGACGGTCGATCACATCTCCAAAAATCCGTGGGCTAACATACACCGAAAATCGAGAAAATCGTAAATTGTCATTTATTCGAAAAATAGTGATGCCGATCAAATGAAATGACAGGGCGCCCGTCACCAGGCCCCGCGTGCTGCGCACATCCAAAATTTGGGGCCAAGCGGAGACGGTCGATCAAATCTCCAGAAATCCGTGTGCTAACATTCGCCGAAAACCGAGAAAATCATAAATTATCATTTATTCGAAAAATAATGATGCCGATCAAACAAAATGATAGGGCGCCCGTCACCAGGCCACGCGGGCTGCGCACATCCAAAATTTGGGGCCGAACGGAGGCTGTCGATTGAATCTCGAAAAATTCGTGGGCTAACATATACCGAAAATTGAGAAAATTGTAAATTCTTATTTATGCAGAAAATAGTGATGCCGATCAAACGAAATGATAGGGCGCCCGTCACCAGGCCCCGCAGGCTGCACACAACCAAAATTTGGGGCCGAACGGAGACGGTCGATCACATCTCCAAAAATCCGTGGGCTAACATACACCGAAAATTGAGAAAATCGTAAATTCTCATTTATGCAGAAAATAGTGATGCCGAACAAACGAAATGACAGGGCGCCCGTCACCAGGCCCCGCAGGCTGCACACAGCCAAAATTTGGGGCCGAACGGAGACGGTCGATCACATCTCCAAAAATCCGTGGGCTAACATACACCGAAAATCGAGAAAATCGTAAATTGTCATTTATTCGAAAAATAGTGATGCCGATCAAATGAAATGACAGGGCGCCAGTCACCAGGCCCCGCAGGCTGCGCACAGCCAAACATTTGGGGAAAAACGGAGACGGTCGATTGAATCTCGAAAAATCCGTGGGCTAACTTTCACCGAAAATCGAGAAAATGATAAATTGTCATTTATTCAAAAAATAGTGATGCCGATCAAAAGAAATGATAGGGAGCCCGTCACCAGGCCCCACAGGCTGCGCACAGCCAAAATTTGGGGCCAAACGGAGACGGTCGATCACATCTCAAAAAATCCGTGGGCTAACATACACCGAAAATCGAGAAAATTGTAAATTGTCATTTATTCGAAAAATAGTGATGCCGATCAAATGAAATGACAGGGCGCCCGTCACCAGGCCCCGCGTTCTGCGCACATCCAAAATTTGGGGCCAAGCGAAGACGGTCGATCAAATCTCCAGAAATCCGTGTGCTAACATACGCCGAAAACCGAGAAAATTGTAAATTCTCATTTATGCAAAAAATAGTGATGCCGATCAAACAAAATGATAGGGCGCCCGTCACCTGGCCCCGCGGGCTGCGCACATCCAAAATTTGGGACCGAACGGAGGCGGTCGATTGAATCTCGAAAAATCTGTGGGCTAACATACACCGAAAATTGAGAAAATCGTAAATTCTCATTTATGCAAAAAATAGTGATGCCGATCAAATGAAATGATAGGGCACCCGTCATTAGGCCCCGCAGGCTGCGCACAGCCAAAATATGGGGCCAAAGGGAGACGGTCGATCACATCTCAAAAAATCCGTGGGCTAACATACACCGAAAATCGAGAAAATCGTAAATTTTTATTTGTTTGAAAAATAGTAATGCTGATCAAATGAAATGACAGCGCGCCCGTCACCAGGCCCCGCAGGCTGCGCACAGCCAAAATTTGGGGCCAAACGTAGACGGTCGATCAAATCTACAGAAATCTGTGTGCAAACATTCACCGAAAATCGAGAAAATCGTAAATTCTCATTTATGCAAAAAATAGTGATGCCGATCAAACGAAATGATAGGGCGCCCGTCACCAGGCCCCGCAGGCTGCGCACAGCCAAAATTTGGGGCCGAACGGAGGCGGTCGATTGAATCTCGAAAAATCCGTGGGCTAACATAAACCGAAAATTGAGAAAATCGTAAATTCTCATTTGTTCGAAAAATAGTGATGCCGATCAAACGAAATGACAGGGCGCCCGTCACCAGGCCCCGAAGGCTGCGCACAGCCAATATTTGAGGCCGAACGGAGGCGGTCGATCACATCTCCAAAAATCCGTGGGCTAACATACACCGAAAATCGAGAAAATCGTAAATTGTAATTTATTCAAAAAATAGTTATGCCATTCAAATGAAATGACAGGGCGCCCGTCACCAGGCCCCGCGTGCTGCGCATATCCAAAATTTGGGGCCAAGCGGAGACGGTCGATCAAATCTCCAGAAATCCGTGTGCTAACATTCGCCGAAAACCGAGAAAATCGTAAATTGTCATTTATTCGAAAAATAGTGATGCCGATCAAACAAAATGATAGGGCGCCCGTCACCAGGCCCCGCGGGCTGCGCAAATCCAAAATTTGGGGTCGAACGGAGGCGGTCGATTGAATCTCGAAAAATCTGTGGGCTAACATACACCGAAAATTGAGAAAATCGTAAATTCTCATTTATGCAAAAAATAGTGATGCCGATCAAACGAAATGATAGGGCACCCGTCATCAGGCCCCGCAGGCTGCGCACAGCCAAAATTTGGGGCCAAACGGAGACGGTCGATCACATCTCAAAAAATCCATGGGCTAACATACACCGAAAATCGTGAAAATCGTAAATTTTTATTTGTTCGAAAAATAGTAATGCTGATCAAATGAAATGACAGCGCGCCCGTCACCAGGCCCCGCAGGCTGCGCACAGCCAAAATTTGGGGCCAAACGGAGACGGTCAATCAAATCTCCAGAAATCCGTGTGCTAACATTCACCGAAAACCGAGAAAATCGTAAATTCTCATTTATGCAAAAAATAGTGATGCCGATCAAACGAAATGATAGGGCGCCCGTCACCAGGCCCCGGGGGCTACGCACATCAAAAATTTGGGGCCGAACGGAGGCGGTCGATTGAATCTCGAAAAATCCGTGGGCTAACATACACCGAAAATCGAGAAAATCGTAAATTCTCATTTGTTCGAAAAATAGTGATGCTGATCAAACGAAATGACAGGGCGCCCGTCACCAGGCCCCGAAGGCTGCGCACAGCCAAAATTTGAGGCCGAACGGAGGCGGTCGATCACATCTCCAAAAATTCGTGGGCTAACATACACCGAAAATCGAGAAAATCGTAAATTTTCATTTGTTCGAAAAATAGTAATGCTGATCAAATGAAATGACAGGGCGCCCGTCACCAGGCCCCGCGTGCTGCGCACATCCAAAATTTGGGGCCAAACGGAGACGGTCGATCAAATCTCCAGAAATTCGTGTGCTAACATTCGCCGAAAACCGAGAAAATCGTAAATTGTCATTTATTCGAAAAATAGTTATGCCGATCAAACGAAATGATAGGGCGCCCATCACCAGGCCCCGCGGGCTGCGCAAATCCAAAATTTGGGGCCAAACGGAGGCGGTCGATTGAATCTCCAGAAATCCGTGTGCTAACATACACCGAAAATCGAGAAAATCGTAAATTCTCATTTATGCAAAAAATAGTGATGCCATTCAAACGAAATGATAGGGCGCCCGTCACCAGGCCCCGCAGGCTGCGCACAGCCAAAATTTGGGGCCGAACGGAGGCGGTCGATCACATCTCCAAAAATCCGTGGGCTAACATACACCGAAAATCGAGAAAATCGTAAATTCTCATTTGTTCGAAAAATAGTGATGCCGATCAAACGAAATGACAGGGCGCCCGTCACCAGGCCCCGCGTGCTGCGCACATCCAAAATTTGGGGCCGAACGGAGGCGGTCGATCAAATCTCCAGAAATCCGTGGGCTAACATACACCGAAAATCGAGAAAATCGTAAATTGTCATTTATTCGAAAAATAGTGATGCCGATCAAACAAAATAATAGGGCGCCCGTCACCAGGCCCCGCGGGCTGCGCAAATCCAAAATTTGGGGCAGAACGGAGGCGGTCGATTGAATCTCGAAAAATATGTGGGCTAACATACACCGAAAATTGAGAAAATCGTAAATTCTCATTTATGCAAAAAATAGTGATGCCGATCAAACGAAATGATAGGGCGCCCGTCATCAAGCCCCGCAGGCTGCGCACAGCCAAAATTTGGGGCCAAACGGAGACGGTCGATCACATCTCAAAAAATCCGTGGGCTAACATACACCGAAAATCGAGAAAATCGTAAATTTTCATTTGTTCGAAAAATAGTAATGCTGATCAAATGAAATGACAGCGCGCCCGTCACCAGGCCCCGCAGGATGCGCACAGCCAAAATTTGGGGCCAAACGGAGACGGTCAATCAAATCTCCAGAAATCCGTGTGCTAACATTCACCGAAAATCGAGAAAATCGTAAATTCTCATTTATGCAAAAAATAGTGATGCCGATCAAACGAAATGATAGGGCGCCCGTCACCAGGCCCCGCGTGCTGCGCACATCCAAAATTTGGGGCCGAACGGAGGCGGTCGATCAAATCTCCAGAAATCCGTGGGCTAACATACACCGAAAATCGAGAAAATTGTAAATTGTCATTTATTCGAAAAATAGTGATGCCGATCAAACTAAATGATAGGGCGCCCGTCACCAGGCCCCGCGGGCTGCGCAAATCCTAAATTTGGGGCCGAACGGAGGCGGTCGATTGAATCTCAAAAAATATGTGGGCTAACATACACCGAAAATTGAGAAAATCGTAAATTCTCATTTATGCAAAAAATAGTGATGCCGATCAAACGAAATGATAAGGCACCCGTCATCAGGCCCCGCAGGCTGCGCACAGCCAAATTTTGGGGCCAAACGGAGACGGTCGATCAGATCTCAAAAATTCCATGGGCTAACATACACCGAAAATCGTGAAAATCGTAAATTTTCATTTGTTCAAAAAATAGTAATGTTGATCAAATGAAATGACAGCACGCCCGTCACCAGGCCCCGCAGGCTGCGCACAGCCAAAATTTGGGGCCAAACGGAGACGGTCAATCAAATCTCCAGAAATCCGTGTGCTAACATTCACCGAAAACCGAGAAAATCGTAAATTCTCATTTATGCAAAAAATACTGATGCCGATCAAACGAAATGATAGGGCGCCCGTCACCAGGCCCCGCGGGCTGCGCACATCAAAAATTTGGGGCCGAACGGAGGCGGTCGATTGAATCTCGAAAAATCCGTGGGCTAACATACACCGAAAATTGAGAAAATCGTAAATTCTCATTTATGCAAAAAATAGTGATGCCGATCAAACGAAATGATAGGGCGCCCGTCATCAGGCCCCGCAGGCTGTGCACAGCCAAAATTTGGGGCCAAACGGAGACGGTCGATCACATCTCAAAAAATCCGTGGGCTAACATACACCGAAAATCGAGAAAATCGTAAATTTTCATTTGTTCGAAAAATAGTAATGCTGATCAAATGAAATGAAAGCGCGCCCGTCACCAGGCCCCGCAGGATGCGTACAGCCAAAATTTGGGGCGAAACGGAGACGGTCGATCAAATCTCCAGAAATCCGTGTGCTAACATTCACCGAAAACCGAGAAAATCGTAAATTCTCATTTATGCAAAAAATAGTGATGCCGATCAAACGAAATGATAGGGCGCCCGTCACCAGGCCCCGCAGGCTGCGCACATCCAAAATTTGGGTCCGAACGGAGGCGGTCGATTGAATCTCGAAAAATCTGTGGGCTAACATACACCGAAAATTGAGAAAATTGTAAATTCTCATTTATGCAAAAAATAGTGATGCCGATCAAACGAAATGATAGGGCGCCCGTCATCAGGCCCCGCAGGCTGCGCACAGCCAAAATTTGGGGCCAAACGGAGACGGTCGATCACATCTCAAAAAATCCGTGGGCTAACATACACCGAAAATCAAGAAAATCGTAAATTTTCATTTGTTCGAAAAATAGTAATGCTGATCAAATGAAATGACAGCGCGCCCGTCACCAGGCCCCGCAGGCTGCGCACAGCCAAAATTTGGGGCCAAATGGAGACGGTCGATCAAATCTCCAGAAATCCGTGTGCTAACATTCGCCGAAAACCGAGAAAATCGTAAATTGTCATTTATTCAAAAAATAGTGATGCCGATCAAACGAAATGATAGGGCGCCCGTCACCAGGCCCCGTGGGCTGCGCACATCCAAAATTTGGGGCTGAACGGAGGCGGTCGATTGAATCTCGAAAAATCCGTGGGCTAACATACACCGAAAATTGAGAAAATCGTAAATTCTCATTTATGCAGAAAATAGTGATGCCGATCAAATGAAATGATAGGGCGCCCGTCACCAGGCCCCGCAGGCTGCACACAGCCAAAATTTGGGGCCGAACGGAGACGGTCGATCACATCTCCAAAAATCCGTGGGCTAACATACACCGAAAATCGAGAAAATCGTAAATTGTCATTTATTCGAAAAATAGTGATGCCGATCAAACGAAATGACAGGGCGCCCGTCACCAGGCCCCGCGTGCTGCGCACATCCAAAATTTGGGGCCAAGCGGAGACGGTCGATCAAATCTCCAGAAATCCGTGTGCTAACATTCGCCGAAAACCGAGAAAATCGTAAATTGTCATTTATTCAAAAAATAGTGATGCCGATCAAACGAAATGATAGGGCGCCCATCACCAGGCCCCGCGGGCTGCGCACATCCAAAATTTGGGGCCGAACGGAGGCGGTCGATTGAATCTCGAAAAATCCGTGGGCTAACATACACCGAAAATTGATAAAATCATAAATTCTCATTTATGCAAAAAATAGTGATGCCGATCAAACGAAATGATAGGGCGCCCGTCATCAGGCCCCGCAGGCTGCACACAGCCAAAATTTGGGGCCGAACGGAGACGGTCGATCATATCTGGAAAAATCCGTGGGCTAACATTCACCGAAAACCGAGAAAATCGTAAATTCTCATTTATTCGAAAAATAGTGATGCCGATCAAATGAAATGACAGGGCGCCCGTCACCAGTCCCCGCAGGCTGCGCACAGCCAAAATTTGGAGCGAAACGGAGGCGGTCGATTGAATCTCGAAAAATCTGTGGGCTAACATACACCGAAAATTGAGAAAATCGTAAATTCTCATTTATGCAAAAAATAGTGATGCCGATCAAACAAAATGATAGGGAGCCCGTCACCAGGCCCCACAGGCTGTGCACAGCCAAAATTTGGGGCCAAACGGAGACGGTCGATCACATCTCCAAAAATCCGTGGGCTAACATACACCGAAAATCGAGAAAATCGTAAATTGTCATTTATTCGAAAAATAGTGATGCCGATCAAATGAAATGACAGGGCGCCCGTCACCAGGCCCCGCGTGCTGCGCACATCCAAAATTTGGGGCCAAGCGGAGACGGTCGATCAAATCTCCAGAAATCTGTGTGCTAACATTCGCCGAAAACCGAGAAAATCATAAATTGTCATTTATTCGAAAAATAATGATGCCGATCAAACAAAATGATAGGGCGCCCGTCACCAGGCCCCGCGGGCTGCGCACATCCAAAATTTGGGGCCGAACGGAGGCGGTCGATTGAATCTCAAAAAATCCGTGGGCTAACATATACCGAAAATTGAGAAAATCGTAAATTCTTATTTATGTAGAAAATTGTGATGCCGATCAAACGAAATGATAGGGCGCCCGTCACCAGGCCCCGCAGGCTGCACACAACCAAAATTTGGGGCCGAACGGAGACGGTCGATCACATCTCCAAAAATCCGTGGCCTAACATACACCGAAAATCGAGAAAATCATAAATTGTCATTTATTCGAAAAATAGTGATGTCGATCAAACGAAATGACAGGGCGCCCGTCACCAGGCCCCGCGTGCTACGGACATCCAAAATTTGGGGCCAAGCGGAGACGGTCGATCAAATCTCCAGAAATCCGTGTGCTAACATTCGCCGAAAACAGAGAAAATCGTAAATTGTCATTTATTCAAAAAATAGTGATGCCGATCAAATGAAATGATAGGGCGCCCGTCACCAGCGCCCCGCGTGCTGCGCACAGCCAAAATTTGGGGCCGAACGGAGACGGTCGATCACATCTCCAAAAATCCGTGGGCTAACACACCGAAAATTGAGAAAATCGTAAATTGTCATTTATTCGAAAAATAGTGATGCCGATCAAATGAAATGACAGGGCGCCCGTCACCAGGCCCCGCTTGCTGCGCACATCCAAAATTTGGGGCCAAACGGAGACGGTCGATCAAATCTCCAGAAATCCGTGTGCTATAACATTCACCGAAAACCGAGAAAATCGTAAATTCTCATTTATGCAAAAAATAGTGATGCCGATCAAACGAAATAATAGGGCGCCCATCACCAGGCCCCGCAGGCTGCGCACAGCCAAAATTTGGGGCCGAACGGAGGCGGTCGATTGAATCTCGAAAAATCCGTGGGCGTTACACCGAAAATCGAGAAAATCGTAAATTGTCATTTATTTAAAAAATAGTGATGCCGATCAAACGAAATGATAGGGCGCCCGTCACCAGGCCCCGCAGGCTGCACACAGCCAAAATTTGGGGCCGAACGGAGACGGTCGATTGAATCTCGAAAAATCCGTGGGCTAACATACACCGAAAATTGAGAAAATCGTAAATTCTCATTTATGCAGAAAATAGTGATGCCGATCAAACGAAATGATAGGGCGCCCGTCACCAGCGCCCCGCGGGCTGCGCACAGCCAAAATTTGGGGCCGAACGGAGGCGGTCGATTGAATATCCAGAAATCCCTGGGCTAGGACGCACTGAAAAGTTTGAAAGTTAGCAACATAGGCGCACTATGCTAGTGTCGACAGACCGGCCGACATCGGATGTCACATGCTAACCTATGTCGAGACCCAACGCCCATCGATGAATGCCCAGCGATAGAAAATTTAAACTAAAACACCTATGCTTATCCTTATGATATAAATAAAATCCTAGAGATTAGTGGTGGTAGTGCTGGCCTACCGTGGTCGCTTGCCATGGTGGTGTCGGTTGTGGTGGGTCGTTAGGACCAGTTTTTAAATTAAAATTGTCAACCATATTGGGAAATATGTTGAAATGAGTGCGATAGAGGCATATTTTAGAAAAATGGCTCGGCCAAACCGCCTTTCGGCAGTTTGTCGAGATAGATCTCGAAAAAATACACAAAATGAAAGAAAAAATCGCGTAAAACGGATAATCCAGCCCAAAGTTATGATCATTTATATAATATGCCTCTAATAAACTATTTTTCCGTCGATTATATTACAGTTTTAACAACATTATGTAAGATCTCATCAAAAGACTTGCATCTCGGCAGTTCTTATTTTGTTAATACAGGGCTAACACACACCAAAAATCGCGAAAATCGTAAATTCTCGTTTATGCAAAAAATAGTGATGCCGATCAAACGAAATGATTGGACTATCTAAATTCTGATTTCTTATTCTGATCTCTTTCTGTACTATACTGATTCTTTACTGATTACCGTAATGAATTGATTTAAAATCGAAGTGGGGCTTATATTTAATAGAAACAATAAATCGCATTCAGGGAATGCAACTTATAAGTCGCATTTGAGGAATCGATTTATAAGTCGCATTTCCTGAATGCGATTTATAAGTCGCATTCCTGGAATGCGTTTTATAAGTCGCATTTTGCCTTGCGACGCGCCGACTTGCCGCTTGTCCGATCTTTCCCCGTGCCTTTTTCTAGCATGTATGTATTTCAAATACTCTTAACCAACACGCGAATAGGCCATCTATATGCTAGAAATTTACGGGGTGTAACAGCGGATCAAACGAAATGACAGGGCGCCCGTCACCAGGCCCCGAAGGCTGCTCACAACCAAACATTTGGGGAAAAACGGAGACGGTCGATCAAATCTCCATAAATTCGTGGGCTAACTTTCACCGAAAATCGAGAAAACGGTAAATTGTCATTTATTCAAAAAATAGTGATGTCGATCAAACGAAATGATAGGGAGCCCGTCACCAGGCCCTGCAGGCGCGCACAGCCAAAATTTGGGGCCGAACGGAGACGGCCGATCAAATCTCCAGAAATACGTGGGCTAAAATACACCGAAAATCGAGAAAATCGTAAATTCTCATTTATGCGAAAAATAGTGATGCCGATCAAATGAAATGACAGGGCGCCCGTCACCAGGCCCCGCAGGCTGCGCACAGCTAAAATTTGGGGCCAAACGGAGACGGTCGATCAAATCTCCAGAAATCCGTGGGCTAACATACACCGAAAATTGAGAAAATCGTAAATTGTCATTTGTTCGAAAAATAGTGATGCCGATCAAACGAAATGACAGGGCGCCCGTCACCAGGACCCGCAGGTTGTGCACAGCCAAAATTTGGGGCCGAACGGAGGCGGTCGATTGAATCTCGAAAAATTCGTGGGCTAACATACACCGAAAATTGAGAAGATTGTAAATTCTCATTTATATAAAAAATAGTGATATCAATCAAACGAAATGATAGGGCACCCGTCACCAGGCCCTGCAGGCTACGCACAGCCAAAATTTGGGGCCAAACGGAGACGGTCGATCAAATCTCCAGAAATTCGTGGGCTAACATACACCGAAAATCGAGAAAATCGTAAATTCTCATTTATGCGAAAAATAGTGATGCCGTTCAAACAAAATGATAGGGCGCTCGTCACCAGGCCCCGCGGGCTGCGCACAGCCAAAATTTGGGGCCGAACGGAGGCGGTCGATCAAATCTCCAGAAATCCGTGGGCTAACATATACCGAAAATTGCGAAAATCGTAAATTCTCATTTATGCAAAAAATAGTGACGCCGATCAAACGAAATTATAGGGCGCCCGTCACCAGGCGCCGCAGGCTGCGCACAGCCAAAATTTGGGGCCAAACGGAGACGGTCGATCACATCTCCAAAAATCCGTGGGCTAACATACACCGAAAATCGAGAAAATCGTAAATTGTCATTTGTTCGAAAAATAGTGATGCCGATCAAACGAAATGACAGGGCGCCCGTCACCAGGCCCCGCAGGCTGCGCACAGCCAAAATTTGGGGCTGAACGGAGGCGGTCGATCAAATCTCAAAAAATTCGTGGGCTAACATACACCGAAAATTGAGAAAATCGTAAATTCTCATTTATGCAAAAAATAGTGATGCCGATCAAACGAAATGATAGGGCGCCCGTCACCAGGCCCTGCAGGCTGCGCACAGCCAAAATTTGGGGCCGAACGGAGACGGTCGATCAAATGATCCAGAAATCCGTGGGCTAAAATACACCGAAAATCGCGAAAATCATAAATTATCATTTGTTCGAAAAATAGTAATGCCGATCAAACGAAATGACAGGGCGCCCGTCACCAGGACCCGCGTGCTGGACACATCCAAAATTTGGGGCCTAGCGGAGACGGTCGATCAAATCTCCAGAAATCCGTGTGCTAACATTCGCCGAAAACCGAGAAAATCAAAAATTGTCATTTATTCAAAAAATAGTGATGCCGATCAAACGAAATGATAGGGCGCCCGTCACCAGCGCCCCGCGTGCTGCGCACAGCCAAAATTTGGGGCCGAACGGAAGCGGTCGATCAAATATCCAGAAATCCCTAGGCTAACACGCACTGAAAAGTTTGAAAGTTAGCAACATAGGCGCACTATGCTAGTGTCGACAGACCGGCCGACATCGGATGTCACATGCTAACCTATGTCGAGACCCAACGCCCATCGATGAATGCCCAGCGATAGAAAATTTAAACTAAAACACCTATGCTTATCCTTATGATATAAATAAAATCCTAGAGATTAGTGGTGGTAGTGCTGGCCTACCGTGGTCGCTTGCCATGGTGGTGTCGGTTGTGGTGGGTCGTTAGGACCAGTTTTTAAATTAAAATTGTCAACCATATTGGGAAATATGTTGAAATGAGTGCGATAGAGGCATATTTTAGAAAAATGGCTCGGCCAAACCGCCTTTCGGCAGTTTGTCGAGATAGATCTCGAAAAAATACACAAAATGAAAGAAAAAATCGCGTAAAACGGATAATCCAGCCCAAAGTTATGATCATTTATATAATATGCCTCTAATAAACTATTTTTCCGTCGATTATATTACAGTTTTAACAACATTATGTAAGATCTCATCAAAAGACTTGCATCTCGACAGTTCTTATTCTGTTAATACAGAGCTAACACACACCAAAAATCGCGAAAATCGTAAATTATCGTTTATGCAAAAAATAGTGATGCCGATCAAACGAAATGATTGGACTATGTAAATTCTGATTTCTTATTCTGATCTCTTTCTGTACTATACTGATTCTTTACTGATTACCGTAATGAATTGATTTAAAATCGAAGTGGGGCTTATATATAATAGAAACAATAAATCGCATTCAGGGAATATGACTTATAAGTCTCATTTCAGGAATGCGATTTATAAGTCGCATTTCCTGAATGCGATTTATAAGTCGCATTCCTGGAATGCGTTTTATAAGTCGCATTTTGCCTTGCGACGCGCTGACTTGCCGCTTGTCCGATCTTTCCCCGTGCCTTTTTCTAGCATGTATGTATTTCAAATACTCTTAACCAACACGCGAATTGGCCATCTATATGCTAGAAATTTACGGGGTGTAACAGCGGATCAAACGAAATGAGAGGGCGCTCGTCACCAGGCCCCGAAGGCTGCTCACAGCCAAACATTTGGGGAAAAATGGAGACGGTCGATCAAATCTCCATAAATCCGTGGGCTAACTTTCACCGAAAATCGAGAAAACGGTAAATTGTCATTTATTCAAAAAATAGTGATGTCGATCAAACGAAATGATAGGGAGCCCGTCACCAGGCCCTGCAGGATGCGCACAGCGAAAATTTGGGGCCGAACGGAGACGGTCGATCAAATCTCCAGAAATACGTGGGCTAAAATACACCGAAAATCGATAAAATCGTAAATTCTCATTTATGCGAAAAATAGTGATGCCGATCAAACGAAATGACAGGGCGCCCGTCACCAGGCCCCGCAGGCTGCGCACAGCCAAAATTTGGGCCAAACGGATACGGTCGATCAAATCTCCAGAAATCTGTGGGCTAACATACACCGAAAATCGAGAAAATCGAAAATTCTCATTTATACGAAAAATAGTGATGCCGATCAAACGAAATGACAGGGCGCCCGTCACCAGGCCCCGCAGGCTGCGCACAGCCAAAATTTGGGGCCAAACGGAGACGGTCGATCAAATCTCCAGAAATTCGTGGGCTAACATACACCGAAAATCGAGAAAATCGTAAATTCTCATTTATGCGAAAAATAGTGATGCCGATCAAACGAAATGACAGGGCGCTCGTCACCAGGCCCCGCGGGCTGCGCACAGCCAAAATTTGGGGCCGAACGGAGGCGGTCGATCAAATCTCCAGAAATCCGTGGGCTAACATATACCGAAAATTGCGAAAATCGTAAATTCTCGTTTATGCAAAAAATAGTGATGCCGATCAAACGAAATGATAGGGCGCCCGTCACCAGGCACCGCAGGCTGCGCACAACCTAAATTTGGGGCCAAACGGAGACGGTCGATCACATCTCCAAAAATCCGTGGGCTAACATACACCGAAAATCGAGAAAATCATAAATTGTCATTTGTTCGAAAAATAGTGATGCCGATCAAACGAAATGACAGGGCGTCCGTCACCAGGCTCCGCAGGCTGCGCACAGCCAAAATTTGGAGCCGAACGGAGGCGGTCGATTGAATCTCGAAAAATTCGTGGGCTAACATACACCAAAAATTGAGAAAATTGTAAATTCTCATTTATGCAAAAGATAGTGATGCCGATCAAACGAAATGATAGGGCGCCCGTCACCAGGCCCTGCAGGCTGCGCACAGCCAAAATTTGGGGCCAAACGGAGACGGTCGATCAAATCTTCAGAAATCCGTGGGCTAACATACACCAAAAATCGAGAAAATCGTAAATTCTCATTTATGCGAAAATAGTGATGGCGATCAAACAAAATGATAGGGCGCTCGTCACCAGGCCCCGCAGGCTGCGCACAGCTAAAATTTGGGGCCGAACGGAGGCGGTCGATCAAATCTCCAGAAATCCGTGGGCTAACATACACCGAAAATCGAGAAAATCGTAAATTCTCATTTATGCGAAAAATAGTGATGCCGATCAAATAAAATGATAGGGCGCTCGTCACCAGGCCCCGCGTGCTGCGCACAGCCAAAATTTGGGGCCGAACGGAGGCGGTCGATCAAATCTCCAGAAATCCGTGGGCTAACATATACCAAAAATTGCGAAAATCGTAAATTGTCATTTGTTCGAAAAATAGTGATGCCGATCAAATGAAATGACAGGGCGCCCGTCACTCGCGCCCCGCGTGCTGCGCACAGCCAAAATTTGGGGCCGAACGAAAGCGGTCGATCAAATCTCGAAAAATTCGTGGGCTAACATACACCGAAAATCGAGAAAATCGTAAATTGTCATTTGTTCGAAAAATAGTGATGCCGATCAAACAAAATGATAGGGCGCCCGTCACCAAGCCCCGCAGGCTGCGCACAGCCAAAATTTGGGGCCGAACGGAGGCGGTCGATTGAATCTCGAAAAATTCGTGGGCTAACATACACCGAAAATTGAGAAAATCGTAAATTCTCATTTATGCAGAAAATAGTGATGCCGATCAAATGAAATGATAGGGCGCCCGTCACCAGGCCCCGCAGGCTGCACACAGCCAAAATTTGGGGCCGAACGGAGATGGTCGATCACATCTCCAAAAATCCGTGGGCTAACATACACCGAAAATCGAGAAAATCGTAAATTGTCATTTATTCGAAAAATAGTGATGCCGATCAAATGAAATGATAGGGCGCCCGTCACCAGGCCCCGCGTGCTGCGCACATCCAAAATTTGGGGCCAAGCGGAGACGGTCGATCAAATCTCCAGAAATCCGTGTGCTAATTCGCCGAAAACCGAGAAAATCGTAAATTGTCATTTATTCGAAAAATTGTGATGCCGATCAAATGAAATGATAGGGCGCCCATCACCAGGCCCCGCGGGCTGCGCACATCCAAAATTTGGGGCCAAACGGAGACGGTCGATCAAATCTCCAGAAATCCGTGGGCTAACATACACCGAAAATCGAGAAAATCGTAAATTCTCATTTATGCGAAAAATAGTGATGCCGATCAAACGAAATGACAGGGCGCCCGTCACCAGGCCCCGCAGGCTGCGCACAGCCAAAATTTGGGGCCAAACGGAGACGGTCGATCAAATCTCCAGAAATCCGTGGGCTAACAAACACCGAAAATTGAGAAAATCGTAAATTCTCATTTATGCGAAAAATAGTGATGCCGATCAAACGAAATGACAGGGCGCTCGTCACCAGGCCCCGCGGGCTGCGCACAGCCAAAATTTGGGGCCGAACGGAGGCGGTCGATCAAATCTCCATAAATCCGTGGGCTAACTTTCACCGAAAATCGAGAAAACGGTAAATTCTCATTTATGCAAAAAATAGTGATGCCGATCAAACGAAATGATAGGGCGCCCGTCACCAGGCCCTGCAGGCTGCGCACAGCCAAAATTTGGGGCCGAACGGAGACGGTCGATCACATCTTTAAAAATCCGTGGGCTAACATACACCGAAAACCGAGAAAATCATAAATTGTCATTTGTTCGAAAAATAGTGATGCCGATCAAACGAAATGACAGGGCGCTCGTTACCAGGCCCCGCAGGCTGCGCACAGCCAAAATTTGGGGCCGAACGGAGGCGGTCGATCAAATCTCCAGAAATCCGTGGGCTAACATACACCGAAAATCGAGAAAATCGTAAATTCTCATTTATGCGAAAAATAGTGATGCCGATCAAATAAAATGATAGGGCGCTCGTCACCAGGCCCCGCGGGCTGCGCACAGCCAAAATTTGGGGCCGAACGGAGGCGGTCGATCAAATCTCCAGAAATCCGTGGGCTAACATATACCGAAAATTGCGAAAATCGTAAATTGTCATTTGTTCGAAAAATAGTGATGCCGATCAAACGAAATGACAGGGCGCCCGTCACCCGCGCCCCGCGTGCTGCGCATAGCCAAAATTTGAGGCCGAACGGAAGCGGTCGATCAAATCTCGAAAAATTCGTGGGCTAACATACACCGAAAATCGAGAAAATCGTAAATTGTCATTTGTTCGAAAAATAGTGATGTCGATCAAACAAAATGACAGGGCGCCCGTCACCAAGCCCTGCGGGCTGCGCACATCCAAAATTTGGGGCCGAACGGAGGTGGTCGATTGAATCTCGAAAAATCCGTGGGCTAACATACACCGAAAATTGAGAAAATCGTAAATTCTCATTTATGCAGAAAATAGTGATGCCGATCAAACAAAATGATAGGGCGCCCGTCACCAGGCCCCGCAGGCTGCACACAGCCAAAATTTGGGGCCGAACGGAGACGGTCGATCACATCTCCAAAAATCCGTGGGCTAACATACACCGAAAATCGAGAAAATCGTAAATTGTCATTTATTCGAAAAATAGTGATGCCGATCAAACGAAATGACAGGGCGCCCGTCACCAGGCCCCGCGTGCTGCGCACATCCAAAATTTGGGGCCAAGCGGAGACGGTCGATCAAATCTCCAGAAATCCGTGTGCTAACATTCGCCGAAAACCGAGAAAATCGTAAATTGTCATTTATTCGAAAAATAGTGATGCCGATCAAACGAAATGATAGGGCGCCCGTCACCAGGCCCCGCGGGCTGCGCACATCCAAAATTTGGGGCCGAACGGAGGCGGTCGATTGAATCTCGAAAAATCTGTGGGCTAACATACACCGAAAATTGAGAAAATCGTAAATTCTCGTTTATGCAGAAAATAGTGATGCCGATCAAATGAAATGATAGGGCGCCCGTCACCAGGCCCCGCAGGCTGCACACAGCCAAAATTTGGGGCCAAACGGAGACGGTCGATCACATCTCCAAAAATCTGTGGGCTAACATACACAGAAAATCGAGAAAATCGTAAATTGTCATTTATTCAAATAATAGTGATGACGATCAAACGAAATGACAGGGCGCCCGTCACCAGGCCCCGCGTGCTGCGCACATCCAAAATTTGGGGCCAAGCGGAGACGGTCGATCAAATCTCCAGAAATCCGTGTGCTAACATTCGCCGAAAACCGAGAAAATCGTAAATTGTCATTTATTCGAAAAATAGTGATGCCGATCAAACGAAATGATAGGGCGCCCGTCACCAGGCCCCGCGGGCTGCGCACATCCAAAATTTAGGGCCGAACGTAGGCGGTCGATTGAATCTCGAAAAATCCGTGGGCTAACATACACCGAAAATTGAGAAAATCGTAAATTCTCATTTATGCAGAAAATAGTGATGCCGATCAAATGAAATGATAGGGCGCCCGTCACCAGGCCCCGCAGGCTGCACACAGCCAAAATTTGGCGCCGAACGGAGATGGTCGATCACATCTCCAAAAATCTGTGGGCTAACATACACCGAAAATCGAGAAAATCGTAAATTGTCATTTATTCGAAAAATAGTGATGCCGATCAAACGAAATGACAGGGCGCCCGTCACCAGGCCCCGCGTGCTGCGCACATCCAAAATTTGGGGCCAAGCGGAGACGGTCGATCAAATCTCCAGAAATCCGTGTGCTAACATTCGCCGAAAACCGAGAAAATCGTAAATTGTCATTTATTCGAAAAATAGTGATGCCGATCAAACGAAATGATAGGGCGCCCGTCACCAGGCCCCGCGGGCTGCACACATCCAAAATTTGGGGCCGAACGGAGGCGGTCGATTGAATCTCGAAAAATCCGTGGGCTAACATACACCGAAAATTGAGAAAATCGTAAATTCTCATTTATGCAGAAAATAGTGATGCCGATCAGAAGAGATGATAGGGCGCCCGTCACCAGGCCCCGCAGGCTGCACACAGCCAAAATTTGGGGCCGAACGGAGACGGTCGATCACATCTCCAAAAATCCGTGGGCTAACATACACCGAAAATCGAGAAAATCGTAAATTGTCATTTATTCGAAAAATAGTGATGCCGATCAAACGAAATGATAGGGCGCCCGTCACCAGGCCCCGCGTGCTGCGCACATCCAAAATTTGGGGCCAAGCGGAGACGGTCGATCAAATCTCCAGAAATCCGTGTGCTAACATTCGCCGAAAACCGAGAAAATCGTAAATTCTCATTTATGCAAAAAATAGTGATGCCGATCAAACGAAATGATAGGGCGCCCGTCACCATGCCCCACGGGCTGCGCACATCCAAAATTTGGGGCCGAACGGAGGCGGTCGATTGAATCTCGAAAAATCCGTGGGCTAACATACACCGAAAATTGAGAAAATCGTAAATTCTCATTTATGCAGAAAATAGTGATGCCGATCAAACGAAATGATAGGGCGCCCATCACCAGGCCCCGCAGGCTGCACACAGCCAAAATTTGGGGCCGAACGGAGACGGTCGATCACATCTCCAAAAATCCGTGGGCTAACATACACCGAAAATCGAGAAAATCGTAAATTGTCATTTATTCGAAAAATAGTGATGCCGATCAAACGAAATGATAGGGCGCCCGTCACCAGGCCCCGCGTGCTGCGCACATCCAAAATTTGGGGCCAAGCGGAGACGGTCGATCAAATCTCCAGAAATCCGTGTGCTAACATTCGCCGAAAACCGAGAAAATCGTAAATTCTCATTTATGCAAAAAATAGTGATGCCGATCAAACGAAATGATAGGGCGCCCGTCACCATGCCCCACGGGCTGCGCACATCCAAAATTTGGGGCCGAACGGAGGCGGTCGATTGAATCTCGAAAAATCCGTGGGCTAACATACACCGAAAATTGAGAAAATCGTAAATTCTCATTTATGCAGAAAATAGTGATGCCGATCAAACGAAATGATAGGGCGCCCATCACCAGGCCCCGCAGGCTGCACACAGCCAAAATTTGGGGCCGAACGGAGACGGTCGATCACATCTCCAAAAATCCGTGGGCTAACATACACCGAAAATCGAGAAAATCGTAAATTGTCATTTATTCAAAAAATAGTGATGCCGATCAAATGAAATGACAGGGCGCCCGTCACCAGGCCCCGCAGGCTGCGCACAGCCAAACATTTGGGGAAAAACGGAGACGGTCGATTGAATCTCGAAAAATCCGTGGGCTAACTTTCACCGAAAATCGAGAAAACGGTAAATTGTCATTTGTTTGAAAAATAGTGATGTCGATCAAACAAAATGACAGGGCGCCCGTCACCAAGCCCCGCAGGCTGCGCACAGCCAAAATTTTTGGCCAAACGGAGACGGTCGATCACATCTCCAAAAATCCGTGGGCTAACATACACCGAAAATCGAGAAAATCGTAAATTGTCATTTATTCGAAAAATAGTGATGCCGATCAAACGAAATGACAGGGCGCCCGTCACCAGGCCCCGCGTCTGCGCACATCCAAAATTTGGGGCCAAGCGGAGGCGGTCGATCAAATCTCCAGAAATCCGTGTGCTAACATTCGCCGAAAACAGAGAAAATCGTAAATTGTCATTTATTCGAAAAATAGTGATGCCGATCAAACGAAATGATAGGGCGCCCGTCACCAGGCCCCGCGGGCTGCGCACATCCAAAATTTTCGGACGAACGGAGGCGGTCGATTGAATCTCAAAAAATCTGTGGGCTAACATACACCGAAAATTGAGAAAATCGTAAATTCTCATTTATGCAGAAAATAGTGATGCCGATCAAACGAAATGATAGGGCGCCCGTCACCAGGCCCCGCAGGCTGCACACAGCCAAAATTTGGGGTCGAACGGAGACGGTCGATCACATCTCCAAAAATCCGTGGGCCATACACCGAAAATCGAGAAAATCGTAAATTATCATTTATTCGAAAAATAGTGATGCCGATCAAAAGAAATGACAGGGCGCCCGTCACCAGGCCCCGCGTGCTGCGCACATCCAAAATTTGGGGCCAAACGGAGACGGTCGATCAAATCTCCAGAAATCCGTGTGCTAACATTCACCGAAAACCGAGAAAATCGTAAATTCTCATTTATGCAAAAAATAGTGATGCCGATCAAACGAAATAATAGGGCGCCCATCACCAGGCCCCACAGGCTGCGTACAGCCAAAATTTGGGGCCGAACGGAGGCGGTCGATTGAATCTCGAAAAATCTGTGGGCTAACATACACCGAAAATTGAGAAAATCGTAAATTCTCATTTATGCAAAAAATAGTGATGCCGAACAAACGAAATAATAGGGCGCCCGTCACCAGGCCCCACAGGATACGCACAGCCAAAATTTGGGGCCAAACAGAAACGGTCGATCACATCTACAAAAATCCGTGGGCTAACATACACCGAAAATCGAGAAAATCGCAAATTGTCATTTATTCGAAAAATAGTGATGCCGATCAAACGAAATGATAGGGCGCCCGTCACCAGGCCCTGCAGGCTGCGCACAACCAAAATTTGGCGCCGAACGGAGACGGTCGATCACATCTCCAAAAATCTGTGGGCTAACATACACCGAAAATTGAGAAAATCGTAAATTGTCATTTATTCAAAAAATAGTGATGCCGCTCAAATGAAATGACAGGGCGCCCGTTACCAGGCCCCGCAGGATGCGCGCAGCCAAATTTGGGGAAAAACGGAGACGGTCGATTGAATCTCGAAAAATCTGTGGGCTAACTTTCACCGAAAATCGAGAAAACGGTAAATTGTCATTTATTCAAAAAATAGTGATGCCGATCAAAAGAAATGATAGGGAGCCCGTCACCAGGCCCCACAGGCTGCGCACAGCCAAAATTTGGGGCTAAACGGAGACGGTCGATCACATCTCCAAAAATCCGTGGGCTAACATACACCGAAAATAGAGAAAATCGTAAATTGTCATTTATTCAAAAAATAGTGATGCCGATCAAATGAAATGACAGGGCGCCCGTCACCAGGCCCCGCGTGCTGCGCACATCCAAAATTTGGGGCCAAGCGGAGACGGTCGATCAAATCTCCAGAAATCCGTGTGCTAACATTCGCCGAAAATCGAGAAAATCGTAAATTGTCATTTATTCGAAAAATAGTGATGCCGATCAAACGAAATGATAGGGTGCCCGTCACCAGGCCCCGCGGGCTGCGCACATCCAAAATTTAGGGCCGAACGGAGGCGGTCGATTGAATCTCGAAAAATCCGTGGGCTAACATACACCGAAAATTGAGAAAATCGTAAATTCTCATTTATGCAGAAAACAGTGATGCCGATCAAACGAAATGATAGGGCGCCCGTCACCAGGCCCCGCAGGCTGCACACAACCAAAATTTGGGGCCGAACGGAGACGGTCGATCACATCTCCAAAAATCCGTGGGCTAACACACCGAAAATTGAGAAAATCGTAAATTGTCATTTATTCGAAAAATAGTGATGCCGATCAAATGAAATGACAGGGCGCCCGTCGCCAGGCCCCGCGTGCTGCGCACATCCAAAATTTGGGGTCAAACGGAGACGGTCGATCAAATCTCCAGAAATTCGTGTGCTAACATTCACCGAAAATCGAGAAAATCGTAAATTCTCATTTATGCAAAAAATAGTGATGCCGATCAAACGAAATAATAGGGCGCCCGTCACCAGGCCCCGCAGGCTGTGCACAGCCAAAATTTGGGGCCGAACGGAGGCGGTCGATTGAATCTCGAAAAATCCGTGGGCTAACATACACCGAAAATCGAGAAAATCATAAATTGTCATTTATTTAAAAAATAGTGATGCCGATCAAACGAAATGATAGGGCGCCCGTCACCAGGCCCCGCAGGCTGCACACAGCTAAAATTTGGGGCCGAACGGAGACGGTCGATTGAATCTCAAAAAATCCGTGGGCTAACATACACCGAAAATTGAGAAAATCGTAAATTCTCATTTATGCAAAAAATAGTGATGCCAATCAAACGAAATGATAGGGCGCCCGTCACCAGCGCCCTGCGGGCTGCGCACAGCCAAAATTTGGGGCCGAACGGAGGCGGTCGATTGAATATCCAGAAATCCCTGGGCTAGGACGCACTGAAAAGTTTGAAAGTTAGCAACATAGGCGCACTATGCTAGTATCGACAGACCGGCCGACATCGGATGTCACATGCTAACCTATGTCGAGACCCAACGCCCATCGATGAATGCCCAGCGATAGAAAATATAAACTAAAACACCTATTCTTATCCTTATGATATAAATAAAATCCTAGAGATTAGTGGTGGTAGTGCTGGCCTACCGTGGTCGCTTGCCATGGTGGTGTCGGTTGTGGTGGGTCGTTAGGACCAGTTTTTAAATTAAAATTATCAACCATATTGGGAAATATGTTGAAATGAGTGCGATAGAGGCATATTTTAGAAAAATGGCTCGGCCAAACTGCCTTTCGGCAGTTTGCCGAGATAGATCTCGAAAAAATACACAAAATGAAAGAAAAAATCGCGTAAAATGGATTATCCAGCACAAAGTTATGATCATTTATATAATATGCCTCTAATAAACTATTTTTCCGTCGATTATATTACAGTTTTAACAACATTATGTAAGATCTCATCAAAAGACTTGCATCTCGGCAGTTCTTATTTTGTTAATACAGAGCTAACACAGACCAAAAATCGCGAAAATCGTAAATTCTCGTTTATGCAAAAAATAGTGATGCCGATCAAACGAAATGATTGGACTATCTAAATTCTGATTTCTTATTCTGATCTCTTTCTGTACTATCCTGATTCTTTACTGATTACCGTAATGAATTGATTTAAAACCGAAGTGGGGCTTATATATAATAGAAACAATAAATCGCATTCAGGGAATGCGACTTATAAGTCGCATTTGAGGAATGCGATTTATAAGTCGTATTTTGCCTTGCGACGCGCCGACTTGCCGCTTGTCCGATCTTTCCCCGTGCCTTTTTCTAGCATGTATGTATTTCAAATACTCTTAACCAACACGCGAATAAGCCATCTATATGCTAGAAATTTACGGGGTGTAACAGCGGATCAAACGAAATGACAGGGCGCCCGTCACCAGGCCCCGAAGGCTGCTCACAGCCAAACATTTGGGGAAAAACGGAGATGGTCGATCAAATCTCCATAAATCCGTGGGCTAACTTTCACCGAAAATCGAGAAAACGGTAAATTGTCATTTATTCAAAAAATAGTGATGTCGATAAAACGAAATGATAGGGAGCCCGTCACCAGGCCCTACAGGCTGCGCACAGCCAAAATTTGGGGCCGAACGGAGACGGTCGATCAAATCTCCAGAAATACGTGGGCTAAAATACATCGAAAATCGCGAAAATCATAAATTGTCATTTGTTCGAAAAATAGTAATGCCGATCAAACGAAATGAGAGGGCGCCCGTCACCAGGCCCCGCAGGCTGCGCACAGCCAAAATTTGGGGCCAAACGGAGACGGTCGATCAAATATCCAGAAATCTGTGGGCTAACATACACCGAAAATCGAGAAAATCGTAAATTCTCATTTATGTGAAAAATAGTGATGCCGATCAAACGAAATGATAGGGCGCCCGTCACCAGGCCCCGCAGGCTGCGCACAGCCAAAATTTGGGGCCAAACGAAGACGGTCGATCAAATCTCCAGAAATCCGTGGGCTAACATACACCGAAAATCGAGAAAATCGTAAATTATCATTTGTTCGAAAAATAGTGATGCCGATCAAACGAAATGACAGGGCGCCCGTCACCAGGCCCCGCAGGCTACGCACAGCCAAAATTTGGGGCCGAACGGAGGCGGTCGATTGAATCTCGAAAAATTCGTGGGCTAACATACACCGAAAATTGAGAAAATTGTAAATTCTCATTTATGCAAAAAATAGTGATGCCGATCAAACGAAATGATAGGGCGCCCGTCACCAGGCGCCGCAGGCTGCGCACAGCCAAAATTTGGGGCCAAACGGAGACGGTCGATCAAATCTCCAGAAATCCGTGGGCTAACATACACCAAAAATCGAGAAAATCGTAAATTCTCATTTATGCGAAAAATAGTGATGCCGATCAAACAAAATGATAGGGCGCTCCTCACCAGGCCCCGCGGGCTGCGCACAGCCAAAATTTGGGGCCGAACGGAGGCGGTCGATCAAATCTCCAGAAATCCGTGGGCTAACATATACCGAAAATTGCGAAAATCGTAAATTCTCATTTATGCAAAAAATAGTGATGCCGATCAAACGAAATTATAGGGCGCCCATCACCAGGCGCCGCAGGCTGCGCACAGCCAAAATTTGGGGCCAAACGGAGACGGTCGATCACATCTCCAAAAATCCGTGGGCTAACATACACCGAAAATCGAGAAAATCGTAAATTGTCATTTGTTCAAAAAATAGTGATGCCGATCAAACGAAATGACAGGGCACCCGTCACCAGGCCACGCAGGCTGCGCACAACCAAAATTTGGGGCCGAACGGAGGCGGTCGATCAAATCTCGAAAAATTCGTGGGCTAACATACACCGAAAATTGAGAAAATCGTAAATTCTCATTTATGCAAAAAATAGTGATGCCGATCAAACGAAATGATAGGGCGCCCGTCACCAGGCCCTGCAGGAATTTGGGGCCGAACGGAGACGGTCGATCAAATCTCCAGAAATCCGTGGGCTAAAATACACCGAAAATCGCGAAAATCATAAATTATCATTTGTTCGAAAAATAGTAATGCCGATCAAACGAAATGAGAGGGCGCCCGTCACCAGGCCCCGCGTGCTGGACACATCCAAAATTTGGGGCCAAGAGGAGACGGTCGATCAAATCTCCAGAAATCCGTGTGCTAACATTCGCCGTAAACAGAGAAAATCATAAATTGTCATTTATTCGAAAAATAGTGATGCCGATCAAATGAAATGATAGGGCGCCCGTCACCAGCACCCCGCGTGCTGCGCACAGCCAAAATTTAGGGCCGAACAGAAGCGGTCGATCAAATATCCAGAAATCTCTGGGCTAACACGCACTGAAAATTTTGAAAGTTAGCAACATAGGCGCACTATGCTAGTGTCGACAGACCGGCCGACATCGGATGTCACATGCTAACCTATGTCGAGACCCAACGCCCATCGATGAATGCCCAACGATAGAAAATTTAAACTAAAACACCTATGCTTATCCTTATGATATAAATAAAATCCTAGAGATTAGTGGTGGTAGTGCTGGCCTACCGTGGTCGCTTGCCATGGTGGTGTCGGTTGTGGTGGGTCGTTAGGACCAGTTTTTAAATTAAAATTGTCAACCATATTGGGAAATATGTTGAAATGAGTGCGATAGAGGCATATTTTAGAAAAATGGCTCGGCCAAACCGCCTTTCGGCAGTTTGTCGAGATAGATCTCGAAAAAATACACAAAATGAAAGAAAAAATCGCGTAAAACGGATAATCCAGCCCAAAGTTATGATCATTTATATAATATGCCTCTAATAAACTATTTTTCCGTGGATTATATTACAGTTTTAACAACATTATGTAAGATCTCATCAAAAGACTTGCATCTCGGCAGTTCTTATTTTGTTAATACAGAGCTAACACACACCAAAAATCGCGAAAATCGTAAATTCTCGTTTATGCAAAAAATAGTGATGCCGATCAAACGAAATGATTGGACTATCTAAATTCTATTTTGTTATTCTGATCTCTTTCTGTACTATACTGATTCTTTACTGATTACCGTAATGAATTGATTTAAAACCGAAGTGGGGCTTATATATAATAGAAACAATAAATCGCATTCAGGGAATGCGATTTATAAGTCGCATTCAGGGAATGCGATTTATAAGTCGCATTTTGCCTTGCGACGCGCCGACTTGCGGCTTGTCCGATCTTTCCCCGTGCCTCTTTCTAGCATGTATGTATTTCAAATACTCTTAACCAACACGCAAATAGGCCATCTATATGCTAGAAATTTACGGGGTGTAACAGCGGATCAAACGAAATGACAGGGCGCCCGTCACCAGGCCCCGAAGGCTGCTCACAGCCAAACATTTGGGGAAAAACGGAGACGGTCGATCAAATCTCCATAAATCCGTGGGCTAACTTTCACCGAAATCGAGAAAACGGTAAATTGTCATTTATTCAAAAAATAGTGATGTCGATCAAATGAAATGATAGGGATCCCGTCACCAGGCCCTGCAGGCTACGCACAGCCAAAATTTGGGGCCGAACGGAGACGGTCGATCAAATCTCCAGAAATACGTGGGCTAAAATACACCGAAAATCAAGAAAATCATAAATTGTCATTTGTTCGAAAAATAGTAATGCCGATCAAACAAAATGATAGGGCGCTCGTCACCAGGCCCCGCGGGCTGCGCACAGCCAAAATTTGGGGCCGAACGGAGGCGGTCGATCAAATCTCCAGAAATCCGTGGGCTAACATATACCGAAAATTGCGAAAATCGTAAATTCTCATTTATGCAAAAAATAGTGATGCCGATCAAACGAAATTATAGGGCGCCCGTCACCAGGCGCCGCAGGCTGCGCACAGCCAAAATTTGGGGCCAAACGGAGACGGTCGATCACATCTCCAAAAATCCGTGGGCTAACATACACCGAAAATCGAGAAAATCGTAAATTGTCATTTGTTCAAAAAATAGTGATGCCGATCAAACGAAATGACAGGGCGCCCGTCACCAGGCCCCGCAGGCTGCGCACAGCCAAAATTTGGGGCCGAACGGAGGCGGTCGATCAAATCTCAAAAAATTCGTGGGCTAACATACACCGAAAATTGAGAAAATCGTAAATTCTCATTTATGCAAAAAATAGTGATGCCGATCAAACGAAATGATAGGGCGCCCGTCACCAGGCCCTGCAGGCTGCGCACAGCCAAAATTTGGGGCCGAACGGAGACGTCGATCAAATCTCCAGAAATCCGTGGGCTAAAATACACCGAAAATCGCGAAAATCATAAATTGTCATTTGTTCGAAAAATAGTAATGCCGATCAAACGAAATGACAGAGCACCCGTCACCAGGCCCCGCATGCTGGACACATCCAAAATTTGGGGCCAAGCGGAGACGGTCGATCAAATCTCCAGAAATCCGTGTGCTAACATTCGACGAAAACCGAGAAAATCATAAATTGTCATTTATTCGAAAAATAGTGATGCCGATCAAACGAAATGATAGGGCGCCCGTCACCAGCGCCCCGCGTGCTGCGCACAGCCAAAATTTGGGGCAGAACGGAAGCGGTCGATCAAATATCCAGAAATCCCTGGGCTAACACGCACTGAAAAGTTTGAAAGTTAGCAACATAGGCGCACTATGCTAGTGTCGACATACCGGCCGACATCGGATGTCACATGCTAACCTATGTCGAGACCCAACGCCCATCGATGAATGCCCAGCGATAGAAAATTTAAACTAAAACACCTATGCTTATCCTTATGATATAAATAAAATCCTAGAGATTAGTGGTGGTAGTGCTGGCCTACCGTGGTCGCTTGCCATGGTGGTGTCAGTTGTGGTGGGTCGTTAGGACCAGTTTTTAAATTAAAATTGTCAACCATATTGGGAAATATATTGAAATGAGTGCGATAGAGGCATATTTTAGAAAAATGGCTCGGCCAAACCGCCTTTTGGCGGTTTGTCGAGATAGATCTCGAAAAAATACACAAAATGAAAAAAAAAATCGCGTAAAACGGATAATCCAGCCCAAAGTTATGATCCTTTAAATAAAATGCCTCTAATAAACTATTTTTCCGTCGATTATATTATAGTTTTAACAACATTATGTAAGATCTCATCAAAAGACTTGCATCTCGGCAGTTCTTATTTTGTTAATACAGAGCTAACACACACCAAAAATCGCGAAAATCGTAAATTCTCGTTTATGCAAAAAATAGTGATGCCGATCAAACGAAATGATTGGACTATCTACATTCTGATTTCTTATTCTGATCTCTTTCTGTACTATACTTATTCTTTACTGATTACCGTAATGAATTGATTTAAAACCGAAGTGGGGCTTATATATAATAGAAACAATAAATGCATTCAGGGAATGCGACTTATAATTCGCATTTCAGGAATGCGATTTATAAGTCGCATTTTGCCTTGCGACGCGCCGACTTGCCGCTTGTCCGATCTTTCCCCGTGCCTTTTTCTAGCATGTATGTATTTCAAATACTCTTAACCAACACGCGAATAGGCCATCTATATGCTAGAAATTTACGGGGTGTAACAGCGGATCAAACGAAATGACAGGGCGCCCGTCACCAGGCCCCGAAGGCTGCTCACAGCCAAACATTTGGGGAAAAACGGAGACGGTCGATCCAATCTCCATAAATCCGTGGGCTAACTTTCACCGAAAATCGAGAAAACGGTAAATTGTCATTTATTCAAAAAATAGTGATGTCGATCAAACGAAATGATAGGGAGCCCGTCACCAGGCCCTGCAGGCTGCACACAGCCAAAATTTGGGGCCGAACGGAGACGGTCGATCAAATCTCCAGAAATACGTGGGCTAAAATACACCGAAAATCGCGAAAATCATAAATTGTCATTTGTTCAAAAAATAGTAATGCCGGTCAAACGAAATGACAGGGCGCCCGTCACCAGGCCCCGCAGGCTGCGCACAGCCTAAATTTAGGGCCAAACGGAGACGGTCGATCAAATCTCCATAAATCCGTGGGCTAACTTTCACCGAAAATCGAGAAAATCGTAAATTCTCATTTATGCGAAAAATAGTGATGCCGATCAAACGAAATGACAGGGCACCCGTCACCAGGCCCCACAGGCTGCGCACAGCCAAAATTTGGGGCCAAACGGAGACGGTCGATCAAATCTCCAGAAATCCGTGGGCTAACATACACCGAAAATCGAGAAAATCGTAAATTGTCATTTGTTCGAAAAATAGTGATGCCGATCAAACGAAATGACAGGGCGCCCGTCACCAGGCCCCGCAGGCTGCGCACAGCCTAAATTTAGGGCCAAACGGAGACGGTCGATCAAATCTCCATAAATCCGTGGGCTAACATACACCGAAAATTGAGAAAATCGTAAATTCTCATTTATGAAAAAAATAGTGATGCCGATCAAACGAAATGATAGGGCGCCCATCACCAGGCCCCGCAGGCTTCGCACAGCCAAAATTTGGGGCCAAACAGAGACGGTCGATCAAATCTCCAGAAATCCGTGGGCTAACATACACCGAAAATCGAGAAAATCGTAAATTCTCATTTATGCGAAAAATAGTGATGCCGTTCAAACAAAATGATAGGGCGCTCGTCACCAGACCCCGCGGGCTGCGCACAGCCAAAATTTGGGGCCGAACGGAGGCGGTCGATCAAATCTCCAGAAATCCGTGGGCTAACATATACCGAAAATTGCGAAAATCGTAAATTCTCATTTATGCAAAAAATAGTGATGCCGATCAAACAAAATTATAGGGCGCCCGTCACCAGGCGCCGCAGGCTGCGCACAGCCAAAATTTGGGGCCAAACGGAGACGGTCGATCACATCTGCAAAAATCCGTGGGCTAACATACACCGAAAATCGAGAAATCGTAAATTGTCATTTGTTCAAAAAATAGTGATGCCGATCAAACGAAATGACAGGGCGCCCGTCACCAGGCCCCGCAGGCTGCGCACAGCCAAAATTTGGGGCCGAACGGAGGCGGTCGATCAAATCTCGAAAAATTCGTGGGCTAACATACACCGAAAATTGAGAAAATCGTAAATTCTCATTTATGCAAAAAATAGTGATGCCGATCAAACGAAATGATAGGGCGCCCGTCACCAGGCCCTGCAGGCTGCGCACAGCCAAAATTTGTGGCCGAACGGAGATGGTCGATCAAATCTCCAGAAATCCGTGGGCTAAAATACACCGAAAATCGCGAAAATCATAAATTGTCATTTGTTCGAAAAATAGTAATGCCGATCAAACAAAATGACAGGGCGCCCGTCACCAGGCCCCACATGCTGGACACATCCAAAATTTGGGGCCAAGCGGAGACGGTCGATCAAATCTCCAGAAATCCGTGTGCTAACATTCGCCGAAAACCGAGAAAATCATAAATTGTCATTTATTCGAAAAATAGTGATGCCGATCAAACGAAATGATAGGGCGCCCGTCACCAGCGCCCCGCGTGCTGCGCACAGCCAAAATTTGGGGCAGAACGGAAGCGGTCGATCAAATATCCAGAAATCCCTGGGCTAACACGCACTGAAAAGTTTGAAAGTTAGCAACATAGGCGCACTATGCTAGTGTCGACAGACCGGACGACATCGGATGTCACATGCTAACCTATGTCGAGACCCAACGCCCATCGATGAATGCCCAGCGATAGAAAATTTAAACTAAAACACCTATGCTTATCCTTATGATATAAATAAAATCCTAGAGATTAGTGGTGGTAGTGCTGGCCTACCGTGGTCGCTTGCCATGGTGGTGTCGGTTGTGGTGGGTCGTTAGGACCAGTTTTTAAATTAAAATTGTCAACTATATTGGGAAATATATTGAAATGAGTGCGATAGAGGCATATTTTAGAAAAATGGCTCGGCCAAACCGCCTTTTGGCGGTTTGTCGAGATAGATCTCGAAAAAATACACAAAATAAAAAAAAAATTGCGTAAAACGGATTATCCAGCCCAAAGTTATGATCATTTATATAATATGCCTCTAATAAACTATTTTTCCGTCGATTATATTACAGTTTTAACAACATTATGTAAGATCTCATCAAAAGACTTGCATCTCGGCAGTTCTTATTTTGTTAATACAGAGCTAACACACACCAAAAATCGCGAAAATCTTAAATTCTCGTTTATGCAAAAAATAGTGATGCCGATCAAACGAAATGATTGGACTATCTAAATTCTGATTTCTTATTCTGATCTCTTTCTGTACTATACTGATTCTTTACTGATTACCGTAATGAATTGATTTAAAACTGAAGTGGGGCTTATATATAATAGAAACAATAAATCGCATTCAGGGAATGCGACTTATAATTCGCATTTCAGGAATGCGATTTATAAGTCGCATTTTGCCTTGCGACGCGCCGACTTGCCGCTTGTCCGATCTTTCCCCGTGCCTTTTTCTAGCATGTATGTATTTCAAATACTCTTAACCAATACGCGAATAGGCCATCTATATGCTAGAAATTTATGGGGTGTAACAGCGGATCAAACGAAATGACAGGGCGCCCGTCACCAGGCCCCGAAGGCTGCTCACAGCCAAACATTTGGGGAAAAACGGAGACGGTCGATCAAATCTCCATAAATCCGTGGGCTAACTTTCACCGAAAATCGAGAAAACGGTAAATTATCATTTATTCAAAAAATAGTGATGTCGATCAAACGAAATGATAGGGAGCCCGTCACCAGGCCCTGCAGGCTGCGCACAGCCAAAATTTGGGGCCGAACGGAGACGGTCGATCAAATCTCCAGAAATACGTGGGCTAAAATACACCGAAAATCGCAAAAATCATAAATTGTCATTTGTTCGAAAAATAGTAATGCCGATCAAACGAAATGACAGGGCGCCCGTCACCAGGCCCCGCAGGCTGCGCACAGCCTAAATTTAGGGTCAAACGGAGATGGTCGATCAAATCTCCAGAAATCCGTGGGCTAAAATACACCGAAAATCGCGAAAATCATAAATTGTCATTTGTTCGAAAAATAGTAATGCCGATCAAACGAAATGACAAGGCACCCGTCACCAGGCCCCACAGGCTGCGCACAGCCAAAATTTGGGGCCAAACGGAGACGGTCGATCAAATCTCCAGAAATCTGTGGGCTAACATACACCGAAAATCGAGAAAATCGTAAATTGTCATTTGTTCGAAAAATAGTGATGCCGATCAAACGAAATGACAGGGCGCCCGTCACCAGGCCCCGCAGGCTGCGCACAGCCAAAATTTGGGGCCGAACGGAGGCGGTCGATTGAATCTCGAAAAATTCGTGGGCTAACATACACCGAAAATTGAGAAAATCGTAAATTCTCATTTATGCAAAAAATAGTGATGCCGATCAAACGAAATGATAGGGCGCCCGTCACCAGGCTGCGCACAGCCAAAATTTGGGGCCAAACGGAGACGGTCGATCAAATCTCCAGAAATCCGTGGGCTAACATCCACCGAAAATCGAGAAAATCGTAAATTCTCATTTATGGAAAAAATAGTGATGCCGATCAAACAAAATGATAGGGCGCTCATCACCAGGCGCCGCGGGCTGCGCACAGCCAAAATTTGGGGCCGAACGGAGGCGGTCGATCAAATCTCCAGAAATCCGTGGGCTAACATATACCGAAAATTGCGAAAATCGTAAATTCTCATTTATGCAAAAAATAGTGATGCCGATCAAACGAAATTATAGGGCACCCGTCACCAGGCGCCGCAGGCTGCGCACAGCCAAAATTTGGGGCCAAACGGAGACGGTCGATCACATCTCCAAAAATCCGTGGTACATACACCGAAAATCGAGAAAATCGTAAATTGTCATTTGTTCGAAAAATAGTGATGCCGATCAAACGAAATGACAGGGCGCCCGTCACCAGGCCCCGCAGGCTGCGCACAGCCAAAATTTGGGGCCGAACGGAGGCGGTCGATCAAATCTCAAAAAATTCGTGGGCTAACATACATCGAAAATTGAGAAAATCGTAAATTCTCATTTATGCAAAAAATAGTGATGCCGATCAAACGAAATGATAGGACGCCCGTCACCAGGCCCTGCAGGCTGCGCACAGCCAAAATTTGGGGCCGAACGGAGACGGTCGATCAAATCTCCAGAAATCCGTGGGCTAAAATACACCGAAAATCGCGAAAATCATAAATTGTCATTTGTTCGAAAAATAGTAATGCCGATCAAACGAAATGACAGGGCGCCCGTCACCAGGCCCCGCAGGCTGCGCGCAGCCTAAATTTGGGGCCAAACGGAGACGGTCGATCAAATCTCCAGAAATCCGTGGGCTAACATGCACCGAAAATCGAGAAAATCGTAAATTCTCATTTATGCGAAAAATAGTGATGCCGATCAAACGAAATGACAGGGCGCCCGTCACCAGGCGCCGCAGGCTGCGCACAGCCAAAATTTGGGGCCAAACGGAGACGGTCGATCAAATCTCCAGAAATCCGTGGGCTAACATACACCGAAAATCGAGAAAATCGTAAATTGTCATTTGTTCGAAAAATAGTGATGCCGATCAAACGAAATGACAGGGCGCCCGTCACCAGGCCCCGCGGGCTGCGCACAGCCAAAAATTGGGGCCAAACGGAGGCTGTCAATTGAATCTCGAAAAATTCGTGGGCTAACATACACCGAAAATTGAGAAAATCGTAAATTTTCATTTATGCAAAAAATACTGATGCCGATCAAACGAAATGATAGGGCGCCCGTCACCAGGCCCTGCAGGCTGCGCACAGCCAAAATTTGGGGCCAAACGGAGACGGTCGATCAAATCTCCAGAAATCCGTGGGCTAACATCCACCGAAAATTGAGAAAATCGTAAATTCTCATTTATGGGGAAAATAGTGATGCCGATCAAACAAAATGATAGGGCGCTCGTCACCAGGCGCCGCGGGCTGCGCACAGCCAAAATTTGGGGCCGAACGGAGGCGGTCGATCAAATCTCCAGAAATCCGTGGGCTAACATTTACCGAAAATTGCGAAAATCGTAAATTCTCATTTATGCAAAAAATAGTGATGCCGATCAAATGAAATTATAGGGCGCCCGTCACCAGGCGCCGCAGGCTGCGCACAGCAAAAATTTGGGGCCGAACGGAGACGGTCGATCACATCTTTAAAAATCCGTGGGCTAACATACACCGAAAATCGAGAAAATCGTAAATTGTCATTTGTTCGAAAAATAGTGATGCCGATCAAACGAAATGACAGGGCGCCCGTCACCAGGCCCCGCAGGCTGCGCACAGCCAAAATTTGGGGCCGAACGGAGGCGGTCGATCAAATCTCGAAAAATTCGTGGGCTAAATACCGAAAATTGAGAAAATCGTAAATTCTCATTTATGCAAAAGATAGTGATGCCGATCAAACGAAATGATAGGGCGCCCGTCACCAGGCCCCGCAGGCTGCGCACAGCCAAAATTTGGGGCCAAACAGAGACGGTCGATCAAATCTCCAGAAATCCGTGGGCTAACATACACCGAAAATCGAGAAAATTGTAAATTCTCATTTATGCGAAAAATAGTGATGCCGATCAAACAAAATGATAGGGCGCTCGTCACCAGGCGCCACAGGCTGCGCACAGCCAAAATTTGGGGCCGAACGGAGACGGTCGATCAAATCTCCAGAAATCCGTGGGCTAACATATACCGAAAATTGCGAAAATCGTAAATTCTCATTTATGCAAAAAATAGTGATGCCGATCAAACAAAATTATAGGGCGCCCGTCACCAGGCGCCGTAGGCTGCGCACAGCCAAAATTTGGGGCCAAACGGAGACGGTCGATCACATCTCCAAAAATCCGTGGGCTAACATACACCGAAAATCGAGAAATCGTAAATTGTCATTTGTTCAAAAAATAGTGATGCCGATCAAACGAAATGACAGGGCGCCCGTCACCAGGCCCCGCAGGCTGCGCACAGCCAAAATTTGGGGCCGAACGGAGGCGGTCGATCAAATCTCGAAAAATTCGTGGGCTAACATACACCGAAAATTGAGAAAATCGTAAATTCTCATTTATGCAAAAAATAGTGATGCCGATCAAACGAAATGATAGGGCGCCCGTCACCAGGCCCTGCAGGCTGCGCACAGCCAAAATTTGGCGCCGAACGGAGACGGTCGATCAAATCTCCAGAAATCCGTGGGCTAAAATACACCGAAAATTGCGAAAATCATAAATTGTCATTTGTTCGAGAAATAGTAATGCCGATCAAACGAAATGACAGGGCGCCCGTCACCAGGCCCCGCAGGCTGCGCACAACCTAAATTTGGGGCCAAACGGAGACGGTCGATCAAATCTCCAGAAATCCGTGGGCTAACATACACCGAAAATCGAGAAAATCGTAAATTGTCATTTGTTCGAAAAATAGTGATGCCGATCAAACAAAATGACAGGGCGCCCATTACCAGGCCCCGCAGGCTGCGCACAGCCAAAATTTGGGGCCGAACGGAGGCGGTCGATCAAATCTCGAAAAATTCGTGGGCTAACATACATCAAAAATTGAGAAAATCGTAAATTCTCATTTATGCAAAAAATAGTGATGCCGATCAAACGAAATGACAGAGCACCCGTCACCAGGCCCCGCAGGCTGCGCACAGCCTAAATTTAGGGTCAAACGGAGACGGTCGATCAAATCTCCAGAAATCCGTGGGCTAAAATACACCGAAAATCGCGAAAATCATAAATTGTCATTTGTTCGAAAAATAGTAATGCCGATCAAACGAAATGACAGGGCACCCGTCACCAGGCCTCGCAGGCTGCGCACAGCCTAAATTTGGGGCCGAACGGAGACGGTCGATCAAATCTCCAGAAATCCGTGGGCTAACATATACCGAAAATTGCGAAAATCGTAAATTCTCATTTATGCAAAAAATAGTGATGCCGATCAAACAAAATTATAGGGCGCCCGTCAGCAGGCGCCGCAGGCTGCGCACAGCCAAAATTTGGGGCCAAAGGGAGACGGTCGATCACATCTCCAAAAATCCGTGGGCTAACATACACCGAAAATCGAGAAAATCGTAAATTGTCATTTGTTCGAAAAATAGTGATGCCGATCAAACAAAATGACAGGGCGCCCATCACCAGGCCCCGCAGGCTGCGCACAGCCAAAATTTGGGGCCGAACGGAGGCGGTCGATCAAATCTCGAAAAATTCGTGGGCTAACATACATCAAAAATTGAGAAAATCGTAAATTCTCATTTATGCAAAAAATAGTGATGCCGATCAAACGAAATGATAGGGCGCCCGTCACCAGGCCCTGCAGGCTGCGCACAGCCAAAATTTGGGGCCGAACGGAGACGGTCGATCAAATCTCCAGAAATCCGTGGGCTAAAATACACCGAAAATTGCGAAAATCATAAATTGTCATTTGTTCGAGAAATAGTAATGCCGATCAAATGAAATGACAGGGCGCCCGTCACCAGGCCCCGCAGGCTGCGCACAGCCTAAATTTGGGGCCAAACGGAGACGGTCGATCAAATCTCTAGAAATCCGTGGGCTAACATACACCGAAAATCGAGAAAATCGTAAATTCTCATTTATGCGAAAAATAGTGATGCCGATCAAACGAAATGACATGGCGCCCGTCACCAGGCGCCGCAGGCTGCGCACAACCAAAATTTGGGGCCAAACGGAGACGGTCGATCAAATCTCCAGAAATCCGTGGGCTAACATACACCAAAAATCGAGAAAATCGTAAATTGTCATTTGTTCGAAAAATAGTGATGCCGATCAAACAAAATGACAGGGCGCCCATCACCAGGCCCCGCAGGCTGCGCACAGCCAAAATTTGTGGCCGAACGGAGGCGGTCGATCAAATCTCGAAAAATTCGTGGGCTAACATACATCAAAAATTGAGAAAATCGTAAATTCTCATTTATGCAAAAAATAGTGATGCCGATCAAACGAAATGACAGAGCACCCGTCACCAGGCCCCGCAGGCTGCGCACAGCCTAAATTTAGGGTCAAACGGAGACGGTCGATCAAATCTCCAGAAATCCGTGGGCTAAAATACACCGAAAATCGCGAAAATCATAAATTGTCATTTGTTCGAAAAATAGTAATGCCGATCAAACGAAATGACAGGGCGCCCGTCACCAGGCCTCGCAGGCTGCGCACAGCCTAAATTTGGGGCCAAACGGAGACGGTCGATCAAATCTCCAGAAATCCGTGGGCTAACATATACCGAAAATTGCGAAAATCGTAAATTCTCATTTATGCAAAAAATAGTGATGCCGATCAAACAAAATTATAGGGCGCCCGTCACCAGGCGCCGCAGGCTGCGCACAGCCAAAATTTGGGGCCAAAGGGAGACGGTCGATCACATCTCCAAAAATCCGTGGGCTAACATACACCGAAAATCGAGAAAATCGTAAATTGTCATTTGTTCGAAAAATAGTGATGCCGATCAAACAAAATGACAGGGCGCCCATCACCAGGCCCCGCAGGCTGCGCACAGCCAAAATTTGGGGCCGAACGGAGGCGGTCGATCAAATCTCGAAAAATTCGTGGGCTAACATACATCAAAAATTGAGAAAATCGTAAATTCTCATTTATGCAAAAAATAGTGATGCCGATCAAACGAAATGATAGGGCGCCCGTCACCAGGCCCTGCAGGCTGCGCACAGCCAAAATTTGGGGCCGAACGGAGACGGTCGATCAAATCTCCAGAAATCCGTGGGCTAAAATACACCGAAAATTGCGAAAATCATAAATTGTCATTTGTTCGAGTAATAGTAATGCCGATCAAATGAAATGACAGGGCGCCCGTCACCAGGCCCCGCAGGCTGCGCACAGCCTAAATTTGGGGCCAAACGGAGACGGTCGATCAAATCTCCAGAAATCCGTGGGCTAACATACACCGAAAATCGAGAAAATCGTAAATTCTCATTTATGCGAAAAATAGTGATGCCGATCAAACGAAATGACATGGCGCCCGTCACCAGGCGCCGCAGGCTACGCACAACCAAAATTTGGGGCCAAACGGAGACGGTCGATCAAATCTCCAGAAATCCGTGGGCTAACATACACCGAAAATCGAGAAAATCGTAAATTGTCATTTGTTCGAAAAATAGTGATGCCGATCAAACGAAATGACAGGGCGCCCGTCACCAGGCCCCGCGGGCTGCGCACAGCCAAAAATTGGGGCTGAACGGAGGCGGTCGATTGAATCTCGAAAAATTCGTGGGCTAACATACACCGAAAATTGAGAAAATCGTAAATTCTCATTTATGCAAAAAATAGTGATGCCGATCAAACGAAATTATAGGGCGCCCGTCACCAGGCCCTGCAGGCTGCGCACAGCCAAAATTTGGGGCCAAACGGAGACGGTCGATCAAATCTCCAGAAATCCGTGGGCTAACATCCACCGAAAATCGAGAAAATCGTAAATTCTCATTTATGGAAAAAATAGTGATGCCGATCAAACAAAATGATAGGGCGCTCGTCACCAGGCGCCGCGGGCTGCGCACAGCCAAAATTTGGGGCCGAACGGAGGCGGTCGATCAAATCTCCAGAAATCCGTGGGCTAACATATACCGAAAATTGCGAAAATCGTAAATTCTCATTTATGCAAAAAATAGTGATGCCGATCAAACGAAATTATAGGTCGCCCGTCACCAGGCGCCGCAGGCTGCGCACAGCAAAAATTTGGGGCCAAACGGAGACGGTCGATCACATCTCCAAAAATCCGTGGGCTAACATACACCGAAAATCGAGAAAATCGTAAATTGTCATTTGTTCGAAAAATAGTGATGCCGATCAAACGAAATGACAGGGCACCCGTCACCAGGCCCCGCAGGCTGCGCACAGCCAAAATTTGAGGCCGAACGGAGGCGGTCGATCAAATCTCGAAAAATTCGTGGGCTAACATACACCGAAAATTGAGAAAATCGTAAATTCTCATTTATGCAAAAAATAGTGATGCCGATCAAACGAAATGATAGGGCGCCCGTCACTAGGCCCTGCAGGCTGCGCACAGCCAAAATTTGAGGCGGAACGGAGACGGTCGATCAAATCTCCAGAAATCCGTGGGCTAAAATACACCGAAAATCGCGAAAATAATAAATTGTCATTTGTTCGAAAAATAGTAATGCCGATCAAACGAAATGACAAGGCGCCCGTCACCAGGCCCCGCGTGCTGGACAGATCCAAAATTTGGGGCCAAGCGGAGACGGTCGATCAAATCTCCAGAAATCCGTGTGCTAACATTCGCCGAAAACCGAGAAAATCATAAATTGTCATTTATTCGAAAAATAGTGATGCCGATCAAACGAAATGATAGGGCGCCCGTCACCAGCGCCCCGCGTGCTGCGCACAACCAAAATTTAGGGCCGAACGGAAGCGGTCGATCAAATATCCAGAAATCCCTGGGCTAACACGCACTGAAAAGTTTGAAAGTTAGCAACATAGGCGCACTATGCTAGTGTCGACAGACCGGCCGACATCGGATGTCACATGCTAACCTATGTCGAGACCCAACGCCCATCGATGAATGCCCAGCGATAGAAAATTTAAACTAAAACACCTATGCTTATCCTTATGATATAAATAAAATCCTAGAGATTAGTGGTGGTAGTGCTGGCCTACCGTGGTCGCTTGCCATGGTGGTGTCGGTTGTGGTGGGTCGTTAGGACCAGTTTTTAAATTAAAATTGTCAACCATATTGGGAAATATGTTGAAATGAGTGCGATAGAGGCATATTTTAGAAAAATGGCTCGGCCAAACCCCCTTTCGGCAGTTTGTCGAGATAGATCTCGAAAAAATACACAAAATGAAAGAAAACATCGCGTAAAACGGATAATCCAGCCCAAAGTTATGATCATTTATATAATATGCCTCTAATAAACTATTTTTCCGTCGATTATATTACAGTTTTAACAACATTATGTAAGATCTCATCAAAAGACTTGCATCTCGGCAGTTCTTATTTTGTTAATACAGAGCTAACACACACCAAAAATCGCGAAAATCGTAAATTCTTGTTTATGCAAAAAATAGTGATGCCGATCAAACGAAATGATTGAACTATCTAAATTCTGATTTCTTATTCTGATCTCTTTCTGTACTATACTGATTCTTTACTGATTACCGTAATGAATTGATTTAAAACCGAAGTGGGGCTTATATATAATAGAAACAATAAATCGCATTCAGGAAAGCGATTTATAAGTCGCATTTCCTGAATGCGATTTATAAGTCGTATTCTTGGAATGCGTTTTATAAGTCGCATTTTGCCTTGCGACGCGCCGACTTGCCGCTTGTCCGATCTTTCCCCGTGCCTTTTTCTAGCATGTATGTATTTCAAATACTCTTAACCAACACGCGAATAGGCCATCTATATGCTAGAAATTTACGGGGTGTAACAGCGGATCAAACGAAATGACAGGGCCCCCGTCACCAGGCCCCGAAGGCTGCTCACAGCCAAACATTTGGGGAAAAACGGAGACGGTCGATCAAATCTCCATAAATCCGTGGGCTAACTTTCACCGAAAATCGAGAAAATGGTAAATTGTCATTTATTCAAAAAATAGTGATGTCGATCAAATGAAATGATAGGGAGCCCGTCACCAGGCCCTGCAGGCTGCGCACAGCCAAAATTTGGGGCCGAACGGAGTCGGTCGATCAAATCTCCATAAATCCGTGGGCTAACTTTCACCGAAAATCGAGAAAATGGTAAATTATCATTTATTCAAAAAATAGTGATGTCGATCAAACTAAATGATAGGGATCCCGTCACCAGGCCCTGCAGGCTGCGCACAGCCAAAATTTGGGGCCGAACGGAGACGGTCGATCAAATCTCCAGAAATACGTGGGCTAACATACACCGAAAATCGCGAAAATCATAAATTGTCATTTATGCGAAAAATAGTAATGCCGATCAAATGAAATGACAGGGCGCCCGTCACCAGGCCCCGCAGGCTGCGCACAGCCAAAATTTGGGGCCAACGGAGACGGTCGATCAAATCTCCAGAAATCCGTGGGCTAAAATACACCGAAAATCGAGAAAATCGTAAATTCTCATTTATGCGAAAAATAGTGATGCCGATCAAATGAAATGACAGGGCGCCCGTCACCAGGCCTCGCAGGCTGCGCACAACCAAAATTTGGGGCCAAACGGAGACGGTCGATCAAATCTCCAGAAATCCGTGGGCTAACATACACCGAAAATCGAGAAAATCGTAAATTCTCATTTATGCGAAAATAGTGATGCCGATCAAACAAAATGATAGGGCACTCGTCACCAGGCCCCGCGGGCTGCGCACAGCCAAAATTCGGGCCGAACGGAGGCGGTCGATCAAATCTCCAGAAATCCGTGGGCTAACACATACCGAAAATTGCGAAAATCGAAAATTCTCGTTTATGCAAAAAATAGTGATGCCGATAAAACGAAATGACAGGGCGCCCGTTACCAGGCCCCGCAGGCTGCGCACAGCCAAAATTTGGGGCCGAACGGAGACGGTCGATCAAATATCCATAAATCCGTGGGCTAACTTTCACCGAAAATCGAGAAAACGGTAAATTGTCATTTATTCAAAAAATAGTGATGTCGATCAAACGAAATGATAGGGAGCCCGTCACCAGGCCCTGCAGGCTGCGCAAAGCCACAATTTGGGGCCAAACGGAGACGGTCGATCACATCTCCAAAAATCCGTGGGCTAACATACACCGAAAATCGAGAAAATCGTAAATTGTCATTTGTTCGAAAAATAGTGATGCCGATCAAACGAAATGACAGGGCGCCCGTCACCAGGCCCCGCAGGCTGCGCACAGCCAAAATTTGGGGCCGAACGGAGGCGGTCGATCAAATCTCGAAAAATTCGTGGGCTAACATACACCGAAAATTGAGAAAATCGTAAATTCTCATTTATGCAAAAAATAGTGATGCCGATCAAACGAAATGATAGGGCGCCCGTCACCAGGCCCCGCAGGCTGTGCACAGCCAAAATTTGGGGCCAAACAGAGACGGTCGATAAAATCTCCAGAAATCCGTGGGCTAACATACATCGAAAATCGAGAAAATCGTAAATTCTCATTTATGCGAAAAATAGTGATGCCGATCAAACAAAATGATAGGGCGCTCGTCACCAGGCGCCACGGGCTGCGCACAGCCAAAATTTAGGGCCGAACGGAGGCGGTCGATCAAATCTCCAGAAATCCGTGGGCTAACATATACCGAAAATTGCGAAAATCGTAAATTCTCATTTATGCAAAAAATAGTGATGCCGATCAAACGAAATTATAGGGCGCCCGTCACCAGGCGCCGCAGGCTGGGCACAGCCAAAATTTGGGGCCAAACGGAGACGGTCGATCACATCTCCAAAAATCCGTGGGCTAACATACACCGAAAATCGAGAAAATCGTAAATTGTCATTTGTTCAAAAAATAGTGATGCCGATCAAACGAAATGACAGGGCGCCCGTCACCAGGCCCCGCAGGCTGCGCACAGCCAAAATTTGGGGCCGAACGGAGGCGGTCGATCAAATCTCGAAAAATTCGTGGGCTAACATACATCGAAAATTGAGAAAATCGTAAATTCTCATTTATGTAAAAAATAGTGATGCCGATCAAACGAAATGATAGGGCGCCCGTCACCAGGCCCTGCAGGCTGCGCACAGCCAAAATTTGGGGCCGAACGGAGACGGTCGATCAAATCTCCAGAAATCCGTGGGCTAAAATACACCGAAAATCGCGAAAATCATAAATTGTCATTTGTTCGAGAAATAGTAATGCCGATCAAACGAAATGACAGGGCGCCCGTCACCAGGCCCCGCAGGCTGCGCACAGCCTAAATTTGGGGCCAAACGGAGACGGTCGATCAAATCTCCAGAAATCCGTGGGCTAACATACACCGAAAATCGAGAAAATCGTAAATTCTCATTTATGCGAAAAATAGTGATGCCGATCAAACGAAATGACAGGGCGCCCGTCACCAGGCGCCGCAGGCTGCGTACAGCCAAAATTTGGGGCCAAACGGAGACGGTCGATCAAATCTCCAGAAATCCGTGGGCTAACATACACCGAAAATCGAGAAAATCGTAAATTGTCATTTGTTCGAAAAATAGTGATGCCGATCAAACGAAATGACAGGGCGCCCGTCACCAGGCCCCGCGGGCTGCGCACAACCAAAAACTGGGGCCGAACGGAGGCGGTCGATTGAATCTCGAAAAATTCGTGGGCTAATATACACCGAAAATTGAGAAAATCGTAAATTCTCATTTATGCAAAAAATAGTGATGCCGATCAAACGAAATGATAGGGCGCCCATCACCAGGCCCTGCAGGCTGCGCACAGCCAAAATTTGGGGCCAAACGGAGACGGTCGATCAAATCTCCAAAAATCCGTGGGCTAACATCCACCGAAAATCGAGAAAATCGTAAATTCTCATTTATGCGAAAAATAGTGATGCCGATCAAACAAAATGATAGGGCGCTCGTCACCAGGCGCCGCGGGCTGTGCACAGCCAAAATTTGGGGCCGAACGGAGGCGGTCGATCAAATCTCCAGAAATCCGTGGGCTAACATATACCGAAAATTGCGAAAATCGTAAATTTTCATTTATGCAAAAAATAGTGATGCCGATCAAACGAAATTATAGCGCGGCCGTCACCAGGTGCCGCAGGCTGCGCACAGCCAAAATTTGGGGTCAAACGGAGACGGTCGATCACATCTCAAAAAATCTGTGGGCTAACATACACCGAAAATCGAGAAAATCGTAAATTGTCATTTGTTCGAAAAATAGTGATGCCGATCAAACAAAATGACAGGGCGCCCGTCACCAGGCCCCGCAGGCTGTGCACAGCCAAAATTTGGGGTCGAACGGAGGCGGTCGATCAAATCTCGAAAAATTCGTGGGCTAACATACACCGAAAATTGAGAAAATCGTAAATTCTCATTTATGCAAAAAATAGTGATGCCGATCAAACGAAATGACAGGGCGCCCGTCACCAGGCCCCGCAGGCTGCGCACAGCCAAAATTTGGGGCCGAACGGAGACGGTCGATCAAATCTCTAGAAATCCGTGGGCTAAAATACACCGAAAATCGCGAAAATCATAAATTGTTATTTGTTCGAAAAATAGTAATGCCGATCAAACGAAATGACAGGGCGCCCGTCACCAGGCCCCGCGTGCTGGACACATCCAAAATTTGGGGCCAAGCGAAGACGGTCGATCAAATCTCCAGAAATCCGTGTGCTAACATTCGCCGAAAACCGAGAAAATCATAAATTGTCATTTATTCGAAAAATAGTGATGCCGATCAAACGAAATGATAGGGCGCCCGTCACCAGCGCCCCGCGTGCTGCGCACAGCCAAAATTTGGGGCCGAACGGAAGCGGTCGATCAAATATCCAGAAATCGCTGGGCTAACACGCACTGAAAAGTTTGAAAGTTAGCAACATAGACGCACTATGCTAGTGTCGACAGACCGGCCGACATCGGATGTCACATGCTAACCTATGTCGAGACCCAACGCCCATCGATGAATGCCCAGCGATAGAAAATTTAAACTAAAACACCTATGCTTATCCTTATGATATAAATAAAATCCTAGAGATTAGTGGTGGTAGTGCTGGCCTACCGTGGTCGCTTGCCATGGTGGTGTCGGTTGTGGTGGATCGTTAGGACCAGTTTTTAAATTAAAATTGTCAACCATATTGGGAAATATGTTGAAATGAGTGCGATAGAGGCATATTTTAGAAAAATGGCTCGGCCAAACCGCCTTTCGGCAGTTTGTCGAGATAGATCTCGAAAAAATACACAAAATGAAAGAAAAAATCGCGTAAAACGGATAATCCAGCCCAAAGTTATGATCATTTATATAATATGCCTCTAATAAACTATTTTTCCGTCGATTATATTACAGTTTTAACAACATTATGTGAGATCTCATCAAAAGACTTGCATCTCGGCAGTTCTTATTTTGTTAATACAGAGCTAACACACACCAAAAATCGCGAAAATCATAAATTCTCGTTTATGCAAAAAATAGTGATGCCGATCAAACGAAATAATTGGACTATCTAAATTCTGATTTCTTATTCTGATCTCTTTCTGTACTATACTGATTCTTTACTGATTACCGTAATGAATTGATTTAAAACCGAAGTGGGGCTTATATATAATAGAAACAATAAATCGCATTCAGGGAATGCGACTTATAAGTCGCATGTCAGGAAAGCGATTTATAAATCGCATTTCCTGAATGCGATTTATAAGTCGTATTCCTGGAATGCGTTTTATAAGTCGCATTTTGCCTTGCGACGCGCCGACTTGCCGCTTGTCCGATCTTTCCCCGTGCCTTTTTCTAGCATGTATGTATTTCAAATACTCTTAACCAACACGCGAATATGCCATCTATATGCTAGAAATTTACGGGGTGTAACAGCGGATCAAACGAAATGACAGGGCGCCCGTCACCAGGCCCCGAAGGCTGCTCACAGCCAAACATTTGGGAAAAAACGGAGACGGTCGATCAAATCTCCATAAATCCGTGGGCTAACTTTCACCGAAAATCGAGAAAACGGTAAATTGTCATTTATTCAAAAAATAGTGATGTCGATCAAACGAAATGATAGGGAGCCCGTCACCAGGCCCTGCAGGCTGCGCACAGCCAAAATTTGGGGCCGAACGGAGACGGTCGATCAAATCTCCATAAATCCGTGGGCTAACTTTCACCGAAAATCGAGAAAACGGTAAATTGTCATTTATTCAAAAAATAGTGATGTCGATCAAACGAAATGATAGGGAGCCCGTCACCAGGCCCTGCAGGCTGCGCACAGCCAAAATTTGGGGCCGAACGGAGACGATCGATCAAATCTCCATAAATCCGTGGGCTAACTTTCACCGAAAATCGAGAAAACGGTAAATTGTCATTTATTCAAAAAATAGTGATGTCGATCAAATGAAATGATAGGGAGCCCGTCACCAGGCCCTGCAGGCTGCGCACAGCCAAAATTTGGGGCCGAACGGAGACGGTCGATCAAATCTCCAGAAATACGTGGGCTAACATACACCGAAAATCGCGAAAATCATAAATTGTCATTTATGCGAAAAATAGTAATGCCGATCAAACGAAATGATAGGGCACCCGTCACCAGGCCCTGCAGGCTGCGCACAGCCAAAATTTGGGGCCAAACGGAGACGGTCGATCAAATCTCCAGAAATCCGTGGGCTAACATACACTGAAAATCGAGAAAATCATAAATTCTCATTTATGCGAAAAATAGTGATGCCGATCAAACGAAATGACAGGGCTCCCATCACCAGGCCCCGCAGGCTGCGCACAGCCAAAATTTGGGGCCAAACGGAGACGGTCGATCAAATCTCCAGAAATCCGTGGGCTAACATACACCAAAAATCGAGAAAATCGTAAATTCTCATTTATGCGAAAAATAGTGATGCCGATCAAACGAAATGATAGGGCACTCGTCACCAGGCCCCGCGGGATGCGCACAGCCAAAATTTGGGACCGAACGGAGGCGGTCGATCAAATCTCCAGAAATCCGTGGGCTAACATATACCGAAAATTGCGAAAATTGAAAATTCTCGTTTATGCAAAAAATAGTGATGCCGATCAAACGAAATGATAGGGCGCCCGTCACCAAGCGCCGCAGGCTGCGCACAGCCAAAATTTGGGGCCAAACGGAGACGGTCGATCACATCTCCAAAAATCCGTGGGATAACATACACCGAAAATCGAGAAAATCGTAAATTGTCATCTGTTCGAAAAATAGTGATGTCGATCAAACGAAATGACAGGGCGCCCATCACCAGGCCCCACAGGCTGCGCACAGCCAAAATTTGGGCCGAACGGAGGCGGTCGATTGAATCTCGAAAAATTCGTGGGCTAACATACACCGAAAATTGAGAAAATCGTAAATTCTCATTTATGTAAAAAATAGTGATGCCGATCAAACGAAATGATAGGGCGCCCGTCACCAGGCCCTGCAGGCTGCGCACAGCCAAAATTTGGGGCCAAACGGAGACGGTCGATCAAATCTCCAGAAATCCGTGGGCTAACATACACCGAAAATCGAGAAAATCGTAAATTCTTATTTATGCGAAAAATAGTGATGCCGATCAAACAAAATGATAGGGCGCTCGTCACCAGGCGCCGCGGGCTGTGCACAGCCAAAATTTGGGGCCGAACGGAGGCGGTCGATCAAATCTCCAGAAATCCGTGGGCTAACATATACCGAAAATTGCGAAAATCGTAAATTTTCATTTATGCAAAAAATAGTGATGCCGATCAAACGAAATTATAGCGCGGCCGTCACCAGGTGCCGCAGGCTGCGCACAACCAAAATTTTGGGCCAAACGGAGACGGTCGATCACATCTCCAAAAATCTGTGGGCTAACATACACCGAAAATCGAGAAAATCGTAAATTGTCATTTGTTCGAAAAATAGTGATGCCGATCAAACGAAATGACAGGGCGCCCGTCACCAGCGCCCCGCGTGCTGCGCACAGCCAAAATTTGGGACCGAACGGAAGCGGTCGATCAAATCTCAAAAAATTCGTGGGCTAACATACACCGAAAATTGAGAAAATCGTAAATTCTCATTTATGCAAAAAATAGTGATGCCGATCAAACGAAATGACAGGGCGCCCGTCACCAGGCCCCGCAGGCTGCGCACAGCCAAAATTTGGGGCCGAACGGAGACGGTCGATCAAATCTCCAGAAATCCGTGGGCTAACATACACCGAAAATCGCGAAAATCATAAATTGTCATTTGTTCGAAAAATAGTAATGCCGATCAAACGAAATGACAGGGCGCCCGTCACCAGGCCCCGCGTGCTGGACACATCCAAAATTTGGGGCCAAGCGGAGACGGTCGATCAAATCTCCAGAAATCCGTGGGCTAACATACACCGAAAATTGAGAAAATCATAAATTGTCATTTATTCGAAAAATAGTGATGCCGATCAAATGAAATGATAGGGCGCCCGTCACCAGCGCCCCGCGTGCTGCGCACAGCCAAAATTTGGGGCCGAACGGAAGCGGTCGACCAAATATCCAGAAATCCCTGGGCTAACACGCACTGAAAAGTTTGAAAGTTAGCAACATAGGCGCACTATGCTAGTGTCGACAGACAGGCCGACATCGGATGTCACATGCTAACCTATGTCGAGACCCAACGCCCATCGATGAATGCCCAGCGATAGAAAATTTAAACTAAAACACCTATGCTTATCCTTATGATATAAATAAAATCCTAGAGATTAGTGGTGGTAGTGCTGGCCTACCGTGGTCGCTTGCCATGGTGGTTTCGGTTGTGGTGGGTCGTTAGGACCAGTTTTTAAATTAAAATTGTCAACCATATTGGGAAATATGTTGAAATGAGTGCGATAGAGGCATATTTTAGAAAAATGGCTCGGCCAAACCGCCTTTTGGCGGTTTGTCGAGATAGATCTCGAAAAAATACACAAAATAAAAGAAAAAATCGCGTAAAACGGATAATCCAGCCCAAAGTTATGATCATTTATATAATATGCCTCTAATAAACTATTTTTCCGTCGATTATATTACAGTTTTAACAACATTATGTAAGATCTCATCAAAAGACTTGCATCTCGGCAGTTCTTATTTTGTTAATACAGAGCTAACACACACCAAAAATCGCGAAAATCGTAAATTCTCGTTTATGCAAAAAATAGTGATGCCGATCAAACGAAATGATTGGACTATCTAAATTCTGATTTCTTATTCTGATCTCTTTCTGTACTATACTGATTCTTTACTGATTACCGTAATGAATTGATTTAAAACCGAAGTGGGGCTTATATATAATAGAAACAATAAATCGTATTCAGGGAATGCGACTTATAAGTCGCATTTTACAAATACGATTTATAAGTCGCATTTTCTGAATGCGATTTATAAGTCGCATTTTCTGAAAACGATTTATAAGTCGCATTCCTGGAATGCGTTTTATAAGTCGCATTTTGCCTTGTGACGCGCCGACTTGCCGCTTGTCCGATCTTTCCCCGTGCCTTTTTCTAGCATGTATGTATTTCAAATACTCTTAACCAACACGCGAATAGGCCATCTATATGCTAGAAATTTACGGGGTGTAACAGCGGATCAAACGAAATGACAGGGCGCCCGTCACCAGGCCCCGAACGCTGCTCACAGCCAAACATTTGGGGAAAAACGGAGACGGTCGATCAAATCTCCATAAATCTGTGGGCTAACTTTCACCGAAAATCGAGAAAACGGTAAATTGTCATTTATTCAAAAAATAGTGATGTCGATCAAACGAAATGATAGGGAGCCCGTCACCAGGCCCTGCAGGCTGCGCACAGCCAAAATTTGGGGCCGAACGGAGACGGTCGATCAAATCTCCATAAATCAGTGGGTTAACTTTCACCGAAAATCGAGAAAACGGTAAATTGTCATTTATTCAAAAAATAGTGATGTCGATCAAACGAAATGATAGGGAGCCCGTCACCAGGCCCTGCAGGCTGCGCACAGCCAAAATTTGGGGCCGAACGGAGACGGTCGATCAAATCTCCAGAAATACGTGGGCTAACATACACCGAAAATCGCGAAAATCATAAATTGTCATTTATGCGAAAAATAGTAATGCCGATCAAACGAAATGACAGGGCGCCCGTCACCAGGCCCCGCAGGCTGCGCACAGCCAAAATTTGGGGCCAAACGGAGACGGTCGATCAAATCTCCAGAAATCCGTGGGCTAACATACACCGAAAATTGAAAAAATCGTAAATTCTCATTTATGCGAAAAATAGTGATGCCGATCAAACGAAATGACAGGGCGCCCGTCACCAGGCCCCGCAGGTTGCGCACAGCCAAAATTTGGGGCCAAACGGAGACGGTCGATCAAATCTCCAGAAATTCGTGGGCTAACATACACCGAAAATCGAGAAAATCGTAAATTCTCATTTATGCGAAAAATAGTGATGCCGATCAAACAAAATGATAGGGCACTCGTCACCAGGCCCCGCGGGCTGCGCACAGCCAAAATTTGGGGCCGAACGGAGGCGGTCGATCAAATCTCCAGAAATCCGTGGGCTAACATATACCGAAAATTGCGAAAATCGAAAATTCTCGTTTATGCAAAAAATAGTGATGCCGATCAAATGAAATGATAGGGCGCCCGTCACCAGGCGCCGCAGGCTGCGCACAGCCAAAATTTGGGGCCAAACGGAGACGGTCGATCACATCTCCAAAAATCCGTGGGCTAACATACACCGAAAATTGAGAAAATCGTAAATTGTCATTTGTTCGAAAAATAGTGATGCCGATCAAACGAAATGACAGGGCGCCCGTCACCAGGCCCCGCAGGCTGCGCACAGCCAAAATTTGGGGCAGAACGGAGGCGGTCGATTGAATCTCGAAAAATTCGTGGGCTAACATACACCGAAAATTGAGAAAATCGTAAATTCTCATTTATGCAAAAAATAGTGATGCCGATCAAACGAAATGATAGGGCGCCCGTCACCAGGCCCCGCAGGCTGCGCCCAGCCAAAATTTGGGGCCAAACGGAGACGGTCGATCAAATCTCCAGAAATCCGTGGGCTAACATACACCGAAAATCGAGAAAATCGTAAATTGTCATTTATGCTAAAAATAGTAATGCCGATCAAACGAAATGACCGGGCGCCCGTCACCAGGCCCCGCAGGCTGTGCACATCCAAAATTTGGGGTCGAACGGAGACGGTCGATCAAATCTCCAGAAATCCGTGGGCTAACATACACCGAAAATCGAGAAAATCATAAATTGTCATTTATTCGAAAAATAGTGATGCCGATCAAATGAAATGATAGGGCGCCCATCACCAGCGCCCCGCGTGCTGCGCACAGCCAAAATTTGGGGCCGAACGGAAGCGGTCGATCAAATCTCCAGAAATCCGTGGGCTAACATTCACCGAAAATCCCGAAAATCATAAATTGTCATTTATTCCAAAAATAGTGATGCCGATAAAACGAAATGATAGGGCGCCCATCACCAAGCCCCGCAGGTTGCGCACAGCCAAAATTTGGGGCCGAACGGAGGCGGTCGATTGAATCTCGAAAAATACGTGGGCTAACATACACCGAAAATCGAGAAAATCGTAAATTTTCATTTGTTCGAAAAATAGTGATGCCGATCAAACAAAATGACAGGGCGCCCGTCACCAGGCCCCGCAAGCTGCGCAGAGCCAAAATTTGGGGCCAAACGCAGGCGGTCGATCAAATCTCCAAAAATCCGTGGGCTAACATACACCGAAAATCGAGAAAATCGTAAATTCTCATTTATGCGAAAAATAGTGATGCCGATCAAACAATATGATAGGGCGCCCGTCACCAGGCCCCGCGGGCTGCGCACAGCCAAAATTTGGGGCCGAACGGAGGCGGTCGATCGAATCTCCAGAAATCCGTGGGCTAACATTCACCGAAAATCGAGAAAATCGTAAATTGTCATTTATTCCAAAAATAGTGATGCCGATCAAACGAAATGATAGGGCGCCCGTCACCAAGCTCCGCAGGCTGCGCACAGCCAAAATTTGGGGCCAAACGGAGACAGTCGACTGAAACTCGAAAAATTCGTGGGCTAACATACACCGAAAATCAAGAAAATCGTAAATTCTCATTTGTTCGAAAAATAGTGATGCCGATCAAATGAAATGATAATGCGGCCGTCACCAGGCCCTGCAGGCTGCGCACAGCCAAAATTTGGGGCCAAACGGAGGCGGTCGATCAAATCTCCAGAAATCCGTGGGCTAACTTACACCGAAAATTGAGAAAATCATAAATTCTCATTTATGCGAAAAATAGTGATGCCGATCAAACGAAATGATAGGGCGCCCGTCACCAGGCCCCGCAGGCTACGCACAGCCAAAATTTGGGTCCGAACGGAGGCGGTCGATCAAATCTGCAGAAATCCGTGGGCTAACATTCACCGAAAATCCCAAAAATCATAAATTGTCATTTATTAGAAAAATAGTGATGCCGATCAAACGAAATGATAGGGCGCCCGTCACCAAGCCCTGCAGCCTGCGCACAGCCAAAATTTGGGGCCGAACGGAGGCGGTTGATTGAATCTCGAAAAATACGTGGGCTAACATACACCGAAAATTGAAAAAATCGTAAATTTTCATTTGTTCGAAAAATAGTGATGCCGATCAAACAAAATGTCAGGGCACCCGTCACCAGGCCCCGCAGGCTGCGCACAGCCAAAATTTGGGGCCAAACGGAGGCGGTCGATCAAATCTCCCAAAATCCGTGGGCTAACATACACCGAAAATCGAGAAAATCGTAAATTGTCATTTATTCCAAAAATAGTGATGCCGATCAAATAAAATGATAGGGCGCCCGTCACCAAGCCCCGCAGGCTGTGCACAGCCAAAATTTGGGGCCAAACGGAGACGGTCAACTGAAACTCGAAAAATCCGTGGGCTAACATACACCGAAATTCGAGAAAATCGTAAATTTGCATTTGTTCGAAAAATAGTGATGCCGATCAAACGAAATGATAATGTGCCCGTCACCAGGCCTCGCAGGCTGCGCACAGCCAAAATTTGGGGCCAAACGGAGGCGGTCGATCAAATCTCCAGAAATCCGTGCGCTAACATACACCGAAAATCGAGAAAATCATAAATTCTCATTTATGCGAAAAATAGTGATGCCGATCAAACAAAATGATAGGGCGCCCATCACCAGGCCCCGCAGGCTGTGCACAGCCAAAATTTGGGGCCGAACGGAGGCGGTCGATCAAATCTCCAGAAATCCGTGGGATAACATTCACCGAAAATCCCGAAAATCTTAAATTGTCATTTATTCCAAAAATAGTGATGCTGATAAAACGAAATGATAGGGCGCCCATCACCAAGCCCCGCAGGCTGCGCACAGCTAAAATTTGGGGTCGAACGGAGGCGGTCGACTGAATCTCGAAAAATCCGTGGGCTAACATACACCGAAAATCGAGAAAATCATAAATTCTCATTTGTTAGAAAAATAGTGATGCCGATCAAATGAAATGATAGGGCGCTCTTCACCAGGCCCCGCAGGCTACGCACAGCCAAAATTTGGGTCCAAACGGAGGCGGTCGATCAAATCTCCAAAAATCTGTGGGCTAACATACACCGAAAATTGAGAAAATCGTAAATTCTCATTTATACGAAAAATAGTGATGCCGATCAAACGAAATGATAGGGCGCCTGTCACTAGGCCCCGCAGGCTGCGCACAGCCAAAATTTGGGGCCAAACAGAGGCGGTCGATCAAATCTCCAAAAATCCGTGGGCTAACATACACCGAAAATCAAGAAAATCGTAAAATCTCATTTATGCGAAAAATAGTGATGCCGATCAAACGAAATGATAGGGCGCCCGTCACCAGGCCCCGCAGGCTGCGCACACCCAAAATTTGGGGCCGAACGGAGGCGGTCAATCAAATATCCAGAAATCCCTGGGCTAACACGCACTGAAAAGTTTGAAAGTTAGCAACATAGGAGCACTATACTAGTGTCGACAGGCCGGCCGACATCGAAGGTCACATGCTAACCTATGTCGAGACCCAACGCCCTTCGATGAATGCCCAGCGATAGAAAATTTAAACTAAAACACCTATGCTTATCCTTATGATATAAAAAAAATCCTAGAGATTAGTGGTGGTAGTGCTGGCCCACCATGGTCGCTTGCCATGGTGGTGTCAGTTGTGGTGGGTCGTTAGGACCAGTTTTTAAATTAAAATTGTCAACCATATTGGGAAATATGTTGAAATGAGTGCGATAGAGGCATATTTTGGAAAAATGGCTCGGTCAAACCACCTTTCAGAAGTTTGTCGAGATAGATCTCAAAAAAATATACAAAATGAAAAAAAAAATCGCGTAAAACGGATAATCCAGCCCAAAGTTATGATCATTTATATAATATGCCTCTAATAAACTATTTTTCCATCGATTATATTACAGTTTTAACAACATTATGTAAGATCTCATCAAAAGACTTGCATCTCGGCAGTTCTTATTTTGTTAATAAAGAGCTAACACACACCAAAAATCGCGAAAATCGTAAATTCTCGTTTATGCAAAAAATAGTGATGCCGATCAAACGAAATGATAGGATTATCTAAATTATGATTTCTTTCTATACTATACTGATTCTTTACTGATTACCGTAATGAATTGATTAAAAACCGAAGTGGGGCTTATATATAATAGAAACAATAAATCACATTCAGGGAATGCGACTTATAAGTCGCATTTCAGGAATGCGATTTATAAGTCGCATTTTCTAAATGCGATTTATAAGTCGTATTTTGCCTTGCAACGCGCCGACTTTCCGCCTTTCCGATCTTTCCCCGTGCCTTTTTCTAGCATATATGTATTTCAAATACTCTTAACCAAAATTTGGGGCCAAACGGAGGCGGTCTATCAAATCTCCAGAAATCCGTGGGCTAACATACACCGAAAATTGAGAAAATCATAAATTCTCATTTATGCGAAAAATAGTGATGTCGATCAAACAAAATGACAGGGCGCCCGTCACTAGGCCCCGCAGGCTGCGCACAGCCAAAATTTGGGGCCGAACGGAGGCGGTCGATCAAATCTCCAGAAATCCGTGGGATAACATTCACCGAAAATCCCAAAAATCTTAAATTGTCATTTATTCCAAAAATAGTGATGCTGATAAAACGAAATGATAGGGCGCCCATCACCAATCCCCGCAGGCTGCGCACAGCCAAAATTTGGGGCCGAACGGAGGTGGTCGACTGAATCTCGAAAAATCCGTGGGCTAACATACACCGAAAATCGAGAAAATCGTAAATTCTCATTTGTTCGAAAAATAGTGATGCCGATCAAACGAAATGATAGGGCGCCCGTCACCAGGCCCCGCAGGCTACGCACAGCCAAAATTTGGGTCCAAACGGAGGCGGTCGATCAAATCTCCAAAAATCTGTGGGCTAACATACACCGAAAATCGAGAAAATCGTAAATTCTCATTTATGCGAAAAATAGTGATGCCGATCAAACGAAATGATAGGGCACCCGTCACCAGGCCCCGCAGGCTGCGCACAGCCAAAATTTGGGACCAAATGGAGGCGGTCGATCAAATCTCCAAAAATCCGTGGGCTAACATTCACCGAAAATCCCGAAAATCATAAATTGTCATTTATTCCAAAAATAGTGATGCCGATAAAATGAAATGATAGGGCGCCAATCACCAAGCCCCGCAGGCTGCGCACAGCCAAAATTTGGGGCCGAACGGAGGCGGTCGACTGAATCTCGAAAAATCCGTGGGCTAACATACACCGAAAATCGAGAAAATCGTAAATTTTCATTTGTTTGAAAAATAGTGATGTCGATCAAACAAAATGACAGGGCTCCCGTCACCAGGCCCCGCGGGCTGCGCACAGCCAAAATTTGGGGCCGAACGGAGGCGGTCGATCAAATCTCTAGAAATCCGTGGGCTAATATTCACCGAAAATCGAGAAAATCGTAAATTTTCATTTATTCCAAAAATAGTGATGCCGATCAAACGAAATGATAGGGCACCCGTCACCAAGCCCCGCAGGCTGTGCACAGCCAAAATTTGGGGCCAAACGGAGACGGTCGACTGAAACTCGAAATATCCGTGGGCTAACATACACCGAAATTCGAGAAAATCGTAAATTTGCATTTGTTCGAAAAATAGTGATGCCGATCAAACGAAATGATAATGCGCCCGTCACTAGGCCCCGCAGGCTACGCACAGCCAAAATTTGGGGCCAAACGGAGGCGGTCGATCAAATCTCCAGAAATCCGTGGGCTAACATACACCGAAAATCGAGAAAATCATAAATTCTCATTTATGCGAAAAATAGTGATGCCGATCAAACAAAATCACAGGGCGCCCGTCACCAGGCCCCGCAAGCTGCGCACAGCCAAAATTTGGGGCCAAAGGCAGGCGGTCGATCAAATCTCCAAAAATCCACATCGAAAATCGAGAAAATCGTAAATTTTCATTTATGCGAAAAATAGTGATGCCGATCAAACAATATGATAGGGCGCCCGTCACCAGACCCCGCGGGCTGCGCACAGCCAAAATTTGGGGCCGAACGGAGGCGGTCGATCGAATCTCCAGAAATCCGTGGGCTAACATTCACCGAAAATCGAGAAAATCGTAAATTGTCATTTATTCCAAAAATTGTGCTGTCGATCAAACGAAATGATAGGGCGCCCATCACCAGGCCCCGCAGGCTGCGCGCAGCCAAAATTTGGGGCCAAACGGAGACGGTCGACTGAAACTCGAAAAATTTGTGGGCTAACATACACCGAAAATCGAGAAAATCGTAAATTCTCATTTGTTCGAAAAATAGTGATGCCGATCAAATGAAATGATAATGCGCCCGTCACCAGGCCCCGCAGGCTGCGCACAGCCAAAATTTGGGTCCAAACGGAGGCGTTCGATCAAATCTCCAGAAATCCGTGGGCTAACTTACACCGAAAATCGAGAAAATCATAAATTCTCATTTATGCGAAAAATAGTGATGCCGATCAAACGAAATGATTGGGCGCCCGTCACCAGGCCCCGCAGGCTAAACACAGCCAAAATTTGGGGCCGAACAGAGGCGGTCGATCAAATCTGCAGAAATCCGTGGGCTAACATTCACCGAAAATCCCGAAAATCATAAATTGTCATTTATTCAAAAAATAGTGATGCCGATCAAACGAAATGATAGGGCGCCCGTCACCAAGCCCCGCAGCCTGCGCACAGCCAAAATTTGGGGCCGAACGGAGGCGGTTGATTGAATCGCGAAAAATACGTGGGCTAACATACACCGAAAATTGAGAAAATCGTAAATTTTCATTTGTTCGAAAAATAGTGATGCCGATCAAACGAAATGAGAGGGCACCCGTCACCAGGCCCTGCAGGATACGCACAGCCAAAATTTGGGGACATACGGAGGCGGTCGATCAAATCTCCCAAAATCCGTGGGCTAACATACACCGAAAATCGAGAAAATCGTAAATTGTCATTTATTCCAAAAATAGTGATAGCGATCAAACGAAATGATAGGGCGCCCGTCACCAAGCCCCGCAGGCTGTGCATAGCCAAAATTTGGGGCCAAACGGAGACGGTCGACTGAAACTCAAAAAATCCGTGGGCTAACATACACCGAAATTCGAGAAAATCGTAAATTTGCATTTGTTCAAAAAATTATGATGCCGATCAAACGAAATGACAGGGCGCCCGTCACCAGGCCCCGCAGGCTGCACACAGCCAAAATTTGGGGCCAAACGGAGGCGGTCGATCAAATCTCCAGAAATCCGTGGGCTAACATACATTGAAAATCGAGAAAATCATAAATTCTCATTTATGCGAAAAATAGTGATGCCGATCAAACAAAATGATAGGGCGCCCGTCACCAGGCCCCCCAGGCTGCGCACAGCCAAAATTTGGGGCCGAACGGAGGCGGTCGATCAAATCTCCAGAAATCCGTGGGATAACATTCACCGAAAATCCCGAAAATCATAAATTGTCATTTATTCCAAAAATAGTGATGCCGATAAAACGAAATGATAGGGCGCCCATCACCAAGCCCCGCAGGCTGCGCACAGCCAAAATTTGGGGCCGAACGGATGCGGTCGACTGAATCTTTAGAAATCCGTGGGCTAACATTCACCGAAAATCGAGAAAATCGTAAATTGTCATTTATTCCAAAAACAGTGATGCCGATCAAACGAAATGATAGGGCGCCCGTCACCAAGCCCCGCAGGCTGTGCACAGCCAAAATTTGGGGCCAAACGGAGACGGTCGACTGAAACTCGAAAAATCCGTGGGCTAACATACACCGAAATTCGAGAAAATCGTAAATTTGCATTTGTTCGAAAAATAGTGATGCCGATCAAACGAAATGATAGGGCGCCCGTCACCAGGCCCCGCAGGCTGCGCACAGCCAAAATTTGGGGCCAAACGGAGGCGGTCGATCAAATCTCCAAAAATCCGTGGGCTAACATACACCGAAAATCAAGAAAATCGTAAATTCTCATTTATGCAAAAAATAGTGATGCCGATCAAACAAAATGACAGGGCGCCCATCACCAGGCCCCGCAGGCTGCGCACAGCCAAAATTTGGGGCCGAATGGAGGCGGTCGATCAAATCTCCAGAAATCCGTGGGCTAACATTCACCGAAAATCGAGAAAATCGTAAATTGTCATTTATTCCAAAAACAGTGATGCCGATCAAACGAAATGATAGGGCTCCCGTCACCAAGAACCGTAGGCTGTGCATAGCCAAAATTTGGGGCCAAACGGAGACGGTCGACTGAAACTCGAAAAATCCGTGGGCTAACATACACCGAAATTCGAGAAAATCGTAAATTTGCATTTGTTCGAAAAATAGTGATGCCGATCAAACAAAATGATAATGCGCCCGTCACCAAGCCCTGCATGCTGCGCACAGCCAAAATTTGGGGCCAAACGGAGGCGGTCGATCAAATCTCCAGAAATCCGTGGGCTAACATACACTGAAAATCGAGAAAATCATAAATTCTCATTTATGCGAAAAATAGTGATGCCGATCAAACAAAATGATAGGGCGCCCGTCACCAGGCCCCCCAGGCTGCGCACAGCCAAAATTTGGGGCCAAACGGAGGCGATCGATCAAATCTCCATAAATCCGTGGGATAACATTCACCGAAAATCCCGAAAATCATAAATTGTCATTTATTCCAAAAATAGTGATGCCGATAAAACAAAATGATAGGGCACCCATCACCAAGCCCCGCAGGCTGCGCACAGCCAAAATTTGGGGCCGAACGGAGGCGGTCGACTGAATCTCGAAAAATCCGTGGGCTAACATACACCGAAAATCGAGAAAATCATAAATTCTCATTTGTTCGAAAAATAGTGATGCCGCTCAAATGAAATGACAGGGCGCCCGTCACCAGGCCCCGCAGGCTACGCACAGCCAAAATTTGGGTCCAAACGGAGGCGGTCGATCAAATCTCCAAAAATCCGTGGGCTAACATACACCGAAAATCGAGAAAATCGTAAATTCTCATTTATGCGAAAAATAGTGATGCCGATCAAACGAAATGATAGGGCGCCCGTCACCAGGCCCTGCAGGCTGCGCACAGCCAAAATTTGGGGCCAAACGGAGGCGGTCGATCAAATCTCCAAAAATCCGTGGGCTAACATACACCGAAAATCGAGAAAATCATAAAATCTCATTTATGCTAAAAATAGTGATGCCGATCAAACGAAATGATAGGGCGCCCGTCACCAGGCCCCGCAGGCTGCGCACACCCAAAATTTGGGGCCGAACGAAGGCGGTCGATCAAATATCCAGAAATCCCTGGGCTAACACGCACTGAAAAGTTTGAAAGTTAGCAACATAGGAGCACTATACTAGTGTCGACAGGCCGGCCGACATCGGATGTCACATGCTAACCTATGTCGAGACCCAACGCCCTTCGATGAATGCCCAGCGATAGAAAATTTAAACTAAAACACCTATGCTTATCCTTATGATATAAAAAAAATCCTAGAGATTAGTGGTGGTAGTGCTGGCCTACCATGGTCGCTTGCCATGGTGGTGTCGGTTGTGGTGGGTCGTTAGGACCAGTTTTTAAATTAAAATTGTCAACCATATTGGGAAATATGTTGAAATGAGTGCGATAGAGACATATTTTGGAAAAATGGCTCGGTCAAACCGCCTTTCGGCCGTTTGTCGAGATAGATCTCGAAAAAATACACAAAATGAAAAAAAAAATCGCGTAAAACGGATAATCCAGCCCAAAGTTATGATCATTTATATAATATGCCTCTAATAAACTATTTTTCCATCGATTATATTACAGTTTTAACAACATTATGTAAGATCTCATCAAAAGACTTGCATCTCGGCAGTTCTTATTTTGTTAATAAAGAGCTAACACACACCAAAAATCGCGAAAATCGTAAATTCTCATTTATGCAAAAAATAGTGATGCCGATCAAACGAAATGATAGGACTATCTAAATTCTGATTTCTTTTTATACTATACTGATTCTTTACTGATTACCGTAATGAATTGATTTAAAACCGAAGTGGGGCTTATATATAATAGAAACAATAAATCGCATTCAGGGAATTCGACTTATAAGTCGCATTTCAAAAATGCGATTTATAAGTCGTATTTTCGGAATGCGATTTATAAGTCGCATTCCTGGAATGCGTTTTATAAGTCGTATTTTGCCTTGCAACGCGCCGACTTTCCGCCTTTCCGATCTTTCCCCGTGCCTTTTTCTAGCATGTATGTATTTCAAATACTCTTAACCAACACGCGAATAGGCCATCTATATGCTAGAAATTTATGGGGTGTAACAACGGATCAAACGAAATGATAATGCGCCCGTCACCAGGCCCCGCAGGCTGCGCACAGCCAAAATTTGGGGCCAAACGGAGGCGGTCGACTGAAACTCGAAAAATCCGTGGGCTAACATACACCGAAAATCGAGAAAATCGTAAATTTTCATTTGTTCGAAAAATAGTGATGCCGATCAAATGAAATGACAGGGCGCCCGTCACCAGGCCCCGCAGGCTGCGCACAGCCAAAATTTAGGGCCAAACAGAGGCGGTCGATCAAATCTCCAAAAATCTGTGGCCTAACATACACCGAAAATCAAGAAAATCATAAATTCTCATTTATGCGAAAAATAGTGATGCCGATCAAACAAAATGACAGGGCGCCCGTCACCAGGCCCCGCGGGCTGCGCACAGCCAAAATTTGGGGCCGAACGGAGGCGGTCGATCAAATCTCCAGAAATCCGTGGGCTAACATTCACCGAAAATCGAGAAAATTGTAAATTGTCATTTATTCCAAAAATAGTGATGCCGATCAAACGAAATGATAGGGCGCCCGTCACCAAGCCCCGCAGGCTGTGCACAGCGAAAATTTGGGGCCAAACGGAGACGGTCAACTGAAACTCGAAGAATCTGTGGGCTAACATACACCGAAATTCGAGAAAATCGTAAATTTGCATTTGTTCAAAAAATAGTGATGCCGATCAAACGAAATGATAATGCGCCCGTCACCAGGCCCTACAGGCTACGCACAGCCAAAATTTGGGGCCAAACGGAGGCGGTCGATCAAATCTCCAGAAATCCGTGGGCTAACATACACCGAAAATCGAGAAAATCATAAATTCTCATTTATGCGAAAAATAGTGACGCCGATCAAACAAAATGACAGGGCGCCCGTCATCAGGCCCCGCAGGCTGCGCACAGCCAAAATTTGGGGCCGAACGGAGGCGGTCGATCAAATCTCCAGAAATCCGTGGGATAACATTCACCGAAAATCCCGAAAATCATAAATTGTCATTTATTCCAAAAATAGTGATGCCGATAAAACGAAATGATAGGGCACCAATCACCAAGCCCCGCAGGCTGCGCACAGCCAAAATTTGGGGCCGAACAGAGGCGGTCGACTGAATCTCGAAAAATCCGTGGGCTAACATACACCGAAAATCGAGAAAATCGTAAATTTTCATTTGTTCGAAAAATAGTGATGCCGATCAAACGAAATGACAGGGCGCCCGTAACCAGGCCCCGCAGGCTGCGCACAGCCAAAATTTGAGGCCAAACGGAGGCGGTCGATCAAATCTCCAAAAATCCGTGGGCTAACATACACCGAAAATCAAGAAAATCGTAAATTCTCATTTATGCGAAAAATAGTGATGCCGATCAAACAAAATGACAGGGCGCCCATCACCAGGCCCCGCGGGCTGCGCACAGCCAAAATTTGGGGCCGAACGGAGGCGGTCGATCAAATCTCCAGAAATCCGTGGGCTAACATTCACCGAAAATTGAGAAAATCGTAAATTGTCATTTATTCCAAAAATAGTGATGCCGATCAAACGAAATGATAGGGCGCCCGTCACCAAGCCCCACAGGCTGTGCACAGCCAAAATTTGGGGCCAAACGGAGATGGTCGACTGAAACTCGAAAAATCTGTGGGCTAACATACACCGAAATTCGAGAAAATCGTAAATTTGCATTTTTTCGAAAAATAGTGATGCCGATCAAACGAAATGATAATGCGCCCGTCAGTAGGCCCCGCAGGCTGCGCACAGCCAAAATTTGGGGCCAAACGGAGGCGGTCGATCAAATCTCCAGAAATCCGTGGGCTAACATACACCGAAAATTGAGAAAATCGTAAATTTTCATTTGTTCGAAAAATAGTGATGCCGATCAAACGAAATGATAGGGCACCCGTCACCAGGCCCCGCAGGCTGCGTACAGCCAAAATTTGGGGCCAAACGGAGGCGGTCGATCAAATCTCCCAAAATCCGTGGGCTAACATACACCGAAAATCGAGAAAATTGTAAATTGTCATTTATTCCAAAAATAGTGATGCCGATCAAACGAAATGATAGGGCGCCCGTCACCAAGCCCCGCAGGCTGTGAACAGCCAAAATTTGGGGCCAAACGGAGACGGTCGACTGAAACTCGAAAAATCCGTGGGCTAACATACACCGAAATTCGAGAAAATCGTAAATTTGCATTTATTCGAAAAATAGTGATGCCGATCAAACGAAATGATAATGCGCCCGTCACCAGGCCCTGCAGGCTGCGCACAGCCAAAATTTGGGGCCAAACGGAGGCGGTCGATCAAATCTCCAGAAATCCGTGGGCTAACATACACTGAAAATCGAGAAAATCATAAATTCTCATTTATGCGAAAAATAGTGATGCCGATCAAACAAAATGATAGGGTGCCCGTCACCAGGCCCCGCAGGCTGCGCACAGCCAAAATTTGGGGCCGAACGGAGGCGGTCGATCAAATCTCCAGAAATCCGTGGGATAACATTCACCGAAAATCCCGAAAATCATAAATTGTCATTTATTCCAAAAATAGTGATGCCGATAAAACGAAATGATAGGGCGCCCATCACCAAGCCCCGCAGGCTGCGCACAGCCAAAATTTGGGGCCGAACGGAGGCGGTCGACTAAATCTCAAAAAATCCGTGGGCTAACATACACCGAAAATCGAGAAAATCGTAAATTCTCATTTGTTCGAAAAATAGTGATGCCGATCAAACGAAATGACAGGGCGCCCGTCACCAGGCCCCGCAGGCTACGCACAGTCAAAATTTGGGTCCAAACGGAGGCGGTCGATCAAATCTCCAAAAATCTGTGGGCTAACATACACCGAAAATCGAGAAAATCGTAAATTCTCATTTATGCGAAAAATAGTGATGCCGATCAAACGAAATGATAGGGCGCCCGTCACCAGGCCCTGCAGGCTGCGCACAGCCAAAATTTGGGGCCAAACGGAGGCGGTCGATCAAATCTCCAAAAATCCATGGGCTAACATACACCGAAAATCGAGAAAATCATAAAATCTCATTTATGCGAAAAATAGTGATGCCGATCAAACGAAATGATAGGGCGCCCGTCACCAGGCCCCGCATTTTAGTCAAAATTTGGGTCCAAACGGAGGCGGTCGATCAAATCTCCAAAAATCCGTGGGCTAACATACACCAAAAATTGAGAAAATCGTAAATTCTCATTTATGCGAAAAATAGTGATGCCGATCAAACGAAATGATAGGGCGCCCGTCACCAGGCCCCGCAGGCTGCGCACACCCAAAATTTGGGGCCGAACGGAGGCGATCGATCAAATATCCAGAAATCCCTGGGCTAACACGCACTGAAAAGTTTGAAAGTTAGCAACATAGGAGCACTATACTAGTGTCGACAGGCCGGCCGACATCGGATGTCACATGCTAACCTATGTCGAGACCCAACGCCCTTCGATGAATGCCCAGCGATAGAAAATTTAAACTAAAACACCTATGCTTATCCTTAATAAAGAGCTAACACACACCAAAAATCGCAAAAATCGTAAATTCTCGTTTATGCAAAAAATAGTGATGCCGATCAAACGAAATGATTGGACTATCTAAATTCTGATTTCTTTCTATAGTATACTGATTCTTTACTGATTACCGTAATGAATTGATTTAAAACCGAAGTGGGGCTTATATATAATAGAAACAATAAATCGCATTCAGCGAATGCGACTTATAAGTCGCATTTCAGGAATGCGATTTATAAGTCGCATTTTCAGAATGCGATTTATAAGTCGTATTTTGCCTTGCAACGCGTCGACTTTCCGCCTTTCCGATCTTTCCCCGTGCCTTTTTCTAGCATGTATGTATTTCAAATACTCTTAACCAACACGCGAATAGGCCATCTATATGCTAGAAATTTATGGGGTGTAACAGCGGATCAAACGAAATGATAATGCGCCCGTCACCAGGCCCCGCAGGCTGCGCACAGCCAAAATTTGGGGCCAAACGGAGGCGGTCGACTGAAACTCGAAAAATCCGTGGGCTAACATACACCGAAAATCGAGAAAATTGTAAAATTTTATTTGTTCGAAAAATAGTGATGCCGATCAAACGAAATGACAGGGCGCCCGTCACCAGGCCCCGCAGGCTGCGCACAGCCAAAATTTGGGGCCAAACGGAGGCGGTCGATCAAATCTCCAAAAATCCGTGGGCTAACATACACCGAAAATCAAGAAAATCGTAAATTCTCATTTTCGCGAAAAATAGTGATGCCGATCAAACAAAATGACAGGGTGCCCGTCACCAGGCCCCGCGGGCTGCGCACAGCCAAAATTTGGGGCCGAACGGAGGCGGTTGATCAAATCTCCAGAAATCCGTGGGCTAACATTCACCGAAAATCGAGAAAATCGTAAATTGTCATTTATTCCAAAAATAGTGATGCCGATCAAACGAAATGATAGGGCGCCCGTCACCAAGCCCCGCAGGCTGTGCACAGCGAAAATTTGGGGCCAAACGGAGACGGTCGACTGAAACTCGAAAAATCCGTGGGGTAACATACACCGAAATTCGAGAAAATCGTAAATTTGCATTTGTGCGAAAAATAGTGACGCCGATCAAACAAAATGATAGGGCACCCGTCATCAGGCCCCGCAGGCTGCGCACAGCCAAAATTTGGGGCCGAACGGAGGCGGTCGATCAAATCTCCAGAAATCCGTGGGATAACATTCACCGAAAATCCCGAAAATCATAAATTGTCATTTATTCCAAAAATAGTGATGCCGATAAAACGAAATGATAGGGCGTCCATCACCAAGCCCCGCAGGATGCGCCAAGCCAAAATTTGGGGCCGAACGGAGGCGGTCGACTAAATCTCGAAAAATCCGTGGGCTAACATACACCAAAAATCGAGAAAATCGTAAATTCTCATTTGTTCGAAAAATAGTGATGCCGATCAAATGAAATGACAGGGCGCCCGTCACCAGGCCCCGCATTTTAGTCAAAATTTGGGTCCAAACGGAGGCGGTCGATCAAATCTCCAAAAATCCGTGGGCTAACATACACCGAAAATTGAGAAAATCGTAAATTCTCATTTATGCGAAAAATAGTGATGCCGATCAAACGAAATGATAGGGCGCCCGTCACCAGGCCCTGCAGGCTGCGCACAGCCAAAATTTGGGGCCAAACGGAGGCGGTCGATCAAATCTCCAAAAATCCGTGGGCTAACATACACCGAAAATCGAGAAAATCGTAAAATCTCATTTATGCGAAAAATAGTGATGCCGATCAAACGAAATGATAGGGCGCCCGTCACCAGGCCCCGCAGGCTGCGCACAGCCAAAATTTGGGGCCGAACGAAGGCGGTCGATCAAATATCCAGAAATCCCTGGGCTAACACGCTCTGAAAAGTTTGAAAGTTAGCAACATAGGAGCACTATACTAGTGTCGACAGGCCGGCCGACATCGGATGTCACATGCTAACCTATGTCGAGACCCAACGCCCTTCGATGAATGCCCAGCGATAGAAAATTTAAACTAAAACACCTATGCTTATCCTTATGATATAAAAAAAATCCTAGAGATTAGTGGTGGTAGTGCTGGCCTACCATGGTCGCTTGCCATGGTGGTGTCGGTTGTGGTGGGTCGTTAGGACCAGTTTTTAAATTAAAATTGTCACCCATATTGGGAAATATGTTGAAATGAGTGCGATAGAGGCATATTTTAGAAAAATGGCTCGGCCAAACCGCCTTTCGGCGGTTTGTCGAGATAGATCTCGAAAAAATACACAAAATGAAAAAAAAATCGCGTAAAACGGATAATCCAGCCCAAAGTTATGATCATTTATATAATATGCCTCTAATAAACTATTTTTCCGTCGATTATATTACAGTTTTAACAACATTATGTAAGATCTCATCAAAAGACTTGCATCTCGGCAGTTCTTATTTTGTTAATAAAGAGCTAACACATACCAAAAATCGCGAAAATCGTAAATTCTCATTTATGCGAAAAATAGTGATGCCGATCAAACGAAATGATAGGGCGCCCGTCACCAGGCCCTGCAGGCTGCGCACAGCCAAAATTTGGGGCCAAACGGAGACGGTCGATCACATCTCCAAAAATCCGTGGGCTAACATACACCGAAAATTGAGAAAATTGTAAATTATCATTTGTTTGAAAAATAGTGATGCCGATCAAAAGAAATGACAGGGCGCCCGTCACCAGGCCCCGCAGGCTGTGCACAGCCAAAATTTGGGGGCAAACGGAGACGGTCGATCACATCTCCAAAAATCCGTGGGCTAACATACACCGAAAATTGAGAAAATCGTAAATTGTCATTTGTTTGAAAAATAGTGATGCCGATCAAAAGAAATGACAGGGCGCCCGTCACCAGGCCCCGCAGGCTGCGCACAGCCAAAATTTGGGGCCGAACGGAGGCGGTCGATCGAATCTCGAAAAATCCGTGGGCTAACATTCACCGAAAACCGAGAAAATCGTAAATTGTCATTTCTGCAAAAAATAGTGATGCCGATCAAAAGAAATGACAGGGCGCCCGTCACCAGGCCCCGCAGGCTGCGCACAGCCAAAATTTGGGGGCAAACGGAGACGGTCGATCACATCTCCAAAAATCCGTGGGCTAACATACATAGAAAATCGAGAAAATCGTAAATTGTCATTTGTTTGAAAAATAGTGATGCCGATCAAACGAAATAACAGGGCGCCCATTACCAGGCCACGCAGGCTCCGCACAGCAAAAATTTGAGGCCAAACGGAGACGGTCGATCACATCTCCAAAAATTCGTGGGCTAACATACACCGAAAACCGAGAAAATCGTAAATTGTCATTTATGCGAAAAATAGTGATGCCCATCAAACGAGTTGATAGGGCGCCCGTCACCAGGCCCCGCAGGCTACGCACGGCCAAAATTTGGGGGCGAACGGAGGCGGTCGATCGAATCTCCAGAAATCCGTGGGCTAACATTCACCGAAAACCGAGAAAATCGTAAATTGTCATTTACGCAAAAAATAGTGATGCCGATCAAACGAATTGATAGAGCGCCCGTCACTAGGCCCCGCAGGCTGCGCACAGCCAAAATTTGGGGCCAAACGGAGACGGTCGATCACATCTCCAAAAATCCGTGGGCAAACATACACCGAAAATCGAGAAAATCGTAAATTGTCATTTGCTTGAAAAATAGTGATGCCGATCAAACGAAATGACAAGGCGCCCGTCACCAAGCCCCGCAGGCTGCGCACAGCCAAAATTTGGGGCCGAACGGAGGCGGTCGATCGAATCACAAAAAATCTATGGGCTAACATACACCGAAAACCGAGAAAATCGTAAATTATCATTTGTTCGAAAAATAGTGATGCCGATCAAACGAAATGAGAGGGCACCCGTCACCAGGCCCTGCAGGATACGCACAGCCAAAATTTGGGGACATACGGAGGCGGTCGATCAAATCTCCCAAAATCCGTGGGCTAACATACACCGAAAATCGAGAAAATCGTAAATTGTCATTTATTCCAAAAATAGTGATAGCGATCAAACGAAATGATAGGGCGCCCGTCACCAAGCCCCGCAGGCTGTGCATAGCCAAAATTTGGGGCCAAACGGAGACGGTCGACTGAAACTCAAAAAATCCGTGGGCTAACATACACCGAAATTCGAGAAAATCGTAAATTTGCATTTGTTCGAAAAATTATGATGCCGATCAAACGAAATGACAGGGCGCCCGTCACCAGGCCCCGCAGGCTGCACACAGCCAAAATTTGGGGCCAAACGGAGGCGGTCGATCAAATCTCCAGAAATCCGTGGGCTAACATACATTGAAAATCGAGAAAATCATAAATTCTCATTTATGCGAAAAATAGTGATGCCGATCAAACAAAATGATAGGGCGCCCGTCACCAGGCCCCCCAGGCTGCGCACAGCCAAAATTTGGGGCCGAACGGAGGCGGTCGATCAAATCTCCAGAAATCCGTGGGATAACATTCACCGAAAATCCCGAAAATCATAAATTGTCATTTATTCCAAAAATAGTGATGCCGATAAAACGAAATGATAGGGCGCCCATCACCAAGCCCCGCAGGCTGCGCACAGCCAAAATTTGGGGCCGAACGGATGCGGTCGACTGAATCTTTAGAAATCCGTGGGCTAACATTCACCGAAAATCGAGAAAATCGTAAATTGTCATTTATTCCAAAAACAGTGATGCCGATCAAACGAAATGATAGGGCGCCCGTCACCAAGCCCCGCAGGCTGTGCACAGCCAAAATTTGGGGCCAAACGGAGACGGTCGACTGAAACTCGAAAAATCCGTGGGCTAACATACACCGAAATTCGAGAAAATCGTAAATTTGCATTTGTTCGAAAAATAGTGATGCCGATCAAACGAAATGATAGGGCGCCCGTCACCAGGCCCCGCAGGCTGCGCACAGCCAAAATTTGGGGCCAAACGGAGGCGGTCGATCAAATCTCCAAAAATCCGTGGGCTAACATACACCGAAAATCAAGAAAATCGTAAATTCTCATTTATGCAAAAAATAGTGATGCCGATCAAACAAAATGACAGGGCGCCCATCACCAGGCCCCGCAGGCTGCGCACAGCCAAAATTTGGGGCCGAATGGAGGCGGTCGATCAAATCTCCAGAAATCCGTGGGCTAACATTCACCGAAAATCGAGAAAATCGTAAATTGTCATTTATTCCAAAAACAGTGATGCCGATCAAACGAAATGATAGGGCTCCCGTCACCAAGAACCGCAGGCTGTGCATAGCCAAAATTTGGGGCCAAACGGAGACGGTCGACTGAAACTCGAAAAATCCGTGGGCTAACATACACCGAAATTCGAGAAAATCGTAAATTTGCATTTGTTCGAAAAATAGTGATGCCGATCAAACAAAATGATAATGCGCCCGTCACCAAGCCCTGCATGCTGCGCACAGCCAAAATTTGGGGCCAAACGGAGGCGGTCGATCAAATCTCCAGAAATCTGTGGGCTAACATACACTGAAAATCGAGAAAATCATAAATTCTCATTTATGCGAAAAATAGTGATGCCGATCAAACAAAATGATAGGGCGCCCGTCACCAGGCCCCCCAGGCTGCGCACAGCCAAAATTTGGGGCCAAACGGAGGCGATCGATCAAATCTCCATAAATCCGTGGGATAACATTCACCGAAAATCCCGAAAATCATAAATTGTCATTTATTCCAAAAATAGTGATGCCGATAAAACAAAATGATAGGGCACCCATCACCAAGCCCCGCAGGCTGCGCACAGCCAAAATTTGGGGCCGAACGGAGGCGGTCGACTGAATCTCGAAAAATCCGTGGGCTAACATACACCGAAAATCGAGAAAATCATAAATTCTCATTTGTTCGAAAAATAGTGATGCCGCTCAAATGAAATGACAGGGCGCCCGTCACCAGGCCCCGCAGGCTACGCACAGCCAAAATTTGGGTCCAAACGGAGGCGGTCGATCAAATCTCCAAAAATCCGTGGGCTAACATACACCGAAAATCGAGAAAATCGTAAATTCTCATTTATGCGAAAAATAGTGATGCCGATCAAACGAAATGATAGGGCGCCCGTCACCAGGCCCTGCAGGCTGCGCACAGCCAAAATTTGGGGCCAAACGGAGGCGGTCGATCAAATCTCCAAAAATCCGTGGGCTAACATACACCGAAAATCGAGAAAATCATAAAATCTTATTTATGCTAAAAATAGTGATGCCGATCAAACGAAATGATAGGGCGCCCGTCACCAGGCCCCGCAGGCTGCGCACACCCAAAATTTGGGGCCGAACGAAGGCGGTCGATCAAATATCCAGAAATCCCTGGGCTAACACGCACTGAAAAGTTTGAAAGTTAGCAACATAGGAGCACTATACTAGTGTCGACAGGCCGGCCGACATCGGATGTCACATGCTAACCTATGTCGAGACCCAACGCCCTTCGATGAATGCCCAGCGATAGAAAATTTAAACTAAAACACCTATGCTTATCCTTATGATATAAAAAAAATCCTAGAGATTAGTGGTGGTAGTGCTGGCCTACCATGGTCGCTTGCCATGGTGGTGTCGGTTGTGGTGGGTCGTTAGGACCAGTTTTTAAATTAAAATTGTCAACCATATTGGGAAATATGTTGAAATGAGTGCGATAGAGACATATTTTGGAAAAATGGCTCGGTCAAACCGCCTTTCGGCCGTTTGTCGAGATAGATCTCGAAAAAATACACAAAATGAAAAAAAAAATCGCGTAAAACGGATAATCCAGCCCAAAGTTATGATCATTTATATAATATGCCTCTAATAAACTATTTTTCCATCGATTATATTACAGTTTTAACAACATTATGTAAGATCTCATCAAAAGACTTGCATCTCGGCAGTTCTTATTTTGTTAATAAAGAGCTAACACACACCAAAAATCGCGAAAATCGTAAATTCTCATTTATGCAAAAAATAGTGATGCCGATCAAACGAAATGATAGGACTATCTAAATTCTGATTTCTTTTTATACTATACTGATTCTTTACTGATTACCGTAATGAATTGATTTAAAACCGAAGTGGGGCTTATATATAATAGAAACAATAAATCGCATTCAGGGAATTCGACTTATAAGTCGCATTTCAAAAATGCGATTTATAAGTCGCATTTTCGGAATGCGATTTATAAGTCGCATTCCTGGAATGCGTTTTATAAGTCGTATTTTGCCTTGCAACGCGCCGACTTTCCGCCTTTCCGATCTTTCCCCGTGCCTTTTTCTAGCATGTATGTATTTCAAATACTCTTAACCAACACGCGAATAGGCCATCTATATGCTAGAAATTTATGGGGTGTAACAACGGATCAAACGAAATGATAATGCGCCCGTCACCAGGCCCCGCAGGCTGCGCACAGCCAAAATTTGGGGCCAAACGGAGGCGGTCGACTGAAACTCGAAAAATCCGTGGGCTAACATACACCGAAAATCGAGAAAATCGTAAATTTTCATTTGTTCGAAAAATAGTGATGCCGATCAAATGAAATGACAGGGCGCCCGTCACCAGGCCCCGCAGGCTGCGCACAGCCAAAATTTAGGGCCAAACAGAGGCGGTCGATCAAATCTCCAAAAATCTGTGGCCTAACATACACCGAAAATCAAGAAAATCATAAATTCTCATTTATGCGAAAAATAGTGATGCCGATCAAACAAAATGACAGGGCGCCCGTCACCAGGCCCCGCGGGCTGCGCACAGCCAAAATTTGGGGCCGAACGGAGGCGGTCGATCAAATCTCCAGAAATCCGTGGGCTAACATTCACCGAAAATCGAGAAAATTGTAAATTGTCATTTATTCATAAAATAGTGATGCCGATCAAACGAAATGATAGGGCGCCCGTCACCAAGCCCCGCAGGCTGTGCACAGCGAAAATTTGGGGCCAAACGGAGACGGTCAACTGAAACTCGAAGAATCTGTGGGCTAACATACACCGAAATTCGAGAAAATCGTAAATTTGCATTTGTTCAAAAAATAGTGATGCCGATCAAACGAAATGATAATGCGCCCGTCACCAGGCCCTACAGGCTACGCACAGCCAAAATTTGGGGCCAAACGGAGGCGGTCGATCAAATCTCCAGAAATCCGTGGGCTAACATACACCGAAAATCGAGAAAATCATAAATTCTCATTTATGCGAAAAATAGTGACGCCGATCAAACAAAATGACAGGGCGCCCGTCATCAGGCCCCGCAGGCTGCGCACAGCCAAAATTTGGGGCCGAACGGAGGCGGTCGATCAAATCTCCAGAAATCCGTGGGATAACATTCACCGAAAATCCCGAAAATCATAAATTGTCATTTATTCCAAAAATAGTGATGCCGATAAAACGAAATGATAGGGCACCAATCACCAAGCCCCGCAGGCTGCGCACAGCCAAAATTTGGGGCCGAACAGAGGCGGTCGACTGAATCTCGAAAAATCCGTGGGCTAACATACACCGAAAATCGAGAAAATCGTAAATTTTCATTTGTTCGAAAAATAGTGATGCCGATCAAACGAAATGACAGGGCGCCCGTAACCAGGCCCCGCAGGCTGCGCACAGCCAAAATTTGAGGCCAAACGGAGGCGGTCGATCAAATCTCCAAAAATCCGTGGGCTAACATACACCGAAAATCAAGAAAATCGTAAATTCTCATTTATGCGAAAAATAGTGATGCCGATCAAACAAAATGACAGGGCGCCCATCACCAGGCCCCGCGGGCTGCGCACAGCCAAAATTTGGGGCCGAACGGAGGCGGTCGATCAAATCTCCAGAAATCCGTGGGCTAACATTCACCGAAAATTGAGAAAATCGTAAATTGTCATTTATTCCAAAAATAGTGATGCCGATCAAACGAAATGATAGGGCGCCCGTCACCAAGCCCCACAGGCTGTGCACAGCCAAAATTTGGGGCCAAACGGAGATGGTCGACTGAAACTCGAAAAATCTGTGGGCTAACATACACCGAAATTCGAGAAAATCGTAAATTTGCATTTTTTCGAAAAATAGTGATGCCGATCAAACGAAATGATAATGCGCCCGTCAGTAGGCCCCGCAGGCTGCGCACAGCCAAAATTTGGGGCCAAACGGAGGCGGTCGATCAAATCTCCAGAAATCCGTGGGCTAACATACACCGAAAATTGAGAAAATCGTAAATTTTCATTTGTTCGAAAAATAGTGATGCCGATCAAACGAAATGATAGGGCACCCGTCACCAGGCCCCGCAGGCTGCGTACAGCCAAAATTTGGGGCCAAACGGAGGCGGTCGATCAAATCTCCCAAAATCCGTGGGCTAACATACACCGAAAATCGAGAAAATTGTAAATTGTCATTTATTCCAAAAATAGTGATGCCGATCAAACGAAATGATAGGGCGCCCGTCACCAAGCCCCGCAGGCTGTGAACAGCCAAAATTTGGGGCCAAACGGAGACGGTCGACTGAAACTCGAAAAATCCGTGGGCTAACATACACCGAAATTCGAGAAAATCGTAAATTTGCATTTATTCGAAAAATAGTGATGCCGATCAAACGAAATGATAATGCGCCCGTCACCAGGCCCTGCAGGCTGCGCACAGCCAAAATTTGGGGCCAAACGGAGGCGGTCGATCAAATCTCCAGAAATCCGTGGGCTAACATACACTGAAAATCGAGAAAATCATAAATTCTCATTTATGCGAAAAATAGTGATGCCGATCAAACAAAATGATAGGGTGCCCGTCACCAGGCCCCGCAGGCTGCGCACAGCCAAAATTTGGGGCCGAACGGAGGCGGTCGATCAAATCTCCAGAAATCCGTGGGATAACATTCACCGAAAATCCCGAAAATCATAAATTGTCATTTATTCCAAAAATAGTGATGCCGATAAAACGAAATGATAGGGCGCCCATCACCAAGCCCCGCAGGCTGCGCACAGCCAAAATTTGGGGCCGAACGGAGGCGGTCGACTAAATCTCAAAAAATCCGTGGGCTAACATACACCGAAAATCGAGAAAATCGTAAATTCTCATTTGTTCGAAAAATAGTGATGCCGATCAAACGAAATGACAGGGCGCCCGTCACCAGGCCCCGCAGGCTACGCACAGTCAAAATTTGGGTCCAAACGGAGGCGGTCGATCAAATCTCCAAAAATCTGTGGGCTAACATACACCGAAAATCGAGAAAATCGTAAATTCTCATTTATGCGAAAAATAGTGATGCCGATCAAACGAAATGATAGGGCGCCCGTCACCAGGCCCTGCAGGCTGCGCACAGCCAAAATTTGGGGCCAAACGGAGGCGGTCGATCAAATCTCCAAAAATCCATGGGCTAACATACACCGAAAATCGAGAAAATCATAAAATCTCATTTATGCGAAAAATAGTGATGCCGATCAAACGAAATGATAGGGCGCCCGTCACCAGGCCCCGCATTTTAGTCAAAATTTGGGTCCAAACGGAGGCGGTCGATCAAATCTCCAAAAATCCGTGGGCTAACATACACCAAAAATTGAGAAAATCGTAAATTCTCATTTATGCGAAAAATAGTGATGCCGATCAAACGAAATGATAGGGCGCCCGTCACCAGGCCCCGCAGGCTGCGCACACCCAAAATTTGGGGCCGAACGGAGGCGATCGATCAAATATCCAGAAATCCCTGGGCTAACACGCACTGAAAAGTTTGAAAGTTAGCAACATAGGAGCACTATACTAGTGTCGACAGGCCGGCCGACATCGGATGTCACATGCTAACCTATGTCGAGACCCAACGCCCTTCGATGAATGCCCAGCGATAGAAAATTTAAACTAAAACACCTATGCTTATCCTTAATAAAGAGCTAACACACACCAAAAATCGCAAAAATCGTAAATTCTCGTTTATGCAAAAAATAGTGATGCCGATCAAACGAAATGATTGGACTATCTAAATTCTGATTTCTTTCTATAGTATACTGATTCTTTACTGATTACCGTAATGAATTGATTTAAAACCGAAGTGGGGCTTATATATAATAGAAACAATAAATCGCATTCAGCGAATGCGACTTATAAGTCGCATTTCAGGAATGCGATTTATAAGTCGCATTTTCAGAATGCGATTTATAAGTCGTATTTTGCCTTGCAACGCGTCGACTTTCCGCCTTTCCGATCTTTCCCCGTGCCTTTTTCTAGCATGTATGTATTTCAAATACTCTTAACCAACACGCGAATAGGCCATCTATATGCTAGAAATTTATGGGGTGTAACAGCGGATCAAACGAAATGATAATGCGCCCGTCACCAGGCCCCGCAGGCTGCGCACAGCCAAAATTTGGGGCCAAACGGAGGCGGTCGACTGAAACTCGAAAAATCCGTGGGCTAACATACACCGAAAATCGAGAAAATTGTAAAATTTTATTTGTTCGAAAAATAGTGATGCCGATCAAACGAAATGACAGGGCGCCCGTCACCAGGCCCCGCAGGCTGCGCACAGCCAAAATTTGGGGCCAAACGGAGGCGGTCGATCAAATCTCCAAAAATCCGTGGGCTAACATACACCGAAAATCAAGAAAATCGTAAATTCTCATTTTCGCGAAAAATAGTGATGCCGATCAAACAAAATGACAGGGTGCCCGTCACCAGGCCCCGCGGGCTGCGCACAGCCAAAATTTGGGGCCGAACGGAGGCGGTTGATCAAATCTCCAGAAATCCGTGGGCTAACATTCACCGAAAATCGAGAAAATCGTAAATTGTCATTTATTCCAAAAATAGTGATGCCGATCAAACGAAATGATAGGGCGCCCGTCACCAAGCCCCGCAGGCTGTGCACAGCGAAAATTTGGGGCCAAACGGAGACGGTCGACTGAAACTCGAAAAATCCGTGGGGTAACATACACCGAAATTCGAGAAAATCGTAAATTTGCATTTGTGCGAAAAATAGTGACGCCGATCAAACAAAATGATAGGGCACCCGTCATCAGGCCCCGCAGGCTGCGCACAGCCAAAATTTGGGGCCGAACGGAGGCGGTCGATCAAATCTCCAGAAATCCGTGGGATAACATTCACCGAAAATCCCGAAAATCATAAATTGTCATTTATTCCAAAAATAGTGATGCCGATAAAACGAAATGATAGGGCGTCCATCACCAAGCCCCGCAGGATGCGCACAGCCAAAATTTGGGGCCGAACGGAGGCGGTCGACTAAATCTCGAAAAATCCGTGGGCTAACATACACCAAAAATCGAGAAAATCGTAAATTCTCATTTGTTCGAAAAATAGTGATGCCGATCAAATGAAATGACAGGGCGCCCGTCACCAGGCCCCGCATTTTAGTCAAAATTTGGGTCCAAACGGAGGCGGTCGATCAAATCTCCAAAAATCCGTGGGCTAACATACACCGAAAATTGAGAAAATCGTAAATTCTCATTTATGCGAAAAATAGTGATGCCGATCAAACGAAATGATAGGGCGCCCGTCACCAGGCCCTGCAGGCTGCGCACAGCCAAAATTTGTTGCCAAACGGAGGCGATCGATCAAATCTCCAAAAATCCGTGGGCTAACATACACCGAAAATCGAGAAAATCGTAAAATCTCATTTATGCGAAAAATAGTGATGCCGATCAAACGAAATGATAGGGCGCCCGTCACCAGGCCCCGCAGGCTGCGCACAGCCAAAATTTGGGGCCGAACGAAGGCGGTCGATCAAATATCCAGAAATCCCTGGGCTAACACGCACTGAAAAGTTTGAAAGTTAGCAACATAGGAGCACTATACTAGTGTCGACAGGCCGGCCGACATCGGATGTCACATGCTAACCTATGTCGAGACCCAACGCCCTTCGATGAATGCCCAGCGATAGAAAATTTAAACTAAAACACCTATGCTTATCCTTATGATATAAAAAAAATCCTAGAGATTAGTGGTGGTAGTGCTGGCCTACCATGGTCGCTTGCCATGGTGGTGTCGGTTGTGGTGGGTCGTTAGGACCAGTTTTTAAATTAAAATTGTCACCCATATTGGGAAATATGTTGAAATGAGTGCGATAGAGGCATATTTTAGAAAAATGGCTCGGCCAAACCGCCTTTCGGCGGTTTGTCGAGATAGATCTCGAAAAAATACACAAAATGAAAAAAAAATCGCGTAAAACGGATAATCCAGCCCAAAGTTATGATCATTTATATAATATGCCTCTAATAAACTATTTTTCCGTCGATTATATTACAGTTTTAACAACATTATGTAAGATCTCATCAAAAGACTTGCATCTCGGCAGTTCTTATTTTGTTAATAAAGAGCTAACACATACCAAAAATTGCGAAAATCGTAAATTCTCATTTATGCGAAAAATAGTGATGCCGATCAAACGAAATGATAGGGCGCCCGTCACCAGGCCCTGCAGGCTGCGCACAGCCAAAATTTGGGGCCAAACGGAGACGGTCGATCACATCTCCAAAAATCCGTGGGCTAACATACACCGAAAATTGAGAAAATTGTAAATTATCATTTGTTTGAAAAATAGTGATGCCGATCAAAAGAAATGACAGGGCGCCCATTACCAGGCCACGCAGGCTCCGCACAGCAAAAATTTGAGGCCAAACGGAGACGGTCGATCACATCTCCAAAAATTCGTGGGCTAACATACACCGAAAACCGAGAAAATCGTAAATTGTCATTTATGCGAAAAATAGTGATGCCCATCAAACGAGTTGATAGGGCGCCCGTCACCAGGCCCCGCAGGCTGCGCACGGCCAAAATTTGGGGGCGAACGGAGGCGGTCGATCGAATCTCCAGAAATCCGTGGGCTAACATTCACCAAAAACCGAGAAAATCGTAAATTGTCATTTGTTTGAAAAATAGTGATGCCGATCAAACGAAATAACAGGGCGCCCATTACCAGGCCACGCAGGCTCCGCACAGCAAAAATTTGAGGCCAAACGGAGACGGTCGATCACATCTCCAAAAATTCGTGGGCTAACATACACCGAAAACCGAGAAAATCGTAAATTGTCATTTATGCGAAAAATAGTGATGCCCATCAAACGAGTTGATAGGGCGCCCGTCACCAGGCCCCGCAGGCTGCGCACGGCCAAAATTTGGGGGCGAACGGAGGCGGTCGATCGAATCTCCAGAAATCCGTGGGCTAACATTCACCAAAAACCGAGAAAATCGTAAATTGTCATTTACGCAAAAAATAGTGATGCCGATCAAACGAATTGATAGAGCGCCCGTCACTAGGCCCCGCAGGCTGCGCACAGCCAAAATTTGGGGCCAAACGGAGACGGTCGATCACATCTCCAAAAATCCGTGGGCAAACATACACCGAAAATCGAGAAAATCGTAAATTGTCATTTGCTTGAAAAATAGTGATGCCGATCAAACGAAATGACAAGGCGCCCGTCACCAGGCCCCGCAGGCTTCGCACAGCCAAAATTTGGGGCCGAACGGAGGCGGTCGATCGAATCACAAAAAATCTATGGGCTAACATACACCGAAAACCGAGAAAATCGTAAATTATCATTTCTGCAAAAAATAGTGATGCCGATCAATAGAAATGATAGGGCGCCCGTCACCAGGCCCCGCAGGCTGCGCACAGCCAAAATTTGGGGCCGAACGGAGGCGGTCGATTGAATCTCGAAAAATCCGTATGCTAACACACACCGAAAATCGAGAAAATCATAAATTCTCATTTATGCGAAAAATAGTGATGCCGATCAAACGAAATGATAGGGCGCCCGTCACCAGGCCCTGCAGGCTACGCACAGCCATAATTTGGGGCCAAACGGAGACGGTCGATCACATCTCCAAAAATCCGTGGGCTAACATACACCGAAAATCGAGAAAATCGCAAATTGTCTTTGTTTGAAAAATTGTGATGCCGATCAAAAGAAATGACAGGGCGCCCGTCACCAGGCCCCGCAGGCTGCGCACAGCCAAAATTTGGGGGCAAACGGAGACGGTCGATCACATCTCCAAAAATCCGTGGGCTAACATACACCGAAAATCGAGAAAATCGTAAATTGTCATTTGTTTGAAAAATAGTGATGCCGATCAAACGAAATGACAGGGCGCCCGTTACCAGGCCCCGCAGGCTGCGCACAGCAAAAATTTAAGGCCAAACGGAGACGGTCGATCACATCTCCAAAAATCCGTGGGCTAATATACACCGAAAACCGAGAAAAATTGTAAATTGTCATTTATGCGAAAAATAGTGATGCCCATCAAACGAGTTGATAGGGCGCCCGTCACCAGGCCCCGCAGGCTGCGCACGACCAAAATTTGGGGGCGAACGGAGGCGGTCGATCGAATCTCCAGAAATCCGTGGGCTAACATTCACCAAAAATCGAGAAAATCGTAAATTTTCATTTATGCAAAAAAATAGTGATGCCGATCGAATGAAATGATAGGGCGCCCGTCACTAGGCCCCGCAGGCTGCGCACAGCCAAAATTTGGGGCCAAACGGAGACGGTCGATCACATCTCCAAAAATCCGTGGGCTAACATACACCGAAAATCAAGAAAATCGTAAATTGTCATTTGTTTGAAAAATAGTGATGCCGATCAAAAGAAATGACAGGGCGCCCGTCACCAGGCCCCGCAGGCTTCGCACAGCCAAAATTTGGGCCGAACGGAGGCGGTCGATCGAATCACGAAAAATCTGTGGGCTAACATACACCGAAAACCGAGAAAATCGTAAATTGTCATTTCTGCAAAAAATAGTGATGCCGATCAAAAGAAATGACAGGGCGCCCGTCACCAGGCCCCGCAGGCTGCGCACAGCCAAAATTTGGGGCCGAACGGAGGCGGTCGATTGAATCTCGAAAAATCCGTGTGCTAACATACACCGAAAATCGAGAAAATCATAAATTCTCATTTATGCGAAAAATATTGATGCCGATCAAACGAAATGATAGGGCGCCCGTCACCAGGCCCTGCAGGCTGCGCATAGCCAAAATTTGGGGCCAAACGGAGACGGTCGATCACATCTCCAAAAATCCATGGGCTAACATACACCGAAAATCGAGAAAATCGTAAATTGTCTTTGTTTGAAAAATAGTGATGCTAATCAAAAGAAATGACAGGGCGCCCGTCACCAGGCCCCGCAGGCTGCGCACAGCCAAAATTTGGGGGCAAACGGAGACGGTCGATCACATCTCCAAAAATCCGTGGGCTAACATACACCGAAAATCGAGAAAATCGTAAATTGTCATTTCTGCAAAAAATAGTGATGCCGATCAAAAGAAATGACAGGGCGCCCGTCACCAGGCCCCGCAGGCTGCGCACAACCAAAATTTGGGGCCGAACGGAGGCGGTCGATTGAATCTCGAAAAATCCGTGTGCTAACATACACCAAAAATCGAGAAAATCATAAATTCTCATTTATGCGAAAAATATTGATGCCGATCAAACGAAATGATAGGGCGCCCGTCACCAGGCCCTGCAGGCTGCGCATAGCCAAAATTTGGGGCCAAACGGAGACGGTCGATCACATCTCCAAAAATCCATGGGCTAACATACACCGAAAATCGAGAAAATCGTAAATTGTCTTTGTTTGAAAAATAGTGATGCTAATCAAAAGAAATGACAGGGCGCCCGTCACCAGGCCCCGCAGGCTGCGCACAGCCAAAATTTGGGGGCAAACGGAGACGGTCGATCACATCTCCAAAAATCCGTGGGGTAACATACACCGAAAATCGAGAAAATCGTAAATTGTCATTTGTTTGAAAAATAGTGATGCCGATCAAACGAAATGACAGGGCGCCCGTTACCAGGCCCCGCAGGCTGCGCACAGCAAAAATTTCAGGCCAAACGGAGACGGTCGATCACATCTCCAAAAATCCGTGGGCTAACATACACCGAAAACCGAGAAAATCGTAAATTGTCATTTATGCGAAAAATAGTGATGCCCATCAAACGAGTTGATAGGGCGCCCGTCACCAGGCCCCGCAGGCTGCGCACGACCAAAATTTGGGGGCGAACGGAGGCGGTCGATCGAATCTCCAGAAATCCGTGGGCTAACATTCACCGAAAATCGAGAAAATCGTAAATTTTCATTTATGCAAAAAATAGTGATCCCGATCGAATGAAATGATAGGGCGCCCGTCACTAGGCCCCGCAGGCTGCGCACAGCCAAAATTTGGGGCCAAACGGAGACGGTCGATCACATCTCCAAAAATCAGTGGCCTAACATACACCGAAAATCGAGAAAATCGTAAATTGTCATTTGTTTGAAAAATAGTGATGCCGATCAAAAGAAATGACAGGGCGCCCGTCACAAGGCCCCGCAGGCTACGCACAGCCAAAATTTGGGCCGAACGGAGGCGGTCGATCGAATCACGAAAAATCCGTGGGCTAACATACACTGAAAACCGAGAAAATCGTAAATTGTCATTTCTGCAAAAAATAGTGATGCCGATCAAAAGAAATGACAGGGCGCCCGTCACCAGGCCCCGCAGGCTGCGCACAGCCAAAATTTGGGGCCGAACGGAGGCGGTCGATTGAATCTCGAAAAATCCGTGTGCTAACATACACCGAAAATCGAGAAAATCATAAATTCTCATTTATGCGAAAAATAGTGATGCCGATCAAACGAAATGATAGGGCGCCCGTCACCAGGCCCTGCAGGCTGCGCACAACCAAAATTTGGGGCCAAACGGAGACGGTCGATCACATCTCCAAAAATCCGTGGGCTAACATACACCGAAAATCGAGAAAATCGTAAATTGTCTTTGTTTGAAAAATAGTGATGCCAATCAAAAGAAATGACAGGGCGCCCGTCACCAGGCCCCGTAGGCTGCGCACAGCCAAAATTTGGGGGCAAACGGAGACGGTCGATCACATCTCCAAAAATCCGTGGGCTAACATACACCGAAAATCGAGAAAATCGTAAATTGTCATTTGTTTGAAAAATAGTGATGCCGATCAAACGAAATGACAGGGCGCCCGTTACCAGGCCCCGCAGGCTGCGCACAACAAAAATTTCAGGCCAAATGGAGACGGTCGATCACATCTCCAAAAATCCGTGGGCTAACATACACCGAAAACCGAGAAAATCGTAAATTGTCATTTATGCGAAAAATAGTGATGCCCATCAAACGAGTTGATAGGGCGCCCGTCACCAGGCCCCGCAGGCTGCGCACGACCAAAATTTGGGGGCGAACGGAGGCGGTCGATCGAATCTCCAGAAATCCGTGGGCTAACATTCACCGAAAATCGAGAAAATCGTAAATTTTCATTTATGCAAAAAATAGTGATGCCGATCGAATGAAATGATAGGGCGCCCGTCACTAGGCCCCACAGGCTGCGCACAGCCAAAATTTGGGGCCAAACGGAGACGGTCGATCACATCTCCAAAAATCCGTGGGCTAACATACACCGAAAATCGAGAAAATCGTAAATTGTCATTTGTTTGAAAAATAGTGATGCCGATCAAAAGAAATGACAGGGCGCCCGTCACCAGGCCCCGCAGGCTGCGCACAGCCAAAATTTGGGGCCGAACGGAGGCGGTCGATCGAATCTCGAAAAATCCGTGGGCTAACATTCACCGAAAACCGAGAAAATCGTAAATTGTCATTTCTGCAAAAAATAGTGATGCCGATCAAAAGAAATGACAGGGCGCCCGTCACCAGGCCTCGCAGGCTGCGCACAGCCAAAATTTGGGGCCGAACGGAGGCGGTCGATTGAATCTCGAAAAATCCGTGTGCTAACATACACCGAAAATCGAGAAAATCGTAAATTCTCATTTATGCGAAAAATAGTGATGCCGATCAAACGAAATGATAGGGCGCCCGTCACCAGGCCCCGCGGGCTGTGCACAGCCAAAATTTGGGGCCGAACGGAGGCGGTCGATCAAATATCCAGAAATCCCTGGGCTAACACGCACTGAAAAGTTTGAAAGTTAGCAACATAGGCGCACTATGCTAGTCTCGACAGACCGGACGACATCAGATGTCACATGCTAACCTATGTCGAGACCCAACGCCCATCGATGAATGCCCAGCGATAGAAAATTTAAACTAAAACACCTATGCTTATCCTTATGATATAAATAAAATCCAAGAGATTAGTGGTGGTAGTGCTGGCCTACCATGGTCGCTTGCCATGGTGGTGTCGGTTGTGGTGGGTCGTTAGGACCAGTTTTTAAATTAAAATTGTCAACCATATCGGGAAATATGTTGAAATGAGTGCGATAGAGGCATATTTTAGAAAAATGGCTCGGCCAAACCGCCTTTCGGCAGTTTGTCGAGATAGATCTCGAAAAAATACACAAAATGAAAAAAAATCGCGTAAAACGGATAATCCAGCCCAAAGTTATGATTATTTATATAATATGCCTCTAATAAACTATTTTTCCGTCGATTATATTACAGTTTTAACAACATTATGTAAGATCTCATCAAAAGACTTGCATCTCGGCAGTTCTTATTTTGTTAATAAAGAGCTAACACATACCAAAAATCGCGAAAATCGTAAATTCTCGTTTATGCAAAAAATAGTTATGCCGATCAAACGAAATGATAGGACTATCTAAATTCTGATCACTTTCTGTACTATACTGATTCCTTACTGATTACCGTAATGAATTGATTTAAAACCGAAGTGGGGCTTATTTATAAGTCGCATTTCAGGAATGTGATTTATAAGTCGCATTCCTGGAATGCGTTTTATAAGTCGCATTTTGCCTTGCGACGCGCCGACTTGCCGGTTGTCCAATCTTTCTCCGTGCCTTTTTCTAGCATGTATGTATTTCAAATACTCTTAACCAACACGCGAATAGGCCATCTATATGCTAGAAATTTACGAGGTGTAACAGCGGATCAAACGAAATGATAGGGCGCCCGTCACCAGGCCCCGCACAGCAAAAATTTGAGGCCAAACGGAGACGGTCGATCACATCTCCAAATATCCGTGGGCTAACATACACCGAAAACCGAGAAAATCTTAAATTGTCATTTATGCGAAAAATAGTGATGCCCATCAAACGAGTTGATAGGGCGCCCGTCACCAGGCCCCGCAGGCTGCGCACGGCCAAAATTTGGGGGCGAACGGAGGCGGTCGATCAAATCTTCAGAAATCCGTGGGCTAACATTCACCGAAAACCGAGAAAATCATAAATTGTCATTTACGCAAAAAATAGTGATGCCGATCAAACGAATTGATAGAGCGCCCGTCACTAGGCCCCGCAGGCTGCGCACAGCCAAAATTTGGGGCCAAACGGAGACGGTCGATCACATCTCCAAAAATCTGTGGGCAAACATACACCGAAAATCGAGAAAATCGTAAATTGTCATTTGCTTGAAAAATAGTGATGCCGATCAAACGAAATGACAAGGCGCCCGTCACCAGGCCCCGCAGGCTTCGCACAGCTAAAATTTGGGGCCGAACGGAGGCGGTCGATCGAATCACGAAAAATCCGTGGGCTAACATACACCGAAAACCGGGAAAATCGTAAATTGTCATTTCTGCAAAAAATAGTGATGCCGATCAAAAGAAATGACAGGGCGCCCGTCACCAGGCCCCGCAGGTAGCGCACAGCCAAAATTTGGGGCCGAACGGAGGCGGTCGATTGAATCTCGAAAAATCCGTGTGCTAACATACACCGAAAATCGAGAAAATCATAAATTCTCATTTATGCGAAAAATAGTGATGCCGATCAAACGAAATGATAGGGCGCCCGTAACCAGGCCCTGCAGGCTACGCACAGCCAAAATTTGGGGCCAAACGGAGACGGTCGATCACATCTCCAAAAATCCGTGGGCTAACATACACCGAAAATCGAGAAAAATCGTAAATTGTCTTTGTTTGAAAAATAGTGATGCCGATCAAAAGAAATGACAGGGCGCCCGTCACCAGGCCTCGCAGGCTACGCACAGCCAAAATTTGGGGGCAAACGGAGACGGTCGATCACATCTCCAAAAATCCGTGGGCTAACATACACCGAAAATTGAGAAAATCGTAAATTGTCATTTGTTTGAAAAATAGTGATGCCGATCAAACGAAATGACAGGGCGCCCGTTACCAGGCCCCGCAGGCTGCGCACAGCAAAAATTTCAGGCCAAACGGAGACGGTCGATCACATCTCCAAAAATCCGTGGGCTAACATACACCGAAAACTGAGAAAATCGAAAATTGTCATTTATGCGAAAAATAGTGATGCCCATCAAACGAGTTGATAGGGCGCCCGTCACCAGGCCCCGCAGGCTGCGCACGACCAAACTTTGGGGGCGAACGGAGGCGGTCGATCGAATCTCCAGAAATCCGTGGGCTAACATTCACCGAAAATCGAGAAAATCGTAAATTTTCATTTATGCAAAAAATAGTGATGCCGATCGAATGAAATGATAGGGCGCCCGTCACTAGGCCCCGCAGGCCGCGCACAGCCAAAATTTGGGGCCAAACGGAGACGGTCGATCACATCTCCAAAAATCCGTGGGCTAACATACACCGAAAATCGAGAAAATCGTAAATTGTCATTTGTTTGAAAAATAGTGATGCCGATCAAAAGAAATGACAGGGCGCCCGTCTCCAGGCCCCGCAGGCTGCGCACAGCCAAAATTTGGGGCCGAACGGAGGCGGTCGAATGAATCTCGAAAAATCCGTGGGCTAACATTCACCGAAAACCGAGAAAATCGTAAATTGTCATTTCTGCAAAAAATAGTGATGCCGATCAAAAGAAATGACAGGGCGTCCGTCACCAGGCCCCGCAGGCTGCGCACAGCCAAAATTTGGGGCCGAACGGAGGCGGTCGATTGAATCTCGAAAAATACGTGTGCTAACATACACCGAAAATCGAGAAAATCGTAAATTCTCATTTATGCAAAAAATAGTGATGCCGATCAAACGAAATGATAGGGCGCCCGTCACCAGGCTCCGCGGGCTGTGCACAGCCAAAATTTGGGGCCGAACGGAGGCGGTCGATCAAATATCCAGAAATCCCTGGGCTAACACGCACTGAAAAGTTTGAAAGTTAGCAACATAGGCGCACTATGCTAGTCTCGACAGACCGGACGACATCGGATGTCACATGCTAACCTATGTCGAGACCCAACGCCCATCGATGAATGCCCAGCGATAGAAAATTTAAACTAAAACACCTATGCTTATCCTTATGATATAAATAAAATCCTAGAGATTAGAGGTGGTAGTGCTGGCCTACCATGGTCGCTTGCCATGGTGGTGTCGGTTGTGGTGGGTCATTAGGACCAGTTTTTAAGTTAAAATTGTCACCCATATCGGGAAATATGTTGAAATGAGTGCGATAGAGGCATATTTTAGAAAAATGGCTCGGCCAAACTGCCTTTCGGCAGTTTGTCGAGATAGATCTCGAAAAAATACACAAAATGAAAAAAAATCGCGTAAAACGGATAATCCAGCCCAAAGTTATGATCATTTATATAATATGCCTCTAATAAACTATTTTTCCGTCGATTATATTACAGTTTTAACAACATTATGTAAGATCTCATCAAAAGACTTGCATCTCGGCAGTTCTTATTTTGTTAATAAAGAGCTAACACATACCAAAAATCGCGAAAATCGTAAATTCTCGTTTATGCAAAAAATAGTGATGCCGATCAAACGAAATGATAGGACTATCTAAATTCTGATCACTTTCTGTACTATACTGATTCCTTACTGATTACCGTAATGAATTGATTTAAAACGGAAGTGGGGCTTATATATAATAGAAACAATAAATCGCATTCAGTGAATGCGACTTATAAGTCGCATTTCAGGCATGCGATTTATAAGTCGCATTTCAGGAATGCGATTTATAAGTCGCATTCCTGGAATGCGTTTTATAAGTCGCATTTTGCCTTGCGACGCGCCGACTTGCCGGTTGTCCAATCTTTCCCCGCGCCTTTTTCTAGCATGTATGTATTTCAAATACTCTTAACCAACACGCGAATAGGCCATCTATATGCTAGAAATTTACGGGGTGTAACAGCGGATCAAACGAAATGATAGGGCGCCCGTCACCAGGCCCCGCACAGCAAAAATTTGAGGCCAAACGGAGACGGTCGATCACATCTCCAAATATCCGTGGGCTAACATACACCGAAAACCGAGAAAATCGTAAATTGTCATTTATGCGAAAAATAGTGATGCCCATCAAACGAGTTGATAGGGCGCCCGTCACCAGGCCCCGCAGGCTGCGCACGGCCAAAATTTGGGGGCGAACGGAGGCGGTCGATCAAATCTTCAGAAATTCGTGGGCTAACATTCACCGAAAATTGAGAAAATCGTAAATTTTCATTTATGCAAAAAATAGTGATGCCGATCGAAAGAAATGATAGGGCGCCCGTCACTAGGCCCCGCAGGCTGCGCACAGCCAAAATTTGGGGCCAAACGGAGACGGTCGATCACATCTCCAAAAATCCGTGGGCAAACATACACCGAAAATCGAGAAAATCGTAAATTGTCATTTGCTTGAAAAATAGTGATGCCGATCAAACGAAATGACAAGGCGCCCGTCACCAGGCCCCGCAGGCTTCGCACAGCCAAAATTTGGGGCCGAACGGAGGCGGTCGATCGAATCACGAAAAATCCGTGGGCTAACATACATCGAAAACCGAGAAAATCGTAAATTGTCATTTCTGCAAAAAATAGTGATGCCGATCAAAAGAAATGACAGGGCGCCCGTCACCAGGCCTCGCAGGCTGCGCACAGCCAAAATTTGGGGCCGAACGGAGGCGGTCGATTGAATCTCAAAAAATCCGTGTGCTAACATACACCGAAAATCGAGAAAATCATAAATTCTCATTTATGCGAAAAATAGTGATGCCGATCAAACGAAATGATAGGGTGCCCGTCACCAGGCCCTACAGGCTGCGCACAGCCAAAATTTGGGGCCAAACGGAGACGGTCGATCACATCTCCAAAAATCCGTGGGCTAACATACACCAAAAATCGAGAAAATCGTAAATTGTCTTTGTTTGAAAAATAGTGATGCCGATCAAAAGAAATGACAGGGCGCCCGTCACCAGGCCCCGCAGGCTGCGCACAGCCAAAATTTGGGGGCAAACGGAGACGGTCGATCACATCTCCAAAAATCCGTGGGCTAACATACACCGAAAATCGAGAAAATCATAAATTGTCATTTGTTTGAAAAATAGTGATGCCGATCAAATGAAATGACAGGGCGCCCGTTACCAGGCCCCGCAGGCTGCGCACAGCAAAAATTTCAGGCCAAACGGAGACGGTCGATCACATCTCCAAAAATCCGTGGGCTAACATACACCGAAAACCGAGAAAATCGTAAATTGTCATTTATGCGAAAAATAGTGATGCCCATCAAACGAGTTGATAGGGCGCCCGTCACCAGGCCCCGCAGGCTGCGCACGACCAAAATTTGGGGGCGAACGGAGGCGGTCGATCGAATCTCCAGAAATCCGTGGGCTAACATTCACCGAAAATCGAGAAAATCGTAAATTTTCATTTATGAAAAAAATAGTGAAGTCGATCGAATGAAATGATAGGGCGCCCGTCACTAGGCCCCGCAGGCTGCGCACAGCCAAAATTTGGGGCCAAACGGAGACGGTCGATCACATCTCCAAAAATCCGTGGGCTAACATACACCGAAAATCGAGAAAATCGTAAATTGTCATTTGTTTGAAAAATAGTGATGCCGATCAAAAGAAATGACAGGGCGCCCGTCACCAGGCCCCGCAGGCTGCGCACAGCCAAAATTTGGGGCCGAACGGAGGCGGTCGATCGAATCTCGAAAAATCCGTGGGCTAACATTCACAGAAAACCGAGAAAATCGTAAATTGTCATTTCTGCAAAAAATAGTGATGCCGATCAAAAGAAATGACAGGGCGCCCGTCACCAGGCCCCGCAGGCTACGCACAGCCAAAATTTGGGGCCGAACGGAGGCGGTCGATTGAATCTCGAAAACTCCGTGTGCTAACATACACCGAAAATTGAGAAAATCATAAATTCTCATTTATGCGAAAAATAGTGATGCCGATCAAACGAAATGATAGGGCGCCCGTCACCAGGCCCTGCAGGCTGCGCACAGCCAAAATTTGGGGCCAAACGGAGACGGTCGATCACATCTCCAAAAATCTGTGGGCTAACATACACCGAAAATCGAGAAAATCGTAAATTGTCTTTGTTTGAAAAATAGTGATGCCGATCAAAAGAAATGACAGGGTGCCCGTCACCAGGCCCCGCAGGCTACGCACAGCCAAAATTTGGGGGCAAACGGAGACGGTCGATCACATCTCCAAAAATCCGTGGGCTAACATACACCGAAAATCGAGAAAATCGTAAATTGTCATTTGTTTGAAAAATAGTGATGCCGATCAAACGAAATGACAGGGCGCCCGTTACCAGGCCCCGCAGGCTGCGCACAACAAAAATTTCAGGCCAAACGGAGACGGTCGATCACATCTCCAAAAATCTGTGGGCTAACATACACCGAAAACCGAGAAAATCGTAAATTGTCATTTCTGCAAAAAATAGTGATGCCGATCAAAAGAAATGATAGGGCGCCCGTCACCAGGCCCCGCAGGCTGCGCACAGCCAAAATTTGGGGCCGAACGGAGGCGGTCGATTGAATCTCGAAAACTCCGTGTGCTAACATACACCGAAAATCGAGAAAATCATAAATTCTCATTTATGCGAAAAATAGTGATGCCGATCAAACGAAATGATAGGGCGCCCGTCACCAGGCCCTGCAGGCTGCGCACAGCCAAAATTTGGGGCCAAACGGAGACGGTCGATCACATCTCCAAAAATCCGTGGGCTAACATACACCGAAAATCGAGAAAATCGTAAATTGTCTTTGTTTGAAAAATAGTGATGCCGATCAAAAGAAATGACAGGGCGCCCGTCACCAGGCCCTGCAGGCTGCACACAGCCAAATTTTGGGGGCAAACGGAGACGGTCGATCACATCTCCAAAAATCCGTGGGCTAACATACACCGAAAATCGAGAAAATCGTAAATTGTCATTTGTTTGAAAAATAGTGATGCCGATCAAATGAAATGACAGGGCGCCCGTTACCAGGCCCCGCAGGCTGCGCACAGCAAAAATTTCAGGCCAAACGGAGACGGTCGATCACATCTCCAAAAATCCGTGGGCTAACATACACCGAAAACCGAGAAAATCGTAAATTGTCATTTATGCGAAAAATAGTGATGCCCATCAAACGAGTTGATAGGGCGCCCGTCACCATGCCCCGCAGGCTGCGCACGACCAAAATTTGGGGGCGAACGGAGGTGGTCGATCGAATCTCCAGAAATCCGTGGGCTAACATTCACCGAAAATCGAGAAAATCGTAAATTTTCGTTTATGCAAAAAATAGTGATGCCGATCGAATGAAATGATAGGGCGCCCGTCACTAGGCCCCGCAAGCTACGCACAGCTAAAATTTGGGGCCAAACGGAGACGGTCGATCACATCTCCAAAAATCCGTGGGCTAACATACACCGAAAATCGAGAAAATCGTAAATTGTCATTTGTTTGAAAAATAGTGATGCCGATCAAAAGAAATGACAGGGCGCCCGTCACCAGGCCCCGCAGGCTGCGCACAGCCAAAATTTGGGGCCGAACGGAGGCGGTCGATCGAATCTCGAAAAATCTGTGGGCTAACATTCACCGAAAACCGAGAAAATTGTAAATTGTCATTTCTGCAAAAAATAGTGATGCCGATCAAAAGAAATGACAGGGCGCCCGTCACCAGGCCCCGCAGGCTGCGCACAGCCAAAATTTGCGGTCGAACGGAGGCGGTCGATTGAATCTCGAAAAATCTGTGTGCTAACATACACCGAAAATCGAGAAAATCGTAAATTCTCATTTATGCGAAAAATAGTGATGCCGATCAAACGAAATGATAGGGCGCCCGTCACAGGCCCCGCGGGCTGTGCACAGCCAAAATTTGGGGCCGAACGGAGGCGGTCGATCAAATATCCAGAAATCCCTGGGCTAACACGCACTGAAAAGTTTGAAAGTTAGCAACATAGGCGCACTATGCTAGTCTCGACAGACCGGACGACATCGGATGTCACATGCTAACCTATGTCGAGACCCAACGCCCATCGATGAATGCCCAGCGATAGAAAATTTAAACTAAAACACCTATGCTTATCCTTATGATAAAAATAAAATCCTAGAGATTAGTGGTGGTAGTGCTGGCCTACCATGGTCGCTTGCCATGGTGGTGTCGGTTGTGGTGGGTCGTTAGGACCAGTTTTTAAATTAAAATTGTCACCCATATTGGGAAATATGTTGAAATGAGTGCGATAGAGGCATATTTTAGAAAAATGGCTCGGCCAAACCGCCTTTTGGCGGTTTGTCGAGATAGATCTCGAAAAAATACACAAAATGAAAAAAAAAATCGCGTAAAACGGATAATCCAGCCCAAAGTTATGATCATTTATATAATATGCCTCTAATAAACTATTTTTCCGTCGATTATATTACAGTTTTAACAACATTATGTAAGATCTCATCAAAAGACTTGCATCTCGGCAGTTCTTATTTTGTTAATAAAGAGATAACACATACCAAAAATCGCGAAAATCGTAAATTCTCGTTTATGCAAAAAATAGTGATGCCGATCAAACGAAATGATAGGACTATCTAAATTCTGATCACTTTCTGTACTATACTGATTCCTTACTGATTACCGTAATTAATTGATTTAAAACCGAAGTGGGGCTTATATATAATAGAAACAATAAATCGCATTCAGTGAATGCGACTTATAAGTCGCATTTCAGGAAAGCGATTTATAAGTCGCATTCCTGGAATGCGTTTTATAAGTCGCATTTTGCCTTGCGACGCGCCGACTTGCCGGTTGTCCAATCTTTCCCCGTGCCTTTTTCTAGCATGTATGTATTTCAAATACTCTTAACCAACACGCGAATAGGCCATCTATATGCTAGAAATTTACGGGGTGTAACAGCGGATCAAACGAAATGATAGGGCGCCCGTCACCAGGCCCCGCACAGCAAAAATTTGAGGCCAAACGGAGACGGTCGATCACATCTCCAAAAATCCGTGGGCTAACATACACCGAAAACCGAGAAAATCGTAAATTGTCATTTATGCAAAAAATAGTGATGCCCATCAAACGAGTTGATAGTGCGCCCTTCACCAGGCCCCGCAGGCTGCGCACGGCCAAAATTTGGGGCCAAACGGAGGCGGTCGATCAAATCTCCAGAAATCCGTGGGCTAACATTCACCGAAAACCGAGAAAATCGTAAATTGTCATTTACGCAAAAAATAGTGATGCCGATCAAACGAATTGATAGAGCGCCCGTCACTAGGCCCCGCAGGCTGCGTACAGCCAAAATTTGGGGCCAAACGGAGACGGTCGATCACATCTCCAAAAGTTCGTGGGCAAACATACACCGAAAATCGAGAAAATCGTAAATTGTCATTTGCTTGAAAAATAGTGATGCCGATCAAACGAAATGACAGGGCGCCCGTCACCAGGCCCCACAGGCTTCGCACACCCAAAATTTGGGGCCGAACGGAGGCGGTCGATCGAATCACGAAAAATCCGTGGGTTAACATACACCGAAAACCGAGAAAATCGTAAATTGTCATTTTTTCAAAAAATAGTGATGCCGATCAAAAGAAATGACAGGGCGCCCGTCACCAGGCCCCGCAGGCTGCGCACAGCCAAAATTTGGGGCCGAACGGAGGCGGTCGATTGAATCTCGAAAAATCCGTGTGCTAACATACACCGAAAATCGAGAAAATCGTAAATTCTCATTTATGCGAAAAATAGTGATGTTGATCAAACGAAATGATAGGGCGCCCGTCACCAGGCCCTGCAGGCTGCGCACAGCCAAAATTTGGGGCCAAACGGAGACGGTTGATCACATCTCCAAAAATCCGTGGGCTAACATACACCGAAAATCGAGAAAATCGTAAATTGTCATTTGTTTGAAAAATAGTGATGCCGATCAAACGAAATGACAGGGCGCCCGTTACCAGGCCCCGCAGGCTGCGCACAGCAAAAATTTCAGGCCAAACGGAGACGGTCGATCACATCTCCAAAAATCCGTGGGCTAACATACACCGAAAACCGAGAAAATCGTAAATTGTCATTTATGCAAAAAATAGTGATGCCCTTCAAACGAGTTGATAGGGCGCCCGTCACCAGGCCCCGCAGGCTGCGCACGACCAAAATTTGGGGGCGAACGGAGGCGGTCGATCGAATCTCCAGAAATCTGTGGGCTAACATTCACTGAAAAACGAGAAAATCGTAAATTTTCATTGATGCCGATCGAATGAAATGATAGGGCGCCCGTCACTAGGCCCCGCAGGCTGCGCACAGCCAAAATTTGGGGCCAAACGGAGACGGTCGATCACATCTCCAAAAATCCGTGGGCTAACATACACCGAAAACCGAGAAAATCGTAAATTGTCATTTATGCGAAAAATAGTGATGCCCATCAAACGAGTTGATAGGGCGCCCGTCACCAGGCCCCGCAGGCTGCGCACGACCAAAATTTGGGGGCGAACGGAGGCGGTCGATCGAATCTCCAGAAATCCGTGGGCTAACATTCACCGAAAATCGAGAAAATCATAAATTTTCATTGATGCCGATCGAATGAAATGATAGGGCGCCCGTCACTAGGCCCCGCAGGCTGCGCACAGCCAAAATTTGGGGCCAAACGGAGACGGTCGATCACATCTCCAAAAATCCGTGGGCTAACATACACCGAAAATCGAGAAAATCGTAAATTGTCATTTGTTTGAAAAATAGTGATGCCGATCAAAAGAAATGACAGGGCGCCCGTCACCAGGCCCCGCAGGCTGCGCACAGCCAAAATTTGGGGCCGAACGGAGGCGGTCGATCGAATCTCGAAAAATCCGTGGGCTAACATTCACCGAAAATCGAAAAAATCGTAAATTGTCATTTCTGCAAAAAATAGTGATGCCGATCAAAAGAAATGACAGGGCGCCCGTCACCAGGCCCCGCAGGCTGCGCACAGCCAAAATTTGGGGCCGAACGGAGGCGGTCGATTGAATCTCGAAAAATCCGTGTGCTAACATACACCGAAAATTGAGAAAATCGTAAATTCTCATTTATGCGAAAAATAGTGATGCCGATCAAACGAAATGATAGGGCGCCCGTCACCAGGCCCCGCGGGCTGTGCACAGCCAAAATTTAGGGCCGAACGGAGGCGGTCGATCAAATATCCAGAAATCCCTGGGCTAACACGCACTGAAAAGTTTGAAAGTTAGCAACATAGGCGCACTATGCTAGTCTCGACAGACCGGACGACATCGGATGTCACATGCTAACCTATGTCGAGACCCAACGCCCATCGATGAATTCCCAGCGATAGAAAATTTAAACTAAAACACCTATGCTTATCCTTATGATATAAATAAAATCCTAGAGATTAGTGGTGGTAGTGCTGGCCTACCATGGTCGCTTGCCATGGTGGTGTCGGTTGTGGTGGGTCGTTAGGACCAGTTTTTAAATTAAAATTGTCACCCATATCAGGAAATATGTTGAAATGAGTGCGATAGAGGCATATTTTAGAAAAATGGCTCGGCCAAACCGCCTTTCGGCGGTTTGTCGAGATAGATCTCGAAAAAATACACAAAATGAAAAAAAAATCACGTAAAACGGATAATCCAGCCCAAAGTTATGATCATTTATATAATATGCCTCTAATAAACTATTTTTCCGTCGATTATATTACAGTTTTAACAACATTATGTAAGATCTCATCAAAAGACTTGCATCTCGGCAGTTCTTATTTTGTTAATAAAGAGCTAACACATACCAAAAATCGCGAAAATCGTAAATTCTCGTTTATGCAAAAAATAGTGATGCCGATCAAACGAAATGATAGGACTATCTAAATTCTGATCAGTTTCTGTACTATACTGATTCCTTACTGATTACCGTAATGAATTGATTTAAAACCGAAGTGGGGCTTATATATAATAGAAACAATAAATCGCATTCAGTGAATGCGACTTATAAGTCGCATTTCAGGAATGCGATTTATAAGTCGCATTTTGCCTTGCGACGCGCCGACTTGTCGGTTGTCCAATCTTTCCCCGTGCCTTTTTCTAGCATGTATGTATTTCAAATACTCTTAACCAACACGCGAATAGGCCATCTATATGCTAGAAATTTACGGGGTGTAACAGCGGATCAAACGAAATGATAGGGCGCCCGTCACCAGGCCCCGCACAGCAAAAATTTGAGGCCAAACGGAGATGGTCGATCACATCTCCAAAAATCCGTGGGCTAACATACACCGAAAACCGAGAAAATCGTAAATTGTCATTTATGCGAAAAATAGTGATGCCCATCAAACGAGTTGATAGGGCGCCCGTCACCAGGCCCCGCAGGCTGTGCACGGCCAAAATTTGGGGGCGAACTGAGGCGGTCGATCAAATCTCCAGAAATCCGTGGGCTAACATTCACCGAAAATCGAGAAAATCGTAAATTGTCATTTACGCAAAAAATAGTGATGCCGATCAAACGAATTGATAGAGCGCCCGTCACTAGGCCCCGCAGGCTGCGCACAGCCAAAATTTGGGGCCAAACGGAGACGGTCGATCACATCTCCAAAAATCTGTGGGCAAACATACACCGAAAATCGAGAAAATCGTAAATTGTCATTTGCTTGAAAAATAGTGATACCGATCAAACGAAATGACAAGGCGCCCATCACCAGGCCCCGCAGGCTTCGCACAGCCAAAATTTGGGGCCGAACGGAGGCGGTCGATCGAATCACGAAAAATCTGTGGGCTAACATACACCGAAAACCGAGAAAATCGTAAATTGTCATTTCTGCAAAAAATAGTGATGCCGATCAAAAGAAATGACAGTGCGCCCGTCACCAGGCCCCGCAGGCTGCGCACAGCCAAAATTTGGGGCCGAACGGAGGTGGTCGATTGAATCTCGAAAAATCCGTGTGCTAACATACACTAAAAATCGAGAAAATCATAAATTCTCATTTATGCGAAAAATAGTGATGCCGATCAAACGAAATGATAGGGCGCCCGTCACCAGGCCCTGCAGGCTGCGCACAACCAAAATTTGGGGCCAAACGGAGACGGTCGATCACATCTCCAAAAATCCGTGGGCTAACATACACCGAAAATCGAGAAAATCGTAAATTGTCATTTGTTTGAAAAATAGTGATGGCGATCAAAAGAAATGACAGGAAGCCCGTCACCAGGCCCCGCAGGCTGCGCACAGCCAAAATTTGGGGGCAAACGGAGACGGTCGATCACATCTCCAAAAATCCGTGGGCTAACATACACCGAAAATCGAGAAAATCGTAAATTGTCATTTGTTTGAAAAATAGTGATGCCGATCAAACGAAATGACAGGGCGCCCGTTACCAGGCCCCGCAGGCTGCGCACAGCAAAAATTTCAGGCCAAACGGAGACGGTCGATCACATCTCCAAAAATCCGTGGGCTAACATACACCAAAAACCGAGAAAATCGTAAATTGTCATTTATGCGAAAAATAGTGATGCCCATCAAACGAGTTGATAGGGCGCCCGTCACCAGGCCCCGCAGGCTGCGCACGACCAAAATTTGGGGGCGAACGGAAGCGGTCGATCGAATCTCCAGAAATCCGTGGGCTAAAATTCACCGAAAATCGAGAAAATCGTAAATTTTCATTTATGCAAAAAATAGTGATGCCGATCAAATGAAATGATAGGGCGCCCGTCACTAGGCCCCGCAGGCTGCGCACAGCCAAAATTTGGGGCCAAACGGAGACGGTCGATCACATCTCCAAAAATCCGTGGGCTAACATACACCGAAAATCGAGAAAATCGTAAATTGTCATTTGTTTGAAAAATAGTGATGCCGATCAAAAGAAATGACAGGGCGCCCGTCACCAGGCCCCGCAGGCTGCGTACAGCCAAAATTTGGGGCCGAACGGAGGCGGTCGATCGAATCTCGAAAAATCCGTGGGCTAACATTCACCGAAAACCGAGAAAATCGTAAATTGTCATTTCTGCAAAAAATAGTGATGCCGATCAAAAGAAATGACAGGGCGCCCGTCACCAGGCCCCGCAGGCTGCGCACAGCCAAAATTTGGGGCCGAACGGAGGCGGTCGATTGAATCTCGAAAAATCCGTGTGCTAACATACACCGAAAATCGAGAAAATCGTAAATTCTCATTTATGCGAAAAATAGTGATGCCGATCAAACGAAATAATAGGGCGCCCGTCACCAGGCCCCGCGGGCTGTGCACAGCCAAAATTTGGGGCCGAACGGAGGCGGTCGATCAAATATCCAGAAATCCCTGGGCTAACACGCACTGAAAAGTTTGAAAGTTAGCAACATAGGCGCACTATGCTAGTCTCGACAGACCGGACGACATCGGATGTCACATGCTAACCTATGTCGAGACCCAACGCCCATCGATGAATGCCCAGCGATAGAAAATTTAAACTAAAACACCTATGCTTATCCTTATGATATAAATAAAATCGTAGAGATTAGTGGTGGTAGTGCTGGCCTACCATGGTCGCTTGCCATGGTGGTGTCGGTTGTGGTGGGTCGTTAGGACCAGTTTTTAAATTAAAATTGTCACCCATATCGGGAAATATGTTGAAATGAGTGCGATAGAGGCATATTTTAGAAAAATGGCTCGGCCAAACCGCCTTTCGGCGGTTTGTCGAGATAGATCTCGAAAAAATACACAAAATGAAAAAAAAAATCGCGTAAAACGGATAATCCAGCCCAAAGTTATGATCATTTATATAATATGCCTCTAATAAACTATTTTTCCGTCGATTATATTACAGTTTTAACAACATTATGTAAGATCTCATCAAAAGACTTGCATCTCGGCAGTTCTTATTTTGTTAATAAAGAGCTAACACATACCAAAAATCGCGAAAATCGTAAATTCTCGTTTATGCAAAAAATAGTGATGCCGATCAAACGAAATGATAGGACTATCTAAATTCTGATCACTTTCTGTACTATACTGATTCCTTACTGATTACCGTAATGAATTGATTTAAAACCGAAGTGGGGCTTATATATAATAGAAACAATAAATCGCATTCACTGAATGCGACTTATAAGTCGCATTTCAGAAAGGCGATTTATAAGTCGCATTTTGCCTATGCGATTTATAAGTCGCATTCCTGGAATGCGTTTTATAAGTCGCATTTTGCCTTGCGACGCGCCGACTTGCCGGTTGTCCAATCTTTCCCCGTGCCTTTTTCTAGCATGTATGTATTTCAAATACTCTTAACCAACACGCGAATAGGCCATCTATATGCTAGAAATTTACGGGGTGTAACAGCGGATCAAATGAAATGATAGGGCGCCCGTCACCAGGCCCCGCACAGCAAAAATTTGAGGCCATACGGAGACGGTCGATCACATCTCCAAAAATCCGTGGGCTAACATACACCGAAAATCGAGAAAATCGTAAATTGTCATTTGTTTGAAAAATAGTGATGCCGATCAAAAGAAATGACAGGGCGCCCGTCACCAGGCCCCGCAGGCTGCGCACAGCCAAAATTTGGGGGCAAACGGAGACGGTCGATCACATCTCCAAAAATCCGTGGGCTAACATACACCGAAAATCGAGAAAATCGTAAATTGTCATTTGTTTGAAAAATAGTGATGCCGATCAAACGAAATGACAGCGCGCCCGTTACCAGGCCCCGCAGGCTGCGCACAGCAAAAATTTGAGGCCAAACGGAGACGGTCGATCACATCTCCAAAAATCCGTGGGCTAACATACACCGAAAACCGAGAAAATCGTAAATTGTCATTTATGCGAAAAATAGTGATTCCCATCAAACGAGTTGATAGGGCGCCCGTCACCAGGCCCCGCAGGCTGCGCACGACCAAAATTTGGGGGCGAACGGAAGCGGTCGATCGAATCTCCAGAAATCCGTGGGCTAACATTCACCGAAAATCGAGAAAATCATAAATTTTCATTTATGCAAAAAATAGTGATGCCGATCGAATGAAATGATAGGGCGCCCGTCACTAAGCCCCGCAGGCTGCGCACAGCCAAAATTTGGGGCCAAACGGAGACGGTCGATCACATCTCCAAAAATCCGTGGGCTAACATACACCGAAAATCGAGAAAATCGTAAATTGTCATTTGTTTAAAAAATAGTGATGCCGATCAAAAGAAATGACAGGGCGCCCGTCACCAGGCCCCGCAGGCTTCGCACAGCCAAAATTTGGGGCCGAACGGAGGCGGTCGATCGAATCACGAAAAATCCGTGGGCTAACATACACCGAAAACCGAGAAAATCGTAAATTGTCATTTCTGCAAAAAATAGTGATGCCGATCAAAAGAAATGACAGGGCGCCCGTCACCAGGCTGCGCACAGCCAAAATTTGGGGCCGAACAGAGGCGGTCGATTGAATCTCGAAAAATCCGTGTGCTAACATACACCGAAAATCGAGAAAATCATAAATTCTCATTTATGCGAAAAATAGTGATGCCGATCAAACGAAATAATAGGGCGCCCGTCACCAGGCCCTGCAGGCTGCGCACAGCCAAAATTTGGGGCCAAACGGAGATGGTCGATCACATCTCCAAAAATCCGTGGGCTAACATACACCGAAAATCGAGAAAATCGTAAATTGTCTTTGTTTGAAAAATAGTGATGCCGATCAAAAGAAATGATAGGGCGCCCGTCACCAGGCCCCGCAGGCTGTGCACAACCAAAATTTGGGGGCAAACGGAGACGGTCGATCACATCTCCAAAAATCCGTGGGCTAACATACACCGAAAATCGAGAAAATCGTAAATTGTCATTTGTTTGAAAAATAGTGATGCCGATCAAACGAAATGACAGGGCGCCCGTTACCAGGCCCCGCAGGCTGCGCACAGCAAAAATTTCAGGCCAAACGGAGACGGTCGATCACATCTCCAAAAATCCGTGGGCTAACATACACCGAAAACCGAGAAAATCGTAAATTGTCATTTATGCGAAAAATAGTGATGCCCATCAAACGAGTTGATAGGGCGCCCGTCACCAGGCCCCGCAGGCTACGCACGACCAAAATTTGGGGGCGAACGGAGGCGGTCGATCGAATCTCCAGAAATCCGTGGGCTAACATTCACCGAAAATCGAGAAAATCGTAAATTTTCATTTATGCAAAAAATAGTGACGCCGATCGAACGAAATGATAGGGCGCCCGTCACCAGGCCCCGCGGGCTGTGCACAGCCAAAATTTGGGGCCGAACGGAGGCGGTCGATCAAATATCCAGAAATCCCTGGGCTAACACGCACTGAAAAGTTTGAAAGTTAGCAACATAGGCGTACTATGCTAGTCTCGACAGACCGGACGACATCGGATGTCACATGCTAACCTATGTCGAGACCCAACGCCCATCGATGAATGCCCAGTGATAGAAAATTTAAACTAAAACACCTATGCTTATCCTTATGATATAAATAAAATCCTAGAGATTAGTGGTGGTAGTGCTGGCCTACCATGGTCGCTTGCCATGGTGGTGTCGGTTGTGGTGGGTCGTTAGGACCAGTTTTTAAATTAAAATTGTCACCCATATCGGGAAATATGTTGAAATGAGTGCGATAGAGGCATATTTTAGAAAAATGGCTCGGCCAAACCGCCTTTCAGCGGTTCGTCGAGATAAATCTCGAAAAAATACACAAAATGAAAAAAAAAATCGCGTAAAACGGATAATCCAGCCCAAAGTTATGATCATTTATATAATATGCCTCTAATAAACTATTTTTCCGTCGATTATATTACAGTTTTAACAACATTATGTAAGATCTCATCAAAAGACTTGCATCTCGGCAGTTCTTATTTTGTTAATAAAGAGCTAACACATACCAAAAATCGCGAAAATCGTAAATTCTCGTTTATGCAAAAAATAGTGATGCCGATCAAACGAAATGATAGGACTATCTAAATTCTGATCACTTTCTGTACTATACTGATTCCTTACTGATTACCGTAATGAATTGATTTAAAACCGAAGTGGGGCTTATATATAATAGAAACAACAAATCGCATTCAGTGAATGCGACTTATAAGCCGCATTTCAGGAATGCGATTTATAAGTCGCATTCCTGGAATGCGTTTTATAAGTCGCATTTTGCCTTGCGACGCGCCGACTTGCCGGTTGTCCAATCTTTCCCCGTAACTTTTTCTAGCATGTATGTATTTCAAATATTCTTAACCAACACGCGAATAGGCCATCTATATGCTAGAAATTTACGGGGTGTAACAGCGGATCAAACGAAATGATAGGGCGCCCGTCACCAGGCCCCGCACAGCAAAAATTTGAGGCCAAACGGAGACGGTCGATCACATCTCCAAAAATCCGTGGGCTAACATACACCGAAAACCGAGAAAATCGTAAATTGTCATTTATGCGAAAAATAGTGATGCCCATCAAATGAGTTGATAGGGCGCCCGTCACCAGGCCCCGCAGGCTGCGCACGGCCAAAATTTGGGGGCGAACGGAGGCGGTCGATCAAATCTCCAGAAATCCGTGGGCTAACATTCACCAAAAATCGAGAAAATCGTAAATTGTCATTTACGCAAAAAATAGTGATGCCGATCAAACGAATTGATAGAGCGCCCGTCACTAGGCCCCGCAGGCTGCGCACAGCCAAAATTTGGGGCCAAACGGAGACGGTCGATCACATCTCCAAAAATCCGTGGGCAAACATACACCGAAAATCGAGAAAATCGTAAATTGTCATTTGCTTGAAAAATAGTGATGCCGATCAAACGAAATGACAAGGCGCCCGTCACCAGGCCCCGCAGGCTTCGCACAGCCAAAATTTGGGGTCGAACGGAGGTGGTCGATCGAATCACGAAAAATCCGTGGGCTAACTACACCGAAAACCGAGAAAATCGTAAATTGTCATTTCTGCAAAAAATAGTGATGCCGATCAAAAGAAATGACAGGGCGCCCGTCACCAGGCCCCGCAGGCTGTGCACAGCCAAAATTTGGGGCCGAACGGAGGCGGTCGATTGAATCTCGAAAAATCCGTGTGCTAACATACACCGAAAATCGAGAAAATCATAAATTCTCATTTATGCGAAAAATAGTGATGCCGATCAAATGAAATGATAGGGCGCCCGTCACCAGGCCCTGCAGGCTGCGCACAGCTAAAATTTGGGGCCAAACGGAGACGGTCGATCACATCTCCAAAAATCCGTGGGCTAACATACACCGAAAATCGAGAAAATCGTAAATTGTCATTTGTTTGAAAAATAGTGATGCCGATCAAAAGAAATGACAGGGCGCCCGTCACCAGGCCTGGCAGGCTGCGCACAGCCAAAATTTGGGGGCAAACGGAGACGGTCGATCACATCTCCAAAAATCCGTGGGCTAACATACACCGAAAATCGAGAAAATCATAAATTGTCATTTGTTTGAAAAATAGTGATGCCGATCAAACGAAATGACAGGGCGCCCGTTACCAGGCCCCGCAGGCTGCGCACAGCAAAAATTTCAGGCCAAACGGAGACGGTCGATCACATCTCCAAAAATCCGTGGGCTAACATACACCGAAAACCGAGAAAATCGTAAATTGTCATTTATGCGAAAAATAGTGATGCCCATCAAACGAGTTGATAGGGCGCCCGTCACCAGGCCCCGCAGGCTGCGCACGACCAAAATTTGGGGGCGAACGGAGGCGGTCGATCGAATCTCCAGAAATCCGTGGGCTAAAATTCACCGAAAATCGAGAAAATCGTAAATTTTCATTTATGCAAAAAATAGTGATGCCGATCGAATGAAATGATAGGGCGCCCGTCACTAGGCCCCGCAGGCTGCGCACAGCCAAAATTTGGGGCCAAACGGAGACGGTCGATCACATCTCCAAAAATCCGTGGGCTAACATACACCGAAAATCGAGAAAATCGTAAATTGTCATTTGTTTGAAAAATAGTGATGCCGATCAAAAGAAATGACAGGGCGCCCGTCACTAGGCCCCGCAGGCTGCGCACAGCCAAAATTTGGGGCCGAACGGAGGCGGTCGATCGAATCTCGAAAAATCCGTGGGCTAACATTCACCGAAAACCGAGAAAATCGTAAATTGTCATTTCTGCAAAAAATAGTGATGCCGATCAAAAGAAATGACAGGGCGCCCGTCACCAGGCCCCGCAGGCTGCGCACAGCCAAAATTTGGGGCCGAACGGAGGCGGTCGATTGAATCTCGAAAAATCCGTGTGCTAACATACACCGAAAATCGAGAAAATTGTAAATTCTCATTTATGCGAAAAATAGTGATGCCGATCAAACGAAATGATAGGGCGCCCGTCACCAGGCCCCGCGGGCTGTGCACAGCCAAAATTTGGGGCCGAACGGAGGCGGTCGATCAAATATCCAGAAATCCCTGGGCTAACACGCACTGAAAAGTTTGAAAGTTAGCAACATAGGCGCACTATGCTAGTCTCGACAGACCGGACGACATCGGATGTCACATGCTAACCTATGTCGAGACCCAACGCCCATCGATGAATGCCCAGCGATAGAAAATTTAAACTAAAACACCTATGCTTATCCTTATGATATAAATAAAATCCTAGAGATTAGTGGTGGTAGTGCTGGCCTACCATGGTCGCTTGCCATGGTGGTGTCGGTTGTGGTGGGTCGTTAGGACCAGTTTTTAAATTAAAATTGTCACCCATATCGGGAAATATGTTAAAATGAGTGCGATAGAGGCATATTTTAGAAAAATGGCTCTGCCAAACCGCCTTTCGGCGGTTTGTCGAGATAGATCTCGAAAAAATACACAAAATGAAAAAAAAAATCGCGTAAAACGGATAATCCAGCCCAAAGTTATGATCATTTATATAATATGCCTCTAATAAACTATTTTTCCGTCGATTATATTACAGTTTTAACAACATTATGTAAGATCTCATCAAAAGACTTGCATCTCGGCAGTTCTTATTTTGTTAATAAAGAGCTAACACATACCAAAAATCGCGAAAATCGTAAATTCTCGTTTATGCAAAAAATAGTGATGCCGATCAAACGAAATGATAGGACTATCTAAATTTTGATCACTTTCTGTACTATACTGATTCCTTACTGATTACCGTAATGAATTGATTTAAAACCGAAGTGGGGCTTATATATAATAGAAACAATAAATCGCATTCAGTGAATGCGACTTATAAGTCGCATTTCAGGAATGCGATTTATAAGTCGCATTTTGCCTATGCGATTTATAAGTCGCATTCCTGGAATGCGTTTTATAAGTCGCATTTTGCCTTGCGACGCGCCGACTTGCCGGTTGTCCAATCTTTCCCCGTGCCTTTTTCTAGCATGTATGTATTTCAAATACTCTTAACCAACACGCGAATAGGCCATCTATATGCTAGAAATTTACGGGGTGTAACAGCGGATCAAACGAAATGATAGGGCGCCCGTCATCAGACCCCGCACAGCAAAAATTTGAGGCAAAACGGAGACGGTCGATCACATCTCCAAAAATCCGTGGGCTAACATACACCGAAAATCGAGAAAATCGTAAATTGTCTTTGTTTGAAAAATAGTGATGCCGATCAAAAGAAATGACAGGGCGCCCGTCACCAGGCCCCGCAGGCTGCGCACAACCAAAATTTGGGGGCAAACGGAGACGGTCGATCACATCTCCAAAAATCCGTGGGCTAACATACACCGAAAATCGAGAAAATCGTAAATTGTCATTTGTTTGAAAAATAGTGATGCCGATCAAACGAAATGACAGGGCGCCCGTTACCAGGCTGCGCACAGCAAAAATTTCAGGCCAAACGGAGACGGTCGATCACATCTCCAAAAATCCGTGGGCTAACATACACCGAAAACCGAGAAAATCGTAAATTGTCATTTATGCGAAAAATAGTGATGCCCATCAAACGAGTTGATAGGGCGCCCGTCACCAGGCCCCGCAGGCTGCGCACGACCAAAATTTGGGGGCGAACGGAAGCGGTCGATCGAATCTCCAGAAATCCGTGGGCTAACATTCACCGAAAATCGAGAAAATCATAAATTTTCATTTATCCAAAAAATAGTGATGCCGATCAAACGAATTGATAGAGCGCCCGTCACTAGGCCCCGCAGGCTGCGCACAGCCAAAATTTGGGGCCAAACGGAGACGGTCGATCACATCTCCAAAAATCCGTGGGCAAACATACACCGAAAATCGAGAAAATCGTAAATTGTCATTTGCTTGAAAAATAGTGATGCCGATCAAACGAAATGACAAGGCGCCCGTCACCAGGCCCCGCAGGCTTCGCACAGCCAAAATTTGGGGCCGAACGGAGGCGGTCGATCGAATCACGAAAAATCCGTGGGCTAACATACACCGAAAACCGAGAAAATCGTAAATTGTCATTTATGCAAAAAATAGTGATGCCGATCAAAAGAAATGACAGGGCGCCCGTCACCAGGCCCCGCAGGCTGCGCACAGCCAAAATTTGGGGCCGAACGGAGGCGGTCGATTGAATCTCGAAAAATCCGTGTGCTAACATACACCGAAAATCGAGAAAATCATAAATTCTCATTTATGCAAAAAATAGTGATGCCGATCGAATGAAATGATAGGGCGCCCGTCAGTAGGCCCCGCAGGCTGCGCACAACCAAAATTTGGGGCCAAACGGAGACGGTCGATCACATCTCCAAAAATCCGTGGGCTAACATACACCGAAAATCGAGAAAATCGTAAATTGTCATTTGTTTGAAAAATAGTGATGCCGATCAAAAGAAATGACAGGGCGCCCGTCACCAGGCCCCGCAGGCTGCGCACAGCCAAAATTTGGGGCCGAACGGAGGCGGTCGATCGAATCTCGAAAAATCCGTGGGCTAACATTCACCGAAAACCGAGAAAATCGTAAATTGTCATTTCTGCAAAAAATAGTGATGCCGATCAAAAGAAATGACAGGGCGGCAGGCTGCGCACAGCAAAAATTTCAGGCCAAACGGAGACGGTCGATCACATCTCCAAAAATCTGTGGGCTAACATACACCGAAAACCGAGAAAATAGTAAATTGTCATTTATGCGAAAAATAGTGATGCCCATCAAACGAGTTGATAGGGCGCCCGTCACCAGGCCCCGCAGGCTGCGCACGACCAAAATTTGGGGGCGAACGGAGGCGGTCGATCGAATCTCCAGAAATCCGTGGGCTAACATTCACCGAAAATCGAGAAAATCGTAAATTTTCATTTATGCAAAAAATAGTGATGCCGATCGAATGAAATGATAGGGCGCCCGTCACTAGGCCCCGCAGGCTGCGCACAGCCAAAATTTGGGGCCAAACGGAGACGGTCGATCACATCTCCAAAAATCCGTGGGCTAACATACACCGAAAATCGAGAAAATCGTAAATTGTCATTTGTTTGAAAAATAGTGATGCCGTTCAAAAGAAATGACAGGGCGCCCGTCACCAGGCCCCGCAGGCTGCGCACAGCCAAAATTTAGGGCCGAACAGAGGCGGTCGATCGAATCTCGAAAAATCCGTGGGCTAACATTCACCGAAAACCGAGAAAATCGTAAATTGTCATTTCTGCAAAAAATAGTGATGCCGATCAAAAGAAATGACAGGGCGCCCGTCACCAGGCCCCGCAGGCTGCGCACAGCCAAAATTTGGGGCCGAACGGAGGCGGTCGATCGAATCACGAAAAATCCGTGGGCTAACATACACCGAAAACCGAGAAAATCGTAAATTGTCATTTATGCAAAAAATAGTGATGCCGATCAAAAGAAATGACAGGGCGCCCGTCACCAGGCCCCGCAGGCTGCGCACAGCCAAAATTTGGGGCCGAACGGAGGCGGTCGATTGAATCTCGAAAAATCCGTGTGCTAACATACACCGAAAATCGAGAAAATCATAAATTCTCATTTATGCAAAAAATAGTGATGTCGATCGAATGAAATGATAGGGCGCCCGTCAGTAGGCCCCGCAGGCTGCGCACAACCAAAATTTGGGGCCAAACGGAGACGGTCGATCACATCTCCAAAAATCCGTGGGCTAACATACACCGAAAATCGAGAAAATCGTAAATTGTCATTTGTTTGAAAAATAGTGATGCCGATCAAAAGAAATGACAGGGCGCCCGTCACCAGGCCCCGCAGGCTGCGCACAGCCAAAATTTGGGGCCGAACGGAGGCGGTCGATCGAATCTCGAAAAATCCGTGGGCTAACATTCACCGAAAACCGAGAAAATCGTAAATTGTCATTTCTGCAAAAAATAGTGATGCCGATCAAAAGAAATGATAGGGCGGCAGGCTGCGCACAGCAAAAATTTCAGGCCAAACGGAGACGGTCGATCACATCTCCAAAAATCCGTGGGCTAACATACACCGAAAACCGAGAAAATCGTAAATTGTCATTTATGCGAAAAATAGTGATGCCCATCAAACGAGTTGATAGGGCGCCCGTCACCAGGCCCCGCAGGCTGCGCACGACCAAAATTTGGGGGCGAACGGAGGCGGTCGATCGAATCTCCAGAAATCCGTGGGCTAACATTCACCGAAAATCGAGAAAATTGTAAATTTTCATTTATGCAAAAAATAGTGATGCCGATCGAATGAAATGATAGGGCGCCCGTCACTAGGCCCCGCAGGCTGCGCACAGCCAAAATTTGGGGCCAAACGGAGACGGTCGATCACATCTCCAAAAATCCGTGGGCTAACATACACCGAAAATCGAGAAAATCGTAAATTGTCATTTGTTTGAAAAATAGTGATACCGATCAAAAGAAATGACAGGGCGCCCGTCACCAGGCCCCGCAGGCTGCGCACAGCCAAAATTTAGGGCCAAACGGAGGCGGTCGATCGAATCTCGAAAAATCCGTGGGCTAACATTCACCGAAAACCGAGAAAATCGTAAATTGTCATTTCTGCAAAAAATAGTGATGCCGATCAAAAGAAATGACAGGGCGCCCGTCACCAGGCCCCGCAGGCTGCGCACAGCCAAAATTTGGGGCCGAACGGAGGCGGTCGATTGAATCTCGAAAAATCCGTGTGCTAACATACACCGAAAATCGAGAAAATCGTAAATTCTCATTTCTGCGAAAAATAGTGATGCCGATCAAACGAAATGATAGGGCGCCCGTCACCAGTCCCCGCGGGCTGTGCACAGCCAAAATTTGGGGCCGAACGGAGGCGGTCGATCAAATATCCAGAAATCCCTGGGCTAACACGCACTGAAAAGTTTGAAAGTTAGCAACATAGGCGCACTATGCTAGTCTCGACAGACCGGACGACATCGGATGTCACATGCTAACCTATGTCGAGACCCAACGCCCATCGATGAATGCCCAGCGATAGAAAATTTAAACTAAAACACCTATGCTTATCCTTATGATATAAATAAAATCCTAGAGATTAGTGGTGGTAGTGCTGGCCTACCATGGTCGCTTGCCATGGTGGTGTCGGTTGTGGTGGGTCGTTAGGACCAGTTTTTAAATTAAAATTGTCACCCATATTGGGAAATATGTTGAAATGAGTGCGATAGAGGCATATTTTAGAAAAATGGCTCGGCCAAACCGCCTTTTGGCGGTTTGTCGAGATAGATCTCGAAAAAATACACAAAATGAAAAAAAAAATCGCGTAAAACGGATAATCCAGCCCAAAGTTATGATCATTTATATAATATGCCTCTAATAAACTATTTTTCCGTCGATTATATTACAGTTTTAACAACATTATGTAAGATCTCATCAAAAGACTTGCATCTCGGCAGTTCTTATTTTGTTAATAAAGAGCTAACACATACCAAAAATCGCGAAAATCGTAAATTCTCGTTTATGCAAAAAATAGTGATGCCGATCAAACGAAATGATAGGACTATCTAAATTCTGATCACTTTCTGTACTATACTGATTCCTTACTGATTACCGTAATGAATTGATTTAAAACCGAAGTGGGGCTTATATATAATAGAAACAATAAATCGCATTCACTGAATGCGACTTATAAGTCGCATTTCAGAAAGGCGATTTATAAGTCGCATTTTGCCTATGCGATTTATAAGTCGCATTCCTGGAATGCGTTTTATAAGTCGCATTTTGCCTTGCGACGCGCCGACTTGCCGGTTGTCCAATCTTTCCCCGTGCCTTTTTCTAGCATGTATGTATTTCAAATACTCTTAACCAACACGCGAATAGGCCATCTATATGCTAGAAATTTACGGGGTGTAACAGCGGATCAAATGAAATGATAGGGCGCCCGTCACCAGGCCCCGCACAGCAAAAATTTGAGGCCATACGGAGACGGTCGATCACATCTCCAAAAATCCGTGGGCTAACATACACCGAAAACCGAGAAAATCGTAAATTGTCATTTATGCGAAAAATAGTGATGCCCATCAAACGAGTTGATAGGGCGCCCGTCACCAGGCCCCGCAGGCTGCGCACGGCCAAAATTTGGGGGCGAACGGAGGCGGTCGATCAAATCTCCAGAAATCCGTGGGCTAACATTCACCGAAAACCGAGAAAATCGTAAATTGTCATTTACGCAAAAAATAGTGATGCCGATCAAACGAATTGATAGAGCGCCCGTCACTAGGCCCCGCAGGCTGCGCACAGCCAAAATTTGGGGCCAAACGGAGACGGTCGATCACATCTCCAAAAATCCGTGGGCAAACATACACCGAAAATCGAGAAAATCGTAAATTGTCATTTGCTTGAAAAATAGTGATGCCGATCAAACGAAATGACAAGGCGCCCGTCACCAGGCCCCGCAGGCTTCGCACAGCCAAAATTTGGGGCCGAACGGAGGCGGTCGATCGAATCACGAAAAATCCGTGGGCTAACATACACCGAAAACCGAGAAAATCGTAAATTGTCATTTCTGCAAAAAATAGTGATGCCGATCAAAAGAAATGATAGGGCGCCCGTCACCAGGCCCCGCAGGCTGCGCACAGCCAAAATTTGGGGCGGAATGGAGGCGATCGATTGAATCTCGAAAAATCCGTGTGCTAACATACACCGAAAATCGAGAAAATCGTAAATTCTCATTTATGCGAAAAATAGTGATGCCGATCAAACGAAATGATAGGGCGCCCATCACCAGGCCCCGCAGGCTTCGCACAGCCAAAATTTGGGGCCGAACGGAGGCGGTCGATCGAATCACGAAAAATCCGAGGGCTAACATACACCGAAAACCGAGAAAATCGTAAATTGTCATTTCTGTAAAAAATAGTGATGTCGATCAAAAGAAATGACAGGGCGCCCGTCACCAGGCCCCGCAGGCTGCGCACAGCCATAATTTGGGGCCGAACGGAGGCGGTCGATTGAATCTCGAAAAATCCGTGTGCTAACATACACCGAAAATCGAGAAAATCATAAATTCTCATTTATGCGAAAAATAGTGATGCCGATCAAACGAAATGATAGGGCGCCCGTCACCAGGCCCTGCAGGCTGCGCACAGCCAAAATTTTGGGCCAAACGGAGACGGTCGATCACATCTCCAAAAATCCGTGGGCTAACATACACCGAAAATCGAGAAAATCGTAAATTGTCATTTGTTTGAAAAATAGTGATGCCGATCAAAAAAAATGACAGGGCGCCTGTCACCAGGCCCCGCAGGCTGCGCACAGCCAAAATTTGGGGGCAAACGGAGACGGTCGATCACATCTCCAAAAATCCGTGGGCTAACATACACCGAAAATCGAGAAAATCGTAAATTGTCATTTGTTTGAAAATTAGTGATGCCGATCAAACGAAATGACAGGGCGCCCGTTACCAGGCCCCGCAGGCTGCGCAAAGCAAAAATTTCAGGCCAAACGGAGACGGTCGATCACATCTCCAAAAATCCGTGGGCTAACATACACCGAAAACCGAGAAAATCGTAAATTGTCATTTATGCGAAAAATAGTGATGCCCATCAAACGAGTTGATAGGGCGCCCGTCACCAGGCCCCGCAGGCTGCGCACGACCAAAATTTGGGGGCGAACGGAGGCGGTCGATCGAATCTCCAGAAATCCGTGGGCTAACATTCACCGAAAATCGAGAAAATCGTAAATTTTCATTTATGCAAAAAATAGTGATGCCGATCAAATGAAATGATAGGGCGCCCGTCACTAGGCCCCGCAGGCTGTGCACAGCAAAAATTTCAGGCCAAACGGAGACGATCGATCACATCTCCAAAAATCCGTGGGCTAACATACACCGAAAATCGAGAAAATCGTAAATTGTCATTTGTTTGAAAAATAGTGATGCCGATCAAAAGAAATGACAGGGCGCCCGTCACCAGGCCCCGCAGGCTGCGCACAGCCAAAATTTGGGGCCGAACGGAGGCGGTCGATCGAATCTCGAAAAATCCGTGGGCTAACATTCACCGAAAACCGAGAAAATCGTAAATTGTCATTTCTACAAAAAATAGTGATGCCGATCAAAAGAAATGACAGGGCACCCGTCACCAGGCCCCGCAGGCTGCGCACAGCCAAAATTTAGGGCCGAACGGAGGCGGTCGATTGAATCTCGAAAAATCCGTGTGCTAACATACACCGAAAATCGAGAAAATCATAAATTCTCATTTATGCGAAAAATAGTGATGCCGATCAAACGAAATGATAGGGCCCCCGTCACCAGGCCCCGCGGGCTGTGCACAGCCAAAATTTGGGGCCGAACGGAGGCGGTCGATCAAATATCCAGAATTCCCTGGGCTAACACGCACTGAAAAGTTTGAAAGTTAGCAACATAGGCGCACTATGCTAGTCTCGACAGACCGGACGACATCGGATGTCACATGCTAACCTATGTCGAGACCCAACGCCCATCGATGAATGCCCAGCGATAGAAAATTTAAACTAAAACACCTATGCTTATCCTTATGATATAAATAAAATCCTAGAGATTAGTGGTGGTAGTGCTGGCCTACCATGGTCGCTTGCCATGGTGGTGTCGGTTGTGGTGGGTCGTTAGGACCAGTTTTTAAATTAAAATTGTCACCCATATTGGGAAATATGTTGAAATGAGTGCGATAGAGGCATATTTTAGAAAAATGGCTCTGCCAAACCGCCTTTTGGCGGTTTGTCGAGATAGATCTCGAAAAAATACACAAAATGAAAAAAAAAATCGCGTAAAACGGATAATCCAGCCCAAAGTTATGATCATTTATATAATATGCCTCTAATAAACTATTTTTCCGTCGATTATATTACAGTTTTAACAACATTATGTAAGATCTCATCAAAAGACTTGCATCTCGTCAGTTCTTATTTTGTTAATAAAGAGCTAACACATACCAAAAATCGCGAAAATCGTAAATTCTCGTTTATGCAAAAAATAGTGATGCCGATCAAACGAAATGATAGGACTATCTAAATTCTGATCACTTTCTGTACTATACTGATTCCTTACTGATTACCGTAATGAATTGATTTAAAACCGAAGTGGGGCTTATATATAATAGAAACAATAAATCGCATTCAGTGAATGCGACTTATAAGTCGCATTTCAGGAATGCATTTATAAGTGGCATTTCAGGAATGCGATTTATAAGTCGCATTCCTGGAATGCGTTTCATAAGTCGCATTCCTAGAATGCGTTTTATAAGTCGCATTTTGCCTTGCGACGCGCCGACTTGCCGGTTGTCCAATCTTTCCCCGTGCCTTTTTCTAGCATGTATGTATTTCAAATACTCTTAACCAACACGCGAATAGACCATCTATATGCTAGAAATTTACGGGGTGTAACAGCGGATCAAACGAAATGATAGGGCGCCCGTCATCAGGCCCCGCACAGCAAAAATTTGAGGCCAAACGGAGACGGTCGATCACATTTCCAAAAATCCGTGGGCTAACATACACCGAAAACCGAGAAAACCGTAAATTGTCATTTATGCGAAAAATAGTGATGCCCATCAAACGAGTTGATAGGGCGCCCGTCACCAGGCCCCGCAGGTTGCGCACGGCCAAAATTTGGGGGCGAACGGAGGCGGTCGATCAAATCTCCAGAAATCCGTGGGCTAACATTCACCGAAAATCGAGAAAATCGTAAACTGTCATTTACGCAAAAAATAGTGATGCCGATCAAACGAATTGATAGAGCGCCCGTCACTAAGCCCCGCAGGCTGCGCACAGCCAAAATTTGGGGCCAAACGGAGACGGTCGATCACATCTCCAAAAATCCGTGGGCAAACATACACCGAAAATCGAGAAAATCGTAAATTGTCATTTGCTTGAAAAATAGTGATGCCGATCAAACGAAATGACAAGGCGCCCGTCACCAGGCCCCGCAGGCTTCGCACAGCCAAAATTTGGGGCCGAACGGAGGCGGTCGATCGAATCACGAAAAATCTGAGGGCTAACATACACCGAAAACCGAGAAAATCGTAAATTGTCATTTCTGCGAAACATAGTGATGCCGATCAAAAGAAATGACAGGGCGCCCGTCACCAGGCCCCGCAGGCTGCGCACAGCCAAAATTTGGGGCCGAACGGAGGCGGTCGATTGAATCTCGAAAAATCCGTGTGCTAACATACACCGAAAATCGAGAAAATCATAAATTCTCATTTATGCGAAAAATAGTGATGCCGATCAAACGAAATGATAGGGCGCCCGTCACCAGGCCCTGCAGGCTGCGCACAGCCAAAATTTGGGGACAAACGGACACGGTCGATCACATCTCCAAAAATCCGTGGGCTAACATACACCGAAAATCGAGAAAATCGTAAATTGTCATTTGTTTGAAAAATAGTGATGCTGATCAAAAGAAATGATAGGGCGCCCGTCACCAGGCCCCGCAGGCTGCGCACAGCCAAAATTTGGGGGCAAACGGAGACGGTCGATCACATCTCCAAAAATCCGTGGGCTAACATACACCGAAAATCGAGAAAATCGTAAATTGTCATTTGTTTGAAAAATAGTGATGCCGATCAAACGAAATGACAGGGCGCCCGTTACCAGCCCCCGCAGGCTGCGCACAGCAAAAATTTCAGGCCAAACGGAGACGGTCGATCACATCTCCAAAAATCCGTGGGCTAACATACACCGAAAACCGAGAAAATCGTAAATTGTCATTTATGCGAAAAATAGTGATGCCCATCAAACGAGTTGATAGGGCGCCCGTCACCAGGCCCCACAGGCTGCGCACGACCAAAATTTGGGGGCGAACGGAGGCGGTCGATCGAATCTCCAGAAATTCGTGGGCTAACATTCACCGAAAATCGAGAAAATCGTAAATTTTCATTTATGCAAAAAATAGTGATGCCGATCGAATGAAATGATAGGGCGCCCGTCACTAGGCCCCGCAGGCTGCGCACAGCCAAAATTTGGGGCCAAACGGAGACGGTCGATCACATCTCCAAAAATCCGTGGGCTAACATACACCGAAAATCGAGAAAATCGTAAATTGTCATTTGTTTGAAAAATAGTGATGCCGATCAAAAGAAATGATAGGGCGCCCGTCACCAGGCCCCGCAGGCTGCGCACAGCCAAAATTTGGGGCCGAATGGAGGCGGTCGATCGAATCTCGAAAAATCTGTGGGCTAACATTCACCGAAAACCGAGAAAATCGTAAATTGTCATTTCTGCAAAAAATAGTGATGCCGATCAAAAGAAATAACAGGGCGCCCGTCACCAGGCCCCGCAGGCTGCGTACAGCCAAAATTTGGGGCCGAACGGAGGCGGTCGATTGAATCTCGAAAAATCCGTGTGCTAACATACACCGAAAATCGAGAAAATCGTAAATTCTCATTTCTGCGAAAAATAGTGATGCCGATCAAACGAAATGATAGGGCGCCCGTCACCAGGCCCCGCGGGCTGTGCACAGCCAAAATTTGGGGCCGAACGGAGGCGGTCGATCAAATATCCAGAAATCCCTGGGCTAACACGCACTGAAAAGTTTGAAAGTTAGCAACATAGGCGCACTATGCTAGTCTCGACAGACCGGACGACATCGGATGTCACATGCTAACCTATGTCGAGACCCAACGCCCATCGATGAATGCCCAGCGATAGAAAATTTAAACTAAAACACCTATGCTTATCCTTATGATATAAATAAAATCCTAGAGATTAGTGGTGGTAGTGCTGGCCTACCATGGTCGCTTGCCATGGTGGTGTCGGTTGTGGTGGGTCGTTAGGACCAGTTTTTAAATTAAAATTGTCACCCATATTGGGAAATATGTTGAAATGAGTGCGATAGAGGCATATTTTAGAAAAATGGCTTGGCCAAACCGCCCTTTGGCGGTTTGTCGATATAGATCTCGAAAAAATACACAAAATGAAAAAAAAAATCGCGTAAAACGGATAATCCAGCCCAAAGTTATGATCATTTATATAATATGCCTCTAATAAACTATTTTTCCGTCGATTATATTACAGTTTTAACAACATTATGTAAGATCTCATCAAAAGACTTGCATCTCGGCAGTTCTTATTTTGTTAATAAAGAGCTAACACATACCAAAAATCGCGAAAATCGTAAATTCTCGTTTATGCAAAAAATAGTGATGCCGATCAAACGAAATGATAGGACTATCTAAATTCTGATCACTTTCTGTACTATACTGATTCCTTACTGATTACCGTAATGAATTGATTTAAAACCGAAGTGGGGCTTATATATAATAGAAACAATAAATCGCATTCAGTGAATGCGATGTATAAGTCGCATTTCAGGAATGCGATTTATAAGTCGCATTTCAGGAATGCGTTTTATAAGTCGCATTTTGCCTTGCGACGCGCCGACTTGCCGGTTGTCCAATCTTTCTCCGTGCCTTTTTCTAGCATGTATGTATTTCAAATACTCTTAACCAACACGCGAATAGGCCATCTATATGCTAGAAATTTACGGGGTGTAACAGCGGATCAAACGAAATTATAGGGCGCCCGTCACCAGGCCCCGCACAGCAAAAATTTGAGGCCAAACGGAGACGGTCGATCACATCTCCAAAAATCCGTGGACTAACATACACCGAAAACCGAGAAAATCGTAAATTGTCATTTATGCGAAAAATAGTGATGCAATGAAACGAGTTGATAGGGCGCCCGTCACCAGGCCCCGCAGGCTGCGCACGGCCAAAATTTGGGGGCGAACGGAGGCGGTCGATCAAATCTTCAGAAATCCGTGGGCTAACATTCACCGAAAACCGAGAAAATCGTAAATTGTCATTTACGCAAAAAATTGTGATGCCGATCAAATGAATTGATAGAGCGCCCGTCACTAGGCCCCGCAGGCTGCGCACAGCCAAAATTTGGGGCCAAACGGAGACGGTCGATCACATCTCCAAAAATCCGTGGGTAAACATACACCGAAAATCGAGAAAATCGTAAATTGTCATTTGCTTGAAAAATAGTGATGCCGATCAAACGAAATGACAAGGCGCCCGTCACCAGGCCCCGCAGGCTTCGCACAGCCAAAATTTGGGGCCGAACAGAGGCGGTCGATCGAATCACGAAAAATCCGTGGGCTAACATACACCGAAAACCGAGAAAATCGTAAATTGTCATTTCTGCAAAAAATAGTGATGCCGATCAAAAGAAATGACAGGGCGCCCGTCACCAGGCCCCGCAGGCTGCGCACAGCCAAAATTTGGGGCCGAACGGAGGCGGTCGATTGAATCTCAAAAAATCCGTGTGCTAACATACACCGAAAATCGAGAAAATCATAAATTCTCATTTATGAGAAAAATAGTGATGCCGATCAAACGAAATGATAGGGCGCCCGTCACCAGGCCCTGCAGGCTGCGCACAACCAAAATTTGGGGCCAAACGGAGACGGTCGATCACATCTCCAAAAATCCGTGGGCTAACATACACCGAAAATCGAGAAAATCGTAAATTGTCATTTGTTTGAAAAATAGTGATGCCGATCAAAAGAAATGACAGGGCGCCCGTCACCAGGCCCCGCAGGCTGCGCACAGCCAAAATTTGGGGGCAAACGGAGACGGTCGATCACATCTCCAAAAATCCGTGGGCTAACATACACCGAAAATCGAGAAAATCGTAAATTGTCATTTGTTTGAAAAATAGTGATGCCGATCAAACGAAATGACTGGGCGCCCGTTACCAGGCCCCGCAGGCTGCGCACAGCAAAAATTTGGGGCCAAACGGAGACGGTCGATCACATCTCCAAAAATCCGTGGGCAAACATACACCGAAAATCGAGAAAATCGTAAATTGTCATTTGCTTGAAAAATAGTGATGCTGATCAAACGAAATGACAAGGCGCCCGTCACCAGGCCCCGCAGGCTTCGCACAGCCAAAATTTGGGGCCGAACGGAGGCGGTCGATCGAATCACGAAAAATCCGTGGGCTAACATACACCGAAAACCGAGAAAATCGTAAATTGTCATTTCTGCAAAAAATAGTGATGCCGATCAAAAGAAATGATAGGGCGCCCGTCACCAGGCCCCGCAGGCTGCGCACAGCCAAAATTTGGGGCCGAACGGATGCGGTTGATTGAATCTCGAAAAATCCGTGTGCTAACATACACCGAAAATCGAGAAAATCATAAATTCTCATTAATGCGAAAAATAGTGATGCCGATCAAACGAAATGACAGGGCGCCCGTCACCAGGCCCCGCAGGCTGCGCACAGCCAAAATTTGGGGCCGAACGGAGGCGGTCGATTGAATCTCGAAAAATCCGTGTGCTAACATACACCGAAAATCGAGAAAATCATAAATTCTCATTTATGCGAAAAATAGTGATGCCGATCAAACGAAATGATAGGGCGCCCGTCACCAGGCCCTGCAGGCTGCGCACAGCCAAAATTTGGGGCCAAACGGAGACGGTCGATCACATCTCCAAAAATCTGTGGGCTAACATACACCGAAAATCGAGAAAATCGTAAATTGTCATTTGTTTGAAAAATAGTGATGCCGATCAAAAGAAATGACAGGGCGCCCGTCACCAGGCCCCGCAGGCTGCGCACAGCCAAAATTTGGGGGCTAACGGAGACGGTTGATCACATCTCCAAAAATCCGTGGGCTAACATACACCGAAAATCGAGAAAATCGTAAATTGTCATTTGTTTGAAAAATAGTGATGCCGATCAAATGGAATGACAGGGCGCCCGTCACCAGGCCCCGCAGGCTGCGCACAGCAAAAATTTCAGGCCAAACGGAGACGGTCGATCGAATCTCCAGAAATCCGTGGGCTAACATTCACCGAAAATCGAGAAAATCGTAAATTTTCATTGATGCCGATCGAATGAAATGATAGGGCGCCCGTCACTAGGCCCCGCAGGCTGCGCACAGCCAAAATTTGGGGCCAAACGGAGACGGTCGATCACATCTCCAAAAATCCGTGGGCTAACATACACCGAAAATCGAGAAAATCATAAATTGTCATTTGTTTGAAAAATAGTGATGCCGATCAAAAGAAATGACAGGGCGCCCGTCACCAGGCCCCGCAGGCTGCGCACAGCCAAAATTTGGGGCCGAACGGAGGCGGTCGATCGAATCTCGAAAAATCCGTGGGCTAACATTCACCGAAAACCGAGAAAATCGTAAATTGTCATTTCTGCAAAAAATAGTGATGCCGATCAAAAGAAATGACAGGGCGCCCGTCACCAGGCCCCGCAGGCTGCGCACAGCCAAAATTTAGGGCCGAACGGAGGCAGTCGATTGAATCTCGAAAAATCCGTGTGCTAACATACACCGAAAATCGAGAAAATCGTAAATTCTCATTTATGCGAAAAATAGTGATGCCGATCAAACGAAATGATAGGACGCCCGTCACCAGGCCCCGCGGGCTGTGCACAGCCAAAATTTAGGGCCGAACGGAGGCGGTCGATCAAATATCCAGAAATCCCTGGGCTAACACGCACTGAAAAGTTTGAAAGTTAGCAACATAGGCGCACTATGCTAGTCTCGACAGACCGGACGACATCGGATGTCACATGCTAACCTATGTCGAGACCCAACGCCCATCGATGAATGCCCAGCGATAAAAAATTTAAACTAAAACACCTATGCTTATCCTTATGATATAAATAAAATCCTAGAGATTAGTGGTGGTAGTGCTGGCCTACCATGGTCGCTTGCCATGGTGGTGTCGGTTGTGGTGGGTCGTTAGGACCAGTTTTTAAATTAAAATTGTCACCCATATTGGGAAATATGTTGAAATGAGTGCGATAGAGGCATATTTTAGAAAAATGGCTCGGCCAAACCGCCTTTTGGCGGTTTGTTGAGATAGATCTCGAAACAATACACAAAATGAAAAAAAAAATCGCGTAAAACGGATAATCCAGCCCAAAGTTATGATCATTTATATAATATGCCTCTAATAAACTATTTTTCCGTCGATTATATTACAGTTTTAACAACATTATGTAAGATCTCATCAAAAGACTTGCATCTCGGCAGTTCTTATTTTGTTAATAAAGAGCTAACACATACCAAAAATCGCGAAAATCGTAAATTCTCGTTTATGCAAAAAATAGTGATGCCGATCAAACGAAATGATAGGACTATCTAAATTCTGATCACTTTCTGTACTATACTGATTCCTTACTGATTACCGTAATGAATTGATTTAAAACCGAAGTGGGGCTTATATATAATAGAAACAATAAATCGCATTTCAGGAATGCGATTTATAAGTCGCATTCCTGGAATGCGTTTTATAAATCGCATTCCTGGAATGCATTTTATAAGTCACATTTTGCCTTGCGACGCGCCGCCTTGCCGGTTGTCCAATCTTTCCCCGTGCCTTTTTCTAGCATGTATGTATTTCAAATACTCTTAACCAACACGCGAATAGGCCATCTATATGCTAGAAATTTACGGGGTGTAGCAGCGGATCAAACGAAATGATAGGGCGCCCGTCACCAGGCCCCGCACAGCAAAAATTTGAGGCCAAACGGAGACGGTCGATCACATCTCCAAAAATCCGTGGGCTAACATACACCGAAAACCGAGAAAATCGTAAATTGTCATTTATGCAAAAAATAGTGATGCCCATCAAATGAGTTGATAGGGCGCCCGTCACCAGGCCCCGCAGGCTGCGCACGACCAAAATTTGGGGGCGAACGGAGGCGGTCGATCAAATCTCCAGAAATCCGAGGGCTAACATTCACCGAAAACAGAGAAAATCGTAAATTGTCATTTACGCAAAAAATAGTGATGCCGATCAAACGAATTAATAGAGCGCCCGTCACTAGGCCCCGCAGGCTGCGCACAGCCAAAATTTGGGGCCAAACGGAGACGGTCGATCACATCTCCAAAAATCCGTGGGCAAACATACACCGAAAATCGAGAAAATCGTAAATTGTCATTTGCTTGAAAAATAGTGATGCCGATCAAACGAAATGACAAGGCGCCCGTCATCAGGCCCCGCAGGCTTCGCACAGCCAAAATTTGGGGCCGAACGGAGGCGGTCGATCGAATCACGAAAAATCCGTGGGCTAACATACACTGAAAACCGAGAAAATCATAAATTGTCATTTCTGCAAAAAATAGTGATGCCGATCAGAAGAAATGACAGGGCGCCCGTCACCAGGCCCCGCAGGCTGCGCACAGCCAAAATTTGGGGCCGAACGGAGGCGGTCGATCGAATCACGAAAAATCCGTGGGCTAACATACACCGAAAACCGAGAAAATCGTAAATTGTCATTTCTGCAAAAAATAGTGATGCCGATCAAAAGAAATGACAGGGCGCCCGTCACCAGGCCCCGCAGGCTGCGCACAGCCAAAATTTGGGGCCGAACGGAGGCGGTCGATTGAATCTCGAAAAATCCGTGTGCTAACATACACCGAAAATCGAGAAAATCATAAATTCTCATTTATGCGAAAAATAGTGATGCCGATCAAACGAAATGATAGGGCGCCCGTCACCAGGCCCTGCAGGCTGCGCACAGCCAAAATTTGGGGCCAAACGGAGACGGTCGATCACATCTCCAAAAATCCGTGGGCTAACATACACCGAAAATCGAGAAAATCGTAAATTGTCATTTGTTTGAAAAATAGTGATGTCGATCAAAAGAAATGACAGGGCGCCCGTCACCAGGCCCCGCAGGCTGCGCACAGCCAAAATTTGGGAGCAAACGGAGACGGTCGATCACATCTCCAAAAATCCGTGGGCTAACATACACCGAAAATCGAGAAAATCGTAAATTGTCATTTGTTTGAAAAATAGTGATGCCGATCAAAAGAAATGATAGGGCGCCCGTCACCAGGACCCGCACAGCAAAAATTTGAGGCCAAACGGAGACGGTCGATCACATCTCCAAAAATCTGTGGGCTAACATACACCGAAAACTGAGAAAATCGTAAATTGTCATTTATGTGAAAATAGTGATGCCCATCAAACGAGTTGATAGGGCGCCCGTCACCAGGCCCCGCAGGCTGCGCACGACCAAAATTTTGGGGCGAACGGAGGCGGTCGATCGAATCTCCAGAAATCCGTGGGCTAACATTCACCGAAAATCGAGAAAATCGTAAATTTTCATTTATGCAAAAAATAGTGATGGCGATCGAATGAAATGATAGGGCGCCCGTCACTAGGCCCCGCAGGCTGCGCACAGCCAAAATTTGGGGCCAAACGGAGACGGTCGATCACATCTCCAAAAATCCGTGGGCTAACATACACCGAAAATCGAGAAAATCGTAAATTGTCATTTGTTTGAAAAATAGTGATGCCGATCAAAAGAAATGACAGGGCGCCCGTCACCAGGCCCCGCAGGCTGCGCACAGCCAAAATTTGGGGGCAAACGGAGACGGTCGATCACATCTCCAAAAATCCGTGGGCTAACATACACCGAAAATCGAGAAAATCGTAAATTGTCATTTGTTTGAAAAATAGTGATGCCGATCAAACGAAATGACAGGACGCCCGTTACCAGGCCCCGCAGGCTGCGCACAGCAAAAATTTTAGGCCAAACGGAGACGGTCGATCACATCTCCAAAAATCTGTGGGCTAACATACACCGAAAACCGAGAAAATCGTAAATTGTCATTTATGCGAAAAATAGTGATGCCCATCAAACGAGTTGATAGGGCGCCCGTCACCAGGCTCTGCAGGCTGCGCACGACCAAAATTTGGGGGCGAACAGAGGCGGTCGATCGAATCTCCAGAAATCCGTGGGCTAACATTCACCGAAAATCGAGAAAATCGTAAATTTTCATTTATGCAAAAAATAGTGATGCCGATCGAATGAAATGACAGGGCGCCCGTCACTAGGCCCCACAGGCTGCGCACAGCCAAAATTTGGGGCCAAACGGAGACGGTCGATCACATCTCCAAAAATCCGTGGGCTAACATACACCGAAAATCGAGAAAATCGTAAATTGTCATTTGTTTGAAAAATAGTGATGCCGATCAAACGAAATGACAGGGCGCCCGTTACCAGGCCCCGCAGGCTGCGCACAGCAAAAATTTCAGGCCAAACGGAGACGGTCGATCACATCTCCAAAAATCCGTGGGCTAACATACACCGAAAACCGAGAAAATCGTAAATTGTCATTTATGTGAAAAATAGTGATGCCCATCAAACAAGTTGATAGGGCGCCCATCACCAGGCCCCGCAGGCTGCGCACGACCAAAATTTGGGGGCGAACGGAAGCGGTCGATCGAATCTCCAGAAATCCGTGGGCTAACATTCACCGAAAATCGAGAAAATCGTAAATTTTCATTTATGCAAAAAATAGTGATGCCGATCGAATGAAATGATAGGGCGCCCGTCACTAGTCCCCGCAGGCTGCGCACAGCCAAAATTTGGGGCCAAACGGAGACGGTCGATCACATCTCCAAAAATCCGTGGGCTAACATACACCGAAAATCGAGAAAATCGTAAATTGTCATTTGTTTGAAAAATAGTGATGCCGATCAAAAGAAATGACAGGGCGCCCGTCACCAGGCCCCGCAGGCTGCATACAGCCAAAATTTGGGGCCGAACGGAGGCGGTCGATCGAATCTCGAAAAATTCGTGGGCTAATATTCACCGAAAACCGAGAAAATCGTAAATTGTCATTTCTGCAAAAAATAGTGATGCCGATCAAAAGAAATGACAGGGCGCCCGTCACCAGGCCCCGCAGGCTGCGCACAGCCAAAATTTGGGGCCGAACAGAGGCGGTCGATTGAATCTCAAAAAATCCGTGTGCTAACATACACCGAAAATCGAGAAAATCGTAAATTCTCATTTATGCGAAAAATAGTGATGCCGATCAAACAAAATGATAGGGCGCCCGTCACCAGGCCCCGCAGGCTGCGCACAGCCAAAATTTGGGGCCAAACGGAGACGGTCGATCACATCTCCAAAAATCCGTGGGCAAACATACACCAAAAATCGAGAAAATCGTAAATTATCATTTGCTTGAAAAATAGTGATGCCGATCAAACGAAATGACAAGGCGCCCGTCACTAGGCCCTGCAGGCTTCGCACAGCCAAAATTTGGGGCCGAACGGAGGCGGTCGATCGAATCAAGAAAAATCCGTGGGCTAACATACACCGAAAACCGAGAAAATCGTAAATTGTCATTTCTGCAAAAAATAGTGATGCCGATCAAAAGAAATGACAGGGCGCCCGTCACCAGGCCCCGCAGGCTGCGCACAGCCAAAATTTGGGGCCGAACGGAGGCGGTCGATTGAATCTCGAAAAATCCGTGTGCTAACATACACCGAAAATCGAGAAAATCATAAATTCTCATTTATGCGAAAAATAGTGATGCCGATTAAACGAAATGATAGGGCGCCCGTCACCAGGCCCTGCAGGCTGCGCACAGCCAAAATTTGGGGCCAAACGGAGACGGTCGATCACATCTCCAAAAATCCGTGGGCTAACATACACCGAAAATCGAGAAAATCGTAAATTGTCATTTGTTTGAAAAATAGTGATGCCGATCAAAAGAAATGACAGGGCGCCCGTCACCAGGCCCCGCAGGCTGCGCACAGCCAAAATTTAGGGGCAAACGGAGACGGTCGATCACATCTCCAAAAATCCGTGGGCTAACATACACCGAAAATCGAGAAAATCGTAAATTGTCATTTGTTTGAAAAATAGTGATCCCGATCAATCAAAATGACAGGGCACCCGTTACCAGGCCCCGCAGGCTGTGCACAGCAAAAATTTGAGGCCAAACGGAGACGGTCGATCACATCTCCAAAAATCCGTGGGCTAACATACACCGAAAACCGAGAAAATTGTAAATTGTTATTTATGCGAAAAATAGTGATGCCCATCAAACGAGTTGATAGGGCGCCCGTCACCAGGCCCCGCAGGCTGCGCACGACCAAAATTTGGGGGCGAACGGAGGCGGTCGATCGAATCTCCAGAAATCCGTGGGCTAACATTCACCGAAAATCGAGAAAATCGTAAATTTTCATTTATGCAAAAAATAGTGATGCTGATCGAATGAAATGATAGGGCGCCCGTCACCAGGCCCCGCAGGCTGCGCACATCAAAAATTTGGGGCCGAACGGAGGCGGTCGATTGAATCTCGAAAAATCCGTGTGCTAACATACACCGAAAATCGAGAAAATCGTAAATTCTCATTTCTGCGAAAAATAGTGATGCCGATCAAACGAAATGATAGGGCGCCCGTCACCAGGCCCCGCGGGCTGTGCACAGCCAAAATTTGGGGCCGAACGGAGGCGGTCGATCAAATATCCAGAAATCCCTGGGCTAACACGCACTGAAAAGTTTGAAAGTTAGCAACATAGGCACACTATGCTAGTCTCGACAGACCGGACGACATCGGATGTTACATGCTAACCTATGTCGAGACCCAACGCCCATCGATGAATGCCCAACGATAGAAAATTTAAACTAAAACACCTATGCTTATCCTTATGATATAAATAAAATCCTAGAGATTAGTGGTGGTAGTGCTGGCCTACCATGGTCGCTTGCCATGGTGGTGTCGGTTGTGGTGGGTCGTTAGGACCAGTTTTTAAATTAAAATTGTCACCCATATTGGGAAATATGTTGAAATGAGTGCGATAGAGGCATATTTTAGAAAAATGGCTCGGCCAAACCGCCTTCCGGCGGTTTGTCGAGATAGATCTCGAAAAAATACACAAAATGAAAAAAAAAATCGCGTAAAACGGATAATCCAGCCCAAAGTTATGATCATTTATATAATATGCCTCTAATAAACTATTTTTCCGTCGATTATATTACAGTTTTAACAACATTATGTAAGATCTCATCAAAAGACTTGCATCTCGGCAGTTCTTATTTTGTTAATAAAGAGCTAACACATACCAAAAATCGCGAAAATCGTAAATTCTCGTTTATGCAAAAAATAGTGATGCCGATCAAACGAAATGATAGGACTATCTAAATTCTGATCACTTTCTATACTATACTGATTCCTTACTGATTACCGTAATGAATTGATTTAAAACTGAAGTGGGGCTTATATAATATAGAAACAATAAATCGCATTCAGTGAATGCGACTTATAAGTCGCATTTTAGGAATGCGTTTTATAAGTCGCATTCCTGGAATGCGTTTTATAAGTCGCATTTTGCCTTGCGACGCGCCGACTTGCCGGTTGTCCAATCTTTCCCCGTGCCTTTTTCTAGCATGTATGTATTTCAAATACTCTTAACCAACACGCGAATAGGCCATCTATATGCTAGAAATTTACGGGGTGTAACAGAGGATCAAACGAAATGATAGGGCGCCCGTCACCAGGCCCCGCACAGCAAAAATTTGAGGCCAAACGGAGACGGTCGATCACATCTCCAAAAATCCGTGGGCTAACATACACCGAAAACCGAGAAAATCGTAAATTGTCATTTATGCGAAAAATAGTGATGCCCATCAAACGAGTTGATAGGGCGCCCGTCACCAAGCCCCGCAGGCTGCGCACGGCCAAAATTTGGCGGCGAACGGAGGCGGTCGATCAAATCTCCAGAAATCCGTGGGCTAACATTCACCGAAAATCGAGAAAATCGTAAATTGTCATTTACGCAAAAAATAGTGATGCCGATCAAACGAATTGATAGAGCGCCCGTCACTAGGCCCCGCAGGCTGCGCACAGCCAAAATTTGGGGCCAAACGGAGACGGTCGATCACATCTCCAAAAATCCGTGGGCAAACATACACCGAAAATCGAGAAAATCGTAAATTGTCATTTGCTTGAAAAATAGTGATGCCGATCAAACGAAATGACAAGGCGCCCGTCACCAGGCCCTGCAGGCTTCGCACAGCCAAAATTTGGGGCCGAACGGAGGCGGTCGATCGAATCACGAAAAATCCGTGGGCTAACATACACCGAAAACCGAGAAAATCGTAAATTGTCATTTCTGCAAAAAATAGTGATGCCGATCAAAAGAAATGATAGGGCACCCGTCACCAGGCCCCGCAGGCTGCGCACAGCCAAAATTTTGGGCCGAACGGAGGCAGTCGATTGAATCTCGAAAAATCCGTGTGCTAACATACACCGAAAATCGAGAAAATCATAAATTCTCATTTATGCGAAAAATAGTGATGCCGATCAAACAAAATGATAGGGCGCCCGTCACCAGGCCCTGCAGGCTGCGCACAGCCAAAATTTGGGGCCAAACGGAGACGGTCGATCACATCTCCAAAAATCCGTGGGCTAACATACACCGAAAATCGAGAAAATCGTAAATTGTCATTTGTTTGAAAAATAGTGATGCCGATCAAAAGAAATGACAGGGCGCCCGTCACCAGGCCCCGCAGGCTGCGCACAGCCAAAATTTGGGGCCGAACGGAGGCGGTCGATCATATCTCCAAAAATCCGTGGGCTAACATTCACCGAAAACCGAGAAAATCGTAAATTGTCATTTCTGCAAAAAATAGTGATGCCGATCAAAAGAAATCACAGGGCGCCCGTCACCAGACCCCGCAGGCTGTGCACAGCAAAAATTTGGGGCCGAACGGAGGCGGTCGATTGAATCTCGAAAAATCCGTGTGCTAACATACACCGAAAATCGAGAAAATCGTAAATTCTCATTTCTGCGAAAAATAGTGATGCCGATCAAATGAAATGATAGGGCGCCCGTCACCAGGCCCCGCGGGCTGTGCACAGCCAAAATTTGGGGCCGAACGGAGGCGGTCGATCAAATATCTAGAAATCCCTAGGCTAACACGCACTGAAAAGTTTGAAAGTTAGCAACATAGGCGCACTATGCTAGTCTCGAAAGACCGGACGTCATCGGATGTCACATGCTAACCTATGTCGAGACCCAACGCCCATCGATGAATGCCCAACGATAGAAAATTTAAACTAAAACACCTATGCTTATCCTTATGATATAAATAAAATCCTAGAGATTAGTGGTGGTAGTGCTGGCCTACCATGGTCGCTTGCCATGGTGGTGTCGGTTGTGGTGGGTCGTTAGGACCAGTTTTTAAATTAAAATTGTCACCCATATTGGGAAATATGTTGAAATGAGTGCGATAGAGGCATATTTTAGAAAAATGGCTCGGCCAAACCGCCTTCTGGCGGTTTGTCGAGATAGATCTCGAAAAAATACACAAAATGAAAAACAAATCGCGTAAAACGGATAATCCAGCCCAAAGTTATGATCATTTATATAATATGCCTCTAATAAACTATTTTTCCGTCGATTATATTACAGTTTTAACAACATTATGTAAGATCTCATCAAAAGACTTGCATCTCGGCAGTTCTTATTTTGTTAATAAAGAGCTAATACATACCAAAAATCGCGAAAATCGTAAATTCTCGTTTATGCAAAAAATAGTGATGCCGATCAAACGAAATGATAGGACTATCTAAATTCTGATCACTTTCTGTACTATACTGATTCCTTACTGATTACCGTAATGAATTGATTTAAAACTGAAGTGGGGCTTATATAATATAGAAACAATAAATCGCATTCAGTGAATGCGACTTATAAGTCGCATTTTAGGAATACGTTTTATAAGTCGCATTCCTGGAATGCGTTTTATAAGTCGCATTTTGCCTTGCGACGCGCCGACTTGCCGGTTGTCCAATCTTTCCCCGTGCCTTTTTCTAGCATGTATGTATTTCAAATACTCTTAACCAACACGCGAATAGGCCATCTATATGCTAGAAATTTACGGGGTGTAACAGCGGATCAAACGAAATGATAGGGCGCCCGTCACCAGGCCCCGCACAGCAAAAATTTGAGGCCAAACGGAGACGGTCGATCACATCTCCAAAAATCCGTGGGCTAACATACACCGAAAACCGAGAAAATCGTAAATTGTCATTTATGCGAAAAATAGTGATGCCCATCAAACGAGTTGATAGGGCGCCCGTCACCAGGCCCCGCAGGCTGCGCACGGCCAAAATTTGGGGGCGAACGGAGGCGGTCGATCAAATCTCCAGAAATCCGTGGGCTAACATTCACCGAAAATCGAGAAAATCGTAAATTGTCATTTACGCAAAAAATAGTGATGCCGATCAAACGAATTGATAGAGCGCCCGTCACTAGGCCCCGCAGGCTGCGCACAGCCAAAATTTGGGGCCAAACGGAGACGGTCGATCACATCTCCAAAAATTCGTGGGCAAACATACACCGAAAATCGAGAAAATCGTAAATTGTCATTTGCTTGAAAAATAGTGATGCCGATCAAATGAAATGACAAGGCGCCCGTCACCAGGCCCCGCAGGCTTCGCACAGCCAAAATTTGGGGCCGAACGGAGGCGGTCGATCGAATCACGAAAAATCCGTGGGCTAACATACACCGAAAACCGAGAAAATCGTAAATTGTAATTTCTGCAAAAAATAGTGATGCCGATCAAAAGAAATGACAGGGCGCCCGTCACCAGGCCCCGCAGGCTGCGCACAGCCAAAATTTGGGGCCGAACGGAGGCGTTCGATTGAATCTCGAAAAATCCGTGTGCTAACATACACCGAAAATCGAGAAAATCATAAATTGTCTTTGTTTGAAAAATAGTGATGCCGATCAAAAGAAATGACAGGGCGCCCGTCACCAGGCCGCGCAGGCTGCACACAGCCAAAATTTGGGGGCAAACGGAGACGGTCGATCACATCTCCAAAAATCCGTGGGCTAACATACACCGAAAATCGAGAAAATCGTAAATTTTCATTTGTTTGAAAAATAGTGATGCCGATCAAACGAAATGATAGGGCGCCCGTTACCAGGCCCCGCAGGCTGCGCACAGCAAAAATTTCAGGCCAAACGGAGACGGTCGATCACATCTCCAAAAATCCGTGGGCTAACATACACCGAAAACCGAGAAAATCATAAATTGTCATTTATGCGAAAAATAGTGATGCCCATCAAACGAGTTGATAGGGCGCCCGTCACCAGGCCCCGCAGGCTGCGCAAAGCCAAAATTTGGGGCCGAACGGAGGCGGTCGATCGAATCTCCAGAAATCCGTGGGCTAACATTCACCGAAAATCGAGAAAATCGTAAATTTTCATTTATGCAAAAAATAGTGATGCCGATCAAACGAAATGATAGGGCGCCCATCACCAGGCCCTGCAGGCTGCGCACAGCCAAAATTTGGGGCCAAACGGAGACGGTCGATCACATCTCCAAAAATCCGTGGGCTAACATACACCGAAAATCGAGAAAATCGTAAATTGTCATTTGTTTGAAAAATAGTGATGCCGATCAAAAGAAATGACAGGGCGCCCGTCACCAGGCCCCGCAGGCTGCGCACAGCCAAAATTTAGGGGCAAACGGAGACGGTCGATCACATCTCCAAAAATCCGTGGGCTAACATACACCGAAAATTGAGAAAATCGTAAATTGTCATTTGTTTGAAAAATAGTGATGCCGATCAAACGAAATGACAGGGCGCCCGTTACCAGGCCCCGCAGGCTGCGCACAGCAAAAATTTCAGGCCAAACGGAGACGGTCGATCACATCTCCAAAAATCCGTGGGCTAACATACACCGAAAATCGAGAAAATCATAAATTGTCTTTGTTTGAAAAATAGTGATGCCGATCAAAAGAAATGACAGGGCGCCCGTCACCAGGCCGCGCAGGCTGCGCACAGCCAAAATTTGGGGGCAAACGGAGACGGTCGATCACATCTCCAAAAATCCGTGGGCTAACATACACCGAAAATCGAGAAAATCGTAAATTTTCATTTGTTTGAAAAATAGTGATGCCGATCAAACGAAATGACAGGGCGCCCGTTACCAGGCCCCGCAGGCTGCGCACAGCAAAAATTTCAGGCCAAACGGAGACGGTCGATCACATCTCCAAAAATCCGTGGGCTAACATACACCGAAAACAGAGAAAATCGTAAATTGTTATTTATGCGAAAAATAGTGATGCCCATCAAATGAGTTGATAGGGCGCCCGTCAGCAGGCCCCGCAGGCTGCGCACAGCCAAAATTTGGGGCCGAACGGAGGCGGTCGATCGAATCTCCAGAAATCCGTGGGCTAACATTCACCGAAAATCGAGAAAATCGTAAATTTTCATTTATGCAAAAAATAGTGATGCCGATCGAATGAAATGATAGGGCGCCCGTCACTAGGCCCCGCAGGCTGCGCACAGCCAAAATTTGGGGCCAAACGGAGACGGTCGATCACATCTCCAAAAATCCGTGGGCTAACATACACCGAAAATCGAGAAAATCGTAAATTGTCATTTGTTTGAAAAATAGTGATGCCGATCAAAAGAAATGACAGGGCGCCCGTCACCAGGCCCCGCAGGCTGCGCACAGCCAAAATTTGGGGCCGAACGGAGGCGGTCGATCGAATCTCGAATAATCTGTGGGCTAACATTCACCGAAAACCGAGAAAATCGTAAATTGTCATTTCTGCAAAAAATAGTGATGCTGATCAAAAGAAATGACAGGGCGCCCGTCACCAGGCCCCGCAGGCTGCGCACAGCCAAAATTTGGGGCCGAACGGAGGCGGTCGATCGAATCTCGAAAAATCCGTGTGCTAACATACACCGAAAATCGAGAAAATCGTAAATTCTCATTTATGCGAAAAATAGTGATGCCGATCAAACGAAATGATAGGGCGCCCGTCACTAGGCCCCGCAGGCTGCGCACAGCCAAAATTTGGCGCCAAACGGAGACGGTCGATCACATCTCCAAAAATCCGTGGGCTAACATACACCGAAAATCGAGAAAATCGTAAATTGTCATTTGTTTGAAAAATAGTGATGCTGATCAAAAGAAATGACAGGGCGCCCGTCACCAGGCCCCGCAGGCTGCGCACAACCAAAATTTGGGGCCGAACGGAGGCGGTCGATCGAATCACGAAAAATCCGTGGGCTAACATTCACCGAAAACCGAGAAAATCGTAAATTGTCATTTCTGCAAAAAATAGTGATGCCGATCAAAAGAAATGATAGGGCGCCCGTCACCAGGCCCCGCAGGCTGCGCACAGCCAAAATTTGGGGCCGAACAGAGGCGGTCGATTGAATCTCGAAAAATCCGTGTGCTAACATACACCGAAAATCGAGAAAATCATAAATTCTCATTTATGCGAAAAATAGTGATGCCGATCAAACGAAATGATAGGGCACCCGTTACCAGGCCCCGCAGGCTGCACACAGCAAAAATTTCAGGCCAAACGGAGATGGTCGATCACATCTCCAAAAATCCGTGGGCTAACATACACCGAAAACCGAGAAAATCGTAAATTGTCATTTATGCGAAAAATAGTGATGCCCATCAAACGAGTTGATAGGGCGCCCGTCACCAGGCCCCGCAGGCTGCGCATGACCAAAATTTGGGGGCGAACGGAGGCGGTCGATCGAATCTCCAGAAATCCGTGGGCTAACATTCACCGAAAATCGAGAAAATCGTAAATTTTCATTTATGCAAAAAATAGTGATGCCGATCGAATGAAATGATAGGGCGCCCGTCACTAGGCCCCGCAGGCTGCGCACAGCCAAAATTTGGGGCCAAACGGAGACGGTCGATCACATCTCCAAAAATCTGTGGGCTAACATACACCGAAAATCGAGAAAATCGTAAATTGTCATTTGTTTGAAAAATAGTGATGCCGATCAAACGAAATGACAGGGCGCCCGTTACCAGGCCCCGCAGGCTGCGCATAGCAAAAATTTCAGGCCAAACGGAGATGGTCGATCACATCTCCAAAAATCCGTGGGCTAACATACACCGAAAACCGAGAAAATCGTAAATTGTCATTTATGCGAAAAATAGTGATGCCCATCAAACGAGTTGATAGGGCGCCCGTCACCAGGCCCCGCAGGCTGCGCACGACCAAAATTTGGGGGCGAACGGAGGCGGTCGATCGAATCTTCAGAAATCCGTGGGCTAACATTCACCGAAAATCGAGAAAATCGTAAATTTTCATTTATGCAAAAAATAGTGATGCCGATCGAATGAAATGATAGGGCGCCCGTCACTAGGCCCCGCAGGCTGCGCACAGCCAAAATTTGGGGCCAAACTGAGACGGTCGATCACATCTCCAAAAATCCGTGGGCTTACACCGAAAATCGAGAAAATCGTAAATTGTCATTTCTGCAAAAAATAGTGATGCCGATCAAAAGAAATGACAGGGCGCCCGTCACCAGGCCCCGCAGGCTGCGCACAGCCAAAATTTGGGGCCGAACGGAGGCGGTCGATTGAATCTCGAAAAATCCGTGTGCTAACATACACCGAAAATCGAGAAAATCGTAAATTCTCATTTCTGCAAAAAATAGTGATGCCGATCAAACGAAATGATAGGGCGCCCGTCACCAGGCCCCGCGGGCTATGCACAGCCAAAATTTGGGGCCGAACGGAGGCGGTCGATCAAATATCCAGAAATCCCTGGGCTAACACGCACTGACAAGTTTGAAAGTTAGCAACATAGGCGCACTATGCTAGTCTCGACAGACCGGACGACATCGGATGTCACATGCTAACCTATGTCGAGAGCCAACGCCCATCGATGAATGCCCAGCGATAGAAAATTTAAACTAAAACACCTATGCTTATCCGTATGATATAAATAAAATTCTAGAGATTAGTGGTGGTAGTGCTGGCCTACCATGGTCGCTTGCCATGGTGGTGTCGGTTGTGGTGGGTCGTTAGGACCAGTTTTTAAATTAAAATTGTCACCCATATTGGGAAATATGTTGAAATGAGTGCGATAGAGGCATATTTTAGAAAAATGGCTCGGCCAAACCGCCTTTCGGCAGTTTGTCGAAATAGATCTCGAAAAAATACACAAAATGAAAAAAAAAATCGCGTAAAACGGATAATCCAGCCCAAAGTTATGATCATTTATATAATATGCCTGTAATAAACTATTTTTCCGTCGATTATATTACAGTTTTAACAACATTATGTAAGATCTCATCAAAAGACTTGCATCTCGGCAGTTCTTATTTTGTTAATAAAGAGCTAACACATACCAAAAATCGCGAAAATCGTAAATTCTCGTTTATGCAAAAAATAGTGATGCCGATCAAACGAAATGATAGGACTATCTAAATTCTGATCACTTTCTGTACTATACTGATTCCTTACTGATTACTGTAGTGAATTGATTTAAAAACCGAAGTGGGGCTTATATATAATAGAAACAATAAATCGCATTCAGTGAATGCGACTTATAAGTCGAATTTCAGGAATCCGATTTATAAGTCGCATTCCTGGAATGCATTTTATAAGTCGCATTCCTGGAATGCGTTTTATAAGTCGCATTTTGCCTTGCGACGCGCCGACTTGCCGGTTGTCCAATCTTTCCCCGTGCCTTTTTGTAGCATGTATGTATTTCAAATTCTCTTAACCAACACGCGAATAGGCCATCTATATGCTAGAAATTTACGGGGTGTAACAGCGGATCAAACGAAATGATAGGGCGCCCGTCACCAGGCCCCGCATAGCAAAAATTTGAGGCCAAACGGAGACGGTCGATCACATCTCCAAAAATCCGTGGGCTAACATACACCGAAAACCGAGAAAATCGTAAATTGTCATTTATGCAAAAAATAGTGATGCCCATCAAACGAGTTGATAGGGCGCCCGTCACCAGGCCCAGCAGGCTGCGCACGGCCAAAATTTGGGGGCGAACGGAGGCGGTCGATCAAATCTCCAGAAATCCGTGGGCTAACATACACCGAAAACCGAGAAAATCGTAAATTGTCATTTCTGCAAAAAATAGTGATGCCGATCAAAAGAAATGACAGGGCGCCTGTCACCAGGCCCCGCAGGCTGCGCACAGCCAAAATTTGGGGCCGAACGGAGGCGGTCGATTGAATCTCGAAAAATCTGTGTGCTAACATACACCGAAAATCGAGAAAATCATAAATTCTCATTTATGCGAAAAATAGTGATGCCGATCAAATGAAATGATAGGGCGCCCGTCACCCGGCCCTGCAGGCTGCGCACAGCCAAAATTTGGGGCCAAACGGAGACGGTCGATCACATCTCCAAAAATCCGTAGGCTAACATACACCGAAAATCGAGAAAATCGTAAATTGTCATTTGTTTGAAAAATAGTGATGCCGATCAAAAGAAATGACAGGGCGCCCGTCACCAGGCCCCGCAGGCTGCGCACAGCCAAAATTTGGGGGCAAACGGAGACGGTCGATCACATCTCCAAAAATCCGTGGGCTAACATACACCGAAAATCGAGAAAATCGTAAATTGTCATTTGTTTGAAAAATAGTGATGCCGATCAAACGAAATGATAGGGCGCCCGTTACCAGGCCCCGCAGGCTGCGCACAGCAAAAATTTCAGGCCAAACGGAGACGGTCGATCACATCTCCAAAAATCCGTGGGCTAACATACACCGAAAACCGAGAAAATCGTAAATTGTCATTTATGCGAAAAATAGTGATGCCCATCAAACGAGTTGATAGGGCGCCCGTCACCAGGCCCCGCAGGCTGCGCACGACCAAAATTTGGGGGCGAACGGAGGCGGTCGATCGAATCTCCAGAAATCCGTGGGCTAACATTCACCGAAAATTGAGAAAATCGTAAATTTTCATTTATGCAAAAAATAGTGATGCCGATTGAATGAAATGATAGGGCGCCCGTCACTAGGCCCCGCAGGCTACGCACAGCCAAAATTTGGGGCCAAACGGAGACGGTCGATCACATCTCCAAAAATCCGTGGGCTAACATACACCGAAAATCGAGAAAATCGTAAATTGTCATTTGTTTGAAAAATAGTGATGCCGATCAAAAGAAATGACAGGGCGCCCGTCACCAGGCCCCGCAGGCTGCGCACAGCCAAAATTTGGGGCCGAACGGAGGTAGTCGATCGAATCTCGAAAAATCCGTGGGCTAACATTCACCGAAAACTGAGAAAATCGTAAATTGTCATTTCTGCAAAAAATTGTGATGCCGATCAAAAGAAATGACAGGGCGCCCGTCACCAGGCCCCGCAGGCTGTGCACAGCCAAAATTTGGGGCCGAACGGAGGCGGTCGATTGAATCTCGAAAAATCCGTGTGCTAACATACACCGAAAATCGAGAAAATCGTAAATTCTTATTTATGCGAAAAATAGTGATGCCGATCAAACGAAATGATAGGGCGCCCGTCACCAGGCCCCGCGGGCTGTGCACAGCCATAATTTGGGGCCGAACGGAGGCGGTCGATCAAATATCCAGAAATCCCTGGGCTAACACGCACTGAAAGGTTTGAAAGTTAGCAACATAGGCGCACTATGCTAGTCTCGACAGACCGGACGACATCGGATGTCACATGCTAACCTATGTCGAGACCCAACGCCCATCGATGAATGCCCAGCGATAGAAAATTTAAACTAAAACACCTATGCTTATCCTTATGATATAAATAAAATCCTAGAGATTAGTGGTGGTAGTGCTGGCCTACCATGGTCGCTTGCCATGGTGGTGTCGGTTGTGGTGGGTCGTTAGGACCAGTTTTTAAATTAAAATTGTCACCCATATCGGGAAATATGTTGAAATGAGTACGATAGAGGCATATTTTAGAAAAATGGCTCGGCCAGACCGCCTTTCGGCAGTTTGTCGAAATAGATCTCGAAAAAATACACAAAATGAAAAAAAAAATCGCGTAAAACGGATAATCCAGCCCAAAGTTATGATCATTTATATAATATGCCTCTAATAAACTATTTTTCCGTCGATTATATTACAGTTTTAACAACATTATGTAAGATCTCATCAAAAGACTTGCATCTCGGCAGTTCTTATTTTGTTAATAAAGAGCTAACACATACCAAAAATCGCGAAAATCGTAAATTCTCGTTTATGCAAAAAATAGTGATGCCGATCAAACGAAATGATAGGACTATCTAAATTCTGATCACTTTCTGTACTATACTGATTCCTTACTGATTACCGTAATGAATTGATTTAAAACCGAAGTGGGGCTTATATATAATAGAAACAATAAATCGCATTCAGTGAATGCGACTTATAAGTCGCATTTCAGGAATGCGATTTATAAGTCGCATTCCTAGAATGCGTTTTATAAGTCGCATTTTGCCTTGCGACGCGCCGACTTGCCGGTTGTCCAATCTTTCCCCGTGCCTTTTTCTAGCATGTATGCATTTCAAATACTCTTAACCAACACGCGAATAGGCCATCTATATGCTAGAAATTTACGGGGTGTAACAGCGGATCAAACGAAATGATAGGGCGCCCGTCACCAGGCCCCGCACAGCAAAAATTTGAGGCCAAACGGAGACGGTCGATCACATCTCCAAAAATCCGTGGGCTAACATACACCGAAAACCGAGAAAATCGTAAATTGTCATTTATGCGAAAAATAGTGATGCCCATCAAACGAGTTGATAGGGCGCCCGTCACCAGGCCCCGCAGGCTACGCACGGCCAAAATTTGGGGGCGAACGGAGGCGGTCGATCAAATCTCCAGAAATCCGTGGGCTAACATTCACCGAAAACCGAGAAAATCGTAAATTGTAAATTTACGCAAAAAATAGTGATGCCGATCAAACGAATTGATAGAGCGCCCGTCACTAGGCCCCGCAGGCTGCGCACAGCCAAAATTTGGGGCCAAACGGAGACGGTCGATCACATCTCCAAAAATCCGTGGGCAAACATACACCGAAAATCGAGAAAAATCGTAAATTGTCATTTGCTTGAAAAATAGTGATGCCGATCAAACGAAATGACAAGGCGCCCGTCACCAGGCCCCGCAGGCTGCGCACAGCCAAAATTTGGGGCCGAACGGAGGCGGTCGATAGAATCACGAAAAATCCGTGGGCACAAACATCGAAAACCGAGAAAATCGTAAATTGTCATTTCTGCAAAAAATAGTGATGCCGATCAAAAGAAATGACAGGGCGCCCGTCACCAGGCCCCGCAGGCTGCGCACAGCCAAAATTTGGGGCCGAACGGAGGCGGTCGATTGAATCTCGAAAAATCCGTGTGCTAACATACACCGAAAATCGAGAAAATCATAAATTCTCATTTATGCGAAAAATAGTGATGCCGATCAAACGAAATGATAGGGCGCCCGTCACCAGGCCCTGCAGGCTGCGCACAGCCAAAATTTGGGGCCAAACGGAGACGGTCGATCACATCTCCAAAAATCCGTGGGCTAACATACACCGAAAATCGAGAAAATCGTAAATTGTCATTTGTTTGAAAAATAGTGATGCCGATCAAAAGAAATGACAGGGCGCCCGTCACCAGGCCCCGCAGGCTGCGCACAGCCAAAATTTGGGGGCAAACGGAGACGGTCGATCACATCTCCAAAAATCTGTGTACTAACATACACCGAAAATCGAGAAAATCGTAAATTGTCATTTGTTTGAAAAATAGTGATGCCGATCAAAAGAAATGATAGGGCGCCCGTCACCAGGACCCGCAGGCTGCGCACAGCCAAAATTTGGGGCCGAACGGAGGCGGTCGATCGAATCTCGAAAAATCCGTGGGCTAACATTCACCGAAAACCGAGAAAATCGTAAATTGTCATTTCTGCAAAAAATAGTGATGCCGATCAAAAGAAATGACAGGGCGCCCGTCACCAGGCCCCGCAGGCTGCGCACGACCAAAATTTTGGGGCGAACGGAGGCGGTCGATCGAATCTCCAGAAATCCGTGGGCTAACATTCACCGAAAATCGAGGAAATCGTAAATTTTCATTTATGCAAAAAATAGTGATGCCGATCGAATGAAATGATAGGGCGCCCGTCACTAGGCCCCGCAGGCTGCGCACAGCCAAAATTTGGGACCAAACGGAGACGGTCGATCACATCTCCAAAAATCCGTGGGCTAACATACACCGAAAATCGAGAAAATCGTAAATTGTCATTTGTTTGAAAAATAGTGATGCCGATCAAAAGAAATGACAGGGCGCCCATCACCAGGCCCCGCAGGCTGCGCACAGCCAAAATTTGGGGCCGAACGGAGGCGGTCGATCGAATCTCGAAAAATCCGTGGGCTAACATTCACCGAAAACCGAGAAAATCGTAAATTATCATTTCTGCAAAAAATAGTGATGCCGATCAAAAGAAATGACAGGGCGCCCGTCACCAGGCCCCGCAGGCTGCGCACGGCCAAAATTTGGGGCCGAACGGAGGCGGTCGATTGAATCTCGAAAAATCCGTGTGCTAACATACACCGAAAATCGAGAAAATTGTAAATTCTCATTTATGCGAAAAATAGTGATGCCGATCAAACGAAATGATACGGCGCCCGTCACCAGGCCCCGCGGGCTGTGCACAGCCAAAATTTGGGGCCGAACGGAGGCGGTCGATCAAATATCCAGAAATCCCTGGGCTAACACGCACTGAAAAGTTTGAAAGTTAGCAACATAGGCGCACTATGCTAGTCTCGACAGACCGGACGACATCGGATGTCACATGCTAACCTATGTCGAGACCCAACGCCCATCGATGAATGCCCAGCGATAGAAAATTTAAACTAAAACACCTATGCTTATCCTTATGATATAAATAAAATCCTAGAGATTAGTGGTGGTAGTGCTGGCCTACCATGGTCGCTTGCCATGGTGGTGTCGGTTGTGGTGGGTCGTTAGGACCAGTTTTTAAATTAAAATTATCACCCATATTGGGAAATATGTTGAAATGAGTGCGATAGAGGCATATTTTAGAAAAATGGCTCGGCCAAACCGCCTTTTGGCGGTTTGTCGAGATAGATCTCGAAAAAATACACAAAATGAAAAAAAAAATCGCGTAAAACGGATAATCCAGCCCAAAGTTATGATCATTTATATAATATGCCTCTAATAAACTATTTTTCCGTTGATTATATTACAGTTTTAACAACATTATGTAAGATCTCATCAAAAGACTTGCATCTCGGCAGTTCTTATTTTGTTAATAAAGAGCTAACACATACCAAAAATCGCGAAAATCGTGAATTCTCGTTTATGCAAAAAATAGTGATGCTGATCAAACGAAATGATAGGACTATCTAAATTCTGATCACTTTCTGTACTATACTGATTCCTTACTGATTACCGTAATGAATTGATTTAAAACCGAAGTGGGGCTTATATATAATAGAAACAATAAATCGCATTCAATGAATGCGACTTATAAGTCGCATTTCAGGAATGCGATTTATAAGTCGCATTCCTGGAATGCGTTTTATAAGTCACATTTTGCCTTGCGACGCGCCGACTTGCCGGTTGTCCAATCTTTCCCCGTGCCTTTTTCTAGCATGTATGTATTTCAAATACTCTTAACCAACACGCGAATAGGCCATCTATATGCTAGAAATTTACGGGGTGTAACAGCGGATCAAACGAAATGATAGGGCGCCCGTCACCAGGCCCCGCACAACAAAAATTTCAGGCCAAACAGAGGCGGTCGATCACATCTCGAAAAATCCGTGTGCTAACATACACCGAAAATCGAGAAAATCGTAAATTCTCATTTATGCGAAAAATAGTGATGCCCATCAAACGAGTTGATAGGGCGCCCGTCACCAGGCCCCGCAGGCTGCGCACGACCAAAATTTGGGGGCGAACGGAAGCGGTCGATCGAATCTCCAGAAATCCGTGGGCTAACATTCACCGAAAATCGAGAAAATCGTAAATTTTCATTTATGCAAAAAATAGTGATGCCGATCGAATGAAATGATAGGGCGCCCGTCACTAGGCCCCGCAGGCTGCGCACAGCCAAAATTTGGGGCCAAACGGAGACGGTCGATCACATCTCCAAAAATCCGTGGGCTAACAAACACCGAAAATCGAGAAAATCGTAAATTGTCATTTGTTTGAAAAATAGTGATGCCGATCAAAAGAAATGACAGGGCGCCCGTCACCAGGCCCCGCAGGCTGCGCACAGCCAAAATTTGGGGGCAAACGGAGACGGTCGATCACATCTCCAAAAATCCGTGGGCTAACATACACCGAAAACCGAGAAAATCGTAAATTGTCATTTGTTTGAAAAATAGTGATGCCGATCAAACGAAATGACAGGGCGCCCGTTACAGGCCCCGCAGGCTGCGCACAACAAAAATTTCAGGCCAAACGGAGACGGTCGATCACATCTCCAAAAATCCGTGTGCTAACATACACCGAAAACCGAGAAAATCGTAAATTGTCATTTATGCGAAAAATAGTGATGCCCATCAAACGAGTTGATAGGGCGCCCGTCACCAGGCCCCACAGGCTGCGCACGACCAAAATTTGGGGGCGAACGGAAGCGGTCGATCGAATCTCCAGAAATCCGTGGGCTAACATTCACCGAAAATCGAGAAAATCGTAAATTTTCATTTATGCAAAAAATAGTGATGCCGATCGAATGAAATGATAGGGCGCCCGTCACTAGGCCCCGCAGGCTGCGCACAGCCAAAATTTGGGGCCAAATGGAGACGGTCGATCACATCTCCAAAAATCCGTGGGCTAACATACACCGAAAATCGAGAAAATCGTAAATTGTCATTTGTTTGAAAAATAGTGATGCCGATCAAAAGAAATGATAGGGCGCCCGTCACCAGGCCCCGCAGGCTGCGCACAGCCAAAATTTGGGGGCAAACGGAGACGGTCGATCACATCTCCAAAAATCCGTGGGCTAACATACACCGAAAACTAAGAAAATCGTAAATTGTCATTTGTTTGAAAAATAGTGATGCCGATCAAACGAAATGACAGGGCGCCCGTTACAGGCCCCGCAGGCTGCGCACAGCAAAAATTTCAGGCCAAACGGAGACGGTCGATCACATCTCCAAAAATCCGTGTGCTAACATACACCGAAAACCGAGAAAATCGTAAATTGTCATTTATGCGAAAAATAGTGATGTCCATCAAACGAGTTGATAGGGCGCCTGTCACCAGGCCCCGCAAGCTGCGCACGACCAAAATTTGGGGGCGAACGGAAGCGGTCGATCGAATCTCCAGAAATCCGTGGGCTAACATTCACCGAAAATCGAGAAAATCGTAAATTTTCATTTATGCAAAAAATAGTGATGCCGATCGAATGAAATGACAGGGCGCCCATCACTAGGCCCCCCAGGCTGCGCACAGCTAAAATTTGGGGCCAAACGGAGACGGTCGATCACATCTCCAAAAATCTGTGGGCTAACATACACCGAAAATCGAGAAAATCGTAAATTGTCATTTGTTTGAAAAATAGTGATGCCGATCAAAAGAAATGACAGGGCGCCCGTCACCAGGCCCCGCAGGCTGCGCACAGCCAAAATTTGGGGCCGAACAGAGGCGGTCGATCGAATCTCGAAAAATCCGTGGGCTAACATTCACCGAAAACCGAGAAAATCGTAAATTGTCATTTCTGCAAAAAATAGTGATGCCGATCAAAAGAAATGACAGGGCGCCCGTCACCAGGCCCCGCAGGCTGCGCACAACCAAAATTTGGGGCCGAACGGAGGGGGTCGATTGAATCTCGAAAAATCCGTGTGCTAACATACACCGAAAATTGAGAAAATCGTAAATTCTCATTTATGCGAAAAATAGTGATGCCGATCAAACGAAATGATAGGGCGCCCGTCACTAGGCCCCGCGGGCTGTGCACAGCCAAAATTTGGGGCCGAACGGAGGCGGTCGATCAAATATCCAGAAATCCCTGGGCTAACACGCAATGAAAAGTTTGAAAGTTAGCAACATAGGCGCACTATGCTAGTCTCGACAGACCGAACGACATCGGATGTCACATGCTAACCTATGTCGAGACCCAACGACCATCGATGAATGCCCAGCGATAGAAAATTTAAACTAAAACACCTATGCTTATCCTTATGATATAAATAAAATCCTAGAGATTAGTGGTGGTAGTGCTGGCCTACCATGGTCGCTTGCCATGGTAGTGTCGGTTGAGGTGGGTCGTTAGGACCAGTTTTTAAATTAAAATTGTCACCCATATCGGGAAATATGTTGAAATGAGTGCGATAGAGGCATATTTTAGAAAAATGGCTCGGCAGTTCTTATTTTGTTAATAAAGAGCTAACACATACCAAAAATTGCGAAAATCGTGAATTCTCGTTTATGCAAAAAATAGTGATGCCGATCAAACGAAATGATAGGACTATCTAAATTCTGATCACTTTCTGTACTATACTGATTCCTTACTGATTACCGTAATGAATTGATTTAAAACCGAAGTGGGGCTTATATATAATAGAAACAATAAATCGCATTCAGTGAATGCGACTTATAAGTCGGATTTCAGGAATGCGATTTATAAATCGCATTTCAGAAATGCGATTTATAAGCCGCATTCCTGGAATGCGTTTTATAAGTCGCATTTTGACTTGCGACGCGCCGACTTGCCGGTTGTCCAATCTTTCCCCGTGCCTTTTTCTAGCATATATGTATTTCAAATACTCTTAACCAACACGCGAATAGGCCATCTATATGCTAGAAATTTACGGGGTGTAACAGTGGATCAAACGAAATGATAGGGCGCCCGTCACCAGGCCCCGCACAGCAAAAATTTGAGGCCAAAAATCCGTGGGCTATCATACACCGAAAACCGAGAAAATCGTAAATTGTCATTTATGCGAAAAATAGTGATGCCCATCAAACGAGTTGATAGGGCGCCCGTCACCAGGCCCCGCAGGCTGCGCACGGCCAAAATTTGGGGGCGAACGGAGGCGGTCGATCAAATCTTCAGAAATCCGTGGGCTAACATTCACCGAAAACCGAGAAAATCGTAAATTGTCATTTACGCAAAAAATAGTGATGCCGATCAAACGAATTGATAGAGCGCCCGTCACTAGGCCCCGCAGGCTGCGCACAGCCAAAATTTGGGGCCAAACGGAGACGGTCGATCACATCTCCAAAAATCCGTGGGCAAACATACACCGAAAATCGAGAAAATCGTAAATTGTCATTTGCTTGAAAAATAGTGATGCCGATCAAACGAAATGACAAGGCGCCCGTCACCAGGCCCCGCAGGCTTCGCACAGCCAAAATTTAGGGCCGAACGGAGGCGGTCGATCGAATCACGAAAAATCCGTGGGCTAACATACACCGAAAACCGAGAAAATCGTAAATTGTCATTTCTGCAAAAAATTGTGATGCCGATCAAAAGAAATGACAGGGCGCCCGTCACCAGGCCCCGCAGGCTGCGCACAGCCAAAATTTGGGGCCGAACGGAGGCGGTCGATTGAATCTCGAAAAATCCGTGTGCTAACATACACCGAAAATCGAGAAAATCATAAATTCTCTTTTATGCGAAAAATAGTGATGCCGATCAAACGAAATGATAGGGCGCCCGTCACCAGGCCCTGCAGGCTGCGCACAGCCAAAATATGGGGCCAAACGGAGACGGTCGATCACATCTCCAAAAATCCGTGGGCTAACATACACCGAAAATCGAGAAAATCATAAATTGTCATTTGTTTGAAAAATAGTGATGCCGATCAAAAGAAATGACAGGGCGCCCGTCACCAGGCCCCGTAGGCTACGCACAGCCAAAATTTGGGCCGAACGGAGGCGGTCGATTGAATCTCGAAAAATCCGTGTGCTAACATACACCGAAAATCGAGAAAATCATAAATTCTCTTTTATGCGAAAAATAGTGATGCCGATCAAACGAAATGATAGGGCGCCCGTCACCAGGCCCTGCAGGCTGCGCACAGCCAAAAGTTGGGGCCAAACGGAGACGGTCGATCACATCTCCAAAAATCCGTGGGCTAACATACACCGAAAATCGAGAAAATCGTAAATTGTCATTTCTGCAAAAAATAGTGATGCCGATCAAAATAAATGACAGGGCGCCCGTCACCAGGCCCCGCAGGCCGCGCACAGCCAAAATTTGGGGCCGAACGGAGGCGGTCGATTGAATCTCGAAAAATCCGTGTGCTAACATACACCGAAAATCGAGAAAATCATAAATTCTCTTTTATGCGAAAAATAGTGATGCCGATCACACGAAATGATAGGGCGCCCGTCACCAGGCCCTGCAGGCTGCGCACAGTGAAAATTTGGGGCCAAACGGAGACGGTCGATCACATCTCCAAAAATCCGTGGGCTAACATACACCGAAAATCGAGAAAATCGTAAATTGTCATTTGTTTGAAAAATAGTGATGCCGATCAAAAGAAATGACAGGGCGCCCGTCACCAGGCCCCGCAGGCTGCGCACAGCCAAAATTTGGGGCCGAACGGAGGCGGTCGATTGAATCTCGAAAAATCCGTGTGCTAACATACACCGAAAATTGAGAAAATCATAAATTCTCTTTTATGCGAAAAATAGTGATGCCGATCAAACGAAATGATAGGGCGCCCGTCACCAGGCCCTGCAGGCTGCGCACAGCCAAAATTTGGGTCCAAACGGAGACGGTCGATCACATCTCCAAAAATCCGTGGGCTAACATACACCGAAAATCGAGAAAATCGTAAATTGTCATTTGTTTGAAAAATAGTGATGCCGATCAAAAGAAATGACAGGGCGCCCGTCACCAGGCCCCGCAGGCTGCGCACAGCCAAAATTTGGGCCGAACGGAGGCGGTCGATTGAATCTCGAAAAATCCGTGTGCTAACATACACCGAAAATCGAGAAAATTATAAATTCTCTTTTATGCGAAAAATAGTGATGCCGATCAAACGAAATGATAGGGCGCCCGTCACCAGGCCCTGCAGGCTGCGCACAGCCAAAATTTGGGGCCAAACGGAGACGGTCGATCACATCTCCAAAAATCCGTGGGCTAACATACACCGAAAATCGAGAAAATCGTAAATTGTCATTTCTGCAAAAAATAGTGATGCTGATCAAAAGAAATGACAGGGCGCCCGTCACCAGGCCCCGCAGGCTGCGCACAGCCAAAATTTGGAGCCGAACGGAGGCGGTCGATTGAATCTCGAAAAATCCGTGTGCTAACATACACCGAAAATCGAGAAAATCATAAATTCTCTTTTATGCGAAAAATAGTGATGCCGATCAAACGAAATGATAGGGCGCCCGTCACCAGGCCCTGCAGGCTGTGCACAGCCAAAATTTGGGGCCAAACGGAGACGGTCGATCACATCTCCAAAAATCCGTGGGCTAACATACACCGAAAATCGAGAAAATCGTAAATTGTCATTTGTTTGAAAAATAGTGATGCCGATCAAAAGAAATGACAGGGCGCCCGTCACCAGGCCCCGCAGGCTGCGCACAGCCAAAATTTGGGCCGAACGGAGGCGGTCGATTGAATCTCGAAAAATCCGTGTGCTAACATACACCAAAAATCGAGAAAATCATAAATTCTCTTTTATGCGAAAAATAGTGATGCCGATCAAACGAAATGATAGGGCGCCCGTCACCAGGCCCTGCAGGCTGCGCACAGCCAAAATTTGGGGCCAAACGGAGACGGTCGATCACATCTCCAAAAATCCGTGGGCTAACATACACCGAAAATCGAGAAAATTGTAAATTGTCATTTCTGCAAAAAATAGTGATGCCGATCAAAAGAAATGACAGGGCGCCCGTCACCAGGCCCCGCAGGCTGCGCACAGCCAAAATTTGGGTCCGAACGGAGGCGGTCGATTGAATCTCGAAAAATCCGTGGGCTAACATACACCGAAAATCGAGAAAATCATAAATTCTCTTTTATGCGAAAAATAGTGATGCCGATCAAACGAAATGATAGGGCGCCCGTCACCAGGCCCTGCAGGCTGCGCACAGCGAAAATTTGGGGCCAAACGGAGACGGTCGATCACATCTCCAAAAATCCGTGGGCTAACATACACCGAAAATCGAGAAAATCGTAAATTATCATTTGTTTGAAAAATAGTGATGCCGATCAAAAGAAATGACAGGGCGCCCGTCACCAGGCCCCGCAGGCTGCGCACAGCCAAAATTTGGGGCCGAACGGAGGCGGTCGATTGAATCTCGAAAAATCCGTGTGCTAACATACACCGAAAATCGAGAAAATCATAAATTCTCTTTTATGCGAAAAATAGTGATGCCGATCAAACGAAATGATAGGGCGCCCGTCACCAGGCCCTGCAGGCTGCGCACAGCCAAAATTTGGGGCCAAACGGAGACGGTCGATCACATCTCCAAAAATCCGTGGGCTAACATACACCGAAAACCGAGAAAATCATAAATTGTCATTTATGCGAAAAATAATGATGCCCATCAAACGAGTTGATAGGGCACCCGTCACCAGGCCCCGCAGGCTGCGCACGACCAAAATTTGGGGGCGAACGGAGGCGGTCGATCGAATCTCCAAAAATCTGTGGGCTAACATTCACCGAAAATCGAGAAAATCGTAAATTTTCATTTATGCAAAAAATAGTGATGCCGATCGAATGAAATGATAGGGCGCCCGTCACTAGGCCCCGCAGGCTGCGCACAGCCAAAATTTAGGGCCAAACGGAGACGGTCGATCACATCTCCAAAAATCCGTAGGCTAACATACACCGAAAATCGAGAAAATCGTAAATTGTCATTTGTTTGAAAAATAGTGATGCCGATCAAAAGAAATGACAGGGCGCCCGTCACCAGGCCCCGCAGGCTGCGCACAGCCAAAATTTGGGGCCGAACGGAGGCGGTCGATCGAATCTCGAAAAATCTGTGGGCTAACATTCACCGAAAACCGAGAAAATCGTAAATTGTCATTTCTGCAAAAAATAGTGATGCCAATCAAAAGAAATGATAGGGCGCCCGTCACCAGGCCCCGCGGGCTATGCACAGCTAAAATTTGGGGCCGAACGGAGGCGGTCGATCAAATATCCAGAAATCCCTGGGCTAACACGCACTGAAAAGTTTGAAAGTTAGCAACATAGGCGCACTATGCTAGTCTCGACAGACCGGACGACATCGGATGTCACATGCTAACCTATGTCGAGACCCAACGCCCATCGATGAATGCCCAGCGATAGAAAATTTAAACTAAAACACCTATGCTTATCCTTATGATATAAATAAAATCCTAGAGATTAGTGGTGGTAGTGCTGGCCTACCATGGTCGCTTGCCATGGTGGTGTCGGTTGTGGTGGGTCGTTAGGACCAGTTTTTAAATTAAAATTGTCACCCATATTGGGAAATATGTTGAAATGAGTGCGATAGAGGCATATTTTAAAAAAATGGCTCGGCCAAACCGCCTTTCGGCAGTTTGTCGAGATAGATCTCGAAAAAATACACAAAATGAAAAACAAATCGCGTAAAACGGATAATCCAGCCCAAAGTTATGATCATTTATATAATATGCCTCTAATAAACTATTTTTCCGTCGATTATATTACAGTTTTAACAACATTATGTAAGATCTCATCAAAAGACTTGCATCTCGGCAGTTCTTATTTTGTTAATAAATAGCTAACACATACCAAAAATCGCAAAAATCGTAAATTCTCGTTTATGCAAAAAATAGTGATGCCGATCAAACGAAATGATAGGACTATCTAAATTCTGATCACTTTCTGTACTATACTGATTCCTTACTGATTACCGTAATGAATTGATTTAAAACCGAAGTGGGGCTTATATATAATAGAAACAATAAATCGCATTCAGTGAATGCGACTTATAAGTCGCATTTCAGGAATGCGATTTATAAGTCGCATTCCTGGAATGCGTTTTATAAGTCGCATTTTGCCTTGCGACGCGCCGACTTGCCGGTTGTCCAATCTTTCCCCGTGCCTTTTTCTAGCATGTATGTATTTCAAATACTCTTAACCAACACGCGAATAGGCCATCTATATGCTAGAAATTTACGGGGTGTAACAGCGGATCAAACGAAATGATAGGGCGCCCGTCACCAGGCCCCGCACAGCAAAAATTTGAGGCCAAACGGAGATGGTCGATCACATCTCCAAAAATTCGTGGGCTAACATACACCGAAAATCGAGAAAATCGTAAATTGTCATTTATGCGAAAAATAGTGATGCCCATCAAACGAGTTGATAGGGCGCCCGTCATCAGGCCCCGCAGGCTGCGCACGCACAAAATTTGGGGGCGAACGGAGGCGGTCGATCAAATCTTCAGAAATCCGTGGGCTAACATTCACCGAAAACCGAGAAAATCGTAAATTGTCATTTACGCAAAAAATAGTGATGCCGATCAAACGAATTGATAGAGCGCCCGTCACTAGGCCCCGCAGGCTGCGCACAGCCAAAATTTGGGGCCAAACGGAGACGGTCGATCACATCTCCAAAAATTCGTGGGCAAGCATACACCGAAAATCGAGAAAATTGTAAATTATCATTTGCTTGAAAAATAGTGATGCCGATCAAACGAAATGACAAGGCGCCCGTCACCAGGCCCCGCAGGCTTCGCACAGCCAAAATTTGGGGCAGAACGGAGGCAGTCGATCGAATCACGAAAAATCTGTGGGCTAACATACACCGAAAACCGAGAAAATCGTAAATTGTCATTTCTGCAAAAAATAGTGATGCCGATCAAAAGAAATGACAGGGCGCCCGTCACCAGGCCCCGCAGGCTGCGCACAGCCAAAATTTGGGGCCGAACGGAGGCGGTCGATTGAATCTCGAAAAATCCGTGTGCTAACATACACCGAAAATCGAGAAAATCATAAATTCTCATTTATGCGAAAAATAGTGATGCCGATCAAACGAAATGATAGGGCGCCCGTCACCAGGCCCTGCAGGCTGCGCACAGCAAAAATTTGAGGCCAAACGGAGACGGTCGATCACATCTCCAAAATTCGTGGGCTAACATACACCGAAAATCGAGAAAATCGTAAATTGTCATTTGTTTGAAAAATAGTGATGCCGATCGAATGAAATGATAGGGCGCCCGTCACTAGGCCCCGCAGGCTGCGCACAACCAAAATTTGGGGCCAAACGGAGACGGTCGATCACATCTCCAAAAATCCTTGGGCTAACATACATCGAAAATCGAGAAAATCGTAAATTGTCATTTGTTTGAAAAATAGTGATGCCGATCAAAAGAAATGACAGGGCGCCCGTCACCAGGCCCCGCAGGCTGCGCACAGCCAAAATTTGGGGCCGAACGGAGGCGGTCGATCGAATCTCGAAAAATCCGTGGGCTAACATTCACCGAAAACCGAGAAAATCGTAAATTGTCATTTCTGCAAAAAATAGTGATGCCGATCAAAATAAATGACAGGGTGCCCGTCACCAGGCCCCGCAGGCTGCGCACAGCCAAAATTTGGGGCCGAACGGAGGCGGTCGATTGAATCTCGAAAAATCCGTGTGCTAACATACACCGAAAATCGAGAAAATCGTAAATTCTCATTTATGCGAAAAATAGTGATGCCGATCAAACGAAATGATAGGGCGCCCGTCACCAGGCCCCGCGGGCTGTGCACAGCCAAAATTTGGGGCCGAACGGAGGCGGTCGATCAAATATCCAGAAATCCCTGGGCTAACACGCACTGAAAAGTTTGAAAGTTAGCAACATAGGCGCACTATGCTAGTCTCGACAGACCGGACGACATCGGATGTCACATACTAACCTATGTCGAGACCCAACGCCCATCGATGAATGCCCAGCGATAGAAAATTTAAACTAAAACACCTATGCTTATCCTTATGATATAAATAAAATCCTAGAGATTAGTGGTGGTAGTGCTGGCCTACCATGGTCGCTTGCCATGGTGGTGTCGGTTGTGGTGGGTCGTTAGGACCAGTTTTTAAATTAAAATTGTCACCCATATCGGGAAATATGTTGAAATGAGTGCGATAGAGGCATATTTTAGAAAAATGGCTCGGCCAAACCGCCTTTCGGCAGTTTGTCGAGATAGATCTCGAAAAAATACACAAAATGAAAAAAAAAAATCGCGTAAAACGGATAATCCAGCCCAAAGTTATGATCATTTATATAATATGCCTCTAATAAACTATTTTTCCGTCGATTATATTACAGTTTTAACAACATTATGTAAGATCTCATCAAAAGACTTGCATCTCGGCAGTTCTTATTTTGTTAATAAAGAGCTAACACATACCAAAAATCACGAAAATCGTAAATTCTCGTTTATGCAAAAAATAGTGATGCCGATCAAACGAAATGATAGGACTATCTAAATTCTGATCACTTTCTGTACTATACTGATTCCTTACTGATTACCGTAATGAATTGATTTAAAACCGAAGTGGGGCTTATATATAATAGAAACAATAAATCGCATTCAGTGAATGCGACTTATAAGTCGGATTTCAGGAATGCGATTTATAAATCGCATTTCAGAAATGCGATTTATAAGCCGCATTCCTGGAATGCGTTTTATAAGTCGCATTTTGACTTGCGACGCGCCGACTTGCCGGTTGTCCAATCTTTCCCCGTGCCTTTTTCTAGCATATATGTATTTCAAATACTCTTAACCAACACGCGAATAGGCCATCTATATGCTAGAAATTTACGGGGTGTAACAGCGGATCAAACGAAATGATAGGGCGCCCGTCACCAGGCCCCGCACAGCAAAAATTTGAGGCCAAAAATCCGTGGGCTATCATACACCGAAAACCGAGAAAATCGTAAATTGTCATTTATGCGAAAAATAGTGATGCCCATCAAACGAGTTGATAGGGCGCCCGTCACCAGGCCCCGCAGGCTGCGCACGGCCAAAATTTGGGGGCGAACGGAGGCGGTCGATCAAATCTTCAGAAATCCGTGGGCTAACATTCACCGAAAACCGAGAAAATCGTAAATTGTCATTTACGCAAAAAATAGTGATGCCGATCAAACGAATTGATAGAGCGCCCGTCACTAGGCCCCGCAGGCTGCGCACAGCCAAAATTTGGGGCCAAACGGAGACAGTCGATCACATCTCCAAAAATCCGTGGGCAAACATACACCGAAAATCGAGAAAATCGTAAATTGTCATTTGCTTGAAAAATAGTGATGCCGATCAAACGAAATGACAAGGCGCCCGTCACCAGGCCCCGCAGGCTTCGCACAGCCAAAATTTAGGGCCGAACAGAGGCGGTCGATCGAATCACGAAAAATCCGTGGGCTAACATACACCGAAAACCGAGAAAATCGTAAATTGTCATTTCTGCAAAAAATTGTGATGCCGATCAAAAGAAATGACAGGGCGCCCGTCACCAGGCCCCGCAGGCTGCGCACAGCCAAAATTTGGGGCCGAACGGAGGCGGTCGATTGAATCTCGAAAAATCCGTGTGCTAACATACACCGAAAATCGAGAAAATCATAAATTCTCTTTTATGCGAAAAATAGTGATGCCGATCAAACGAAATGATAGGGCGCCCGTCACCAGGCCCTGCAGGCTGCGCACAGCCAAAATATGGGGCCAAACGGAGACGGTCGATCACATCTCCAAAAATCCGTGGGCTAACATACACCGAAAATCGAGAAAATCATAAATTGTCATTTGTTTGAAAAATAGTGATGCCGATCAAAAGAAATGACAGGGCGCCCGTCACCAGGCCCCGTAGGCTACGCACAGCCAAAATTTGGGCCGAACGGAGGCGGTCGATTGAATCTCGAAAAATCCGTGTGCTAACATACACCGAAAATCGAGAAAATCATAAATTCTCTTTTATGCGAAAAATAGTGATGCCGATCAAACGAAATGATAGGGCGCCCGTCACCAGGCCCTGCAGGCTGCGCACAGCCAAAAGTTGGGGCCAAACGGAGACGGTCGATCACATCTCCAAAAATCCGTGGGCTAACATACACCGAAAATCGAGAAAATCGTAAATTGTCATTTCTGCAAAAAATAGTGATGCCGATCAAAATAAATGACAGGGCGCCCGTCACCAGGCCCCGCAGGCCGCGCACAGCCAAAATTTGGGGCCGAACGGAGGCGGTCGATTGAATCTCGAAAAATCCGTGTGCTAACATACACCGAAAATCGAGAAAATCATAAATTCTCTTTTATGCGAAAAATAGTGATGCCGATCAAACGAAATGATAGGGCGCCCGTCACCAGGCCCTGCAGGCTGCGCACAGTGAAAATTTGGGGCCAAACGGAGACGGTCGATCACATCTCCAAAAATCCGTGGGCTAACATACACCGAAAATCGAGAAAATCGTAAATTGTCATTTGTTTGAAAAATAGTGATGCCGATCAAAAGAAATGACAGGGCGCCCGTCACCAGGCCCCGCAGGCTGCGCACAGCCAAAATTTGGGGCCGAACGGAGGCGGTCGATTGAATCTCGAAAAATCCGTGTGCTAACATACACCGAAAATTGAGAAAATCATAAATTCTCTTTTATGCGAAAAATAGTGATGCCGATCAAATGAAATGATAGGGCGCCCGTCACCAGGCCCTGCAGGCTGCGCACAGCCAAAATTTGGGTCCAAACGGAGACGGTCGATCACATCTCCAAAAATCCGTGGGCGTTATACACCGAAAATCGAGAAAATCGTAAATTGTCATTTGTTTGAAAAATAGTGATGCCGATCAAAAGAAATGACAGGGCGCCCGTCACCAGGCCCCGCAGGCTGCGCACAGCCAAAATTTGGGCCGAACGGAGGCGGTCGATTGAATCTCGAAAAATCCGTGTGCTAACATACACCGAAAATCGAGAAAATTATAAATTCTCTTTTATGCGAAAAATAGTGATGCCGATCAAACGAAATGATAGGGCGCCCGTCACCAGGCCCTGCAGGCTGCGCACAGCCAAAATTTGGGGCCAAACGGAGACGGTCGATCACATCTCCAAAAATCCGTGGGCTAACATACACCGAAAATTGAGAAAATCGTAAATTGTCATTTCTGCAAAAAATAGTGATGCCGATCAAAAGAAATGACAGGGCGCCCGTCACCAGGCCCCGCAGGCTGCGCACAGCCAAAATTTGGGGCCGAACGGAGGCGGTCGATTGAATCTTGAAAAATCCGTGTGCTAACATACACCGAAAATCGAGAAAATCATAAATTCTCTTTTATGCGAAAAATAGTGATGCCGATCAAACGAAATGATAGGGCGCCCGTCACCAGGCCCTGCAGGCTGTGCACAGCCAAAATTTGGGGCCAAACGGAGACGGTCGATCACATCTCCAAAAATCCGTGGGCTAACATACACCGAAAATCGAGAAAATCGTAAATTGTCATTTGTTTGAAAAATAGTGATGCCGATCAAAAGAAATGACAGGGCGCCCGTCACCAGGCCCCGCAGGCTGCGCACAGCCAAAATTTGGGCCGAACGGAGGCGGTCGATTGAATCTCGAAAAATCCGTGTGCTAACATACACCAAAAATCGAGAAAATCATAAATTCTCTTTTATGCGAAAAATAGTGATGCCGATCAAACGAAATGATAGGGCGCCCGTCACCAGGCCCTGCAGGCTGCGCACAGCCAAAATTTGGGGCCAAACGGAGACGGTCGATCACATCTCCAAAAATCCGTGGGCTAACATACACCGAAAATCGAGAAAATCGTAAATTGTCATTTCTGCAAAAAATAGTGATGCCGATCAAAAGAAATGACAGGGCGCCCGTCACCAGGCCCCGCAGGCTGCGCACAGCCAAAATTTGGGTCCGAACGGAGGCGGTCGATTGAATCTCGAAAAATCCGTGGGCTAACATACACCGAAAATCGAGAAAATCATAAATTCTCTTTTATGCGAAAAATAGTGATGCCGATCAAACGAAATGATAGGGCGCCCGTCACCAGGCCCTACAGGCTGCGCACAGCGAAAATTTGGGGCCAAACGGAGACGGTCGATCACATCTCCAAAAATCCGTGGGCTAACATACACCGAAAATCGAGAAAATCGTAAATTGTCATTTGTTTGAAAAATAGTGATGCCGATCAAAAGAAATGACAGGGCGCCCGTCACCAGGCCCCGCAGGCTGCGCACAGCCAAAATTTGGGGCCGAACGGAGGCGGTCGATTGAATCTCGAAAAATCCGTGTGCTAACATACACCGAAAATCGAGAAAATCAAAAATTCTCTTTTATGCGAAAAATAGTGATGCCGATCAAACGAAATGATAGAGCGCCCGTCACCAGGCCCTGCAGGCTGCGCACAGCCAAAATTTGGGGCCAAACGGAGACGGTCGATCACATCTCCAAAAATCCGTGGGCTAACATACACCGAAAACCGAGAAAATCATAAATTGTCATTTATGCGAAAAATAATGATGCCCATCAAACGAGTTGATAGGGCGCCCGTCACCAGGCCCCGCAGGCTGCGCACGACCAAAATTTGGGGGCGAACGGAGGCGGTCGATCGAATCTCCAGAAATCCGTGGGCTAACATTCACCGAAAATCGAGAAAATCATAAATTTTCATTTATGCAAAAAATAGTGATGCCGATCGAATGAAATGATAGGGCGCCCGTCACTAGGCCCCGCAGGCTACGCACAGCCAAAATTTAGGGCCAAACGGAGACGGTCGATCACATCTCCAAAAATCCGTGGGCTAACATACACCGAAAATCGAGAAAATCGTAAATTGTCATTTGTTTGAAAAATAGTGATGCCGATCAAAAGAAATGACAGGGCGCCCGTCACCAGGCCCCGCAGGCTGCGCACAGCCAAAATTTGGGGCCGAACGGAGGCGGTCGATCGAATCTCGAAAAATCTGTGGGCTAACATTCACCGAAAACCGAGAAAATCGTAAATTGTCATTTCTGCAAAAAAGTGTGATGCCAATCAAAAAAAATGATAGGGCGCCCGTCACCAGGCCCCGCGGGCTATGCACAGCTAAAATTTGGGGCCGAACGGAGGCGGTCGATCAAATATCCAGAAATCCCTGGGCTAACACGCACTGAAAAGTTTGAAAGTTAGCAACATAGGCGCACTATGCTAGTCTCGACAGATCGGACGACATCGGATGTCACATGCTAACCTATGTCGAGACCCAACGCCCATCGATGAATGCCCAGCGATAGAAAATTTAAACTAAAACACCTATGCTTATCCTTATGATATAAATAAAATCCTAGAGATTAGTGGTGGTAGTGCTGGCCTACCATGGTCGCTTGCCATGGTGGTGTCGGTTGTGGTGGGTCGTTAGGACCAGTTTTTAAATTAAAATTGTCACCCATATTGGGAAATATGTTGAAATGAGTGCGATAGAGGCATATTTTAAAAAAATGGCTCGGCCAAACCGCCTTTCGGCAGTTTGTCGAGATAGATCTCGAAAAAATACACAAAATGAAAAACAAATCGCGTAAAACGGATAATCCAGCCCAAAGTTATGATCATTTATATAATATGCCTCTAATAAACTATTTTTCCGTCGATTATATTACAGTTTTAACAACATTATGTAAGATCTCATCAAAAGACTTGCATCTCGGCAGTTCTTATTTTGTTAATAAATAGCTAACACATACCAAAAATCGCGAAAATCGTAAATTCTCGTTTATGCAAAAAATAGTGATGCCGATCAAACGAAATGATAGGACTATCTAAATTCTGATCACTTTCTGTACTATACTGATTCCTTACTGATTACCGTAATGAATTGATTTAAAACCGAAGTGGGGCTTATATATAATAGAAACAATAAATCGCATTCAGTGAATGCGACTTATAAGTCGCATTTCAGGAATGCGATTTATAAGTCGCATTCCTGGAATGCGTTTTATAAGTCGCATTTTGCCTTGCGACGCGCCGACTTGCCGGTTGTCCAATCTTTCCCCGTGCCTTTTTCTAGCATGTATGTATTTCAAATACTCTTAACCAACACGCGAATAGGCCATCTATATGCTAGAAATTTACGGGGTGTAACAGCGGATCAAACGAAATGATAGGGCGCCCGTCACCAGGCCCCGCACAGCAAAAATTTGAGGCCAAACGGAGATGGTCGATCACATCTCCAAAAATTCGTGGGCTAACATACACCGAAAATCGAGAAAATCGTAAATTGTCATTTATGCGAAAAATAGTGATGCCCATCAAACGAGTTGATAGGGCGCCCGTCATCAGGCCCCGCAGGCTGCGCACGCACAAAATTTGGGGGCGAACGGAGGCGGTCGATCAAATCTTCAGAAATCCGTGGGCTAACATTCACCGAAAACCGAGAAAATCGTAAATTGTCATTTACGCAAAAAATAGTGATGCCGATCAAACGAATTGATAGAGCGCCCGTCACTAGGCCCCGCAGGCTGCGTACAGCCAAAATTTGGGGCCAAACGGAGACGGTCGATCACATCTCCAAAAATTCGTGGGCAAGCATACACCGAAAATCGAGAAAATTGTAAATTATCATTTGCTTGAAAAATAGTGATGCCGATCAAACGAAATGACAAGGCGCCCGTCACCAGGCCCCGCAGGCTTCGCACAGCCAAAATTTGGGGCAGAACGGAGGCAGTCGATCGAATCACGAAAAATCTGTGGGCTAACATACACCGAAAACCGAGAAAATCGTAAATTGTCATTTCTGCAAAAAATAGTGATGCCGATCAAAAGAAATGACAGGGCGCCCGTCACCAGGCCCCGCAGGCTGCGCACAGCCAAAATTTGGGGCCGAACGGAGGCGGTCGATTGAATCTCGAAAAATCCGTGTGCTAACATACACCGAAAATCGAGAAAATCATAAATTCTCATTTATGCGAAAAATAGTGATGCCGATCAAACGAAATGATAGGGCGCCCGTCACCAGGCCCTGCAGGCTGCGCACAGCAAAAATTTGAGGCCAAACGGAGACGGTCGATCACATCTCCAAAATTCGTGGGCTAACATACACCGAAAATCGAGAAAATCGTAAATTGTCATTTGTTTGAAAAATAGTGATGCCGATCGAATGAAATGATAGGGCGCCCGTCACTAGGCCCCGCAGGCTGCGCACAGCCAAAATTTAGGGCCAAACGGAGACGGTCGATCAAATCTCCAAAAATCCGTGGGCTAACATACACCGAAAATCGAGAAAATCGTAAATTGTCATTTGTTTGAAAAATAGTGATGCCGATCAAACGAAATGACAGGGCACCCGTTACCAGGCCCCGCAGGCTGCGCACAGCAAAAATTTCAGGCCAAACGGAGACGGTCGATCACATCACCAAAAATCCGTGGGCTAACATAAACCGAAAACCGAGAAAATCGTAAATTGTCATTTATGCGAAAAATAGTGATGCCCATCAAATGAGTTGATAGGGCGCCCGTCAACAGGCCCCGCAGGCTGCGCACGACCAAAATTTGGGGGCGAACGGAGGCGGTCGATCGAATCTCCAGAAATCTGTGGGCTAACATTCACCGAAAATCGAGAAAATCGTAAATTTTCATTTATGCAAAAAATAGTGATGCCGATCGAATGAAATGATAGGGCGCCCGTCACTAGGCCCCGCAGGCTACGCACAGCCAAAATTTGGGGCCAAACGGAGACGGTCGATCACATCTCCAAAAATCCGTGGGCTAACATACACCGAAAATCGAGAAAATCGTAAATTGTCATTTGTTTGAAAAATAGTGATGCCGATCAAAAGAAATGACAGGGCGCCCGTCACCAGGCCCCGCAGGCTGCGCACAGCCAAAATTTGGGGCCGAACGGAGGCGGTCGATCGAATCTCGAAAAATCCGTGGGCTAACATTCACCGAAAACCGAGAAAATCGTAAATTGTCATTTCTGCAAAAAATAGTGATGCCTATCAAAATAAATGACAGGGTGCCCGTCACCAGGCCCCGCAGGCTGCGCACAGCCAAAATTTGGGGCCGAACGGAGGCGGTCGATTGAATCTCGAAAAATCTGTGTGCTAACATACACCGAAAATCGAGAAAATCGTAAATTCTCATTTATGCGAAAAATAGTGATGCCGATCAAACGAAATGATAGGGCGCCCGTCACCAGGCCCCGCGGGCTGTGCACAGCCAAAATTTGGGGCCGAACGGAGGCGGTCGATCAAATATCCAGAAATCCCTGGGCTAACACGCACTGAAAAGTTTGAAAGTTAGCAACATAGGCGCACTATGCTAGTCTCGACAGACCGGACGACATCGGATGTCACATACTAACCTATGTCGAGACCCAACGCCCATCGATGAATGCCCAGCGATAGAAAATTTAAACTAAAACACCTATGCTTATCCTTATGATATAAATAAAATCCTAGAGATTAGTGGTGGTAGTGCTGGCCTACCATGGTCGCTTGCCATGGTGGTGTCGGTTGTGGTGGGTCGTTAGGACCAGTTTTTAAATTAAAATTGTCACCCATATCGGGAAATATGTTGAAATGAGTGCGATAGAGGCATATTTTAGAAAAATGGCTCGGCCAAACCGCCTTTCGGCAGTTTGTCGAGATAGATCTCGAAAAAATACACAAAATGAAAAAAAAAAAATCGCGTAAAACGGATAATCCAGCCCAAAGTTATGATCATTTATATAATATGCCTCTAATAAACTATTTTTCCGTCGATTATATTACAGTTTTAACAACATTATGTAAGATCTCATCAAAAGACTTGCATCTCGGCAGTTCTTATTTTGTTAATAAAGAGCTAACACATACCAAAAATCACGAAAATCGTAAATTCTCGTTTATGCAAAAAATAGTGATGCCGATCAAACGAAATGATAGGACTATCTAAATTCTGATCACTTTCTGTACTATACTGATTCCTTACTGATTACCGTAATGAATTGATTTAAAACCGAAGTGGGGCTTATATATAATAGAAACAATAAATCGCATTCAGTGAATGCGACTTATAAGTCGCATTTCAGGAATGCGATTTATAAGTCGCATTCCTGGAATGCGTTTTATAAGTCGCATTTTGCCTTGCGACGCGCCGACTTGCCGGTTGTCCAATCTTTCCCCGTGCCTTTTTCTAGCATGTATGTATTTCAAATACTCTTAACCAACACGCGAATAGGCCATCTATATGCTAGAAATTTACGGGGTGTAACAGCGGATCAAACGAAATGATAGGGCGCCCGTCACCAGGCCCCGTACAGCAAAAATTTGAGGCCAAACGGAGACGGTCGATCACATCTCCAAAAATCCGTGGGCTAACATACACCGAAAACCGAGAAAATCGTAAATTGTCATTTATGCGAAAAATAGTGATGCCCATCAAACGAGTTGATAGGGCGCCCGTCACCAGGCCCCGCAGGCTGCGCATGGCCAAAATTTGGGGGCGAACGGAGGCGGTCGATCAAATCTTCAGAAATCCGTGGGCTAACATTCACCGAAAACCGAGAAAATCGTAAATTGTCATTTACGCAAAAAATAGTGATGCCGATCAAACGAATTGATAGAGCGCCCGTCACTAGGCCCCGCAGGCTGCGCACAGCCAAAATTTGGGGCCAAACGGAGACGGTCGATCACATCTCCAAAAATCCGTGGGCAAACATACACCGAAAATCGAGAAAATCGTAAATTGTCATTTGCTTGAAAAATAGTGATGCCGATCAAACGAAATGACAAGGCGCCCATCACCAGGCCCCGCAGGCTTCGCACAGCCAAAATTTGGGGCCGAACGGGGGCGGTCGATCGAATCACAAAAAATCCGTGGGCTAACATACACCGAAAACCGAGAAAATCGTAAATTGTCATTTCTGCAAAAAATAGTGATGCCGATCAAAAGAAATGACAGGGCGCCCGTCACCAGGCCCCGCAGGCTGTGCACAGCCAAAATTTGGGGCCGAACGGAGGCGGTCGATTGAATCTCGAAAAATCCGTGTGCTAACATACACCGAAAATCGAGAAAATCATAAATTCTCATTTATGCGAAAAATAGTGATGCCGATCAAACGAAATGATAGGGCGCCCATCACCAGGCCCTGCAGGCTGCGCACAGCCAAAATTTGGGGCCAAACGGAGACGGTCGATCACATCTCCAAAAATCCGTGGGCTAACATTCACCGAAAATCGAGAAAATCGTAAATTTTCATTTATGCAAAAAATAGTGATGCCGATCGAATGAAATGATAGGGAGCCCGTCACTAGGCCCCGCAAGCTGCGCACAGCCAAAATTTGGGGCAAAACGGAGACGGTCGATCACATCTCCAAAAATCCATGGGCTAACATACACCGAAAATCGAGAAAATCGTAAATTGTCATTTGTTTGAAAAATAGTGATGCCGATCAAACGAAATGACAGGGCGCCCGTTACCAGGCCCCGCAGGCTGCGCACAGCAAAAATTTCAGGCCAAATGGAGACGGTCGATCACATCTCCAAAAATCCGTGGGCTAACATACACCGAAAACCGAGAAAATCGTAAATTGTCATTTATGCGAAAAATAGTGATGCCCATCAAACGAGTTGATAGGGCGCCCGTCACTAGGCCCCGCAGGCTGCGCACGACCAAAATTTGGGGGCGAACGGAGGCGGTCGATCGAATCTCCAGAAATCCGTGGGCTAACATTCACCGAAAATCGAGAAAATCGTAAATTTTCATTTAAGCAAAAAATAGTGATGCCGATCGAATGAAATGATAGGGCGCCCGTCACTAGGCCCCGCAGGCTGCGCACAACCAAAATTTGGGGCCAAACGGAGACGGTCGATCACATCTCCAAAAATCCGTGGGCTAACATACACCGAAAATCGAGAAAATCGTAAATTGTCATTTGTTTGAAAAATAGTGATGCCGATCAAAAGAAATGACAGGGCGCCCGTCACCAGGCCCCGCAGGCTGCGCACAGCCAAAATTTGGGGCCGAACGGAGGCGGTCGATCGAATCTCGAAAAATCCGTGGGCTAACATTCACCGAAAACCGAGAAAATCGTAAATTGTCATTTCTGCAAAAAATAGTGATGCCGATCAAAAGAAATGACAGGGCGCCCGTCACCAGGCCCCGCAGGCTGCGCACAGCCAAAATTTGGGGCCGAACGGAGGCGATCGATTGAATCTCGAAAAATCCGTGTGCTAACATACACCGAAAATCGAGAAAATCGTAAATTCTCATTTATGCGAAAAATAGTGATGCCGATCAAACGAAATGATAGGGCGCCCGTCACCAGGCCCCGCGGGCTGTGCACAGCCAAAATTTGTGGCCGAACGGAGGCGGTCGATCAAATATCCAGAAATCCCTGGGCTAACACGCACTGAAAAGTTTGAAAGTTAGCAACATAGGCGCACTATGCTAGTCTCGACAGACCGGACGACATCGGATGTCACATGCTAACCTATGTCGAGACCCAACGCCCATCGATGAATGCCCAGGGATAGAAAATTTAAACTAAAACACCTATGCTTATCCTTATGATATAAATAAAATCCTAGAGATTAGTGGTGGTAGTGCTGGCCTACCATGGTCGCTTGCCATGGTGGTGTCGGTTATGGTGGGTCGTTAGGACCAGTTTTTAAATTAAAATTGTCACCCATATTGGGAAATATGTTGAAATGAGTGCGATAGAGGCATATTTTAGAAAAATGGCTCGGCCAAACCGCCTTTCGGCAGTTTATCGAGATAGATCTCGAAAAAATACACAAAATGAAAAAAAAAATCGCGTAAAACGGATAATCCAGCCCAAAGTTATGATCATTTATATAATATGCCTCTAATAAACTATTTTTCCGTCGATTATATTACAGTTTTAACAACATTATGTAAGATCTCATCAAAAGACTTGCATCTCGGCAGTTCTTATTTTTTTAATAAAGAGCTAACACATACCAAAAATCGCGAAAATCGTAAATTCTCGTTTATGCAAAAAATAGTGATGCCGATCAAACGAAATGATAGGACTATCTAAATTCTGATCACTTTCTGTACTATACTGATTCCTTACTGATTACCGTAATGAATTGATTTAAAACCGAAGTGGGGCTTATATATAATAGAAACAATAAATCGCATTCAGTGAATACGACTTATAAGTCGCATTTCAGGAATCGGATTTATAAGTCGCATTTCTGGAATGCGTTTTATAAGTCGCATTCCTGGAATGCGTTTTATAAGTCACATTTTGCCTTGCGACGCGCCGACTTGCCGGTTGTCCAATCTTTCCCCATGCCTTTTTCTAGCATGTATGTATTTCAAATACTCTTAACCAACACGCGAATAGGCCATCTATATGCTAGAAATTTACGGGGTGTAACAGCGGATCAAACGAAATGATAGGGCGCCCGTCACCAGGCCCCGCATAGCAAAAATTTGAGGCCAAACGGAGACGGTCGATCACATCTCCAAAAATCCGTGGGCTAACATACCCCGAAAACCGAGAAAATCGTAAATTGTCATTTATGCGAAAAATAGTGATGCCCATCAAACGAGTTGATAGGGCGCCCGTCACCAGGCCCCTCAGGCTGCGCACGGCCAAAATTTGGGGGCGAACGGAGGCAGTCGATCAAATCTTCAGAAATCCGTGGGCTAACATTCACCGAAAACCGAGAAAATCGTAAATTGTCATTTACGCAAAAAATAGTGATGCCGATCAAACGAATTGATAGAGCGCCCGTCACTAGGCCCCGCAGGCTGCGCACAGCCAAAATTTGGGGCCAAACGGAGACGGTCGATCACATCTCCAAAAATCCGTGGGCAAACATACACCGAAAATCGAGAAAATCGTAAATTGTCATTTGCTTGAAAAATAGTGATGCCGATCAAACGAAATGACAAGGCGCCCGTCACCAAGCCCCGCAGGATTCGCACAGCCAAAATTTGGGGCCGAACGGAGGCGGTCGATCGAATCACGAAAAATCCGTGGGCTAACATACACCGAAAACTGAGAAAATCGTAAATTGTCATTTCTGCAAAAAATAGTGATTCCGATCAAAAGAAATGACAGAGCGCCCGTCACCAGGCCCTGCAGGCTGCGCACAGCAAAAATTTGGGGCCAAACGGAGACGGTCGATCACATCTCCAAAAATCTGTGGGCTAACATACACCGAAAATCGAGAAAATCGTAAATTATCATTTGTTTGAAAAATAGTGATGCCGATCAAAAGAAATGATAGGGCGCCAGTCACCAGGCCCCGCAGGCTGCGCACAGCCAAAATTTGGGGGTAAACGGAGACGGTCGATCACATCTCCAAAAATCCGTGGGCTAACATACACCGAAAATCGAGAAAATCGTAAATTGTCATTTCTTTGAAAAATAGTGATGCCGATCAAACGAAATGACAGGGCGCCCGTTACCAGGCCCCGCAGGCTGCGCACAGCAAAAATTTCAGGCCAAACGGAGACGGTCGATCACATCTCCAAAAATCCGTGGGCTAACATACACCGAAAACCGAGAAAATCATAAATTGTCATTTATGCGAAAAATAGTGATGCCCATCAAACGAGTTGATAGGGCGCCCGTCACCAGGCCCCGCAGGCTGCGCATGACCAAAATTTGGGGGCGAACGGAGGCGGTCGATCGAATCTCCAGAAATCCGTGGGCTAACATTCACCGAAAATCGAGAAAATCGTAAATTTTCATTTATGCAAAAAATAGTGATGCCGATCGAATGAAATGATAGGGCGCCCGTCACTAGGCCCCGCAGGGTGCGCACAGCCAAAATTTGGGGCCAAACGGAGACGGTCGATCACATCTCCAAAAATCCGTGGGCTAACATACACCGAAAATCGAGAAAATCGTAAATTGTCATTTGTTTGAAAAATAGTGATGCCGATCAAACGAAATGACAGGGCGCCCGTTACCAGGCCCCGCAGGCTGCGCACAGCAAAAATTTCAGGCCAAACGGAGACGGTCGATCACATCTCCAAAAATCCGTGGGCTAACATACACCGAAAACCGAGAAAATCGTAAATTGTCATTTATGCGAAAAATAGTGATGCCCATCAAACGAGTTGATAGGGCGCCCGTCACCAGGCCCCGCAGGCTGCGCACGACCAAAATTTGGGGGCAAACGGAGGCGGTCGATCGAATCTCCAGAAATCCGTGGCTAACATTCACCGAAAATCGAGAAAATCGTAAATTTTTATTAATGCAAAAAATAGTGATGCCGATCGAATGAAATGATAGGGCGCCCGTCACTAGGCCCCGCAGGCTGTGCACAGCCAAAATTTGGGGCCAAACGGAGACGGTCGATCACATCTCCAAAAATCCGTGGGCTAACATACACCGAAAATCGAGAAAATCGTAAATTGTCATTTGTTTGAAAAATAGTGATGCCGATCAAACGAAATGATAGGGCGCCCGTCACCAGGCCCCGCAGGCTGCGCACAGCCAAAATTTGGGGCCGAACGGAGGCGGTCGATCGAATCTCGAAAAATCCGTGGGCTAACATTCACCGAAAACCGAGAAAATTGTAAATTGTCATTTCTGCAAAAAATAGTGATGCCGATCAAAAGAAATGACAGGGCGCCCGTCACCAGGCCCCGCAGGCTGCGCACAGCCAAAATTTGGGGCCGAACGGAGGCGGTCGATTAAATCTCGAAAAATCCGTGTGCTAACATACACCGAAAATCGAGAAAATTGTAAATTCTCATTTATGTGAAAAATAGTGATGCCGATCAAACGAAATGATAGGGCGCCCGTCACCAGGCCCCGCGGGCTGTGCACAGCCAAAATTTGGGGACGAACGGAGGCGGTCGATCAAATATCCAGAAATCCCTGGGCTAACACGCACTGAAAAGTTTGAAAGTTAGCAACATAGGCGCACTATGCTAGTCTCGACAGACCGGACGACATCGGATGTCACATGCTAACCTATGTCGAGACCCAACGCCCATCGATGAATGCCCAGCGATAGAAAATTTAAACTAAAACACCTATGCTTATCCTTATGATATAAATAAAATCCTAGAGATTAGTGGTGGTAGTGCTGGCCTACCATGGTCGCTTGCCATGGTGGTGTCGGTTGTGGTGGGTCGTTAGGACCAGTTTTTAAATTAAAATTGTCACCCATATTGGGAAATATGTTGAAATGAGTGCGATAGAGGCATATTTTAAAAAAATGGCTCGGCCAAACCGCCTTTCGGCAGTTTGTCGAGATAGATCTCGAAAAAATACACAAAATGAAAAAAAAATCGCGTAAAACGGATAATCCAGCCCAAAGTTATGATCATTTATATAATATGCCTCTAATAAACTATTTTTCCGTCGATTATATTACAGTTTTAACAACATTATGTAAGATCTCATCAAAAGACTTGCATCTCGGCAGTTCTTATTTTGTTAATAAAGAGCTAACACATACCAAAAATCGCGAAAATCGTAAATTCTCGTTTATGCAAAAAATAGTGATGCCGATCAAACGAAATGATACGACTATCTAAATTCTGATCACTTTCTGTACTATACTGATTCCTTACTGATTACCGTAATGAATTGATTTAAAACCGAAGTGGGGCTTATATATAATAGAAACAATAAATCGCATTCAGTGAATGCGACTTATAAGTCGCATTTCAGGAATGCGATTTATAAGTCGCATTCCTGGAATGCGATTTATAAGTCGCATTTTGCCTTGCGACGCGCCGACTTGCCGGTTGTCCAATCTTTCCCCGCGCCTTTTTCTAGCATGTATGTATTTCAAATACTCTTAACCAACACGCGAATAGGCCATCTATATGCTAGAAATTTACGGGGTGTAACAACGGATCAAACGAAATGATAGGGCGCCCGTCACCAGGCCCCGCACAGCAAAAATTTGAGGCCAAACGGAGACGGTCGATCACATCTCCAAAAATTCGTGTGCTAACATACACCGAAAATCGAGAAAATCGTAAATTCTCATTTATGCGAAAAATAGTGATGCCGATCAAACGAAATGATAGGGCGCCCGTCACCAGGCCCCGCGGGCTGTGCACAGCCAAAATTTGGGGCCGAACGGAGGCGGTCGATCAAATATCCAGAAATCCCTGGGCTAACACGCACTGAAAAGTTTGAAAGTTAGCAACATAGGCGCACTATGCTAGTCTCGACAGACCGGACGACATCGGATGTCACATGCTAACCTATGTCGAGACCCAACGCCCATCGATGAATGCCCAGCGATAGAAAATTTAAACTAAAACACCTATGCTTATCCTTATGATATAAATAAAATCCTAGAGATTAGTGGTGGTAGTGCTGGCCTACCATGGTCGCTTGCCATGGTGGTGTCGGTTGTGGTGGGTCGTTAGGACCAGTTTTTAAATTAAAATTGTCACCCATATTGGGAAATATTTTGAAATGAGTGCGATAGAGGCATATTTTAGAAAAATGGCTCGGCCAAACCGCCTTTCGGCGGTTTGTCGAGATAGATCTCGAAAAAATACACAAAATGAAAAAAAAATCGCGTAAAACGGATAATCCAGCCAAAGTTATGATCATTTATATAATATGCCTCTAATAAACTATTTTTTATATTACAGTTTTAACAACATTATGTAAGATCTCATCAAAAGACTTGCATCTCGGCAGTTCTTATTTTGTTAATAAAGAGCTAACACATACCAAAAATCGCGAAAATCGTAAATTCTCGTTTATGCAAAAAATAGTGATGCCGATCAAACGAAATGATAGGACTATCTAAATTCTGATCACTTTCTGTACTATACTGATTCCTTACTGATTACCGTAATGAATTGATTTAAAACCGAAGTGGGGCTTATATATAATAGAAACAATAAATCGCATTCAGTGAATACGACTTATAAGTCGCATTTCAGGAATCGGATTTATAAGTCGCATTTCTGGAATGCGTTTTATAAGTCGCATTCCTGGAATGCGTTTTATAAGTCACATTTTGCCTTGCGACGCGCCGACTTGCCGGTTGTCCAATCTTTCCCCATGCCTTTTTCTAGCATGTATGTATTTCAAATACTCTTAACCAACACGCGAATAGGCCATCTATATGCTAGAAATTTACGGGGTGTAACAGCGGATCAAACGAAATGATAGGGCGCCCGTCACCAGGCCCCGCATAGCAAAAATTTGAGGCCAAACGGAGACGGTCGATCACATCTCCAAAAATCCGTGGGCTAACATACCCCGAAAACCGAGAAAATCGTAAATTGTCATTTATGCGAAAAATAGTGATGCCCATCAAACGAGTTGATAGGGCGCCCGTCACCAGGCCCCTCAGGCTGCGCACGGCCAAAATTTGGGGGCGAACGGAGGCAGTCGATCAAATCTTCAGAAATCCGTGGGCTAACATTCACCGAAAACCGAGAAAATCGTAAATTGTCATTTACGCAAAAAATAGTGATGCCGATCAAACGAATTGATAGAGCGCCCGTCACTAGGCCCCGCAGGCTGCGCACAGCCAAAATTTGGGGCCAAACGGAGACGGTCGATCACATCTCCAAAAATCCGTGGGCAAACATACACCGAAAATCGAGAAAATCGTAAATTGTCATTTGCTTGAAAAATAGTGATGCCGATCAAACGAAATGACAAGGCGCCCGTCACCAAGCCCCGCAGGATTCGCACAGCCAAAATTTGGGGCCGAACGGAGGCGGTCGATCGAATCACGAAAAATCCGTGGGCTAACATACACCGAAAACTGAGAAAATCGTAAATTGTCATTTCTGCAAAAAATAGTGATTCCGATCAAAAGAAATGACAGAGCGCCCGTCACCAGGCCCTGCAGGCTGCGCACAGCAAAAATTTGGGGCCAAACGGAGACGGTCGATCACATCTCCAAAAATCCGTGGGCTAACATACACCGAAAATCGAGAAAATCGTAAATTATCATTTGTTTGAAAAATAGTGATGCCGATCAAAAGAAATGATAGGGCGCCAGTCACCAGGCCCCGCAGGCTGCGCACATCCAAAATTTGGGGGTAAACGGAGACGGTCGATCACATCTCCAAAAATCCGTGGGCTAACATACACCGAAAATCGAGAAAATCGTAAATTGTCATTTGTTTGAAAAATAGTGATGCCGATCAAACGAAATGACAGGGCGCCCGTTACCAGGCCCCGCAGGCTGCGCACAGCAAAAATTTCAGGCCAAACGGAGACGGTCGATCACATCTCCAAAAATCCGTGGGCTAACATACACCGAAAACCGAGAAAATCATAAATTGTCATTTATGCGAAAAATAGTGATGCCCATCAAACGAGTTGATAGGGCGCCCGTCACCAGGCCCCGCAGGCTGCGCATGACCAAAATTTGGGGGCGAACGGAGGCGGTCGATCGAATCTCCAGAAATCCGTGGGCTAACATTCACCGAAAATCGAGAAAATCGTAAATTTTCATTTATGCAAAAAATAGTGATGCCGATCGAATGAAATGATAGGGCGCCCGTCACTAGGCCCCGCAGGGTGCGCACAGCCAAAATTTGGGGCCAAACGGAGACGGTCGATCACATCTCCAAAAATCCGTGGGCTAACATACACCGAAAATCGAGAAAATCATAAATTGTCATTTGTTTGAAAAATAGTGATGCCGATCAAACGAAATGACAGGGCGCCCGTTACCAGGCCCCGCAGGCTGCGCACAGCAAAAATTTCAGGCCAAACGGAGACGGTCGATCACATCTCCAAAAATCCGTGGGCTAACATACACCGAAAACCGAGAAAATCGTAAATTGTCATTTATGCGAAAAATAGTGATGCCCATCAAACGAGTTGATAGGGCGCCCGTCACCAGGCCCCGCAGGCTGCGCACGACCAAAATTTGGGGGCAAACGGAGGCGGTCGATCGAATCTCCAGAAATCCGTGGCTAACATTCACCGAAAATCGAGAAAATCGTAAATTTTTATTAATGCAAAAAATAGTGATGCCGATCGAATGAAATGATAGGGCGCCCGTCACTAGGCCCCGCAGGCTGTGCACAGCCAAAATTTGGGGCCAAACGGAGACGGTCGATCACATCTCCAAAAATCCGTGGGCTAACATACACCGAAAATCGAGAAAATCGTAAATTGTCATTTGTTTGAAAAATAGTGATGCCGATCAAACGAAATGATAGGGCGCCCGTCACCAGGCCCCGCAGGCTGCGCACAGCCAAAATTTGGGGCCGAACGGAGGCGGTCGATCGAATCTCAAAAAATCCGTGGGCTAATATTCACCGAAAACCGAGAAAATCGTAAATTGTCAGTGAATGCGATTTATAAGTCGCATTCCTGGAATGCGTTTTATAAGTCGCATTCCTGGAATGCGTTTTATAAGTCGCATTTTGCCTTGCGACGCGCCGACTTGCCGGTTGTCCAATCTTTCCCCGTGCCTTTTTCTAGCATGTATGTATTTCAAATACTCTTAACCAACACGCGAATAGGCCATCTATATGCTAGAAATTTACGGGGTGTAACAGCGGATCAAACGAAATGATAGGGCGCCCGTCACCAGGCCCCGCACAGCAAAAATTTGAGGCCAAACGGAGACGGTCGATCACATCTCCAAATATCCGTGGGCTAACATACATCGAAAACCGAGAAAATCGTAAATTGTCATTTATGCGAAAAATAGTGATGCCCATCAAACGAGTTGATAGGGCGCCCGTCACCAGGCCCCGCAGGCTGCGCACGACCAAAATTTGGGGGCGAACGGAGGCGGTCGATCAAATCTTCAGAAATCCGTGGGCTAACATTCACCGAAAACCGAGAAAATCGTAAATTGTCATTTACGCAAAAAATAGTGATGCCGATCAAACGAATTGATAGAGCGCCCGTCACTAGGCCCCGCAGGCTGCGCACAGCCAAAATTTGGGGCCAAACGGAGACGGTCGATCACATCTCCAAAAATCCGTGGGCAAACATACACCGAAAATCGAGAAAATCGTAAATTGTCATTTCTGCAAAAAATAGTGATGCCGATCAAAAGAAATGACAGGGCGCCCGTCACCAGGCCCCGCAGGCTGCGCACAGCCAAAATTTGGGGCCGAACGGAGGCGGTCGATTGAATCTCGAAAAATCCGTGTGCTAACATACACCGAAAATCGAGAAAATCGTAAATTCTCATTTATGCGAAAAATAGTGATGCCGATCAAACGAAATGATAGGGCGCCCGTCACCAGGCCCCGCGGGCTGTCCACAGCCAAAATTTGGGGCCGAACGGAGGCGGTCGATTGAATCTCGAAAAATCTGTGTGCTAACATACACCGAAAATCGAGAAAATCATAAATTCTCATTTATGCGAAAAATAGTGATGCCGATCAAACGAAATGATAGGGCGCCCGTCACCAGGCCCTGCAGGCTGCGCACAGCCAAAATTTGGGGCCAAACGGAGACGGTCGATCACATCTCCAAAAATCCGTGGGCTAACATACACCGAAAATCGAGAAAATCGTAAATTGTCTTTGTTTGAAAAATAGTGATGCCGATCAAAAGAAATGACAGGGCGCCCGTCACCAGGCCCCGCAGGCTGCGCACAGCCAAAATTTGGGGGCAAACGGAGACGGTCGATAACATCTCCAAAAATCCGTGGGCTAATACACCAAAAATCGAGAAAATCGTAAATTGTCATTTGTTTGAAAAATAGTGATGCCGATCAAACGAAATGACAGGGCGCCCGTTACCAGGCCCCGCAGGCTGCGCACAGCAAAAATTTCAGGCCAAACGGAGACGGTCGATCACATCTCCAAAAATCCGTGGGCTAACATACACCGAAAACTGAGAAAATCGTAAATTGTCATTTATGCGAAAAATAGTGATGCCCATCAAACGAGTTGATAGGGCGCCCGTCACCAGGCCCCGCAGGCTGCGCACGACCAAACTTTGGGGGCGAACGGAGGCGGTCGATCGAATCTCCAGAAATCCGTGGGCTAACATTCACCGAAAATCGAGAAAATCGTAAATTTTCATTTATGCAAAAAATAGTGATGCCGATCGAATGAAATGATAGGGCGCCCGTCACTAGGCCCCGCAGGCTGCGCACAGCCAAAATTTTTGGCCAAACGGAGACGGTCGATCACATCTCCAAAAATCCGTGTGCTAACATACACCGAAAATCGAGAAAATCATAAATTGTCATTTGTTTGAAAAATAGTGATGCCGCTCAAAAGAAATGACAGGGCGCCCGTCACCAGGCCCCGCAGGCTGCGCACAGCCAAAATTTGGGGCCGAACGGAGGCGGTCGATCGAATCTCAAAAAATCCGTGGGCTAATATTCACCGAAAACCGAGAAAATCGTAAATTGTCATTTCTGCAAAAAATAGTGATGCCGATCAAAAGAAATGACAGGGCGCCCGTCACCAGGCCCCGCAGGCTGCGCACAGCCAAAATTTGGGGCCGAACGGAGGCGGTCGATTGAATCTCGAAAAATCCGTGTGCTAACATACACCGAAAATCGAGAAAATCGTAAATTCTCATTTATGCGAAAAATAGTGATGCCGATCAAACGAAATGATAGGGCGCCCGTCACCAGGCCCCGCGGGCTGTCCACAGCCAAAATTTGGGGCCGAACGGAGGCGGTCGATCAAATATCTAGAAATCCCTGGGCTAACACGCACTGAAAAGTTTGAAAGTTAGCAACATAGGCGCACTATGCTAGTCTCGACAGACCGGACGACATCGGATGTCACATGCTAACCTATGTCGAGACCCAACGCCCATCGATGAATGCCCAGCGATAGAAAATTTAAACTAAAACACCTATGCTTATCCTTATGATATAAATAAAATCCTAGAGATTAGTGGTGGTAGTGCTGGCCTACCATGGTCGCTTGCCATGGTGGTGTCGGTTGTGGTGGGTCGTTAGGACCAGTTTTTAAATTAAAATTGTCACCCATATCGGGAAATATGTTGAAATGAGTGCGATAGAGGCATATTTTAGAAAAATGGCTCGGCCAAACCGCCTTTCGGCAGTTTGTCGAGATAGATCTCGAAAAAATACACAAAATGAAAAAAAAATCGCGTAAAACGGATAATCCAGCCCAAAGTTATGATCATTTATATAATATGCCTCTAATAAACTATTTTTCCGTCGATTATATTATAGTTTTAACAACATTATGTAAGATCTCATCAAAAGACTTGCATCTCGGCAGTTCTTATTTTGTTAATAAAGAGCTAACACATACCAAAAATCGCGAAAATCGTAAATTCTCGTTTATGCAAAAAATAGTGATGCCGATCAAACGAAATGATACGACTATCTAAATTCTGATCACTTTCTGTACTATACTGATTCCTTACTGATTACCGTAATGAATTGATTTAAAACCGAAGTGGGGCTTATATATAATAGAAACAATAAATCGCATTCAGTGAATGCGATTTATAAGTCGCATTTCAGGAATGCGATTTATAAGTCGCATTCCTGGAATGCGTTTTATAAGTCGCATTTTGCCTTGCGACGCGCCGACTTGCCGGTTGTCCAATCTTTCCCCGTGCCTTTTTCTAGCATGTATGTATTTCAAATACTCAACCAACACGCGAATAGGCCATCTATATGCTAGAAATTTACGGGGTGTAACAGCGGATCAAACGAAATGATAGGGCGCCCGTCACCAGGCCCCGCACAGCAAAAATTTGAGGCCAAACGGAGACGGTCGATCACATCTCCAAATATCCGTGGGCTAACATACACCGAAAACCGAGAAAATCGTAAATTGTCATTTATGCGAAAAATAGTGATGCCCATCAAACGAGTTGATAGGGCGCCCGTCACCAGGCCCCGCAGGCTGCGCATGGCCAAAATTTGGGGGCGAACGGAGGCGGTCGATCAAATCTTCAGAAATCCGTGGGCTAACATTCACCGAAAACCGAGAAAATCGTAAATTGTCATTTACGCAAAAAATAGTGATGCCGATCAAACTAATTGATAGAGCGCCCGTCACTAGGCCCCGCAGGCTGCGCACAGCCAAAATTTGGGGCCAAACGGAGACGGTCGATCACATCTCCAAAAATCCGTGGGCAAACATACACCGAAAATCGAGAAAATCGTAAATTGTCATTTGCTTGAAAAATAGTGATGCCGATCAAACGAAATGACAAGGCGCCCGTCACCAGGCCCCGCAGGCTTCGCACAGCCAAAATTTGGGGCCGAACGGAGGCGGTCGATCGAATAACGAAAAATCCGTGGGCTAACATACACCGAAAACCGAGAAAATCGTAAATTGTCATTTCTGCAAAAAATAGTGATGCCGATCAAAAGAAATGACAGGGCGCCCATCACCAGGCCCCGCAGGCTGCGCACAGCCAAAATTTGGGGCCGAACGGAGGCGGTCGATTGAATCTCAAAAAATCCGTGTGCGTTATACACCGAAAATCGAGAAAATCATAAATTCTCATTTATGCGAAAAATAGTGATGCCGATCAAACGAAATGATAGGGCGCCCGTCACCAGGCCCTGCAGGCTGCGCACAGCCAAAATTTGGGGCCAAACGGAGACGGTCGATCACATCTCCAAAAATCCGTGGGCTAACATACACCGAAAATCGAGAAAATTGTAAATTGTCTTTGTTTGAAAAATAGTGATGCCGATCAAAAGAAATGACAGGGCGCCCGTCACCAGGCCCCGCAGGCTGCGCACAGCCAAAATTTGGGGGCAAACGGAGACGGTCGATCACATCTCCAAAAATCCGTGGGCTAATACACCGAAAATCGAGAAAATCGTAAATTGTCATTTGTTTGAAAAATCGTGATGCCGATCAAACGAAATGACAGGGCGCCCGTTACCAGGCCCCGCAGGCTGCGCACAGCAAAAATTTCAGGCCAAACGGAGACGGTCGATCACATCTCCAAAAATCCGTGGGCTAACATACACCGAAAACTGAGAAAATCGTAAATTGTCATTTATGCGAAAAATAGTGATGCCCATCAAACGAGTTGATAGGGCGCCCGTCACCAGGCCCCGCAGGCTGCGCACGACCAAACTTTGGGGGCGAACGGAGGCGGTCGATCGAATCTCCAGAAATCCGTGGGCTAACATTCACCGAAAATCGAGAAAATTGTAAATTTTCATTTATGCAAAAAATAGTGATGCCGATCGAATGAAATGATAGGGCGCCCGTCACTAGGCCCCGCAGGCTGCGCACAGCCAAAATTTGGGGGCGAACGGAGGCGGTAGATCGAATCTCCAGAAATCCGTGGGCTAACATTCACCGAAAATTGAGAAAATCGTAAATTTTCATTTATGCAAAAATAGTGATGCCGATCGAATGAAATGATAGGGCGCCCGTCACTAGGCCCCGCAGGCTACGCACAACCAAAATTTGGGGCCAAACGGAGACGGTCGATCACATCTCCAAAAATCCGTGGGCTAACATACACCGAAAATCGAGAAAATCGTAAATTGTCATTTGTTTGAAAAATAGTGATGCCGATCAAAAGAAATGACAGGGCGCCCGTCACCAGGCCCCGCAGGCTGCGCACAGCCAAAATTTGGGGCCGAATGGAGGCGGTCGATCGAATCTAAAAAAATCCGTGGGCTAACATTCACCGAAAACCGAGAAAATCGTAAATTGTCATTTCTGCAAAAAATAGTGATGCCGATCAAAAGAAATGACAGGGCGCCCGTCACCAGGCCCCGCAAGCTGCGCACAGCCAAAATTTGGGGCCGAACGGAGGCGGTCGATTGAATCTCGAAAAATCCGTGTGCTAACATACACCGAAAATCGAGAAAATCGTAAATTCTCATTTATGCGAAAAATAGTGATGCCGATCAAACGAAATGATAGGGCGCCCGTCACCAGGCCCCGCGGGCTGTCCACAGCCAAAATTTGGGGCCGAACGGAGGCGGTCGATCAAATATCTAGAAATCCCTGGGCTAACACGCACTGAAAAGTTTGAAAGTTAGCAACATAGGCGCACTATGCTAGTCTCGACAGACCGGACGACATCAGATGTCACATGCTAACCTATGTCGAGACCCAACGCCCATCGATGAATGCCCAGCGATGGAAAATTTAAACTAAAACACCTATGCTTATCCTTATGATATAAATAAAATCCTAGAGATTAGTGGTGGTAGTGCTGGCCTACCATGGTCGCTTGCCATGGTGGTGTCGGTTGTGGTGGGTCGTTAGGACCAGTTTTTAAATTAAAATTGTCACCCATATCGGGAAATATGTTGAAATGAGTGCGATAGAGGCATATTTTGGAAAAATGGCTCGGCCAAACCGCCTTTCGGCAGTTTGTCGAGATAGATCTCGAAAAAATACACAAAATGAAAAAAAAATCGCGTAAAACGGATAATCCAGCCCAAAGTTATGATCATTTATATAATATGCCTCTAATAAACTATTTTTCCGTCGATTATATTATAGTTTTAACAACATTATGTAAGATCTCATCAAAAGACTTGCATCTCGGCAGTTCTTATTTTGTTAATAAAGAGCTAACACATACCAAAAATCGCGAAAATCGTAAATTCTCGTTTATGCAAAAAATAGTGATGCCGATCAAACGAAATGATAGGACTATCTAAATTCTGATCACTTTCTGTACTATACTGATTCCTTACTGATTACCGTAATGAATTGATTTAAAACCGAAGTGGGGCTTATATATAATAGAAACAATAAATCGCATTCAGTGAATGCGATTTATAAGTCGCATTTCAGGAATGCGATTTATAAGTCGCATTCCTGGAATGCGTTTTATAAGTCGCATTTTGCGTTGCGACGCGCCGACTTGCCGGTTGTCCAATCTTTCCCCGTGCCTTTTTCTAGCATGTATGTATTTCAAATACTCTTAACCAACACGCGAATAGGCCATCTATATGCTAGAAATTTACGGGGTGTAACAGCGGATCAAACGAAATGATAGAGCGCCCGTCACCAGGCCCCGCACAGCAAAAATATGAGGCCAAACGGAGACGGTCGATCACATCTCCAAATATCCGTGGGCTAACATACACCGAAAACCGAGAAAATCGTAAATTGTCATTTATGCGAAAAATAGTGATGCCCATCAAACGAGTTGATAGGGCGCCCGTCACCAGGCCCCGCCGGCTGCGCATGGCCAAAATTTGGGGGCGAACGGAGGCGGTCGATCAAATCTTCAGAAATCCGTGGGCTAACATTCACCGAAAATCGAGAAAATCGTAAATTGTCATTTACGCAAAAAATAGTGATGCCGATCAAACTAATTGATAGAGCGCCCGTCACTAGGCCCCGCAGGCTGCGCACAGCCAAAATTTGGGGCCAAACGGAGACGGTCGATCACATCTCCAAAAATCCGTGGGCAAACATACACCGAAAATCGAGAAAATCGTAAATTGTCATTTGCTTGAAAAATAGTGATGCCGATCAAACGAAATGACAAGGCGCCCGTCACCAGGCCCCGCAGGCTTCGCACAGCCAAAATTTGGGGCCGAACGGAGGCGGTCGATCGAATCACGAAAAATCCGTGGGCTAACATACACCGAAAACCGAAAAAATCGTAAATTGTCATTTCTGCAAAAAATAGTGATGCCGATCAAAAGAAATGACAGGGCGCCCATCACCAGGCCCCGCAGGCTGTGCACAGCCAAAATTTGGGGCCGAACGGAGGCGGTCGATTGAATCTCAAAAAATCCGTGTGCTAACATACACCGAAAATCGAGAAAATCATAAATTCTCATTTATGCGAAAAATAGTGATGCCGATCAAACGAAATGATAGGGCGCCCGTCACCAGGCCCTGCAGGCTGCGCACAGCCAAAATTTGGGGCCAAACGGAGACGGTCGATCACATCTCCAAAAATCCGTGGGCTAACATACACCGAAAATCGAGAAAATTGTAAATTGTCTTTGTTTGAAAAATAGTGATGCCGATCAAAAGAAATGACAGGGCGCCCGTCACCAGGCCCCGCAGGCTGCGCACAGCCAAAATTTGGGGGCAAACGGAGACGGTCGATCACATCTCCAAAAATCCGTGGGCTAATACACCGAAAATCGAGAAAATCGTAAATTGTCATTTGTTTGAAAAATAGTGATGCCGATCAAACGAAATGACAGGGCGCCCGTTACCAGGCCCCGCAGGCTGCGCACAGCAAAAATTTCAGGCCAAACGAAGACGGTCGATCACATCTCCAAAAATTCGTGGGCTAACATACATCGAAAACCGAGAAAATCGTAAATTGTCATTTATGCGAAAAATAGTGATGCCCATCAAACGAGTTGATAGGGCGCCCGTCACCAGGCCCCGCAGGCTGCGCACGACCAAACTTTGGGGGCGAACGGAGGCGGTCGATCGAATCTCCAGAAATCCGTGGGCTAACATTCACCGAAAATCGAGAAAATCGTAAATTTTCATTTATGCAAAAAATAGTGATGCCGATCGAATGAAATGATAGGGCGCCCGTCACTAGGCCCCGCAAGCTGCGCACAGCCAAAATTTGGGGGCGAACGGAGGCGGTAGATCGAATCTCCAGAAATCCGTGGGCTAACATTCACCGAAAATCGAGAAAATCGTAAATTTTCATTTATGCAAAAAATAGTGATGCCGATCGAATGAAATGATAGGGCGCCCTTCACTAGGCCCCGCAGGCTACGGACAACCAAAATTTGGGGCCAAACGGAGACGGTCGATCACATCTCCAAAAATCCGTGGGCTAACATACACCGAAAATCGAGAAAATCGTAAATTGTCATTTGTTTGAAAAATAGTGATGCCGATCAAAAGAAATGACAGGGCGCCCGTCACCAGGCCCCGCAGGCTGCGCACAGCCAAAATTTGGGGCCGAACGGAGGCGGTCGATCGAATCTCGAAAAATCCGTGGGCTAACAATCACCGAAAACCGAAAAAATCGTAAATTGTCATTTCTGCAAAAAATAGTGATGCCGATCAAAAGAAATGACAGGGCGCCCGTCACCAGGCCCCGCAGGCTGCGCACAGCCAAAATTTGGGGCCGAACGGAGGCGGTCGATTGAATCTCGAAAAATCCGTGTGCTAACATACACCGAAAATTGAGAAAATCATAAATTCTCATTTATGCGAAAAATAGTGATGCCGATCAAACGAAATGATAGGGCGCCCGTCACCAGGCCCTGCAGGCTGCGCACAGCCAAAATTTGGGGCCAAACGGAGACGGTCGATCACATCTCCAAAAATCTGTGGGCTAACATACACCGAAAATCGAGAAAATCGTAAATTGTCTTTGTTTGAAAAATAGTGATGCCGATCAAAAGGAATGATAGGGCGCCCGTCACCAGGCCCCGCAGGCTGCGCACAGCCAAAATTTGGGGGCAAACGGAGACGGTCGATCACATCTCCAAAAATCCGTGGGCTAACATACACCGAAAATCGAGAAAATCGTAAATTGTCATTTGTTTGAAAAATAGTGATGCCGATCAAACGAAATGACAGGGCGCCCGTTACCAGGCCCCGCAGGCTGCGCACAACAAAAATTTCAGGCCAAACGGAGACGGTCGATCACTTCTCCAAAATTCCGTGGGCTAACATACACCGAAAACCGAGAAAATCGTAAATTGTCATTTCTGCAAAAAATAGTGATGCCGATCAAAAGAAATGACAGGGCGCCCGTCACCAGGCCCCGCAGGCTGCGCACAGCCAAAATTTGGGGCCGAACGGAGGCGGTCGATTGAATCTCGAAAAATCCGTGTGCTAACATACACCGAAAATCGAGAAAATCATAAATTCTCATTTATGCGAAAAATAGTGATGCCGATCAAACGAAATGATAGGGCGCCCGTCACCAGGCCCTGCAGTCTGCGCACAGCCAAAATTTGGGGCCAAACGGAGACGGTCGATCACATCTCCAAAAATCCGTGGGCTAACATACACCGAAAATCGAGAAAATCGTAAATTGTCTTTGTTTGAAAAATAGTGATGCCGATCAAAAGAAATGACAGGGCGCCCGTCACCAGGCCCCGCAGGCTGCGCACAGCCAAAATTTGGGGGCAAACGGAGACAGTCGATCACATCTCCAAAAATCCGTGGGCTAACATACACCGAAAATCGAGAAAATCGTAAATTGTCATTTGTTTGAAAAATAGTGATGCCGATCAAACGAAATGACAGGGCGCCCGTTACCAGGACCCGCAGGCTGCGCACAGCAAAAATTTCAGGCCAAACGGAGACGGTCGATCACATCTCCAAAAATCCGTGGGCTAACATACACCGAAAACCGAGAAAATCGTAAATTGTCATTTATGCGAAAAATAGTGATGCCCATCAAACGAGTTGATAGGGCGCCCGTCACCAGGCCCCGCAAGCTGCGCACGACCAAAATTTGAGGGCGAACGGAGGCGGTCGATCGAATCTCCAGAAATCCGTGGGCGTTAATTCACCGAAAATCGAGAAAATCGTAAATTTTCATTTATGCAAAAAATAGTGATGCCGATCGAATGAAATGATAGGGCGCCCGTCACTAGGCCCCGCAGGCTGCGCACAGCCAAAATTTGGGGCCAAACGGAGACGGTCGATCACATCTCCAAAAATCCGTGGGCTAACATACACCGAAAATCGAGAAAATCGTAAATTGTCATTTGTTTGAAAAATAGTGATGTCGATCAAAAGAAATGACAGGGCGCCCGTCACCAGGCCCCGCAGGCTGCGCACAGCCAAAATTTGGGGCCAAACGAAGGCGGTCGATCGAATCTCGAAAAATCCGTGGGCTAACATTCACCGAAAACCGAGAAAATCGTAAATTGTCATTTCTGCAAAAAATAGTGATGCCGATCAAAAGAAATGACAGGGCGCCCGTCACCAGGCCCCGCAGGCTGCGCACAGCCAAAATTTGGGGCCGAACGGAGGCGGTCAATTGAATTTCGAAAAATCCGTGTGCTAACATACACCAAAAATTGAGAAAATCGTAAATTCTCATTTATGCGAAAAATAGTGATGCCGATCAAACGAAATGATAGGGCGCCCGTCACTAGGCCCCGCGGGCTGTGCACAGCCAAAATTTGGGGCCGAACGGAGGCGGTCGATCAAATATCCAGAAATCCCTGGGCTAACACGCACTGAAAAGTTTGAAAGTTAGCAACATAGGCGCACTATGCTAGTCTCGACAGACCGGACGACATCGGATGTCACATGCTAACCTATGTCGAGACCCAACGCCCATCGATGAATGCCCAGCGATAGAAAATTTAAACTAAAACACCTATGCTTATCCTTATGATATAAATAAAATCCTAGAGATTAGTGGTGGTAGTGCTGGCCTACCATGGTCGCTTGCCATGGTGGTGTCGGTTGTGGTGGGTCGTTAGGACCAGTTTTTAAATTAAAATTGTCACCCATATCGGGAAATATGTTGAAATGAGTGTGATAGAGGCATATTTTAGAAAAATGGCTCGGCCAAACCGCCTTTCGGCAGTTTGTCGAGATAGATCTCGAAAAAATACACAAAATGAAAAAAAAATCGCGTAAAACGGATAATCCAGCCCAAAGTTATGATCATTTATATAATATGCCTCTAATAAACTATTTTTCCGTCGATTATATTACAGTTTTAACAACATTATGTAAGATCTCATCAAAAGACTTGCATCTCGGCAGTTCTTATTTTGTTAATAAAGAGCTAACACATACCAAAAATCGCGAAAATCGTAAATTCTCGTTTATGCAAAAAATAGTGATGCCGATCAAACGAAATGATAGGACTATCTAAATTCTGATCACCTTCTGTACTATACTGATTCCTTACTGATTACCGTAATGAATTGATTTAAAACCGAAGTGGGGCTTATATATAATAGAAACAATAAATCGCATTCAGTGAATGCGACTTATAAGTCGCATTTCAGGAATGCGATTTATAAGTCGTATTTTAGGAATGCGATTTATAAGTCGCATTCCTGGAATGCGTTTTATAAGTCGCATTTTGCCTTGCGACGCGCCGACTTGCCGGTTGTCCAATCTTTCCCCGTGCCTTTTTCTAGCATGTAGGACTATCTAAATTCTGATCACTTTCTGTACTATACTGATTCCTGACTGATTACCGTAATGAATTGATTTAAAACCGAAGTGGGGCTTATATAAAATAGAAACAATAAATCGCATTCAGTGAATGCGACTTATAAGTCGCATTTCAGGAATGCGATTTATAAGTCGCATTACTGGAATGCGTTTTATAAGTCGCATTTTGCCTTGCGACGCGCCGACTTGCCGGTTGTCCAATCTTTCCCCGTGCCTTTTTCTAGCATGTATGTATTTCAAATACTCTTAACCAACACGCGAATAGGCCATCTATATGCTAGAAATTTACGGGGTGTAACAGCGGATCAAATGAAATGATAGGGCGCCCGTCACCAGGCCCCGCACAGCAAAAATTTGAGGCCAAACGGAGACGGTCGATCACATCTCCAAATATCCGTGGGCTAACATACACCGAAAACCGAGAAAATCGTAAATTGTCATTTATGCGAAAAATAGTGATGCCCATCAAACGAGTTGATAGGGCGCCCGTCACCAGGCCCCGCAGGCTGCGCATGGCCAAAATTTGGGGGCGAACGGAGGCGGTCGATCAAATCTTCAGAAATCCGTGGGCTAACATTCACCGAAAACCGAGAAAATCGTAAATTGTCATTTACGCAAAAAATAGTGATGCCGATCAAACTAATTGATAGAGCGCCCGTCACTAGGCCCCGCAGGCTGCGCACAGCCAAAATTTGGGGCCAAACGGAGACGGTCGATCACATCTCCAAAAATCTGTGGGCAAACATACACCGAAAATCGAGAAAATCGTAAATTGTCATTTGTTTGAAAAATAGTGATGCCGATCAAACGAAATGACAGGGCGCCCGTTACCAGGCCCCGCAGGCTGCGCACAGCAAAAATTTCAGGCCAAATGGAGACGGTCGATCACATCTCCAAAAATCCGTGGGCTAACATACACCGAAAACCGAGAAAATCGTAAATTGTCATTTATGCGAAAAATAGTGATGCCCATCAAACGAGTTGATAGGGCGCCCGTCACCAGGCCCCGCAGGCTGCGCACGACCAAAATTTGGGGGCGAACGGAGGCGGTCGATCGAATCTCCAGAAATCCGTGGGCTAACATTCACCGAAAATCGAGAAAATCGTAAATTTTCATTTATGCAAACAATAGTGATGCCGATCGAATAAAATGATAGGGCGCCCGTCACTAGGCCCCGCAGGCTGCGCACATCCAAAATTTGGGGCCAAACGGAGACGGTCGATCACATCTCCAAAAATCCGTGGGCTAACATACACCGAAAATCGAGAAAATCGTAAATTGTCATTTGTTTGAAAAATAGTGATGCCGATCAAAAGAAATGACAGGGCGCCCGTCACCAGGCCCCGCAGGCTGCGCACAGCCAAAATTTGGGGCCGAACGGAGGCGGTCGATCGAATCTCGAAAAATCCGTGGGCTAACATTCACCGAAAACCGAGAAAATCGTAAATTGTCATTTCTGAAAAAAATAGTGATGCCGATCAGAAGAAATGACAGGGCGCCCGTCACCAGGCCCCGCAGGCTGCGCACAGCCAAAATTTGGGGCCGAACGGAGGCGGTCGATTGAATCTCGAAAAAATCCGTGTGCTAACATACACCGAAAATTGAGAAAATCATAAATTCTCATTTATGCGAAAAATAGTGATGCCGATCAAACGAAATGATAGGGCGCCCGTCACCAGGCCCTGCAGGCTGCGCACAGCCAAAATTTGGGGCCAAACGGAGACGGTCGATCACATCTCCAAAAATCCGTGGGCTAACATACACCGAAAATCGAGAAAATTGTAAATTGTCTTTGTTTGAAAAATAGTGATGCCGATCAAAAGAAATGACAGGGCGCCCGTCACTAGGCCCCGCAGGCTGCGCACAGCCAAAATTTGGGGGCAAAGGGAGACGGTCGATCACATCTCCAAAAATCCGTGGGCTAACATACACCGAAAATCGAGAAAATCGTAAATTGTCATTTGTTTGAAAAATAGTGATGCCGATCAAACGAAATGACAGGGCACCCGTTACTAGGCCCCGCAGGCTGCGCACAGCAAAAATTTCAGGCCAAACGGAGACGGTCGATCACTTCTCCAAAAATCTGTGGGCTAACATACACCGAAAACCGAGAAAATCATAAATTGTCATTTCTGCAAAAAATAGTGATGCCGATAAAAAGAAATGACAGGGCGCCCATCACCAGGCCCCGCAGGCTGCGCACAGCCAAAATTTGGGGCCGAACGGAGGCGGTCGATTGAATCTCAAAAAATCCGTGTGCTAACATACACCGAAAATCGAGAAAATCATAAATTCTCATTTATGCGAAAAATAGTGATGCCGATCAAACGAAATGATAGGGCGCCCGTCACCAGGCCCTGCAGGCTGCGCACAGCCAAAATTTGGGGCCAAACGGAGACGGTCGATCACATCTCCAAAAATCCGTGGGCTAACATACACCGAAAATCGAGAAAATCGTAAATTGTCTTTGTTTGAAAAATAGTGATGCCGATCAAAAGAAATGACAGGGCGCCCGTCACCAGGCCCCGCAGGCTGCGCACAGCCAAAATTTGGGGGCAAACGGAGACGGTCGATCACATCTCCAAAAATCCGTGGGCTAACATACACCGAAAATCGAGAAAATCGTAAATTGTCATTTGTTTGAAAAATAGTGATGCCGATCAAACGAAATGACAGGGCGCCCGTTACCAGGCCCCGCAGGCTGCGCACAGCAAAAATTTCAGGCCAAACGGAGACGGTCGATCACATCTCCAAAAATCCGTGGGCTAACATACACCGAAAACCGAGAAAATCGTAAATTGTCATTTATGCGAAAAATAGTGATGCCCATCAAACGAGTTGATAGGGCGCCCGTCACCAGGCCCCGCAGGCTGCGCACGACCAAACTTTGGGGGCGAACGGAGGCGGTCGATCGAATCTCCAGAAATCCGTGGGCTAACATTCACCGAAAATCGAGAAAATCGTAACTTTTCATTTATGCAAAAAATAGTGATGCCGATCGAATGAAATGATAGGGCGCCCGTCACTAGGCCCCGCAGGCTGCGCACAGCCAAAATTTGGGGGCGAACGGAGGCGGTCGATCGAATCTCCAGAAATCCGTGGGCTAACATTCACCGAAAATCGAGAAAATCGTAAATTTTCATTTATGCAAAAAATAGTGATGCCGATCGAATGAAATGATAGGGCGCCCGTCACTAGGCCCCGCAGGCTGCGCACAGCCAAAATTTGGGGCCAAACGGAGACGGTCGATCTCATCTCCAAAAATCCGTGGGCTAACATACACCGAAAATCGAGAAAATCGTAAATTGTCTTTGTTTGAAAAATAGTGATGCCGATCAAAAGAAATGACAGGGCGCCCGTCACCAGGCCCCGCAGGCTGCGCACAGCCAAAATTTGGGGGCAAACGGAGACGGTCGATCACATCTCCAAAAATCCGTGGGCTAACATACACCGAAAATCGAGAAAATCGTAAATTGTCATTTGTTTGAAAAATAGTGATGCCGATCAAACGAAATGACAGGGCGCCCGTTACCAGGCCCCGCAGGCTGCGCACAGCAAAAATTTCAGGCCAAACGGAGACGGTCGATCACATCTCCAAAAATCCGTGGGCTAACATACACCGAAAACCGAGAAAATCGTAAATTGTCATTTATGCGAAAAATAGTGATGCCCATCAAACGAGTTGATAGGGCGCCCGTCACCAGGCCCCGCAAGCTGCGCACGACCAAAATTTGGGGGCGAACGGAGGCGGTCGATCGAATCTCCAGAAATCCGTGGGCTAACATTCACCGAAAATCGAGAAAATCGTAAATTTTCATTTATGCAAAAAATAGTGATGCCGATCGAATGAAATGATAGGGCGCTCGTCACTAGGCCCCGCAGGTTGCGCACAGCCAAAATTTGGGGCCAAACGGAGACGGTCGATCACATCTCCAAAAATCCGTGGGCTAACATACACCGAAAATCGAGAAAATCGTAAATTGTCATTTGTTTGAAAAATAGTGATGCCGATCAAAAGAAATGACAGGGCGCCCGTCACCAGGCCCCGCAGGCTGCGCACAGCCAAAATTTGGGGCCGAACGAAGGCGGTCGATCGAATCTCGAAAAATCCGTGGGCTAACATTCACCGAAAACCGAGAAAATCGTAAATTGTCATTTCTGCAAAAAATAGTGATGCCGATCAAAAGAAATGACAGGGCGCCCGTCACCAGGCCCCGTAGGCTGCGCACAGCCAAAATTTGGGGCCGAACGGAGGCGGTCGATTGAATCTCGAAAAATCCGTGTGCTAACATACACCGAAAATTGAGAAAATCATAAATTCTCATTTATGCGAAAAATAGTGATGCCGATCAAACGAAATGATAGGGCGCCCGTCACCAGGCCCCGCGGGCTGTGCACAGCCAAAATTTGAGGCCGAACGGAGGTGGTCGATCAAATATCCAGAAATCCCTGGGCTAACACGCACTGAAAAGTTTGAAAGTTAGCAACATAGACGCACTATGCTAGTCTCGACAGACCGGACGACATCGGATGTCACATGCTAACCTATGTCGAGACCCAACGCCCATCGATGAATGCCCAGCGATAGAAAATTTAAACTAAAACACCTATGCTTATCCTTATGATATAAATAAAATCCTAGAGATTAGTGGTGGTAGTGCTGGCCTACCATGGTCGCTTGCCATGGTGGTGTCGGTTGTGGTGGGTCGTTAGGACCAGTTTTTAAATTAAAATTGTCACCCATATCGGGAAATATGTTGAAATGAGTGCGATAGACGCATATTTTAGAAAAATGGCTCGGCCAAACCGCCTTTCGGCAGTTTGTCGAGATAGATCTCGAAAAAATACACAAAATGAAAAAAAAATCGCGTAAAACGGATAATCCAGCCCAAAGTTATGATCATTTATATAATATGCCTCTAATAAACTATTTTTCCGTCGATTATATTACAGTTTTAACAACATTATGTAAGATCTCATCAAAAGACTTGCATCTCGGCAGTTCTTATTTTGTTAATAAAGAGCTAACACATACCAAAAATCGCGAAAATCGTAAATTCTCGTTTATGCAAAAAATAGTGATGCCGATCAAACGAAATGATAGGACTATCTAAATTCTGATCACTTTCTGTACTATACTGATTCCTTACTGATTACCGTAATGAATTGATTTAAAACTGAAGTGGGGCTTATATATAATAGAAACAATAAATCGCATTCAGTGAATGCGACTTATAAGTCGCATTTCAGAAATGCGATTTATAAGTCGCATTTTAGGAATGCGATTTATAAGTCGCATTCCTGGAATGCGTTTTATAAGTCGCATTTTGCCTTGCGACGCGCCGACTTGCCGGTTGTCCAATCTTTCCCCGTGCCTTTTTCTAGCATGTAGGACTATCTAAATTCTGATCACTTTCTGTACTATACTGATTCCTTACTGATTACCGTAATGAATTGATTTAAAACCGAAGTGGGGCTTATATATAATAGAAACAATAAATCGCATTCAGTAAATGCGACTTATAAGTCGCATTCCTGGAATGCGTTTTATAAGTCGCATTTTGCCTTGCGACGCGCCGACTTGCCGGTTGTCCAATCTTTCCCCGTGCCTTTTTCTAGCATGTATGTATTTCAAATACTCTTAACCAACACGCGAATAGGCCATCTATATGCTAGAAATTTACGGGGTGTAACATCGGATCAAATGAAATGATAGGGCGCCCGTCACCAGGCCCCGCACAGCAAAAATTTGAGGCCAAACGGAGACGGTCGATCACATCTCCAAATATCCGTGGGCTAACATACACCGAAAACCGAGAAAATCGTAAATTGTCATTTATGCGAAAAATAGTGATGCCCATCAAACGAGTTGATAGGGCGCCCGTCACCAGGCCCCGCAGGCTGCGCATGGCCAAAATTTGGGGGCGAATGGAGGCGGTCGATCAAATCTTCAGAAATCCGTGGGCTAACATTCACCGAAAACCGAGAAAATCATAAATTGTCATTTACGCAAAAAATAGTGATGCCGATCAAACTAATTGATAGAGCGCCCGTCACTAGGCCCCGCAGGCTGCGCACAGCCAAAATTTGGGGCCAAACGGAGACGGTCGATCACATCTCCAAAAATCCGTGGGCAAACATACACCGAAAATCGAGAAAATCGTAAATTGTCATTTGTTTGAAAAATAGTGATGCCGATCAAACGAAATGACAGGGCGCCCGTTACCAGGCCCCGCAGGCTGCGCACAGCAAAAATTTCAGGCCAAACGGAGACGGTCGATCACATCTCCAAAAATCCGTGGGCTAACATACACCGAAAACCGAGAAAATCGTAAATTGTCATTTATGCGAAAAATAGTGATGCCCATCAAACGAGTTGATAGGGAGCCCGTCACCAGGCCCCGCAGGCTGCGCACGACCAAAATTTGGGGGCGAACGGAGGCGGTCGATCGAATCTCCAGAAATCCGTGGGCTAACATTCACCGAAAATCGAGAAAATCGTAAATTTTCATTTATGCAAACAATAGTGATGCCGATCGAATGAAATGATAGGGCGCCCATCACTAGGCCCCGCAGGCTGCGCACATCCAAAATTTGGGGCCAAACGGAGACGGTCGATCACATCTCCAAAAATCCGTGGGCTAACATACACCGAAAATCGAGAAAATCGTAAATTGTCATTTGTTTGAAAAATAGTGATGCCGATCAAAAGAAATGACAGGGCGCCCGTCACCAGGCCCCGCAGGCTGCGCACAGCCAAAATTTGGGGCCGAACGGAGGCGGTCGATCGAATCTCGAAAAATCCGTGGGCTAACATTCACCGAAAACCGAGAAAATCGTAAATTGTCATTTCTGAAAAAAATAGTGATGCCGATCAAACGAAATGAAGGGGCGCCCGTCACCAGGCCCCGCAGGCTGCGCACAGCCAAAATTTGGGGCCGAACGGAGGCGGTCGATTGAATCTCGAAAAATTCGTGTGCTAACATACACCGAAAATTGAGAAAATCATAAATTCTCATTTATGCGAAAAATAGTGATGCCGATCAAACGAAATGATAGGGCGCCCGTCACCAGGCCCTGCAGGCTGCGCACAGCCAAAATTTGGGGCCAAACGGAGACGGTCGATCACATCTCCAAAAATCCGTGGTCTAACATACACCGAAAATCGAGAAAATCGTAAATTGTCTTTGTTTGAAAAATAGTGATGCCGATCAAAAGAAATGACAGGGCGCCCGTCACCAGGCCCCGCAGGCTGCGCACAGCCAAAATTTGGGGGCAAAGGGAGACGGTCGATCACATCTCCAAAAATCCGTGGGCTAACATACACCGAAAATCGAGAAAATCGTAAATTGTCATTTGTTTGAAAAATAGTGATGCCGATTAAACGAAATGACAGGGCGCCCGTTACCAGGCCCCGCAGGCTGCGCACAGCAAAAATTTCAGGCCAAACGGAGACGGTCGATCACTTCTCCAAAAATCTGTGGGCTAACATACACCGAAAACCGAGAAAATCGTAAATTGTCATTTCTGCAAAAAATAGTGATGCAGATCAAAAGAAATGACAGGGCGCCCGTCACCAGGCCCCGCAGGCTGCGCACAGCCAAAATTTGGGTCCGAACGGAGGCGGTCGATTGAATCTCGAAAAATCCGTGTGCTAACATACACCGAAAATCGAGAAAATCATAAATTCTCATTTATGCGAAAAATAGTGATGCCGATCAAATGAAATGATAGGGCGCCCGTCACCAGGCCCTGCAGGCTGCGCACAGCCAAAATTTGGGGTCAAACGGAGACGGTCGATCACATCTCCAAAAATCCGTGGGCTAACATACACCGAAAATCGAGAAAATCGTAAATTGTCATTTGTTTGAAAAATAGTGATGCCGATCAAAAGAAATGACAGGGCACCCGTCACCAGGCCCCGCAGGCTGCGCACAGCAAAAATTTGGGGCCGAACGGAGACGGTCGATCACATCTCCAAAAATCCGTGGGCTAACATACACCGAGAACCGAGAAAATCGTAAATTGTCATTTATGCAAAAAATAGTGATGCCCATCAAACGAGTTGATAGGGCGCCCGTCACCAGGCCCCGCAGGCTGCGCACGACCAAAATTTGGGGGTGAACGGAGGTGGTCGATCGAATCTCCAGAAATCCGTGGGCTAACATTCACCGAAAATCGAGAAAATCGTAAATTTTCGTTTATGCAAAAAATAGTGATGCCGATCGAATGAAATTATAGGGCGCCCGTCACTAGGCCCCGCCGGCTGTGCACAACCAAAATTTGGGGCCAAACGGAGACGGTCGATCACATCTCCAAAAATCCGTGGGCTAACATACACCGAAAATTGAGAAAATCGTAAATTGTCATTTGTTTGAAAAATAGTGATGCCGATCAAAAGAAATGACAGGGCGCCCGTCACCAGGCCCCGCAGGCTGCGCACAGCCAAAATTTGGGGCCGAACGGAGGCGGTCGATCGAATCTCGAAAAATCCGTGGGCTAACATTCACCGAAAACCGAGAAAATCGTAAATTGTCATTTCTGCAAAAAATAGTGATGCCGATCAAAAGAAAATGACAGGGCACCCGTCACCAGGCCCCGCAGGCTGCGCACAGCCAAAATTTGCGGCCGAACGAAGGCGGTCGATTGAATCTCGAAAAATCCGTGTGCTAACATACACCGAAAATTGAGAAAATCGTAAATTCTCATTTATGCGAAAAATAGTGATGCCGATCAAACGAAATGATAGGGCGCCCGTCACCAGGCCCCGCGGGCTGTGCACAGCCAAAATTTGGGGCCGAACGGAGGCGGTCGATCAAATATCCAGAAATCCCTGGGCTAACACGCACTGAAAAGTTTGAAAGTTAGCAACATAGGCGCACTATGCTAGTCTCGACAGACCGGACGACATCGGATGTCACATGCTAACCTATGTCGAGACCCAACGCCCATCGATGAATGCCTAGCGATAGAAAATTTAAACTAAAACACCTATGCTTATCCTTATGATATAAATAAAATCCTAGAGATTAGTGGTGGTAGTGCTGGCCTACCATGGTCGCTTGCCATGGTGGTGTCGGTTGTGGTGGGTCGTTAGGACCAGTTTTTAAATTAAAATTGTCACCCATATCGGGAAATATGTTGAAATGAGTGCGATAGAGGCATATTTTAGAAAAATGGCTCGGCCAAACCGCCTTTCAGCAGTTTGTCGAGATAGATCTCGAAAAAATACACAAAATGAAAAAAAAAATCGCGTAAAACGGATAATCCAGCCCAAAGTTATGATCATTTATATAATATACCTCTAATAAACTATTTTTCCGTCGATTATATTACAGTTTTAACAACATTATGTAAGATCTCATCAAAAGACTTGCATCTCGGCAGTTCTTATTTTGTTAATAAAGAGCTAACACATACCAAAAATCGCGAAAATCGTAAATTCTCGTTTATGCAAAAAATAGTGATGCCGATCAAACGAAATGATAGGACTATCTAAATTCTGATCACTTTCTGTACTATACTGATTCCTTACTGATTACCGTAATGAATTGATTTAAAACCGAAGTGGGGCTTATATATAATAGAAACAATAAATCGCATTCAGTGAATGGGACTTATAAGTCGCATTTCAGGAATGCGATTTATAAGTTGCATTCCTGGAATGCGTTTTATAAGTCGCATTCCTGGAATGCGTTTTATAAGTCGCATTTTGCCTTGCGACACGCCGACTTGCCGGTTGTCCAATCTTTCCCCGTGCCTTTTTCTAGCATGTATGTATTTCAAATACTCTTAACCAACACGCGAATATGCCATCTATATGCTAGAAATTTACGGGGTGTAACAGCGGATCAAACGAAATGATAGGGCGCCCGTCACCAGGCCCCACACAGCAAAAATTTGAGGCCAAACGGAGACGGTCGATCACATCTCCAAAAATCCGTGGGCTAACATACACCGAAAACCGAGAAAATCGTAAATTGTCATTTATGCGAAAAATAGTGATGCCCATCAAACGAGTTGATAGGGCGCCCGTCACCAGGCCCCGCAGGCTGCGCACGGCCAAAATTTGGGGGCGAACGGAGGCGGTCGATCAAATCTTCAGAAATTCGTGGGCTAACATTCACCGAAAATCGAGAAAATCGTAAATTTTCATTTATGCAAAAAATAGTGATGCCGATCGAATGAAATGATAGGGCGCCCGTCACTAGGCCCCGCAGGCTGCGCACAACCAAAATTTGGGGCCAAACGGAGACGGTCGATCACATCTCCAAAAATCCGTGGGCTAACATACACTGAAAATCGAGAAAATCGTAAATTGTCATTTGTTTGAAAAATAGTGATGCCGATCAAAAGAAATGACAGGGCGCCCGTCACCAGGCCCCGCAGGCTGCGCACAGCCAAAATTTGGGCCGAATGGAGGCGGTCGATCGAATCTCGAAAAATCCGTGCGCTAACATTCACCGAAAACCGAGAAAATCGTAAATTGTCATTTCTGCAAAAAATAGTGATGCCGATCAAAAGAAATGATAGGGCGCCCGTCACCAGGCCCCGCAGGCTGCGCACAGCCAAAATTTGGGGCCGAACGGAGGCGGTCGATTGAATCTCAAAAAATCCATGTGCTAACATACACCGAAAATCGAGAAAATCATAAATTCTCATTTATGCGAAAAATAGTGATGCCGATCAAATGAAATGATAGGGCGCCCGTCACCAGGCCCTGCAGGCTGCGCACAGCCAAAATTTGGGGCCAAACGGAGACGGTCGATCACATTTCCAAAAATCCGTGGGCTAACATACACCGAAAATCGAGAAAATCGTAAATTGTCATTTGTTTGAAAAATAGTGATGCCGATCAAAAGAAATGACAGGGCACCCGTCACCAGGCCCCGCAGGCTGCGCACAGCCAAAATTTGGGGCCGAACGGAGGCGGTCGATCGAATCACGAAAAATCCGTGGGCTAACATTCACCGAAAACCGAGAAAATCGTAAATTGTCATTTCTGCAAAAATAGTGATGCCGATTAAAAGAAATGACAGGGCGCCCGTCACCAGGCCCCGCAGGCTGCGCACAGCCAAAATTTGGGGCCGAACGGAGGCGGTCGATTGAATCTCGAAAAATCCGTGTGCTAACATACACCGAAAATCGAGAAAATCATAAATTCTCATTTATGCGAAAAATAGTGATGCCGATCAAACAAAATGATAGGGCGCCCGTCACCAGGCCCTGCAGGCTGCGCACAGCCAAAATTTGGGGCCAAACGGAGACGATCGATCACATCTCCAAAAATCTGTGGGCTAACATACACCGAAAATCGAGAAAATCGTAAATTGTCTTTGTTTGAAAAATAGTGATGCCGATCAAAAGAAATGACAGGGCGCCCGTCACCAGGCCCCGCAGGCTGCGCACAGCCAAAATTTGGGGCCGAACGGAGGCGGTCGATTGAATCTCGAAAAATCCGTGTGCTAACATACACCGAAAATTGAGAAAATCATAAATTCTCATTTATGCGAAAAATAGTGATGCCGATCAAACGAAATGATAGGGCGCCCGTCACCAGGCCCTGCAGGCTGCGCACAGCCAAAATTTGGGGCCAAACGGAGACGGTCGATCACATCTCCAAAAATCCGTGGGCTAACATACACCGAAAATTGAGAAAATCGTAAATTGTCTTTGTTTGAAAAATAGTGATGCCGATCAAAAGAAATGACAGGGCACCCATCACCAGGCCCCGCAGGCTGCGCACAGCCAAAATTTGGGGGCAAACGGAGACGGTCGATCACATCTCAAAAAATCCGTGGGCTAACATACACCGAAAATCGAGAAAATCGTAAATTGTCATTTGTTTGAAAAATAGTGATGCCGATCAAACGAAATGACAGGGCGCCCGTTACCAGGCCCCGCAGGCTGCGCACAGCAAAAATTTCAGGCCAAACGGAGACGGTCGATCACATCTCCAAAAATCCGTGGGCTAACATACACCGAAAACCGAGAAAATCGTAAATTGTCATTTATGCGAAAAATAGTGATGCCAATCAAACGAGTTGATAGGGCGCCCGTCACCAGGCCCCGCAGGCTGCGCACGACCAAAATTTGGGGGCGAACGGAGGCGGTCGATCGAATCTCCAGAAATCCGTGGGCTAACATTCACCGAAAATCGAGAAAATCGTAAATTTTCATTTATGCAAAAAATAGTGATGCCGATCGAATTAAATGATAGGACGCCCGTCACTAGGCCCCGCAGGCTGCGCACAGCCAAAATTTGGGGCCAAACGGAGACGGTCGATCACATCTCCAAAAATCCGTGGGCTAACATACACCGAAAATCGAGAAAATCGTAAATTGTCATTTGTTTGAAAAATAGTGATGCCGATCAAAATAAATGACAGGGCGCCCGTCACCAGGCCCCGCAGGCTACGCACAGCCAAAATTTGGGGCCAAACGGAGGCGGTCGATCGAATCTCGAAAAATCCGTGGGCTAACATTCACCGAAAACCGAGAAAATCGTAAATTGTCATTTCTGCAAAAAATAGTGATGCCGATCAAAAGAAATGACAGGGCGCCCGTCACCAGGCCCCGCAGGCTGCGCACAGCCAAAATTTGGGGCCGAACGGAGGCGGTCGATTGAATCTCGAAAAATCCGTGTGCTAATATACACCGAAAATCGAGAAAATTGTAAATTCTCATTTATGCGAAAAATAGTGATGCCGATCAAACGAAATGATCGGGCGCCCGTCACCAGGCCCCGCGGGCTGTGCACAGCCAAAATTTGGGGCCGAACGGAGGCGGTCGATCAAATATCCAGAAATCTCTGGGCTAACACGCACTGAAAAGTTTGAAAGTTAGCAACATAGGCGCACTATGCTAGTCTCGACAGACCGGACGACATCGGATGTCACATGCTAACCTATGTCGAGACCCAACGCCCATCGATGAATGCCCAGCGATAGAAAATTTAAACTAAAACACCTATGCTTATCCTTATGATATAAATAAAATCCTAGAGATTAGTGGTGGTAGTGCTGGCCTACCATGGTCGCTTGCCATGGTGGTGTCGGTTGTGGTGGGTCGTTAGGACCAGTTTTTAAATTAAAATTGTCACCCATATCGGGAAATATGTTGAAATGAGTGCGATAGAGGCATATTTTAGAAAAAATGGCTTGGCCAAACCGCCTTTCGGCAGTTTGTCGAGATAGATCTCGAAAAAATACACAAAATGAAAAAAAAATCGCGTAAAACGGATAATCCAGCCCAAAGTTATGATCATTTATATAATATGCCTCTAATAAACTATTTTTCCGTCGATTATATTACAGTTTTAACAACATTATGTAAGATCTCATCAAAAGACTGGCATCTCAGCAGTTCTTATTTTGTTAATAAAGAGATAACACATACCAAAAATCGCGAAAATCGTAAATTCTCGTTTATGCAAAAAATAGTGATGCCGATCAAACGAAATGATAGGACTATCGAAATTCTGATCACCTTCTGTACTATACTGATTCCTTACTGATTACCGTAATGAATTGATTTAAAACCGAAGTGGGGCTTATATATAATAGAAACAATAAATCGCATTCAGTGAATGCGACTTATAAGTCGCATTTCAGGAATGCGATTTATAAGTCGCATTTCAGGAATGCGATTTATAAGTCGCATTTTGCCTTGCGACGCGCCGACTTGCCGGTTGTCCAATCTTTCCCGTGCCTTTTTCTAGCATGTATGTATTTCAAATACTCTTAACCAACACGCGAATAGGCCATCTATATGCTAGAAATTTACGGGGTGTAACAGCGGATCAAACGAAATGATAGGGCGCCCGTCAACAGGCCCCGCACAACAAAAATTTGAGGCCAAACGGAGATGGTCGATCACATCTCCAAAAATCCGTGGGCTAACATACACCGAAAACCGAGAAAATCGTAAATTGTCATTTATGCGAAAAATAGTGATGCCCATCAAACGAGTTGATAGGGCACCCGTCACCAGGCCCCGCAGGCTACGCACGGCCAAAATTTGGGGGCGAACGGAGGCGGTCGATCAAATCTTCAGAAATCCGTGGGCTAACATTCACCGAAAACCGAGAAAATCGTAAATTGTCATTTACGCAAAAAATAGTGATGCCGATCAAACGAATTAATAGAGCGCCCGTCACTAGGCCCCGCAGGCTACGCACAGCCAAAATTTGGGGCCAAACGGAGACGGTCGATCACATCTCCAAAAATCCGTGGGCAAACATACACCGAAAATCGAGAAAATCGTAAATTGTCATTTGTTTGAAAAATAGTGATGCCGATCAAAAGAAATGACAGGGCGCCCGTCACCAGGCCCCGCAGGCTGCGCACAGCCAAAATTTGGGGGCAAACGGAGACGGTCGATCACATCTCCAAAAATCCGTGGGCAAACATACACCGAAAATCGAGAAAATCATAAATTGTCATTTGTTTGAAAAATAGTGATGCCGATCAAAAGAAATGACAGGGCGCCCGTCACCAGGCCCCGCAGGCTGCGTACAGCCAAAATTTGGGGCCAAACGGAGACGGTCGATCACATCTTCAAAAATCCGTGGGCAAACATACACCGAAAATCGAGAAAATCGTAAATTGTCATTTGTTTGAAAAATAGTGATGCCGATCAAAAGAAATGATAGGGCGCCCGTCACCAGGCCCCGCAGGCTGCGCACAGCCAAAATTTGGGGGCAAACGGAGACGGTCGATCACATCTCCAAAAATCCGTGAGCAAACATACACCGAAAATCGAGAAAATCGTAAATTGTCATTTGTTTGAAAAATATTGATGCCGATCAAACGAAATGACAGGGCGCCCGTTACCAGGTCCCGCAGGCTGCGCACAGCAAAAATTTCAGGCCAAATGGAGACGGTCGATCACATCTCCAAAAATCCGTGGGCTAACATACACCGAAAACCGAGAAAATCGTAAATTGTCATTTATGCGAAAAATAGTGATGCCCATCAAACGAGTTGATAGGGCGCCCGTCACCAGGCCCCGCAGGCTGCGCACGACCAAAATTTGGGGGCGAACGGAGGCGGTCGATCGAATCTCCAGAAATCCGTGGGCTAACATTCACCGAAAATCGAGAAAATCGTAAATTTTCATTTATGCCGATCGAATGAAATGATAGGGCGCCCGTCACTAGGCCCCGCAGGCTGCGCACAGTCAAAATTTGGGGCCAAACGGAGACGGTCGATCACATCTCCAAAAATCCGTGGGCTAACATACACCGAAAATCGAGAAAATCGTAAATTGTCATTTGTTTGAAAAATAGTGATGCCGATCAAAAGAAATGACAAGGCGCCCGTTACCAGGCCCCGCAGGCTGCGCACAGCCAAAATTTGGGCCGAACGGAGGCGGTCGATCGAATCTCGAAAAATCCGTGGGCTAACATTCACCGAAAACCGAGAAAATCGTAAATTGTCATTTCTGCAAAAAATAGTGATACCGATCAAAAGAAATGACAGGGCGCCCGTCACCAGGCCCCGCAGGCTGCGCACAGCCAAAATTTGGGGCCGAACGGAGGCGGTCGATTGAATCTCGAAAAATCCGTGTGCTAACATACACCGAAAATCGAGAAAATCATAAATTCTCATTTATGCGAAAAATAGTGATGCCGATCAAACGAAATGATAGGGCGCCCGTCACCAGGCCCCGCGGGCTGTGCACTGCCAAAATTTGGGGCCGAACGGAGGCGGTCGATCAAATATCCAGAAATCCCTGGGCTAACACGCACTGAAAAGTTTGAAAGTTAGCAACATAGGCGCACTATGCTAGTCTCGACAGACCGGACGACATCGGATGTCACATGCTAACCTATGTCGAGACCCAACGCCCATCGATGAATGCCCAACGATAGAAAATTTAAACTAAAACACCTATGCTTATCCTTATGATATAAATAAAATCCTAGAGATTAGTGGTGGTAGTGCTGGCCTACCATGGTCGCTTGCCATGGTGGTGTCGGTTGTGGTGGGTCGTTAGGACCAGTTTTTAAATTGAAATTGTCACCCATATTGGGAAATATGTTGAAATGAGTGCGATAGAGGCATATTTTAGAAAAATGGCTCGGCCAAACCGCCTTTCGGCGTTTGTCGAGATAGATCTCGAAAAAATACACAAAATGAAAAAAAAAATCGCGTAAAACGGATAATCCAGCCCAAAGTTATGATCATTTATATAATATGCCTCTAATAAACTATTTTTCCGTCGATTATATTACAGTTTTAACAACATTATGTAAGATCTCATCAAAAGACTTGCATCTCGGCAGTTCTTATTTTGTTAATAAAGAGCTAACACATACCAAAAATCGCGAAAATCGTAAATTCTCGTTTATGCAAAAAATAGTGATGCCGATCAAACGAAATGATAGGACTATCTAAATTCTGATCACTTTCTGTACTATACTGATTCCTTACTGATTACCGTAATGAATTGATTTAAAACCGAAGTGGGGCTTATATATAATAGAAACAATAAATCGCATTCAGTGAATGCGACTTATAAGTCGCATTTCAGGAATGCGATTTATAAGTCGCATTGCTGGAATGCGTTTTATAAGTCGCATTCCTGGAATGCGTTTTATAAGTCGCATTTTGCCTTGCGACGCGCCGACTTGCCGGTTGTCCAATCTTTCCCCGTGCCTTTTTCTAGCATGTATGTATTTCATATACTCTTAACCAACACGCGAATAGGCCATCTATATGCTAGAAATTTACGGGGTGTAACAGCGGATCAAACGAAATGATAGGGCGCCCGTCACCAGGCCCCGCACAGCAAAAATTTGAGGCCAAACGGAGACGGTCGATCACATCTCCAAAAATCCGTGGGCTAACAACATACACCGAAAACCGAGAAAATCGTAAATTGTCATTTATGCGAAAAATAGTGATGCCCATCAAACGAGTTGATAGGGCGCCCGTCACCAGGCCCCGCAGGCAGCGCACGGCCAAAATTTGGGGGCGAATGGAGGCGGTCGATCAAATCTTCAGAAATCCGTGGGCTAACATTCACCGAAAACCGAGAAAATTGTAAATTGTCATTTACGCAAAAAATAGTGATGCCGATCAAACGAATTGATAGAGCGCCCGTCACTAGGCCCCGCAGGCTGCGCACAGCCAAAATTTGGGGCCAAACGGAGACGGTCGATCACATCTCCAAAAATCCGTGGGCTAACATACACCGAAAATCGAGAAAATCATAAATTCTCATTTATGCGAAAAATAGTGATGCCGATCAAACGAAATGATAGGGCGCCCGTCACCAGGCCCTGCAGGCTGCGCACAGCCAAAATTTGGGGCCAAACGGAGACGGTCGATCACATCTCCAAAAATCCGTGGGCTAACATACACCGAAAATCGAGAAAATCGTAAATTGTCTTTGTTTGAAAAATAGTGATGCCGATCAAAAGAAATGACAGGGCGCCCGTCACCAGGCCCCGCAGGCTGTGCACAGCCAAAATTTGGGGGCAAACGGAGACGGTCGATCACATCTCCAAAAATCCGTGGGCTAACATACACCGAAAATCGAGAAAATCGTAAATTGTCATTTGTTTGAAAAATAGTGATGCCGATCAAACGAAATGACAGGACGCCCGTTACCAGGCCCCGCAGGCTGTGCACAGCAAAAATTTCAGGCCAAACGGAGACGGTCGATCACATCTCCAAAAATCCGTGGGCTAACATACACCGAAAATCGAGAAAATCGTAAATTGTCATTTGTTTGAAAAATAGTGATGCCGATCAAAAGAAATGATAGGGCGCACGTCACCAGGCCCCGTAGGCTGCGCACAGCCAAAATTTGGGGGCAAACGGAGACGGTCGATCACATCTCCAAAAATCCGTGGGCTAACATACACCGAAAATCGAGAAAATCGTAAATTGTCATTTGTTTGAAAAATAGTGATGCCGATCAAACGAAATGACAGGGCGCCCGTTACCAGGCCCCGCAGGCTGCACACAGCAAAAATTTCAGGCCAAACGGAGACGGTCGATCACATCTCCAAAAATCTGTGGGCTAACATACACCGAAAACCGAGAAAATCGTAAATTGTCATTTATGCGAGAAATAGTGATGCCCATCAAACGAGTTGATAGGGCGCCCGTCACCAGGCCCCGCAGGCTGCGCACGACCAAAATTTGGGGGCGAACGGAGGCGGTCGATCGAATCTCCAGAAATCCGTGGGCTAACATTCACCGAAAATCGAGAAAATCGTAAATTGTCATTTACGCAAAAAATAGTGATGCCGATCAAACGAATTGATAGAGCGCCCGTCACTAGGCCCCGCAGGCTGCGCACAGCCAAAATTTGGGGCCAAACGGAGACGGTCGATCACATCTCCAAAAATCCGTGGGCTTAACATACACCGAAAATCGAGAAAATCGTAAATTGTCATTTGTTTGAAAAATAGTGATGCCGATCAAAAGAAATGACAGGGCGCCCGTCACCAGGCCCCGCAGGCTGCGCACAGCCAAAATTTGGGGCAGAACGGAGGCGGTCGATCGAATCACGAAAAATCTGTGGGCTAACATACACCGAAAACCGAGAAAATCGTAAATTGTCATTTCTACAAAAAATAGTGATGCCGATCAAAAGAAATGACAGGGCGCCCGTCACCAGGCCCCGCAGGCTACGCACAGCCAAAATTTGGGGCCGAACGGAGGCGGTCGATTGAATCTCAAAAAATCCGTGTGCTAACATACACCGAAAATCGAGAAAATCATAAATTCTCATTTATGCGAAAAATAGTGATGCCGATCAAACGAAATGATAGGGCGCCCGTCACCAGGCCCTGCAGGCTGCGCACAGCCAAAATTTGGGGCCAAACGGAGACGGTCGATCACATCTCCAAAAATCCGTGGGCTAACATACACCGAAAATCGAGAAAATCATAAATTCTCATTTATGCAAAAAATAGTGATGCTGATCAAAAGAAATGACAGGGCGCCCGTCACCAGGCCCCGCAGGCTGTGTACAGCCAAAATTTGGGGGCAAACGGAGACGGTCGATCACATCTCCAAAAATCCGTGGGCTAACATACACCGAAAATCGAGAAAATCGTAAATTGTCATTTGTTTGAAAAATAGTGATGCCGATCAAAAGAAATGACAGGGCGCCCGTTACCAGGCCCCGCAGGCTGCGCACAGCAAAAATTTCAGGCCAAACGGAGACGGTCGATCACATCTCCAAAAATCCGTGGGCTAACATACACCGAAAATCGAGAAAATCGTAAATTGTCATTTGTTTGAAAAATAGTGATGCCGATCAAAAGAAATGATAGGGCGCCCGTCACCAGGCCCCGCAGGCTGCGCACAGCCAAAATTTGGGGGCAAACGGAGACGGTCGATCACATCTCCAAAAATCCGTGGGCTAACATACACCGAAAATCGAGAAAATCGTAAATTGTCATTTGTTTGAAAAATAGTGATGCCGATCAAACGAAATGATAGGGCGCCCGTCACCAGGCCCCGCACAGCAAAAATATGAGGCCAAACGGAGACGGTCGATCACATCTCCAAAAATCCGTGGGCTAACATACACCGAAAACCGAGAAAATCGTAAATTGTCATTTATGCGAAAAATAGTGATGCCCATCAAACGAGTTGATAAGGCGCCCGTCACCAGGCCCCGCAGGCTGCGCACAGCCAAAATTTGGGGGCGAACGGAGGCGGTCGATCGAATCTCCAGAAATCCGTAGGCTAACATTCACCGAAAATCGAGAAAATCGTAAATTTTCATTTATGCAAAAAATAGTGATGCCGATCGAATGAAATGATAGGGCGCCCGTCACTAGGCCCCGCAGGCTGCGCACAGCCAAAATTTGGGGCCAAACGGAGACGGTCGATCACATCTCCAAAAATCCGTGGGCTAACATACACCGAAAATCGAGAAAATCGTAAATTGTCATTTGTTTGAAAAATAGTGATGCCGATCAAAAGAAATGACAGGGCGCCCGTCACCAGGCCCCGCAGGCTGCACACAGCCAAAATTTGGGGCCGAACGGAGGCGGTCGATCGAATCTCGAAAAATCCGTGGGCTAACATTCACCGAAAACCGAGAAAATCGTAAATTGTCATTTATGCAAAAAATAGTGATGCCGATCAAAAGAAATGACAGGGCGCCCGTCACCAGGCTCCGCAGGCTGCGCACAGCCAAAATTTGGGGCCGAACGGAGGCGGTTTATTGAATCTCAAAAAATCCGTGTGCTAACATACACCGAAAATCGAGAAAATCGTAAATTCTCATTTATGCGAAAAATAGTGATGCCGATCAAACGAAATGATAGGGCGCCCATCACCAGGCCCCGCGGGCTGTGCTCAACCAAAATTTGGGGCCGAACGGAGGCGGTCGATCAAATATCCAGAAATCCCTGGGCTAACACGCACTGAAAAGTTTGAAAGTTAGCAACATAGGCGCACTATGCTAGTCTCGACAGACCGGACGACATCGGATGTCACATGCTAACCTATGTCGAGACCCAACGCCCATCGATGAATGCCCAGCGATAGAAAATTTAAACTAAAACACCTATGCTTATCCTTATGATATAAATAAAATCCTAGAGATTAGTGGTGGTAGTGCTGGCCTACCATGGTCGCTTGCCATGGTGGTGTCGGTTGTGGTGGGTCGTTAGGACCAGTTTTTAAATTAAAATTGTCACCCATATTGAGAAATATGTTGAAATGAGTGCGATAGAGGCATATTTTAGAAAAATGGCTCGGCCAAACCGCCTTTTGGCGGTTTGTCGAGATAGATCTCGAAAAAATACACAAAATGAAAAAAAAATCGCGTAAAACGGATAATCCAGCCCAAAGTTATGATCATTTATATAATATGCCTCTAATAAACTATTTTTCCGTCGATTATATTATAGTTTTAACAACATTATGTAAGATCTCATCAAAAGACTTGCATCTCGGCAGTTCTTATTTTGTTAATAAAGAGCTAACACATACCAAAAATCGCGAAAATCGTAAATTCTCGTTTATGCAAAAAAATAGTGATGCCGATCAAACGAAATGATAGGACTATCTAAATTCTGATCACTTTCTGTACTATACTGATTCCTTACTGATTACCGTAATGAATTGATTTAAAACCGAAGTGGGGCTTATATATAATAGAAACAATAAATCGCATTCAGTGAATGCGACTTATAAGTCGCATTTCAGGAATGCGATTTATAAGTCGCATTCCTGGAATGCGTTTTATAAGTCGCATTTTGCCTTGCGACGCGCCGACTTGCCGGTTGTCCAATCTTTCCCCGTGCCTTTTTCTAGCATGTATGTATTTCAAATACTCTTAACCAACACGCGAATAGGCCATCTATATGCTAGAAATTTACGGGGTGTAACAGCGGATCAAACGAAATGATAGGGCGCCCGTCACCAGGCCCCGCACAGCAAAAATTTGAGGCCAAACGGAGACGGTCGATCACATCTCCAAAAATCCGTGGGCTAACATACACCGAAAACCGAGAAAATCGTAAATTGTCATTTATGCGAAAAATAGTGATGCCCATCAAACGAGTTGATAGGGCGCCCGTCACCAGGCCCCGCAGGCTGCGCACGGCCAAAATTTGGGGGCGAACGGAGGCGGTCGATCAAATCTTCAGAAATCCGTGGGCTAACATTCACCGAAAACCGAGAAAATCGTAAATTGTCATTTACGCAAAAAATAGTGATGCCGATCAAATGAATTGATAGAGCGCCCGTCACTAGGCCCCGCAGGCTGCGCACAGCCAAAATTTGGGGCCAAACGGAGACGGTCGATCACATCTCCAAAAATTCGTGGGCAAACATACACCGAAAATCGAGAAAATCGTAAATTGTCATTTGCTTGAAAAATAGTGATGCCGATCAAACGAAATGACAAGGCGCCCGTCACCAGGCCCCGCAGGCTTCGCACAGCCAAAATTTGGGGACCGAGTCTTTACTTTATCTTTACTTTACCTCTTTCCATCTATAAATAGATGTTTGTAGTTCATTAAGGGTATCAGAAAATATACTCTACAATATTTCTCTGAAAGCTCTCACTCTCTATGTACTATTTCCGTTGCCATGAATAAAACTTCAGTTTAATAGTAAGTTCTTCTATTTCTATTTTCCTTACTATTTTTCCGTATTTTCTTAGATCCTGTTAATGGTATCAGAGCCATGATGTTAACTGCTAAGTGTTTACTATTGCAGCCATGCTAGCTATGCTAGGCTAAGTTTTTGTCGTCTGAGATAGAAAGCATGTATTAGGTTCTTGATTAGCTGGACTTATAATCTAGAACAATATGTTAGTATACTGTTAGAATAAATACCAGACTGGGTTCCAGACAGATCTAGGAAGATGGTTACTGTACAACTGTATATATGGTGTATAGTATTATTCTTAGGATTTTAGAATATTTTGTTGATTGAGTTTTGATATATTCTGAGTGTTAAAGAATTCGGTTAATAATTCTTAAGATTAGACCAGCCTGAAGGGATCGTAATTGCCGCTTAAGCCAAGGAAAGGCGTTTAGGCTTGATCCTTGGCCTTGTAGAGTCTATTCCCAAAGAATTATTGTAATATCCAGAATTCTTTAAGTCATATCTTAGAATTATTCAAGTAATTTCTCAAACATATAAATATTCATAAATCTGGAGAATTTTACTACTATTCATATATCTGAGTGAACAGCACCATCTGATGAGATAGACTCATCAGGAATTGATAACATGATCTGGCTATTTGTTCAATACAGTTGTCTAACTTAATGTTCTCTATTATTAGTTTAGCTAGAACAATGCCTAATATAGCTTCTCTAATCTCAAAGACGATACTTCTTACTATGGATAATAACCAGTATATCACAAATAGTATGAATTTATCTATCTCTAAGGTAGAAAATGATTTACAAAATTGGTCTATTCCAAAGGAACCTTTTGAAAAAATTTACCAGTTAGGTAATTTTTCCATATTTAAAAAGTACAACATTAAGACCTGTGAATCCACTATTGCTATTAATAATTCTTTAGAAATTATTAAATTATTAATTGCTGCTGATATTGATAGATATAAGAAAGATTTTAAATTTCTTCATATCGGTCTTGTACAAGTAGCTGTTAAACCTCTTTTCCGAAAAGGTCTTAATATCCCTCTTTGTTTGTTACTTAGAGATGATAGATTATTAAACTTTGATGACTCTCTTCTAGGAGTTCTTGAAAGTAACCTAGCTAATGGCCCGGTATACTTTAACTGTTACCCCAACTTCTCGGTAGATATTCATGGTCCAAACATCATGGATACTTTGACCCTTAACGTCAAAACCAAGAATATGAACAGTAAGTTGGACACCAGAGAAATAGCTGTTATATACCGAGTATATTACAAGCTAATGAAAACCACTATAGCCCCAAAGGCTATAGCATCCTCCGTCAAAGGTGTTACCATGCTCATGGAAGCAAACCAAGAGCATAGTACTACCTTCGTTCCCCGTTTACTCAAATGGAACGATATCTTAACGGATGAAGAGTGGAAATTCGACTCTATCACCAACCCTTTACCTATCCAACCCGAAAGGTCCCAGATCGAAAGGGTTATTCAATTTCCAGATGGATCTATCAACCTTAAGTTTTTAAGATCCAACTCTCAAAGCCAAGCTTCTTCAAGTAGAAGAATGTCTTCGGCTAGACCTTCTTCTTTTAACCCCCGGGAGAGAGAAGAGGACGACGATGCACAGAACCCAGCCATGAAGGTTCATGGTGTTGATGAAGGGTCTATTTCGGCCTTACTTGAAGAAGCCTCATCAAGTGAGGATAATGGGGATATGCTGAATCCAAAAGCTTTGGCACAGTCCTATGCGGAAGCATTTTATGCGGATTAGTCCCTGTTGAGGATATTAAAATCCAAAAATACGGCACTCTCTCTAATAGAGGTTCAAAGAATTAGTCTAATAGAGAGAGTGCCGTATTTTTGGATTTTAATATCCTCAACAGGGACTAATCCGCATAAAATGCTTCCGCATAGGACTGTGCCAAAGCTTTTGGATTCAGCATATCCCCATTATCCTCACTTGATGAGGCTTCTTCAAGTAAGGCCGAAATAGACCCTTCATCTGCATCTGATCCTTCATCTTCTAGATCAGATATGGCTTGTTGTAACCTCTTCTTGAGGTCTTCTTTCTTTGAAGGAACCTTGACTTTAGGATGCTTTGCTTTGGGTTCTTTGGAGGCTGGAACCCATCCTTTAATAAGGACTTTTCTGGATAAGTACCTGATACGGTCAAATTCGTGGATTGAGAATGACCAGCTTAAAATAAAAGATATTCTTCTTTTGACAAAATATTTACACAATTGAATGTGTTCTGGAAGGGTAGAGATGCTGTTTTCACCAACGAATTGAGGAAATTTTTCCAAATAGGATTTTGGTAAAGTTTGCTGGTTTCCACCGAAGTAGTGCCACCATTCATAGAACCATCTAGGAAGGATGGAATTTGAAAACTCTGATCCGTATTTACTGAACCAGGTATGGGTATTTGGGCGAAGATACATGAAATTGAACCATGCATGTTGATAATCAAACCAATTATAACTCGGTGGTTTAAAAGGTCTGGATAGAGGTATAGGTGTGTGAAGGTGGCTTGCCAACCACGAGAAAGGAGTAAAAATCTTTTTTATAGTGATCTTGGAATAGGCAATACTATCAGGGTCTGAAGGATCCCTGAGTTGATGTTCAATCTCTACTGAACCTGTATCGATCAGAATAAATTCAAAAAACTTTCTAGTTTTTAGTGGGTTATCTGTATCGATGTACTGCCTGTCGGTGTAAATGGGTTTGATGAGATCTTTAACATCATAGTGCTCATATTCTTTGTCTAGAGCAAGGATGGGAGAAATTTGCTTGACACAGGCTTCAAAAGTTTCCTTTTTATGAGGAGGTTGGGAAGGCATTTGATTTTTTGCTGGACTAGGGCGAACAGCTTCAACATAGCTCTCAGGCTCTTTCATGGTGTAACTGTCCCTTGTTTGGAGGGCAGTAAATCTAGGATTTCCTGTAGGTGACATGGAGGTTGGTTCCAGAGTTTTGATTTTGAATGGAGAAGCTGTCACCTCCTTTCTTGGGGGAAGAGGAGGAAATGGGGTGATGGTCATTCGGGGATCCATCGGAGGAATTCCTGCAAGAACTGAAAACTTGTTAGCAGGGGGGTCGTTCAGAGACGGCCGTATGAGGAATGGTTTTACTATCTTATTTTCATTCTCCTTTCTGGAAGGAGAGCTGGATGATGATGAACCCGTGACTTTGGGCCTAAGATTGAATGGCTTCATTTCTTCCCTGCAAAAATTCTCTGGTTAGAAAATCAGGGAGAGAATTTTCTTCTCCTTTCAAAAATTCAATATCAAAGTCAAAACTAGATAATAGTCCTTGCCATCTGGCGAAAATCTGTTTTGAAATTAAATTTTTTACATCCTTTTGTAAAATATCCTTAGCGGATTTACAATCCACTCTAAGCAAGAATTTCTTGTTAACAAGATCATCCTGGAATTTAGAAATACATAAAACAATGGAAAGAATTTCTTTCTTAACAGTGCTATAATTTTTCTGTGCGGAGTTCCAAACTCCCGAAGTATATCGAACAAGTTGTTCAGTATCCTCATGGGACTTCTTTTGCTTAAGTATGCCACCATAACCTAAATCGGAGGCGTCAGTCTCAACAATCATAAATGCTTCTGGGTTAGGGATGCCCAGACAAGGAAGACTTTTTGCCATCTTCTTAATCTCAATAACAGCATTGGTCTGCGCATTGCTCCAAGGGGCAGGGCTTTTCTTAAGCCTATCAAATAAAGGCTTGCAGATATGTCTGATTTTTGGAATGAAATCAGCTATGTAGTTGAGACTTCCTAAGAATCTTTGTAATTGGGTTTTATCAAAGATTTCATTAGGAAACTTATCCGCGAACTCAATGGCTCTACAAATAGGCTTGTAAGTACCTTGAAACAAATCATGGCCTAAAAACCGAATTTTTGTTTGAAAAAGTTTGATCTTTTTGGCACTAACCACAAGACCATTTTGTTTCACAATTTTTAGGAAAATATTTAGATGTTTGAAGTGAGAATCAATGTCCTCAGAAAATATTAGTACATCATCTATATAAACTATAGAAAAATGGCTAATGCAATTGAATAAAGAGTTCATAATATTTTGAAACTCAGAGGGGGCATTCTTTAACCCAAAAGGCATTACATTCCACTCAAATTGTCCAAACGGGACATTAAAAGCGGTTTTGTATTTATCTTTTTCAGAAATTTGAATCTGCCAGAAACCTGACTTCATATCAAATTTACTGTAAAGATTAGCTTTAAAAGTTCTTTTTAACAAATCTCGTTTGTTAGGGATTGGGTATCTAATCCACTTGAGAGCAGTGTTCAAGGGCTTATAGTTAATAACAAGTCTGGGAGAACCCCTTTCTTTCTCCGCAGCCTTATTAACATAGAAGGCCGAACAGCTCCAAGGTGACTTGGAGGGTCTGATAATATTATTATTCAAAAGAGTTTCAATCTCTTTTTTGCAAACTTCCATTAATTCATGGTTCATCTGAATGGGCCTAGCCTTAGTGGATATGGCCTGTTCATTGAATCCATTAATATATGGGAGATCAACAGTGTGGGCTTTTCTGGCCCAAAAGGCATTCGGAAAATCAGAGCAAATTTCTTTTTCAAAAGTTTTTTGCAAATCGGAAATCTTAGTAATCATTCCCGGGGTTTTTAAAATTTGCTCAATTTTTTTAAGCTTAATGTCTTCTTTAATAAAACAAATCTGGTTTGTTTTAAAAGCAGTTTGCTTATGTAAAAATTTGCTTTCTTCTAGAGAAAGAGTTTTAATAAAAGGGAAGGAAATACTTTTTCCCAAAATTTTTGTGCGAATTTCTTTGAAATCAGAAACATAAGGTTTAATCTGGGTAATAAAGGGAATTCCCAAAATAATATCCTCATTGATATTTTTTGTAATAACAAAATCATTAATAAGACATATACCATTATTGCAGATATGTGCCTTATTTAGCTTATAGTTGATGGCAATGCGCTCACCAGTAGCAGTATATAATCTAGTTGTACCCTTACTTAGGTATTTGGTAGGAATCAAACCTTCTGAAATGCAATTTCTATCTGCACCACTATCTAACAAAGCAATCTTGTTAAGAACTAAGTCATTGTTAATAACAAGCTTAATCAGAATGTGAGAAGACTGAGGTCTTACCTTTGTGATGACTCCAAGGCCAGCATTACCTTCTGATTCTTCTATGAGGTTATCAGTTTGATCATCAGATTGATCATGGTCTGAATCCAAGATACCTCTTCCTTTGGAGGTAGAGGCTTCATTATTAACTCCTTTCAGAACTTGTTCTGTGAGAGCGTCTAATTCAATCTTGTGAAGTCTGCTCTTGACTTCTTTGACTTCTTCTTTTAGAAAGTTGACCTCTCTTCGAAGGATCTCAATAGAAGGTTCTTCCTTCTTATTTTCAAACCTCTGCATGACCTGTTTCATGCTAAAAGGGGTTACCTTGGGTCTTTCTTCCCTTTGGCTGGTGACGAGCTTCTGAAGCTCAATGAGGTAGCTTTTCCGAGCATCATCATCCTGGATGTGCTCGATTGTTGAAAAGAGTGTTTCTGCTGTTTTCTCAGAGATAACCCTGATGGACTTGCTATCGCAGAGGCAGAAAGCGCCATTGCAATTACAGTCAGAAGCTTCTTCTTCTGATCCTGAATGTTGGGCAACATTAAGGAATTCTTCGTCCTCACTTTCTTCTTCTTCAGAAGTGTATTCAGATTCTGATTCTTCTTCTTCAAGAATCGAATATAGTTTTTTCTTGACTTCTTCATCCACATTTAGAAGATTAATTTTCTTCTTTTTCTTGTTATTCCTTGGACACTTATTAGCTCTGTGGCCCCTTTTGCCACATGTCCAACATGTCTCTTGGGATGAAGATTCTTCAGACTTCTTTCTTCTGAATTTTCTATTAGATTTCTTTTCTCTGAAATCTCTTCCTTTTTTGGAGGAAGTTTTTCTGTATTTTTCTGTAGTTCTTTCCCTCTTGCCTGGTTTCCTGGCAGAAGGCGGTTTTAGCAAGGGAAATCCGAAATCTTGGCAGAATGTTCCTAATTCTGCTGGTGAAGTCCTCTGGTCTTCCTTAAGTTGTTTCTTTAGCTTGATATCTGTGCAGAGCTCAATGGCAACCACATTAACAATGCTAATCAAGTCACCATAAGAAAGTTGATCATAAGGGATTTTACCATCGCACCTGTCCCTTATTTTAGATTTTACCTTTTCGGCGAAGTGAGGGGGTTGTCCGCTTAAGAAGCGTTCCTTCCAATACTCATTGTTGCAGTCAGGTCTGATCATGACCTTGTTGAGGAACATGTCTTTGTACCATCTGAAATCAGTTAGTTTTTTGCAGTACAAATTGTTAAGGATTTCCAGACTTCTATCTTGGAAGAGTCTAGGTTCTCCTACAAAGTGTTTTGCTATACTGTAGACCAGAGTGGCAGTAGCATCTTCTGTAGTAGTAATCTCTGAAGTCTGAGCTCCATTTTCAGTTTTTATTACCGTCTGAGTGGCAGTTGCATTGAAGATCTCGTTCTTGTTTTGTTCTGTGAGGTAATTATCCCACCAATTTTTGAGTGTTCCAGTGAATCCAGCAGTTATCATGGTAGCTGCATGTCTATCACTGGCACCTTTCGTCTTGTAGGCAGTAATGTTCATGCCTATCTCTTGGAGTTTATTGTAGATTTGGCCTTCGGCCATTCCATCAATGTTCCATTCTGTGATTCCTATTCCATCAGCCGTAGATTGTGGGTGAAGGGTATCTTCTTCAAATTGGACATCTGGAAAAGAAGGTCTAGGATAGAAATTCCTTTTGTTTGGATGTCTTTCAAGAAGAGTACTGATTTTCTTGTCACTTCCTTGGGTTACTTTAAGTTTGGAGAGCTGTTCATTGATCCTTTCAAGAAGGTCAGGGGAACTTGTGAAATTTTTCGAGAGATCTGGATATTTTTCTTTAGAGAACTCAGGGATTTTGAAGATAGGGTTAGTCTCAATTTTGGAACTAGCTTTGGAAGTACTTGGTTTGGCTAAGGAATTATGAGAGTTTTTCTCCTCTATTTGTCTAGAGACAACATGAAGAATCTGGTTTGTATAGTTGTTTTGTTCTAGGATCTTGTCAATGTCCTCAGTAGAAACAGTAGTAGAACCTGTCTTTCCTTTGAGTTTTTTAAAGGGGGAAGCAGTAAGAACTTCCTTTTTATAAGGAATAGGCAAACCTTCAAGAGGAGGAGTAATACTGTCGATCACATGGTCCTTGGTGTACCACCTGTTAACCAATACCTGGAGTGATGACTGCTTGTCATCTATCTGTCCTGAACATTCAAACCATTTGAAGAATTCAATCTCGGTTTTGAATCTCTTCATGTCTTTGAACCACTTATCTCTAAATGCGGTTCTCTGTTCAAGAGTGTAGGTATCCTTGTACCAATCAATCTTTCTTTGGTGTTCTGGCAGCTTCCACCACCTGTTGATCTTCTTCTTATCAATATCAAACTCGTCATCAGAGGTTAGAACTCCGAGAGAGTCTTTACGACCGTGGTCAGGCCTCATCTCACTAGGGGAAGGGCTGGAAAATCTATCTTCATAGTAAACCTTTGGAATAGTTTGGCCAAAATCAATACCATGAACCTTCATGGCTGGGTTCTGTGCATCGTCGTCCTCTTCTCTCTCCCGGGGGTTAAAAGAAGAAGGTCTAGCCGAAGACATTCTTCTACTTGAAGAAGCTTGGCTTTGAGAGTTGGATCTTAAAAACTTAAGGTTGATAGATCCATCTGGAAATTGAATAACCCTTTCGATCTGGGACCTTTCGGGTTGGATAGGTAAAGGGTTGGTGATAGAGTCGAATTTCCACTCTTCATCCGTTAAGATATCGTTCCATTTGAGTAAACGGGGAACGAAGGTAGTACTATGCTCTTGGTTTGCTTCCATGAGCATGGTAACACCTTTGACGGAGGATGCTATAGCCTTTGGGGCTATAGTGGTTTTCATTAGCTTGTAATATACTCGGTATATAACAGCTATTTCTCTGGTGTCCAACTTACTGTTCATATTCTTGGTTTTGACGTTAAGGGTCAAAGTATCCATGATGTTTGGATCATGAATATCTACCGAGAAGTTGGGGTAACAGTTAAAGTATACCGGGCCATTAGCTAGGTTACTTTCAAGAACTCCTAGAAGAGAGTCATCAAAGTTTAATAATCTATCATCTCTAAGTAACAAACAAAGAGGGATATTAAGACCTTTTCGGAAAAGAGGTTTAACAGCTACTTGTACAAGACCGATATGAAGAAATTTAAAATCTTTCTTATATCTATCAATATCAGCAGCAATTAATAATTTAATAATTTCTAAAGAATTATTAATAGCAATAGTGGATTCACAGGTCTTAATGTTGTACTTTTTAAATATGGAAAAATTACCTAACTGGTAAATTTTTTCAAAAGGTTCCTTTGGAATAGACCAATTTTGTAAATCATTTTCTACCTTAGAGATAGATAAATTCATACTATTTGTGATATACTGGTTATTATCCATAGTAAGAAGTATCGTCTTTGAGATTAGAGAAGCTATATTAGGCATTGTTCTAGCTAAACTAATAATAGAGAACATTAAGTTAGACAACTGTATTGAACAAATAGCCAGATCATGTTATCAATTCCTGATGAGTCTATCTCATCAGATGGTGCTGTTCACTCAGATATATGAATAGTAGTAAAATTCTCCAGATTTATGAATATTTATATGTTTGAGAAATTACTTGAATAATTCTAAGATATGACTTAAAGAATTCTGGATATTACAATAATTCTTTGGGAATAGACTCTACAAGGCCAAGGATCAAGCCTAAACGCCTTTCCTTGGCTTAAGCGGCAATTACGATCCCTTCAGGCTGGTCTAATCTTAAGAATTATTAACCGAATTCTTTAACACTCAGAATATATCAAAACTCAATCAACAAAATATTCTAAAATCCTAAGAATAATACTATACATCATATATACAGTTGTACAGTAACCATCTTCCTAGATCTATCTGGAACCCAGTCTGGTATTTATTCTAACAGTATACTAACATATTGTTCTAGATTATAAGTCCAGCTAATCAAGAACCTAATACATTCTTTCTATCTCAGACGACAAAAACTTAGCCTAGCATAGCTAGCATGGCTGCAATAGTAAACACTTAGCAGTTAACAACATGGCTCTGATACCATTAACAGGATCTAAGAAAATGCGGAAAAATAGTAAGGAAAATAGAAATAGAAGAACTTACTATTAAACTGAAGTTTTATTCATGGCAACGGAAATAGTACATAGAGAGTGAGAGCTTTCAGAGAAATATTGTAGAGTATATTTTCTGATACCCTTAATGAACTACAAACATCTATTTATAGATGGAAAGAGGTAAAGTAAAGATAAAGTAAAGACTCGGTGGTCTCCTCTGATTGGCTGAAGGTGATTGCCCTTATCTTCAAATCTTAGTGGGCATCTGCTTTATGTCCTTTTCTTCTGGGTGGATGGCTGCTTTTCCTTTGGTTGGAACCAGCTGGAAGCAGCTTTCTATTTGATGTGACCTTTAATGGGGTCCAATGAAGACTTCTGCTGAAATCTTTTGGCATATGACCTTAATCTCGTGGATTAATTTTATTTGGTTTAGTCACTTTCCCACTAATAATTCTGGTTCTTTGAACCTCTATTAGAGAGAGTGCCGTATTTTTGGATTTTAATATCCTCAACAGGGACTAATCCGCATAAAATGCTTCCGCATAGGACTGTGCCAAAGCTTTTGGATTCAGCATATCCCCATTATCCTCACTTGATGAGGCTTCTTCAAGTAAGGCCGAAATAGACCCTTCATCTGCATCTGATCCTTCATCTTCTAGATCAGATATGGCTTGTTGTAACCTCTTCTTGAGGTCTTCTTTCTTTGAAGGAACCTTGACTTTAGGATGCTTTGCTTTGGGTTCTTTGGAGGCTGGAACCCATCCTTTAATAAGGACTTTTCTGGATAAGTACCTGATACGGTCAAATTCGTGGATTGAGAATGACCAGCTTAAAATAAAAGATATTCTTCTTTTGACAAAATATTTACACAATTGAATGTGTTCTGGAAGGGTAGAGATGCTGTTTTCAGCAACGAATTGAGGAAATTTTTCCAAATAGGATTTTGGTAAAGTTTGCTGGTTTCCACCGAAGTAGTGCCACCATTCATAGAACCATCTAGGAAGGATGGAATTTGAAAACTCTGATCCGTATTTAATGAACCAGGTATGGGTATTTGGGCGAAGATACATGAAATTGAACCATGCATGTTGATAATCAAACCAATTATAACTCGGTGGTTTAAAAGGTCTGGATAGAGGTATAGGTGTGTGAAGGTGGCTTGCCAACCACGAGAAAGGAGTAAAAATCTTTTTTATAGTGATCTTGGAATAGGCAATACTATCAGGGTCTGAAGGATCCCTGAGTACATCTCTACTGAACCTGTATCGATCAGAATAAATTCAAAAAACTTTCTAGTTTTTAGTGGGTTATCTGTATCGATGTACTGCCTGTCGGTGTAAATGGGTTTGATGAGATCTTTAACATCATAGTGCTCATATTCTTTGTCTAGAGCAAGGATGGGAGAAATTTGCTTGACACAGGCTTCAAAAGTTTCCTTTTTATGAGGAGGTTGGGAAGGCATTTGATTTTTTGCTGGACTAGGGCGAACAGCTTCAACATAGCTCTCAGGCTCTTTCATGGTGTAACTGTCCCTTGTTTGGAGGGCAGTAAATCTAGGATTTCCTGTAGGTGACATGGAGGTTGGTTCCAGAGTTTTGATTTTGAATGGAGAAACTGTCACCTCCTTTCTTGGGGGAAGAGGAGGAAATGGGGTGATGGTCATTCGGGGATCCATCGGAGGAATTCCTGCAAGAACTGAAAACTTGTTAGCAGGGGGGTCGTTCAGAGACGGCCGTATGAGGAATGGTTTTACTATCTTATTTTCATTCTCCTTTCTGGAAGGAGAGCTGGATGATGATGAACCCGTGACTTTGGGCCTAAGATTGAATGGCTTCATTTCTTCCCTACAAAAATTCTCTGGTTAGAAAATCAGGGAGAGAATTTTCTTCTCCTTTCAAAAATTCAATATCAAAGTCAAAACTAGATAATAGTCCTTGCAATCTGGCGAAAATCTATTTTGAAATTAAATTTTTTACATCCTTTTGTAAAATATCCTTAGCGGATTTACAATCCACTCTAAGCAAGAATTTCTTGTTAACAAGATCATCCTGGAATTTAGAAATACATAAAACAATGGAAAGAATTTCTTTCTTAACAGTGCTATAATTTTTCTGTGCGGAGTTCCAAACTCCCGAAGTATATCGAACAAGTTGTTCAGTATCCTCATGGGACTTCTTTTGCTTAAGTATGCCACCATAACCTAAATCGGAGGCGTCAGTCTCAACAATCATAAATGCTTCTGGGTTAGGGATGCCCAGACAAGGAAGACTTTTTGCCATCTTCTTAATCTCAATAACAGCATTGGTCTGCGCATTGCTCCAAGGGGCAGGGCTTTTCTTAAGCCTATCAAATAAAGGCTTGCATATATGTCTGATTTTTGGAATGAAATCAGCTATGTAGTTGAGACTTCCTAAGAATCTTTGTAATTGGGTTTTATCAAAGATTTCATTAGGAAACTTATCCGCGAACTCAATGGCTCTACAAATAGGCTTGTAAGTACCTTGAAACAAATCATGGCCTAAAAACCGAATTTTTGTTTGAAAAAGTTTGATCTTTTTGGCACTAACCACAAGACCATTTTGTTTCACAATTTTTAGGAAAATATTTAGATGTTTGAAGTGAGAATCAATGTCCTCAGAAAATATTAGTACATCATCTATATAAACTATAGAAAAATGGCTAATGCAATTGAATAAAGAGTTCATAATATTTTGAAACTCAGAGGGGGCATTCTTTAACCCAAAAGGCATTACATTCCACTCAAATTGTCCAAACGGGACATTAAAAGCGGTTTTGTATTTATCTTTTTCAGAAATTTGAATCTGCCAGAAACCTGACTTCATATCAAATTTACTGTAAAGATTAGCTTTAAAAGTTCTTTTTAACAAATCTCGTTTGTTAGGGATTGGGTATCTAATCCACTTGAGAGCAGTGTTCAAGGGCTTATAGTTAATAACAAGTCTGGGAGAACCCCTTTCTTTCTCCGCAGCCTTATTAACATAGAAGGCCGAACAGCTCCAAGGTGACTTGGAGGGTCTGATAATATTATTATTCAAAAGAGTTTCAATCTCTTTTTTTGCAAACTTCCATTAATTCATGGTTCATCTGAATGGGCCTAGCCTTAGTGGATATGGCCTGTTCATTGAATCCATTAATATATGGGAGATCAACAGTGTGGGATTTTCTGGCCCAAAAGGCATTCGGAAAATCAGAGCAAATTTCTTTTTCAAAAGTTTTTTGCAAATCGGAAATCTTAGTAATCATTCCCGGGGTTTTTAAAATTTGCTCAATTTTTTTAAGCTTAATGTCTTCTTTAATAAAACAAATCTGGTTTGTTTTAAAAGCAGTTTGCTTATGTAAAAATTTGCTTTCTTCTAGAGAAAGAGTTTTAATAAAAGGGAAGGAAATACTTTTTCCCAAAATTTTTGTGCGAATTTCTTTGAAATCAGAAACATAAGGTTTAATCTGGGTAATAAAGGGAATTCCCAGAATAATATCCTCATTGATATTTTTTGTAATAACAAAATCATTAATAAGACATATACCATTATTGCAGATATGTGCCTTATTTAGCTTATAGTTGATGGCAATGCGCTCACCAGTAGCACTATATAATCTAGTTGTACCCTTACTTAGGTATTTGGTAGGAATCAAACCTTCTGAAATGCAATTTCTATCTGCACCACTATCTAACAAAGCAATCTTGTTAAGAACTAAGTCATTGTTAATAACAAGCTTAATCAGAATGTGAGAAGACTGAGGTCTTACCTTTGTGATGACTCCAAGGCCAGCATTACCTTCTGATTCTTCTATGAGGTTATCAGTTTGATCATCAGATTGATCATGGTCTGAATCCAAGATACCTCTTCCTTTGGAGGTAGAGGCTTCATTATTAACTCCTTTCAGAACTTGTTCTGTGAGAGCGTCTAATTCAATCTTGTGAAGTCTGCTCTTGACTTCTTTGACTTCTTCTTTTAGAAAGTTGACCTCTCTTCGAAGGATCTCAATAGAAGGTTCTTCCTTCTTATTTTCAAACCTCTGCATGACCTGTTTCATGCTAAAAGGGGTTACCTTGGGTCTTTCTTCCCTTTGGCTGGTGACGAGCTTCTGAAGCTCAATGAGGTAGCTTTTCCGAGCATCATCATCCTGGATGTGCTCGATTGTTGAAAAGAGTGTTTCTGCTGTTTTCTCAGAGATAACCCTGATGGACTTGCTATCGCAGAGGCAGAAAGCGCCATTGCAATTACAGTCAGAAGCTTCTTCTTCTGATCCTGAATGTTGGGCAACATTAAGGAATTCTTCGTCCTCACTTTCTTCTTCTTCAGAAGTGTATTCAGATTCTGATTCTTCTTCTTCAAGAATCGAATATAGTTTTTTCTTGACTTCTTCATCCACATTTAGAAGATTAATTTTCTTCTTTTTCTTGTTATTCCTTGGACACTTATTAGCTCTGTGGCCCCTTTTGCCACATGTCCAACATGTCTCTTGGGATGAAGATTCTTCAGACTTCTTTCTTCTGAATTTTCTATTAGATTTCTTTTCTCTGAAATCTCTTCCTTTTTTGGAGGAAGTTTTTCTGTATTTTTCTGTAGTTCTTTCCCTCTTGCCTGGTTTCCTGGCAGAAGGCGGTTTTAGCAAGGGAAATCCGAAATCTTGGCAGAATGTTCCTAATTCTGCTGGTGAAGTCCTCTGGTCTTCCTTAAGTTGTTTCTTTAGCTTGATATCTGTGCAGAGCTCAATGGCAACCACATTAACAATGCTAATCAAGTCACCATAAGAAAGTTGATCATAAGGGATTTTACCATCGCACCTGTCCCTTATTTTAGATTTTACCTTTTTGGCGAAGTGAGGGGGTAGTCCGCTTAAGAAGCGTTCCTTCCAATACTCATTGTTGCAGTCAGGTCTGATCATGACCTTGTTGAGGAACATGTCTTTGTACCATCTGAAATCAGTTAGTTTTTTGCAGTACAAATTGTTAAGGATTTCCAGACTTCTGTCTTGGAAGAGTCTAGGTTCTCCTACAAAGTGTTTTGCTATACTGTAGACCAGAGTGGCAGTAGCATCTTCTGTAGTAGTAATCTCTGAAGTCTGAGCTCCATTTTCAGTTTTTATTACCGTCTGAGTGGCAGTTGCATTGAAGATCTCGTTCTTGTTTTGTTCTGTGAGGTAATTATCCCACCAATTTTTGAGTGTTCCAGTGAATCCAGCAGTTATCATGGTAGCTGCATGTCTATCACTGGCACCTTTCGTCTTGTAGGCAGTAATGTTCATGCCTATCTCTTGGAGTTTATTGTAGATTTGGCCTTCGGCCATTCCATCAATGTTCCATTCTGTGATTCCTATTCCATCAGCCGTAGATTGTGGGTGAAGGGTATCTTCTTCAAATTGGACATCTGGAAAAGAAGGTCTAGGATAGAAATTCCTTTTGTTTGGATGTCTTTCAAGAAGAGTACTGATTTTCTTGTCACTTCCTTGGGTTACTTTAAGTTTGGAGAGTTGTTCATTGATCCTTTCAAGAAGGTCAGGGGAACTTGTGAAATTTTTCGAGAGATCTGGATATTTTTCTTTAGAGAACTCAGGGATTTTGAAGATAGGGTTAGTCTCAATTTTGGAACTAGCTTTGGAAGTACTTGGTTTGGCTAAGGAATTATGAGAGTTTTTCTCCTCTATTTGTCTAGAGACAACATGAAGAATCTGGTTTGTATAGTTGTTTTGTTCCAGGATCTTGTCAATGTCCTCAGTAGAAACAGTAGTAGAACCTGTCTTTCCTTTGAGTTTTTTAAAGGGGGAAGCAGTAAGAACTTCCTTTTTATAAGGAATAGACAAACCTTCAAGAGGAGGAGTAATACTGTCGATCACATGGTCCTTGGTGTACCACCTGTTAACCAATACCTGGAGTGATGACTGCTTGTCATCTATCTGTCCTAAACATTCAAACCATTTGAAGAATTCAATCTCGGTTTTGAATCTCTTCATGTCTTTGAACCACTTATCTCTAAATGCGGTTCTCTGTTCAAGAGTGTAGGTATCCTTGTACCAATCAATCTTTCTTTGGTGTTCTGGCAGCTTCCACCACCTGTTGATCTTCTTCTTATCAATATCAAACTCGTCATCAGAGGTTAGAACTCCGAGAGAGTCTTTACGACCGTGGTCAGGCCTCATCTCACTAGGGGAAGGGCTGGAAAGACTATCTTCATAGTAAACCTTTGGAATAGTTTGGCCAAAATCAACACCATGAACCTTCATGGCTGGGTTCTGTGCATCGTCGTCCTCTTCTCTCTCCCGGGGGTTAAAAGAAGAAGGTCTAGCCGAAGACATTCTTCTACTTGAAGAAGCTTGGCTTTGAGAGTTGGATCTTAAAAACTTAAGGTTGATAGATCCATCTGGAAATTGAATAACCCTTTCGATCTGGGACCTTTCGGGTTGGATAGGTAAAGGGTTGGTGATAGAGTGGAATTTCCACTCTTCATCCGTTAAGATATCGTTCCATTTGAGTAAACGGGGAACGAAGGTAGTACTATGCTCTTGGTTTGATTCCATGAGCATGGTAACACCTTTGACGGAGGATGCTATAGCCTTTGAGGCTATAGTGGTTTTCATTAGCTTGTAATATACTCGGTATATAACAGCTATTTCTCTGGTGTCCAACTAACTGTTCATATTCTTGGTTTTGACGTTAAGGGTCAAAGTATCCATGATGTTTGGATCATGAATATCTACCGAGAAGTTGGGGTAACAGTTAAAGTATACCGGGCCATTAGCTAGGTTACTTTCAAGAACTCCTAGAAGAGAGTCATCAAAGTTTAATAATCTATCATCTCTAAGTAACAAACAAAGAGGGATATTAAGACCTTTTCGGAAAAGAGGTTTAACAGCTACTTGTACAAGACCGATATGAAGAAATTTAAAATCTTTCTTATATCTATCAATATCAGCAGCAATTAATAATTTAATAATTTCTAAAGAATTATTAATAGCAATAGTGGATTCACAGGTCTTAATGTTGTACTTTTTAAATATGGAAAAATTACCTAACTGGTAAATTTTTTCAAAAGGTTCCTTTGGAATAGACCAATTTTGTAAATCATTTTCTACCTTAGAGATAGATAAATTCATACTATTTGTGATATACTGGTTATTATCCATAGTAAGAAGTATCGTCTTTGAGATTAGAGAAGCTATATTAGGCATTGTTCTAGCTAAACTAATAATAGAGAACATTAAGTTAGACAACTGTATTGAACAAATAGCCAGATCATGTTATCAATTCCTGATGAGTCTATCTCATCAGATGGTGCTGTTCACTCAGATATATTAATAGTAGTAAAATTATCCAGATTTATGAATATTTATATGTTTGAGAAATTACTTGAATAATTCTAAGATATGACTTAAAGTAACCCAAGGAAGTGACAAGAAAATCAGTACTCTTCTTGAAAGACATCCAAACAAAAGGAATTTCTATCCTAGACCTTCTTTTCCAGATGTCCAATTTGAAGAAGATACCCTTCACCCACAATCTACGGCTGATGGAATAGGAATCACAGAATGGAACATTGATGGAATGGCCGAAGGCCAAATCTACAATAAACTCCAAGAGATAGGCATGAACATTACTGCCTACAAGATGAAAGGTGCCAGTGATAGACATGCAGCTACCATGATAACTGCTGGATTCACTGGAACACTCAAAAATTGGTGGGATAATTACCTCACAGAACAAAACAAGAACGAGATCTTCAATGCAACTGCCACTCAGACGGTAATAAAAACTGAAAATGGAGCTCAGACTTCAGAGATTACTACTACAGAAGATGCTACTGCCACTCTGGTCTACAGTATAGCAAAACACTTTGTAGGAGAACCTAGACTCTTCCAAGACAGAAGTCTGGAAATCCTTAACAATTTGTACTGCAAAAAACTAACTGATTTCAGATGGTACAAAGACATGTTCCTCAACAAGGTCATGATCAGACCTGACTGCAACAATGAGTATTGGAAGGAACGCTTCTTAAGCGGACTACCCCCTCACTTCGCCGAAAAGGTAAAATCTAAAATAAGGGACAGGTGCGATGGTAAAATCCCTTATGATCAACTTTCTTATGGTGACTTGATTAGCATTGTTAATGTGGTTGCCATTGAGCTCTGCACAGATATCAAGCTAAAGAAACAACTTAAGGAAGACCAGAGGACTTCACCAGCAGAATTAGGAACATTCTGCCAAGATTTCGGATTTCCCTTGCTAAAACCGCCTTCTGCCAGGAAACCAGGCAAGAGGGAAAGAACTACAGAAAAATACAGAAAAACTTCCTCCAAAAAAGGAAGAGATTTCAGAGAAAAGAAATCTAATAGAAAATTCAGAAGAAAGAAGTCTGAAGAATCTTCATCCCAAGAGACATGTTGGACATGTGGCAAAAGGGGCCACAGAGCTAATAAGTGTCCAAGGAATAACAAGAAAAAGAAGAAAATTAATCTTCTAAATGTGGATGAAGAAGTCAAGAAAAAACTATATTCGATTCTTGAAGAAGAAGAATCAGAATCTGAATACACTTCTGAAGAAGAAGAAAGTGAGGACGAAGAATTCCTTAATGTTGCCCAACATTCAGGATCAGAAGAAGAAGCTTCTGACTGTAATTGCAATGGCGCTTTCTGCCTCTGCGATAGCAAGTCCATCAGGGTTATCTCTGAGAAAATAGCAGAAACACTCTTTTCAACAATCGAGCACATCCAGGATGATGATGCTCGGAAAAGCTACCTCATTGAGCTTCAGAAGCTCGTCACCAGCCAAAGGGAAGAAAGACCCAAGGTAACCCCTTTTAGCATGAAACAGGTCATGCAGAGGTTTGAAAATAAGAAGGAAGAACCTTCTATTGAGATCCTTCGAAGAGAGGTCAACTTTCTAAAAGAAGAAGTCAAAGAAGTCAAGAGCAGACTTCACAAGATTGAATTAGACGCTCTCACAGAACAAGTTCTGAAAGGAGTTAATAATGAAGCCTCTACCTCCAAAGGAAGAGGTATCTTGGATTCAGACCATGATCAATCTGATGATCAAACTGATAACCTCATAGAAGAATCAGAAGGTAATGCTGGCCTTGGAGTCATCACAAAGGTAAGACCTCAGTCTTCTCACATTCTGATTAAGCTTGTTATTAACAATGACTTAGTTCTTAACAAGATTGCTTTGTTAGATAGTGGTGCAGATAGAAATTGCATTTCAGAAGGTTTGATTCCTACCAAATACCTAAGTAAGGGTACAACTAGATTATATACTGCTACTGGTGAGCGCATTGCCATCAACTATAAGCTAAATAAGGCACATATCTGCAATAATGGTATATGTCTTATTAATGATTTTGTTATTACAAAAAATATCAATGAGGATATTATTCTGGGAATTCCCTTTATTACCCAGATTAAACCTTATGTTTCTGATTTCAAAGAAATTCGCACAAAAATTTTGGGAAAAAGTATTTCCTTCCCTTTTATTAAAACTCTTTCTCTAGAAGAAAGCAAATTTTTACATAAGCAAACTGCTTTTAAAACAAACCAGATTTGTTTTATTAAAGAAGACATTAAGCTTAAAAAAATTGAGCAAATTTTAAAAACCCCGGGAATGATTACTAAGATTTCCGATTTGCAAAAAACTTTTGAAAAAGAAATTTGCTCTGATTTTCCGAATGCCTTTTGGGCCAGAAAAGCCCACACTGTTGATCTCCCATATATTAATGGATTCAATGAACAGGCCATATCCACTAAGGCTAGGCCCATTCAGATGAACCATGAATTAATGGAAGTTTGCAAAAAAGAGATTGAAACTCTTTTGAATAATAATATTATCAGACCCTCCAAGTCACCTTGGAGCTGTTCGGCCTTCTATGTTAATAAGGCTGCGGAGAAAGAAAGGGGTTCTCCCAGACTTGTTATTAACTATAAGCCCTTGAACACTGCTCTCAAGTGGATTAGATACCCAATCCCTAACAAATGAGATTTGTTAAAAAGAACTTTTAAAGCTAATCTTTACAGTAAATTTGATATGAAGTCAGGTTTCTGGCAGATTCAAATTTCTGAAAAAGATAAATACAAAACCGCTTTTAATGTCCCGTTTGGACAATTTGAGTGGAATGTAATGCCTTTTGGGTTAAAGAATGCCCCCTCTGAGTTTCAAAATATTATGAACTCTTTATTCAATTGCATTAGCCATTTTTCTATAGTTTATATAGATGATGTACTAATATTTTCTGAGGACATTGATTCTCACTTCAAACATCTAAATATTTTCCTAAAAATTGTGAAACAAAATGGTCTTGTGGTTAGTGCCAAAAAGATCAAACTTTTTCAAACAAAAATTCGGTTTTTAGGCCATGATTTGTTTCAAGGTACTTACAAGCCTATTTGTAGAGCCATTGAGTTCGCGGATAAGTTTCCTAATGAAATCTTTGATAAAACCCAATTACAAAGATTCTTAGGAAGTCTCAACTACATAGCTGATTTCATTCCAAAAATCAGACATATCTGCAAGCCTTTATTTGATAGGCTTAAGAAAAGCCCTGCCCCTTGGAGCAATGCGCAGACCAATGTTGTTATTGAGATTAAGAAGATGGCAAAAAGTCTTCCTTGTCTGGGCATCCCTAACCCAGAAGCATTTATGATTGTTGAGACTGACGCCTCCGATTTAGGTTATGGTGGCATACTTAAGCAAAAGAAGTCCCATGAGGATACTGAACAACTTGTTCGATATACTTCGGGAGTTTGGAACTCCGCACAGAAAAATTATAGCACTGTTAAGAAAGAAATTCTTTCCATTGTTTTATGTATTTCTAAATTCCAGGATGATCTTGTTAACAAGAAATTCTTGCTTAGAGTGGATTGTAAATCCGCTAAGGATATTTTACAAAAGGATGTAAAAAATTTAATTTCAAAACAGATTTTCGCCAGATGGCAAGGACTATTATCTAGTTTTGACTTTGATATTGAATTTTTGAAAGGAGAAGAAAATTCTCTCCCTAATTTTCTAACCAGAGAATTTTTGTAGGGAAGAAATGAAGCCATTCAATCTTAGGCCCAAAGTCACGGGTTCATCATCATCCAGCTCTCCTTCCAGAAAGGAGAATGAAAATAAGATAGTAAAACCATTCCTCATACGGCCGTCTCTGAACGACCCCCCTGCTAACAAGTTTTCAGTTCTTGCAGGAATTCCTCCGATGGATCCCCGAATGACCATCACCCCATTTCCTCCTCTTCCCCCAAGAAAGGAGGTGACAGTTTCTCCATTCAAAATCAAAACTCTGGAACCAACCTCCATGTCACCTACAGGAAATCCTAGATTTACTGCCCTCCAAACAAGGGACAGTTACACCATGAAAGAGCCTGAGAGCTATGTTGAAGCTGTTCGCCCTAGTCCAGCAAAAAATCAAATGCCTTCCCAACCTCCTCATAAAAAGGAAACTTTTGAAGCCTGTGTCAAGCAAATTTCTCCCATCCTTGCTCTAGACAAAGAATATGAGCACTATGATGTTAAAGATCTCATCAAACCCATTTACACCGACAGGCAGTACATCGATACAGATAACCCACTAAAAACTAGAAAGTTTTTTGAATTTATTCTGATCGATACAGGTTCAGTAGAGATTGAACATCAACTCAGGGATCCTTCAGACCCTGATAGTATTGCCTATTCCAAGATCACTATAAAAAAGATTTTTACTCCTTTCTCGTGGTTGGCAAGCCACCTTCACACACCTATACCTCTATCCAGACCTTTTAAACCACCGAGTTATAATTGGTTTGATTATCAACATGCATGGTTCAATTTCATGTATCTTCGCCCAAATACCCATACCTGGTTCATTAAATACGGATCAGAGTTTTCAAATTCCATCCTTCCTAGATGGTTCTATGAATGGTGGCACTACTTCGGTGGAAACCAGCAAACTTTACCAAAATCCTATTTGGAAAAATTTCCTCAATTCGTTGCTGAAAACAGCATCTCTACCCTTCCAGAACACATTCAATTGTGTAAATATTTTGTCAAAAGAAGAATATCTTTTATTTTAAGCTGGTCATTCTCAATCCACGAATTTGACCGTATCAGGTACTTATCCAGAAAAGTCCTTATTAAAGGATGGGTTCCAGCCTCCAAAGAACCCAAAGCAAAGCATCCTAAAGTCAAGGTTCCTTCAAAGAAAGAAGACCTCAAGAAGAGGTTACAACAAGCCATATCTGATCTAGAAGATGAAGGATCAGATGCAGATGAAGGGTCTATTTCGGCCTTACTTGAAGAAGCCTCATCAAGTGAGGATAATGGGGATATGCTGAATCCAAAAGCTTTGGCACAGTCCTATGCGGAAGCATTTTATGCGGATTAGTCCCTGTTGAGGATATTAAAATCCAAAAATACGGCACTCTCTCTAATAGAGGTTCAAAGAACCGGAATTATTAGTGGGAAAGTGACTAAACCAAATAAAATTAATCCACGAGATTAAGGCCATATGCCAAAAGATTTCAGCAGAAGTCTTCATTGGACCCCATTAAAGGTCACATCAAATAGAAAGCTGCTTCCAGCTGGTTCCAACCAAAGGAAAAGCAGCCATCCACCCAGAAGAAAAGGACATAAAGCAGATGCCCACTAAGATTTGAAGATAAGGGCAATCACCTTCAGCCAATCAGAGGAGACCACCGAGTCTTTACTTTATCTTTACTTTACCTCTTTCCATCTATAAATAGATGTTTGTAGTTCATTAAGGGTATCAGAAAATATACTCTACAATATTTCTCTGAAAGCTCTCACTCTCTATGTACTATTTCCATTGCCATGAATAAAACTTCAGTTTAATAGTAAGTTCTTCTATTTCTATTTTCCTTACTATTTTTCCGCATTTTCTTAGATCCTGTTAATGGCTCGAGAAAATCATAAATTCTCATTTATGCGAAAAATAGTGATGCCGATCAAACGAAATGATAGGGCGCCCATCACCAGGCCCTGCAGGCTGCGCACAGCCAAAATTTGGGGCCAAACGGAGACGGTCGATCACATCTCCAAAAATCCGTGGGCTAACATACACCGAAAATTGAGAAAATCGTAAATTGTCATTTGTTTGAAAAATAGTGATGCCGATCAAAAGAAATGACAGGGCGCCCGTCACCAGGCCCCGCAGGCTGCGCACAGCCAAAATTTGGGGGCAAACGGAGACGGTCGATCACATCTCCAAAAATCCGTGGGCTAACATACACCGAAAATCGAGAAAATCGTAAATTGTCATTTGTTTGAAAAATAGTGATGCCGATCAAACGAAATGACAGGGCGCCCGTTACCAGGCCCCGCAGGCTGCGCACAGCAAAAATTTGGGGCCAAACGGAGACGGTCGATCACATCTCCAAAAATCCGTGGGCAAACATACACCGAAAATCGAGAAAATCGTAAATTGTCATTTGCTTGAAAAATTGTGATGCTGATCAAACGAAATGACAAGGCGCCCGTCAGCAGGCCCCGCAGGCTTCGCACAGCCAAAATTTGGGGCCGAACGGAGGCGGTCGATCGAATCACGAAAAATCTGTGGGCTAACATACACCGAAAACCGAGAAAATCATAAATTGTCATTTCTGCAAAAAATAGTGATGCCGATCAAAAGTAATGATAGGGCGCCCGTCACCAGGCCCCGCAGGCTGCGCACAGCCAAAATTTGGGGCCGAACGGAGGCGGTCGATTGAATCTCGAAAAATCCGTGTGCTAACATACACCGAAAATCGAGAAAATCATAAATTCTCATTTATGCGAAAAATAGTGATGCCGATCAAACGAAATGATAGGGCGCCCGTCACCAGGCCCTGCAGGCTGCGCACAGCCAAAATTTGGGGCCAAACGGAGACGATCGATCACATCTCCAAAAATCCGTGGGCTAACATACACCGAAAATCGAGAAAATCGTAAATTGTCATTTGTTTGAAAAATAGTGATGTCGATTAAAAGAAATGATAGGGCGCCCGTCACCAGGCCCCGCAGGCTGCGTACAGCCAAAATTTGGGGGCAAACGGAGACGGTCGATCACATCTCCAAAAATCTGTGGGCTAACATACACCGAAAATCGAGAAAATCGTAAATTGTCATTTGTTTGAAAAATAGTGATGCCGATCAAACGAAATGACAGGGCGCCCGTTACCAGGTCCCGCAGGCTGCGCACAGAAAAAATTTCAGGCCAAACGGAGACGGTCGATCACATCTCCAAAAATCCGTGGGCTAACATACACCGAAAACCGAGAAAATCGTAAATTGTCATTTATGCGAAAAATAGTGATGCCCATCAAACGAGTTGATAGGGCGCCCGTCACCAGGCCCCGCAGGCTGCGTACGACCAAAATTTAGGGGCGAACGGAGGCGGTCGATCGAATCTCCAGAAATCCGTGGGCTAACATTCACCGAAAATCGAGAAAATCGTAAATTTTCATTGATGCCGATCGAATGAAATGATAGGGCGCCCGTCACTATGCCCCGCAGGCTGCGCACAGCCAAAATTTGGGGCCAAACGGAGACGGTCGATCACATCTCCAAAAATCCGTGGGCTAACATACACCGAAAATCGAGAAAATCGTAAATTGTCATTTGTTTGAAAAATAGTGATGCCGATCAAAAGAAATGACAGGGCGCCAGTCACCAGGCCCCGCAGGCTGCGCACAGCCAAAATTTGGGGCCGAACGAAGGCGGTCGATCGAATCTCGAAAAATCCGTGGGCTAACATTCACCGAAAACCGAGAAAATCGTAAATTGTCATTTCTGCAAAAAATAGTGATGCCGATCAAAAGAAATGATAGGGCGCCCGTCACCAGGCCCTGCAGGCTGCGCACAGCCAAAATTTGGGGCCAAACGGAGACGATCGATCACATCTCCAAAAATCCGTGGGCTAACATACACCGAAAATCGAGAAAATCGTAAATTGTCATTTGTTTGAAAAATAGTGATGTCGATTAAAAGAAATGATAGGGCGCCCGTCACCAGGCCCCGCAGGCTACGTACAGCCAAAATTTGGGGGCAAACGGAGACGGTCGATCACATCTCCAAAAATCCGTGGGCTAACATACACCGAAAATCGAGAAAATCGTAAATTGTCATTTGTTTGAAAAATAGTGATGCCGATCAAACGAAATGACAGGGCGCCCGTTACCAGGTCCCGCAGGCTGCGCACAGCAAAAATTTCAGGCCAAACGGAGACGGTCGATCACATCTCCAAAAATCCGTGGGCTAACATACACCGAAAACCGAGAAAATCGTAAATTGTCATTTATGCGAAAAATAGTGATGCCCATCAAACGAGTTGATAGGGCGCCCGTCACCAGGCCCCGCAGGCTGCGTACGACCAAAATTTGGGGGTGAACGGAGGCGGTCGATCGAATCTCCAGAAATCCGTGGGCTAACATTCACCGAAAATCGAGAAAATCGTAAATTTTCATTGATGCCGATCGAATGAAATGATAGGGCGCCCGTCACTATGCCCCGCAGGCTGCGCACAGCCAAAATTTGGGGCCAAACGGAGACGGTCGATCACATCTCCAAAAATCCGTGGGCTAACATACACCGAAAATCGAGAAAATCGTAAATTGTCATTTGTTTGAAAAATAGTGATGCCGATCAAAAGAAATGACAGGGCGCCAGTCACCAGGCCCCGCAGGCTGCGCACAGCCAAAATTTGGGGCCGAACGGAGGCGGTCGATCGAATCTCGAAAAATCCGTGGGCTAACATTCACCGAAAACCGAGAAAATCGTAAATTGTCATTTCTGCAAAAAATAGTGATGCCGATCAGAAGAAATGATAGGGCGCCCGTCACCAGGCCCCGCAGGCTGCGCACAGCCAAAATTTAGGGCCGAACGGAGGCGGTCGATTGAATCTCGAAAAATCCGTGTGCTAACATACACCGAAAATCGAGAAAATCGTAAATTCTCATTTATGCGAAAAATAGTGATGCCGATCAAACAAAATGATAGGGCGCCCGTCACCAGGCCCCGCGGGCTGTGCACAGCCAAAATTTGGGGCCGAACGGAGGCGGTCGATCAAATATCCAGAAATCCCTGGGCTAACACGCACTGAAAAGTTTGAAAGTTAGCAACATAGGCGCACTATGCTAGTCTCGACAGACCGGACGACATCGGATGTCACATGCTAACCTATGTCGAGACCCAACGCCCATCGATGAATGCCCAGCGATAGAAAATTTAAACTAAAACACCTATGCTTATCCTTATGATATAAATAAAATCCTAGAGATTAGTGGTGGTAGTGCTGGCCTACCATGGTCGCTTGCCATGGTGGTGTCGGTTGTGGTGGGTCGTTAGGACCAGTTTTTAAATTAAAATTGTCACCCATATTGGGAAATATGTTTAAATGAGTGCGATAGAGGCATATTTTAGAAAAATGGCTCGGCCAAACTGCCTTTCGGCAGTTTGTCGAGATAGATCTCGAAAAAATACACAAAATGAAAAAAAATATCGCGTAAAACGGATAATCAAGCCCAAAGTTATGATCATTTATATAATATGCCTCTAATAAACTATTTTTCCGTCGATTATATTACAGTTTTAACAACATTATGTAAGATCTCATCAAAAGACTTGCATCTCGGCAGTTCTTATTTTGTTAATAAAGAGCTAACACATACCAAAAATCGCGAAAATCGTGAATTCTTGTTTATGCAAAAAATAGTGATGCCGATCAAACGAAATGATAGGACTATCTAAATTCTGATCACTTTCTGTACTATACTGATTCCTTACTGATTACCGTAATGAATTGATTTAAAACCGAAGCGGGGCTTATATATAATAGAAACAATAAATCGCATTCACTGAATGCGACTTATAAGTCGCATTTCAGGAATGCGATTTATAAGTCGCATTCCTGGAATGCGTTTTATAAGTCGCATTTTGCCTTGCGACGCGCCGACTTGCCGGTTGTCCAATCTTTCTCCGTGCCTTTTTCTAGCATGTATGTATTTCAAATACTCTTAACCAACACGCGAATAGGCCATCTATATGCTAGAAATTTACGGGGTGTAACAGCGGATCAAACGAAATGATAGGGCGCCCGTCACCAGGCCCCGCACAGCAAAAATTTGAGGCCAAACGGAGACGGTCGATCACATCTCCAAAAATCCGTGGACTAACATACACCGAAAACCGAGAAAATCGTAAATTGTCATTTATGCGAAAAATAGTGATGCCCATGAAACGAGTTGATAGGGCGCCCGTCACCAGGCCCCGCAGGCTGCGCACGGCCAAAATTTGGAGGCGAACGGAGGCGGTCGATCAAATCTTCAGAAATCCGTGGGCTAACATTCACCGAAAACCGAGAAAATCGTAAATTGTCATTTACGCAAAAAATAGTGATGCCGATCAAATGAATTGATAGAGCGCCCGTCACTAGGCCCCGCAGGCTGCGCACAGCCAAAATTTGGGGCCAAACGGAGACGGTCGATCACATCTCCAAAAATCCGTGGGCAAACATACACCGAAAATCGAGAAAATCGTAAATTGTCATTTGCTTGAAAAATAGTGATGCCGATCAAACGAAATGACAAGGCGCCCGTCACCAGGCCCCGCAGGCTTCGCACAGCCAAAATTTGGGGCCGAACGGAGGCGGTCGATCGAATCACGAAAAATCCGTGGGCTAACATACACCGAAAACCGAGAAAATCGTAAATTGTCATTTCTGCAAAAAATAGTGATGCCGATCAAAAGAAATGATAGGGCGCCCGTCACCAGGCCCCGCAGGCTGCGCACAGCCAAAATTTGGGGCCGAACGGAGGCGGTCGATTGAATCTCAAAAAATCCGTGTGCTAACATACACCGAAAATCGAGAAAATCATAAATTCTCATTTATGCGAAAAATAGTGATGCCGATCAAACGAAATGATAGGGCGCCCGTCACCAGGCCCTGCAGGCTGCGCACAGCCAAAATTTGGGGCCAAACGGAGACGGTCGATCACATCTCCAAAAATCCGTGGGCTAACATACACCGAAAATCGAGAAAATCGTAAATTGTCATTTGTTTGAAAAATAGTGATGCCGATCAAAAGAAATGATAGGGCGCCCGTCACCAGGCCCCGCAGGCTGCGCACAGCTAAAATTTGGGGGCAAACGGAGACGGTCGATCACATCTCCAAAAATCCGTGGGCTAACATACACCGAAAATCGAGAAAATCGTAAATTGTCATTTGTTTGAAAAATAGTGATGCCGATCAAACGAAATGACAGGGCACCCGTTACCAGGCCCCGCAGGCTGCGCACAGCAAAAATTTCAGGCCAAACGGAGACGGTCGATCACATCTCCAAAAATCCGTGGGCAAACATACACCGAAAATCGAGAAAATCGTAAATTGTCATTTGCTTGAAAAATAGTGATGCCGATCAAATGAAATGACAAGGCGCCCGTCACCAGGCCCCGCAGGCTTCGCACAGCCAAAATTTGGGGCCGAACGGAGGCGGTCGATCGAATCACGAAAAATCCGTGGGCTAACATACACCGAAAACCGAGAAAATCGTAAATTATCATTTCTGCAAAAATTAGTGATGCCGATCAAAAGAAATGATAGGGCGCCCGTCACCAGGCCCCGCAGGCTGCGCACAGCCAAAATTTGGGGCCGAACGGAGGCGGTCGATTGAATCTCGAAAAATCCGTGTGCTAACATACACCGAAAATCGAGAAAATCATAAATTCTCATTTATGCGAAAAATAGTGATGCCGATCAAATGAAATGATAGGGCGCCCGTCACCAGGCCCTGCAGGCTGCGCACAGCCAAAATTTGGGGCCAAACGGAGACGGTCGATCACATCTCCAAAAATCCGTGGGCTAACATACACCGAAAATCGAGAAAATCGTAAATTATCATTTGTTTGAAAAATAGTGATGCCGATCAAAAGAAATGATAGGGCGCCCGTCACCAGGCCCCGCAGGCCGCGCACAGCCAAAATTTGGGGGCAAACGGAGACGGTCGATCACATCTCCAAAAATCCGTGGGCTAACATACACCGAAAATCGAGAAAATCGTAAATTGTCATTTGTTTGAAAAATATTGATGCCGATCAAACGAAATGACAGGGCGCCCGTTACCAGGCCCCGCAGGCTGCGCACAGCAAAAATTTCAGGCCAAACGGAGACGGTCGATCACATCTCCAAAAATCAGTGGGCTAACATACACCGAAAACCGAGAAAATCGTAAATTGTCATTTATGCGAAAAATTGTGATGCCCATCAAACGAGTTGATAGGGCGCCCGTCACCAGGCCCCGCAGGCTGCGCACGACCAAAATTTGGGGGCGAACGGAGGCGGTCGATCAAATCTCCAGAAATCCGTGGGCTAACATTCACCGAAAATCGAGAAAATCGTAAATTTTCATTGATGCCGATCGAATGAAATGATAGGGCTCCCGTCACTAGGCCCCGCAGGCTGCGCACAGCCAAAATTTGGGGCCAAACGGAGACGGTCGATCACATCTCCAAAAATCCATGGGCTAACATACACCGAAAATCGAGAAAATCGTAAATTGTCATTTGTTTGAAAAATAGTGATGCCGATCAAAAGAAATGACAGGGCACCAGTCACCAGGCCCCGCAGGCTGCGCACAGCCAAAATTTGGGGCCGAACGGAGGCGGTCGATCGAATCTCGAAAAATCCGTGGGCTAACATTCACCGAAAACCGAGAAAATCGTAAATTGTCATTTCTGCAAAAAATAGTGATGCCGATCAAAAGAAATGACAGGGCGCCCGTCACCAGGCCCCGCAGGCTGCGCACAGCCAAAATTTAGGGCCGAACGGAGGCGGTCGATTGAATCTCGAAAAATCCGTGTGCTAACATACACCGAAAATCGAGAAAATCGTAAATTCTCATTTATGCAAAAAATAGTGATGCCGATCAAACAAAATGATAGGGCGCCCGTCACCAGGCCCCGCGGGCTGTGCACAGCCAAAATTTGGGGCCGAACGGAGGCGGTCGATCAAATATCCAGAAATCCCTGGGCTAACACGCACTGAAAAGTTTGAAAGTTAGCAACATAGGCGCACTATGCTAGTCTCGACAGACCGGACGACATCGGATGTCACATGCTAACCTATGTCGAGACCCAACGCCCATCGATGAATGCCCAGCGATAGAAAATTTAAACTAAAACACCTATGCTTATCCTTATGATATAAATAAAATCCTAGAGATTAGTGGTGGTAGTGCTGGCCTACCATGGTCGCTTGCCATGGTGGTGTCGGTTGTGGTGGGTCGTTAGGACCAGTTTTTAAATTAAAATTGTCACCCATATTGGGAAATATGTTTAAATGAGTGCGATAGAGGCATATTTTAGAAAAATGGCTCAGCCAAACTGCCTTTTGGCAGTTTGTCGAGATAGATCTCGAAAAAATACACAAAATGAAAAAAAAAATCGCGTAAAACGGATAATCCAGCCCAAAGTTATGATCATTTATATAATATGCCTCTAATAAACTATTTTTCCGTCGATTATATTACAGTTTTAACAACATTATGTAAGATCTCATCAAAAGACTTGCATCTCGGCAGTTCTTATTTTGTTAATAAAGAGCTAACACATACCAAAAATCGCGAAAATCGTGAATTTTCGTTTATGCAAAAAATAGTGATGCCGATCAAACGAAATGATAGGACTATCTAAATTCTGATCACTTTCTGTACTATACTGATTCCTTACTGATTACCGTAATGAATTGATTTAAAACCGAAGCGGGGCTTATATATAATAGAAACAATAAATCGCATTCAGTGAATGCGACTTATAAGTCGCATTTTAGGAATACGATTTATAAGTCGCATTCCTGGAATGCGTTTTATAAGTCGCATTTTGCCTTGCGACGCGCCGACTTGCCGGTTGTCCAATCTTTCCCCGTGCCTTTTTCTAGCATGTATGTATTTCAAATACTCTTAACCAACACGCGAATAGGCCATCTATATGCTAGAAATTTACGGGGTGTAACAGCGGATGAAACGAAATGATAGGGCGCCCGTCACCAGGCCCCTCACAGCAAAAATTTGAGGCCAAACGGAGACGGTCGATCGCATCTCCAAAAATCCATGGGCTAACATACACCGAAAATCGAGAAAATCGTAAATTGTCATATATGCAAAAAATAGTGATGCCCATCAAACGAGTTGATAGGGCGCCCGTCACCAGGCCCCGCAGGCTGCGCACGGCCAAAATTTGGGGGCGAACGGAGGCGGTCGATCAAATCTCCAGAAATCCGTGGGCTAACATTCACCGAAAATAGAGAAAATCGTAAATTGTCATTTACGCAAAAAATAGTGATGCCGATCAAACGAATTGATAGAGCGCCCGTCACTAGGCCCCGCAGGCTGCGCACAGCCAAAATTTGGGGCCAAACGGAGACGGTCGATCACATCTCCAAAAATCCGTGGGCAAACATACACCGAAAATCGAGAAAATCGTAAATTATCATTTGCTTGAAAAATAGTGATGCCGATCAAACGAAATGACAAGGCGCCCGTCACCAGGCCCCGCAGGCTTCGTACAGCCAAAATTTGGGGCCGAACGGAGGCGGTCGATCGAATCACGAAAAATCCGTGGGCTAACATACACCGAAAACCGAGAAAATCGTAAATTATCATTTATGCAAAAAATAGTGATGCCGATCAAAAGAAATGACAGGGCGCCCGTCACCAGGCCCCGCAGGCTGCGCACAGCCAAAATTTGGGGCCGAACGGAGGCGGTCGATTGAATCTCGAAAAATCCGTGTGCTAACATACACCGAAAATCGAGAAAATCATAAATTCTCATTTATGCGAAAAATAGTGATGCCGATCAAACGAAATGATAGGGCGCCCGTCACCAGGCCCTGCAGGCTGCGCACAGCCAAAATTTGGGGCCAAACGGAGACGGTCGATCACATCTCCAAAAATCCGTGGGCTAACATACACCGAAAATCGAGAAAATCGTAAATTGTCATTTGTTTGAAAAATAGTGATGCCGATCAAAAGAAATGACAGGGCGCCCGTCACCAGGCCCCGCAGGCTGCGCACAGCCAAAATTTGGGGGCAAACAGAGACGGTCGATCACATCTCCAAAAATCCGTGGGCTAACATACACCGAAAATCGAGAAAATCGTAAATTGTCATTTGTTTGAAAAATAGTGATGCCGATCAAACGAAATGACAGGGCGCCCGTTACCAGGCCCCGCAGGCTGCGCACAGCAAAAATTTCAGGCCAAACGGAGACGGTCGATCACATCTCCAAAAATCCGTGGGCTAACATACACCGAAAACCGAGAATATCGTAAATTGACATTTATGCGAAAAATAGTGATGCCCATCAAATGAGTTGATAGGGCGCCCGTCACCAGGCCCTGCAGGCTGCGCACGACCAAACTTTTGGGGCGAACGGAGGCGGTCGATCGAATCTCCAGAAATCCGTGGGCTAACATTCACCGAAAATCGAGAAAATCGTAAATTTTTATTTATGCAAAAGATAGTGATGCTGATCGAATGAAATGATAGGGCGCCCGTCACTAGGCCCCGCAGGCTGCGCACAGCCAAAATTTGGGGCCAAACGGAGACGGTCGATCACATCTCCAAAAATCCGTGGGCTAACATACACCGAAAATCGAGAAAATCGTAAATTGTCATTTGTTTGAAAAATAGTGATGCCGATCAAAAGAAATGACAGGGCGCCCGTCACCAGGCCCCGCAGGCTGCGCACAGCCAAAATTTGGGGTCGAACGGAGGTGGTCGATCGAATCTCGAAAAATCCGTGGGCTAACATTCACCGAAAACCGAGAAAATCGTAAATTGTCATTTCTGCAAAAAATAGTGATGCCGATCAAAAGAAATGACAGGGCGCCCGTCACCAGGCCCCGCAGGCTGCGCACAGCCAAAATTTGGGACCGAACGGAGGCGGTCGATTGAATCTTGAAAAATCCGTGTGCTAACATACACCGAAAATCGAGAAAACCGTAAATTCTCATTTATGCGAAAAATAGTGATGCCAATCAAACGGAATGATAGGGCGCCCATCACCAGGCCCCGCGGGCTGTGCACAGCCAAAATTTGGGGCCGAACGGAGGCGGTCGATCAAATATCCAGAAATCCCTGGGCTAACACGCACTGAAAAGTTTGAAAGTTAGCAACATAGGCGCACTATGCTAGTCTCGACAGACCGGACGACATCGGATGTCACATGCTAACCTATGTCGAGACCCAACGCCCATCGATTAATGCCCAGCGATAGAAAATTTAAACTAAAACACCTATGCTTATCCTTATGATATAAATAAAATCCTAGAGATTAGTGGTGGTAGTGCTGGCCTACCATGGTCGCTTGCCATGGTGGTGTCGGTTGTGGTGGGTCGTTAGGACCAGTTTTTAAATTAAAATTGTCACCCATATTGGGAAATATGTTGAAATGAGTGCGATAGAGGCATATTTTAGAAAAATGGTTCGGCCAAACCGCCTTTCGGCAGTTTGTCGAGATAGATCTCGAAAAAATACACAAAATGAAAAAACAAATCGCGTAAAACGGATAATCCAGCCCAAAGTTATGATCATTTATATAATATGCCTCTAATAAACTATTTTTCCGTCGATAATATTACAGTTTTAACAACATTATGTAAGATCTCATCAAAAGACTTGCATCTCGACAGTTCTTATTTTGTTAATAAAGAGCTAACACATACCAAAAATCGCGAAAATCGTGAATTCTCGTTTATGCAAAAAATAGTGATGCCGATCAAACAAAATGATAGGACTATCTAAATTCTGATCACTTTCTGTACTATACTGATTCCTTACTGATTACCGTAATGAATTGATTTAAAACCGAAGTGGGGCTTATATATAATAGAAACAATAAATCGCATTCAGTGAATGCGACTTATAAGTCGCATTTCAGAAATGCGATTTAAATGTCGCATTTTAGAAATGTGATTTATAAGTCGCATTCCTGGAATGCGTTTTATAAGTCGCATTCCTTGAATGCATTTTATAAATCGCATTTTGCCTTGCGACGCGCCGACTGCCGGTTGTCCAATCTTTCCCCGTGCCTTTTTCTAGCATGTATGTATTTCAAATACTCTTAACCAACACGCGAATAGGCCATCTATATGCTAGAAATTTACGGGGTGTAACAGCGGATCAAACGAAATGATAGGGCGCCCGTCACCAGGCCCCGCACAGCAAAAATTTGAGGCCAAACGGAGACGGTCGATCACATCTCCAAAAATCCGTGGGCTAACATACACCGAAAACCGAGAAAATCGTAAATTGTCATTTATGCAAAAAATAGTGATGCCCATCAAACGAGTTGATAGGGCGCCCGTCACCAGGCCCCGCAGGCTGCGCACGGCCAAAATTTGGGGGCGAACGGAGGCGGTCGATCAAATCTCCAGAAATCCGTGGGCTAACATTCACCGAAAATCGAGAAAATAGTAAATTGTCATTTACACAAAAAATAGTGATGCCGATCAAACGAATTGATAGAGCGCCCGTCACTAGGCCCCGCAGGCTGCGCACAGCCAAAATTTGGGGCCAAACGGAGACGGTCGATCACATCTCCAAAAATCCGTGGGCAAACATACACCGAAAATCGAGAAAATCGTAAATTGTCATTTGCTTGAAAAATAGTGATGCCGATCAAACGAAATGACAAGGCGCCCGTCACCAGGCCCCGCAGGCTTCGCACAGCAAAAATTAGGGGCCGAACGGAGGCGGTCGATCGAATCACGAAAAATCCGTGGGCTAACATACACCGAAAACCGAGAAAATCGTAAATTGTCATTTCTGCAAAAAATAGTGATGCCGATCAAAAGAAATGACAGGGCGCCCGTCACCAGGCCCCGCAGGCTGCGCACAGCCAAAATTTGGGGCCGAACGGAGGCGGTCGATTGAATCTCGAAAAATCCGTGTGCTAACATACACCGAAAATCGAGAAAATCATAAATTCTCATTTATGCGAAAAATAGTGATGCCGATCAAACGAAATGATAGGGCGCCCGTCACCAGGCCCTGCAGGCTGCGCACAGCCAAAATTTGGGGCCAAACGGAGACGGTCGATCACATCTCCAAAAATCCGTGGGCTAACATACACCGAAAATCGAGAAAATCGTAAATTGTCATTTGTTTGAAAAATAGTGATGCCGATCAAAAGAAATGACAGGGCGCCCGTCACCAGGCCCCGCAGGCTGTGCACAGCCAAAATTTGGGGGCAAACGGAGACGGTCGATCACATCTCCAAAAATCCGTGGGCTAACATACACCGAAAATCGAGAAAATCGTAAATTGTCATTTGTTTGAAAAATAGTGATGCCGATCAAACGAAATGACAGGGCGCCCGTTACCAGGCCCCGCAGGCTGCGCACAGAAAAAATTTCAGGCCAAATAGAGACGGTCGATCACATCTCCAAAAATCCGTGGGCTAACATACACCGAAAACCAAGAAAATCGTAAATTGTCATTTATGCGAAAAATAGTGATGCCCATAATACGAGTTGATAGGGCGCCCGTCACCAGGCCCCGCAGGCTGCGCACGACCAAAATTTGGGGGCGAACGGAAGCGGTCGATCGAATCTCCAGAAATCCGTGGGCTAACATTCACCGAAAATCGAGAAAATCGTAAATTTTCATTTATGCAAAAAATAGTGATGCCGATCGAATGAAATGATAGGGCGCCCATCACTAGGCCCCGCAGGCTGCGCACAGCCAAAATTTGGGGCCAAACGGAGACGGTCGATCACATCTCCAAAAATCCGTGGGCTAACATACACCGAAAATCGAGAAAATCGTAAATTGTCATTTGTTTGAAAAATAGTGATGCCGATCAAAAGAAATGACAGGGTGCCCGTCACCAGTCCCCGCAGGCTGCGTACAGCCAAAATTTGGGGCCGAACGGAGGCGGTCGATCGAATCTCGAAAAATCCGTGGGCTAACATTCACCGAAAACCGAGAAAATCGTAAATTGTCATTTCTGCAAAAAATAGTGATGCCGATCAAAAGAAATGACAGGGAGCCCGTCACCAGGCCCTGCAGGCTGCGCACAGCCAAAATTTGGGGCCGAACGGAGGCGGTCGATTGAATCTCGAAAAATCCGTGTGCTAACATACACCGAAAATCGAGAAAATCGTAAATTCTCATTTATGCGAAAAATAGTGATGCCGATCAAACGAAATGATAGGGCGCCCGTCACCAGGCCCCGCGGGCTGTGCACAGCCAAAATTTGGGGCCGAACGGAGGCAGTCGATCAAATATCCAGAAATCCCTGGGCTAACACGCACTGAAAAGTTTGAAAGTTAGCAACATAGGCGCACTATGCTAGTCTCGACAGACCGGACGACATCGGATGTCACATGCTAACCTATGTCGAGACCCAACGCCCATCGATGAATGCCCAGCGATAGAAAATTTAAACTAAAACACCTATGCTTATCCTTATGATATAAATAAAATCCTAGAGATTAGTGGTGGTAGTGCTGGCCTACCATGGTCGCTTGCCATGGTGGTGTCGGTTGTGGTGGGTCGTTAGGACCAGTTTTTAAATTAAAATTGTCACCCATATCGGGAAATATGTTGAAATGAGTGCGATAGAGGCATATTTTAGAAAAATGGCTCGGCCAAACCGCCTTTCGGCGGTTTGTCGAGATAGATCTCGAAAAAATACACAAAATGATAAAAACAATCGCGTAAAACGGATAATCCAGCCCAAAGTTATGATCATTTATATAATATGCCTCTAATAAACTATTTTTCCGTCGATTATATTACAGTTTTAACAACATTATGTAAGATCTCATCAAAAGACTTGCATCTCGGCAGTTCTTATTTTGTTAATAAAGAGCTAACACATACCAAAAATCGCGAAAATCGTAAATTCTCGTTTATGCAAAAAATAGTGATGCCGATCAAACGAATTGATAGGACTATCTAAATTCTGATCACTTTCTGTACTATACTGATTACCGTAATGAATTGATTTAAAACCGAAGTGGGGCTTATATATAATAGAAACAATAAATCGCATTCAGTGAATGCGACTTATAAGTCGCATTTCAGTAATGCGATTTATAAGTCGCATTCCTGGAAAATGTTTTATAAGTCGCATTCCTGGAATGCGTTTTATAAGTCGCATTTTGCCTTGCGACGCGCCGACTTGCCGGTTGTCCAATCTTTCCCCGTGCCTTTTTCTAGCATGTATGTATTTCAAATACTCTTAACCAACACGCGAATAGGCCATGTATATGCTAGAAATTTACGGGGTGTAACAGCGGATCAAACGAAATGATAGGGCGCCCATCACCAGGCCCCGCACAGAAAAAATTTGAGGCCAAACAGAGACGGTCGATCACATCTCCAAAAATCCGTGGGCTAACATACACCGAAAACCGAGAAAATCGTAAATTGTCATTTATGCAAAAAATAGTGATGCCCATCAAACGAGTTGATAGGGCGCCCGTCACCAGGCCCCGCAGGCTGCGTACGGCCAAAATTTGGGGGCGAACGGAGGCGGTCGATCAAATCTCCAGAAATCCGTGGGCTAACATTCACCGAAAACCGAGAAAATCGTAAATTGTCATTTACGCAAAAAATAGTGATGCCGATCAAATGAATTGATAGAGCGCCCGTCACTAGGCCCCGCAGGCTGCGCACAGCCAAAATTTGGGGCCAAACGGAGACGGTCGATCACATCTCCAAAAATCCGTGGGCAAACATACACCGAAAATCGAGAAAATCGTAAATTGTCATTTGCTTGAAAAATAGTGATGCCGATCAAACGAAATGACAAGGCGCCCGTCACCAGGCCCCGCAGGCTTCGCACAGCCAAAATTTGGGGCCGAACGGAGGCGGTCGATCGAATCTCGAAAAATCCGTGGGCTAACATACACCGAAAACCGAGAAAATCGTAAATTGACATTTCTGCAAAAAATAGTGATGCCGATCAAAAGAAATGACAGGGCGCCCGTCACCAGGCCCCGCAGGCTACGCACAGCCAAAATTTAGGGCCGAACGGAGGCGGTCGATTGAATCTCGAAAAATCCGTGTGCTAACATACACCGAAAATCGAGAAAATCGTAAATTCTCATTTATGCGAAAAATAGTGATGCCTATCAAACGAAATGATAGGGCGCCCGTCACCAGGCCCCGCGGGCTGTGCACAGCCAAAATTTGGGGCCGAACGGAGGCGGTCGATCAAATATCCAGAAATCCCTGGGCTAACACGCACTGAAAGGTTTGAAAGTTAGCAACATAGGCGCACTATGCTAGTCTCGACAGACCGGACGACATCGGATGTCACATGCTAACCTATGTCAAGACCCAACGCCCATCGATGAATGCCCAGCGATAGAAAATTTAAACTAAAACACCTATGCTTATCCTTATGATATAAATAAAATCCTAGAGATTAGTGGTGGTAGTTCTGGCCTACCATGGTCGCTTGCCATGGTGGTGTCGGTTGTGGTGGGTCGTTAGGACCAGTTTTTAAATTAAAATTGTCACCCATATTGGGAAATATGTTGAAATGAGTGCGATAGAGGCATATTTTAGAAAAATGGCTCGGCCAAACCGCCTTTCGGCGGTTTGTCGAGATAGATCTCGAAAAAATACACAAAATGAAAAAAAAAATCGCGTAAAACGGATAATCCAGCCCAAAGTTATGATTATTTATATAATATGCCTCTAATAAACTATTTTTCCGTCGATTATATTACAGTTTTAACAACATTATGTAAGATCTCATCAAAAGACTTGCATCTCGGCAGTTCTTATTTTGTTAATAAAGACCTAACACATACCAAAAATCGCGAAAATCGTAAATTCTCGTTTATGCAAAAAATAGTGATGCCGATCAAACGAAATGATAGGACTATCTAAATTCTGATCACTTTCTGTACTATATTGATTCCTTACTGATTACCGTAATGAATTGATTTAAAACCGAAGTGGGTCTTATATATAATAGAAACAATAAATCGCATTCCTGGAATGCGTTTTATAAGTCGCATTTTGTCTTGCGACGCGCCGACTTGCCGGTTGTCCAATCTTTCCCCGTGCCTTTTTCTAGCATGTATGTATTTCAAATACTCTTAACCAACACGCGAATAGGCCATCTATATGCTAGAAATTTACGGGGTGTAACAGCGGATCAAACGAAATGATAGGGCGCCCGTCACCAGGCCCCGCACAGCAAAAATTTGAGGCCAAACGGAGACGGTCGATCACATCTCCAAAAATCCGTGGGCTAACATACACCGAAAACCGAGAAAATCGTAAATTGTCATTTATGCAAAAAATAGTGATGCCCATCAAACGAGTTGATAGGGCGCCCGTCACCAGGCCCCGCAGGCTGCGCACGGCCAAAATTTGGGGGCGAACGGAGGCGGTCGATCAAATCTCCAGAAATCCGTGGGCTAACATTCACCGAAAACCAAGAAAATCGTAAATTGTCATTTACGCAAAAAATAGTGATGCCGATCAAACGAATTGATAGAGCGCCCGTCACTAGGCCCCGCAGGCTGCGCACAGCCAAAATTTGGGGCCAAACAGAGACGGTCGATCACATCTCCAAAAATCCGTGGGCAAACATACACCGAAAATCGAGAAAATCGTAAATTGTCATTTGCTTGAAAAATAGTGATGCCGATCAAACGAAATGACAAGGCGCCCGTCACCAGGCCCCGCAGGCTTCGCACAGCCAAAATTTGGGGCCGAACGGAGGCGGTCGATCGAATCACTAAAAATCCGTGGGCTAACATACACCGAAAACCGAGAAAATCGTAAATTGTCATTTCTGCAAAAAATAGTGATGCCGATCAAAAGAAATGACAGGGCGCCCGTCACCAGGCCCCGCAGGCTGCGCACAGCCAAAATTTGGGGCCGAACGGAGGCGGTCGATTGAATCTCGAAAAATCCGTGTGCTAACATACACCGAAAATCGAGAAAATCATAAATTCTCATTTATGCGAAAAATAGTGATGCCGATCAAACGAAATGATAGGGCGCCCGTCACCAGGCCCTGCAGGCTGCGCACAGCCAAAATTTGGGGCCAAACGGAGACGGTCGATCACATCTCCACAAATCCGTGGGCTAACATACACCGAAAATCGAGAAAATCGTAAATTGTCATTTGTTTGAAAAATAGTGATGCCTATCAAAAGAAATGACAGGGCGCCCGTCACCAGGCCCCGCAGGCTGCGCACAGCCAAAATTTGGGGGCAAACGGAGACGGTCGATCACATCTCCAAAAATCCGTGGGCTAACATACACCGAAAATTGAGAAAATCGTAAATTGTCATTTGTTTGAAAAATAGTGATGCCGATCAAACAAAATGACAGGGCGCCCGTTACCAGGCCCCGCAGGCTGCGCACTGCAAAAAATTCAGGCCAAACGGAGACGGTCGATCACATCTCCAAAAATCCGTGGGCTAACATACACCGAAAACCGAGAAAATCGTAAATTGTCATTTATGCGAAAAATAGTGATGCCCATCAAACGAGTTGATAGGGCGCCCGTCACCAGGCCCCGCAGGCTGCGCACGACCAAAATTTGGGGGCGAACGGAGGCGGTCGATCGAATCTCCAGAAATCCGTGGGCTAACATTCACCGAAAATCGAGAAAATCGTAAATTTTCATTGATGCCGATCGAATGAAATGATAGGGCGCCCGTCACTAGGCCCCGCAGGCTACGCACAGCCAAAATTTGGGGCCAAACGGAGACGGTCGATCACATCTCGAAAAATCCGTGGGCTAACATACACCGAAAATTGAGAAAATCGTAAATTGTCATTTGTTTGAAAAATAGTGATGCCGATCAAAAGAAATGACAGGGCGCCCGTCACCAGGCCCCGCAGGCTGCGCACAGCCAAAATTTGGGGCCGAACGGAGGCGGTCGATCGAATCTCGAAAAATCCGTGGGCTAACATTCACCGAAAACCGAGAAAATCGTAAATTGTCATTTCTGCAAAAAATAGTGATGCCGATCAAAAGAAATGACAGGGCGCCCGTCACCAGGCCCCGCAGGCTGCGCACAGCCAAAATTTAGGGCCGAACGGAGGCGGTCGATTGAATCTCGAAATATCCGTGTGCTAACATACACCGAAAATCGAGAAAATCGTAAATTCTCATTTATGCGAAAAATAGTGATGCCGATCAAACGAAATGATAGGGCGCCCGTCACCAGGCCCCGCGGGCTGTGCACAGCCAAAATTTGGGGCCGAACGGAGGCGGTCGATCAAATATCCAGAAATCCCTGGGCTAACACGCACTGAAAAGTTTGAAAGTTAGCAACATAGGCGCACTATGCTAGTCTCGACAGACCGGACGACATCGGATGTCACATGCTAACCTATGTCGAGACCCAACGCCCATCGATGAATGCCCAGCGATAGAAAATTTAAACTAAAACACCTATGCTTATCCTTATGATATAAATAAAATCCTAGAGATTAGTGGTGGTAGTGCTGGCCTACCATGGTCGCTTGCCATGGTGGTGTCGGTTGTGGTGGGTCGTTAGGACCAGTTTTTAAATTAAAATTGTCACCCATATTGGGAAATATGTTGAAATGAGTGCGATAGAGGCATATTTTAGAAAAATGGCTCGGCCAAACCGCCTTTCGGCGGTTTGTCGAGATAGATCTCGAAAAAATACACAAAATGAAAAAAAAAATCGCGTAAAACGGATAATCCAGCCCAAAGTTATGATCATTTATATAATATGCCTCTAATAAACTATTTTTCCGTCGATTATATTACAGTTTTAACAACATTATGTAAGATCTCATCAAAAGACTTGCATCTCGGCAGTTCTTATTTTGTTAATAAAGAGCTAACACATACCAAAAATCGGGAAAATCATAAATTCTCGTTTATGCAAAAAATAGTGATGCCGATCAAAAGAAATGATAGGACTATCTAAATTCTGATCACTTTCTGTACTATACTGATTCCTTACTGATTACCGTAATGAATTGATTTAAAACCGAACTGGGGCTTATATATAATAGAAACAATAAATCGCATTCAGTGAATGCGACTTATAAGTCGCATTTCAGGAATGCGATTTATAAGTCGCATTTCAAAAATGCGATTTATAAGTCGCATTTTGCCTTGCGACGCGCCGACTTGCCGGTTGTCCAATCTTTCCCCGTGCCTTTTTCTAGCATGTATGTATTTCAAATACTCTTAACCAACACGCGAATAGGCCATCTATATGCTAGAAATTTACGGGGTGTAACAGCGGATCAAACGAAATGATAGGGCGCCCGTCACCAAGCCCCGCACAGCAAAAATTTGAGGCCAAACGGAGACGGTCGATCACATCTCCAAAAATCCGTGGACTAACATACACCGAAAACCGAGAAAATCGTAAATTGTCATTTATGCAAAAAATAGTGATGCCCATGAAACGAGTTGATAGGGCGCCCGTCACCAAGCCCCGGAGGCTGCGCACGGCCAAAATTTGGGGGCGAACAGAGCGGTCGATCAAATCTTCAGAAATCCGTGGGCTAACATTCATCGAAAACCGAGAAAATTGTAAATTGTCATTTACGCAAAAAATAGTGATGCCGATCAAATGAATTGATAGAGCGCCCGTCACTAGGCCCCGCAGGCTGCGCACAGCCAAAATTTGGGGCCAAACGGAGACGGTCGATCACATCTCCAAAAATCCGTGGGCAAACATACACCGAAAATCGAGAAAATCGTAAATTGTCATTTGCTTGAAAAATAGTGATGCCGATCAAACGAAATGACAAGGCGCCCGTCACCAGGCCCCGCAGGCTTCGCACAGCCAAAATTTGGGGCCGAACGGAGGCGTTCGATCGAATCACGAAAAATCCGTGGGCTAACATACACCGAAAATCGAGAAAATCGTAAATTGTCATTTCTGCAAAAAATAGTGATGCCGATCAAAAGAAATGACAGGGCGCCCGTCACCAGGCCCCGCAGGCTGCGCACAGCCAAAATTTGGGGCCGAACGGAGGCGGTCGATTGAATCTCGAAAAATCCGTGTGCTAACATACACCGAAAATCGAGAAAATCATAAATTCTCATTTATGCGAAAAATAGTGATGCCGATCAAACGAAATGATAGGGCGCCCGTCACCAGGCCCTGCAGGCTGCGCACAGCTAAAATTTGGGGCCAAACGGAGACGGTCGATCACATCTCCAAAAATCCGTGGGCTAACATACACCGAAAATCGAGAAAATCGTAAATTATCATTTGTTTGAAAAATAGTGATGCCGATCAAAAGAAATGACAGGGCGCCCGTCACCAGGCCCCGCAGGCTGCGCACAGCCAAAATTTGGGGGCAAACGGAGACGGTCGATCACATCTCCAAAAATCCGTGGGCTAACATACACCGAAAATCGAGAAAATCGTAAATTATCATTTATTTGAAAAATAGTGATGCCGATCAAATGAAATGACAGGGCGCCCGTTACCAGGCCCCACAGGCTGCGCACAGCAAAAATTTGGGGCCAAACGGAGACGGTCGATCACATCTCCAAAAATCCGTGGGCAAACATACACCGAAAATCGAGAAAATCGTAAATTGTCATTTGCTTGAAAAATAGTGATGCTGATCAAACGAAATGACAAGGCGCCCGTCAGCAGGCCCCGCAGGCTTCGCACAGCCAAAATTTGGGGCCGAACGGAGGCGGTCGATCGAATCACGAAAAATCTGTGGGCTAACATTCACCGAAAATCGAGAAAATCGTAAATTTTCATTGATGCCGATTGAATGAAATGATAGGGCGCCCGTCACTAGGCCCCGCAGGCTGCGCACAGCCAAAATTTGGGGCCAAACGGAGACGGTCGATCACATCTCCAAAAATCCGTGGGCTAACATACACCGAAAATCGAGAAAATCGTAAATTGTCATTTGTTTGAAAAATAGTGATGCCGATCAAAAGAAATGACAGGGCGCCCGTCACCAGGCCCCGCAGGCTGTGCACAGCCAAAATATGGGGCCGAACGAAGGCGGTCGATCGAATCTTGAAAAATTCGTGGGCTAACATTCACCGAAAACCGAGAAAATCGTAAATTGTCATTTCTGCAAAAAATAGTGATGCCGATCAAAAGAAATGACAGGGCGCCCGTCACCAGGCCCCGCAGGCTGCGCACAGCCAAAATTTAGGGCCGAACGAAGGCGGTCGATTGAATCTCGAAAAATCCGTGTGCTAACATACACCGAAAATCGAGAAAATCGTAAATTCTCATTTATGCGAAAAATAGTGATGCCGATCAAACGAAATGATAGGGCGCCCGTCACCAGGCCCCGCGGGCTGTGCACAGCCAAAATTTGGGGCCGAACGGAGGCGGTCGATCAAATATCCAGAAATCCCTGGGCTAACACGCACTGAAAAGTTTGAAAGTTAGCAACATAGGCGCACTATGCTAGTCTCGACAGACCGGACGACATCGGATGTCACATGCTAACCTATGTCGAGACCCAACGCCCATCGATGAATGCCCAGCGATAGAAAATTTAAACTAAAACACCTATGCTTATCCTTATGATATAAATAAAATCCTAGAGATTAGTGGTGGTAGTGCTGGCCTACCATGGTCGCTTGCCATGGTGGTGTCGGTTGTGGTGGGTCGTTAGGACCAGTTTTTAAATTAAAATTGTCACCCATATTGGGAAATATGTTGAAATGAGTGCGATAGAGGCATATTTTAGAAAAATGGCTCGGCCAAACCGCCTTTCGGCGGTTTGTCGAGATAGATCTCGAAAAAATACACAAAATGAAAAAAAATTGCGTAAAACGGATAATCCAGCCCAAAGTTATGATCATTTATATAATATGCCTCTAATAAACTATTTTTCCATCGATTATATTACAGTTTTAACAACATTATGTAAGATCTCATCAAAAGACTTGCATCTCGGCAGTTCTTATTTTGTTAATAAAGAGCTAACACATACCAAAAATCGCGAAAATCGTAAATTCTCGTTTATGCAAAAAATAGTGATGCCGATCAAACGAAATGATAGGACTATCTAAATTCTGATCACTTTCTGTACTATACTGATTCCTTACTGATTACCGTAATGAATTGATTTAAAACCGAAGTGGGGCTTATATATAATAGAAACAATAAATCGCATTTCAGGAATGCGATTTATAAGTCGCATTCCTGGAATGCGTTTTATAAGTCGCATTTTGCCTTGCGACGCGCCGACTTGCCGGTTGTCCAATCTTTCCCCGTGCCTTTTTCTAGCATGTATGTATTTCAAATACTCTTAACCAACACGCGAATAGGCCATCTATATGCTAGAAATTTACGGGGTGTAACAGCGGATCAAACGAAATGATAGGGAGCCCGTCACCAGGCCCCGCACAGCAAAAATTTGAGGCCAAACGGAGACGGTCGATCACATCTCCAAAAATCCGTGGGCTAACATACACCGAAAACCGAGAAAATCGTAAATTGTCATTTATGCGAAAAATAGTGATGCCCATCAAACGAGTTGATAGGGCGCCCGTCACCAGGCCCCGCAGGCTGCGCACGGCCAAAATTTGGGGGCGAACGGAGGCGGTCGATCAAATCTCCAGAAATCCGTGGGCTAACATTCACCGAAAATCGAGAAAATCATAAATTGTCATTTACGCAAAAAATAGTGATGCCGATCAAACGAATTGATAGAGCGCCCGTCACTAGGCCCCGCAGGCTACGCACAGCCAAAATTTGGGGCCAAACGGAGACGGTCGATCACATCTCCAAAAATCCGTGGGCAAACATACACCGAAAATTGAGAAAATCGTAAATTGTCATTTGCTTGAAAAATAGTGATGCCGATCAAACGAAATGACAAGGCGCCCGTCACCAGGCCCCGCAGGCTTCGCACAGCCAAAATTTGGGGCCGAACGGAGGCGGTCGATCGAATCACGAAAAATCCGTGGGCTAACATACACCGAAAACCGAGAAAATTGTAAATTGTCATTTCTGCAAAAAATAGTGATGCCGATCAAAAGAAATGACAGGGCGCCCGTCACCAGGCCCCGCAGGCTGCGCACAGCCAAAATTTGGGGCCGAACGGAGGCGGTCGATTGAATCTCAAAAAATCCGTGTGCTAACATACACCGAAAATCGAGAAAATCATAAATTCTCATTTATGCGAAAAATAGTGATGCCGATCAAACGAAATGATAGGGCGCCTGTCACCAGGCCCTGCAGGCTGCGCACAACCAAAATTTGGGGCCAAACGGAGACGGTCGATCACATCTCCAAAAATCCGTGGGCTAACATACACCGAAAATCGAGAAAATCGTAAATTGTCATTTGTTTGAAAAATAGTGATGCCGATCAAAAGAAATGACAGGGCGCCCGTCAACAGGCCCCGCAGGCTGCGCACAGCCAAAATTTGGGGGCAAACGGAGACGGTCGATCACATCTCCAAAAATCCGTGGGCTAACATACACCGAAAATCGAGAAAATTGTAAATTGTCATTTGTTTGAAAAATAGTGATGCCGATCAAATGAAATGACAGGGCGCCCGTTACCAGGCCCCGCAGGCTACGCACAGCAAAAATTTCAGGCCAAACGGAGACGGTCGATCACATCTCCAAAAATCTGTGGGCTAACATACACCGAAAACCGAGAAAATCGTAAATTGTCATTTATGCGAAAAATAGTGATGCCCATCAAACGAGTTGATAGGGCGCCCGTCACCAGGCCCCTCAGGCTGCGCACGACCAAAATTTGGGGGCGAACGGAGGCGGTCGATCGAATCTCCAGAAATCCGTGGGCTAACATTCACCGAAAATCGAGAAAATCGTAAATTTTCATTTATGCAAAAAATAGTGATGCCGATCGAATGAAATGATAGGGCGCCCGTCACTAGGCCCCGCAGGCTGCGCACAGCCAAAATTTGGGGCCAAACGGAGACGGTCGATCACATCTCCAAAAATCCGTGGGCTAACATACACCGAAAATCGAGAAAATCGTAAATTGTCATTTGTTTGAAAAATAGTGATGCCGATCAAAAGAAATGACAGGGCGCCCGTCACCAGGCCCCGTAGGCTGCGCACAGCCAAAATTTGGGGCCGAACGGAGGCGGTCGATCGAATCTCGAAAAATCCGTGGGCTAACATTCACCGAAAACCGAGAAAATCGTAAATTGTCATTTCTGCAAAAAATAGTGATGCCGATCAAAAGAAATGACAGGGCGCCCGTCACCAGGCCCCGCAGGCTGCGCACAGCCAAAATTTGGGGCCGAACGGAGGCGGTCGATTGAATCTCGAAAAATCCGTGTGCTAACATACACCGAAAATCGAGAAAATCGTAAATTCTCATTTATGCGAAAAATAGTGATGCCGATCAAACGAAATGATAGGGCGCCCGTCACAGGCCCCGCGGGCTGTGCACAGCCAAAATTTGGGGCCGAACGGAGGCGGTCGATCAAATATCCAGAAATCCCTGGGCTAACACGCACTGAAAAGTTTGAAAGTTAGCAACATAGGCGCACTATGCTAATCTCGACAGACCGGACGACATCGGATGTCACATGCTAACCTATGTCGAGACCCAACGCCCATCGATGAATGCCCAGCGATAGAAAATTTAAACTAAAACACCTATGCTTATCCTTATGATATAAATAAAATCCTAGAGATTAGTGGTGGTAGTGCTGGCCTACCATGGTCGCTTGCCATGGTGGTGTCGGTTGTGGTGGGTCGTTAGGACCAGTTTTTAAATTAAAATTGTCACCCATATTGGGAAATATGTTTAAATGAGTGCGATAGAGGCATATTTTAGAAAAATGGCTCGGCCAAACTGCCTTTTGGCAGTTTGTCGAGATAGATCTCGAAAAAATACACAAAATGAAAAAAAAAATCGCGTAAAACGGATAATCCAGCCCAAAGTTATGATCATTTATATAATATGTCTCTAATAAACTATTTTTCCGTCGATTATATTATAGTTTTAACAACATTATGTAAGATCTAATCAAAAGACTTGCATCTCGGCAGTTCTTATTTTGTTAATAAAGAGCTAACATATACCAAAAATCGCGAAAATCGTGAATTCTCGTTTATGCAAAAAATAGTGATGCCGATCAAACGAAATGATAGGACTATCTAAATTCTGATCACTTTCTGTACTATACTGATTCCTTACTGATTACCGTAATGAATTGATTTAAAACCGAAGTGGGGCTTATATATAATAGAAACAATAAATCGCATTCAGTGAATGCGACTTATAAGTCGCATTTGAGGAATGCGATTTATAAGTCGCATTCCTGGAACGCGTTTTATAAGTCGCATTTTGCCTTGCGACGCGCCGACTTGCCGGTTGTCCAATCTTTCCCCGTGCCTTTTTCTAGCATGTATGTATTTCAAATACTCTTAACCAACACGCGAATAGGCCATCTATATGCTAGAAATTTACGGGGTGTAACAGCGGATCAAACGAAATGATAGGGCGCCCGTCACCAGGCCCCCGCACAGCAAAAATTTGAGGCCAAACGGAGACGGTCGATCACATCTCCAAAAATCCGTGGGCTAACATACACCGAAAATCGAGAAAATCGTAAATTGTCATATATGCAAAAAATAGTGATGCCCATCAAACGAGTTGATAGGGCGCCCGTCACCAGGCCCCGCAGGCTGCGCACGGCCAAAATTTGGGGGCGAACGGAGGCGGTCGATCAAATCTCCAGAAATCTGTGGGCTAACATTCACCGAAAATCGAGAAAATCGTAAATTGTCATTTACGCAAAAAATAGTGATGCCGATCAAACGAATTGATAGAGCGCCCGTCACTAGGCCCCGCAGGCTGCGCACAGCCAAAATTTGGGGCCAAACGGAGATGGTCGATCACATCTCCAAAAATCCGTGGGCAAACATACACCGAAAATCGAGAAAATCGTAAATTGTCATTTGCTTGAAAAATAGTGATGCCGATCAAACGAAATGACAAGGCGCCCGTCACCAGGCCCCGCAGGCTTCGCACAGCCAAAATTTGGGGCCGAACGGAGGCGGTCGATCGAATCACGAAAAATCCGTGGGCTAACATACACCGAAAACCGAGAAAATCGTAAATTATCATTTCTGCAAAAAATAGTGATGCCGATCAAAAGAAATGACAGGGCGCCCGTCACCAGGCCCCGCAGGCTGCGCACAGCCAAAATTTGGGGCCGAACGGAGGCGGTCGATTGAATCTCGAAAAATCCGTGTGCTAACATACACCGAAAATCGAGAAAATCGTAAATTGTCATTTGTTTGAAAAATAGTGATGCCGATCAAAAGAAATGACAGGGCGCCCGTCACCAGGCCCCGCAGGCTGCGCACAGCCAAAATTTGGGGGCAAACGGAGACGGTCGATCACATCTCCAAAAATCCGTAGCTAACATACACCGAAAATCGAGAAAATCGTAAATTGTCATTTGTTTGAAAAATAGTCATGCCGATCAAACGAAATGACAGGGCGCCCGTTACCAGGCCCCGCAGGCTGCGCACAGCAAAAATTTCAGGCCAAACGGAGACGGTCGATCACATCTCCAAAAATCCGTGGGCTAACATACACCGAAAACCGAGAAAATTGTAAATTGTCATTTATGCGAAAAATAGTGATGCCCATCAAACGAGTTGATAGGGCGCCCGTCACCAGGCCCCGCAGGCTGCGCACGACCAAAATTTGGGGGCGAACGGAGGCGGTCGATCGAATATCCAGAAATCCGTGGGCTAACATTCACCGAAAATCGAGAAAATCATAAATTTTCATTTATGCAAAAAATAGTGATGCCGATCGAATGAAATGATAGGGCGCCCGTCACTAGGCCCCGCAGGCTGCGCACAGCCAAAATTTGGGGCCAAACGGAGACGGTCGATCACATCTCCAAAAATCCGTGGGCTAACATACACCGAAAATCGAGAAAATCGTAAATTGTCATTTGTTTGAAAAATAGTGATGCCTATCAAAATAAATGACAGGGCGCCCGTCACCAGGCCCCGTAGGCTGCGCACAGCCAAAATTTGGGGCCGAACGGAGGCGGTCGATCGAATCTCGAAAAATCCGTGGGCTAACATTCACCGAAAACCGAGAAAATCGTAAATTGTCATTTCTGCAAAAAATAGTGATGCCGATCAAAAGAAATGACAGGGCGCCCGTCACTAGGCCCCGCAGGCTGCGCACAACCAAAATTTGGGGCCGAACGGAGGCGGTCGATTGAATCTCGAAAAATCCGTGTGCTAACATACACCGAAAATCGAGAAAATCGTAAATTCTCATTTATGCGAAAAATAGTGATGCCGATCAAACGAAATGATAGGGCGCCCGTCACCAGGCCCCGCGGGCTGTGCACAGCCAAAATTTGGGGCCGAACGGAGGCGGTCGATCAAATATCCAGAAATCCCTGGGCTAACACGCATTGAAAAGTTTGAAAGTTAGCAACATAGGCGCACTATGCTAGTCTCGACAGACCGGACGACATCGGATGTCACATGCTAACCTATGTCGAGACCCAACGCCCATCGATGAATGCCCAGCGATAGAAAATTTAAACTAAAACACCTATGCTTATCCTTATGATATAAATAAAATCCTAGAGATTAGTGGTGGTAGTGCTGGCCTACCATGGTCGCTTGCCATGGTGGTGTCGGTTGTGGTGGGTCGTTAGGACCAGTTTTTAAATTAAAATTGTCACCCATATTGGGAAATATGTTTAAATGAGTGCGACAGAGGCATATTTTAGAAAAATGGCACGGCCAAACTGCCTTTCGGCAGTTTGTCGAGATAGATCTCGAAAAAATACACAAAATGAAAAAAAAATCGCGTAAAACGGATAATCCAGCCCAAAGTTATGATCATTTATATAATATGCCTCTAATAAACTATTTTTCCGTCGATTATATTACAGTTTTAACAACATTATGTAAGATCTCATCAAAAGACTTGCATCTCGGCAGTTCTTATTTTGTTAATAAAGAGCTAACACATACCAAAAATCGCGAAAATCGTGAATTCTCGTTTATGCAAAAAATAGTGATGCCGATCAAACGAAATGATAGGACTATCTAAATTCTGATCACTTTCTGTACTATACTGATTCCTTACTGATTACCGTAATGAATTGATTTAAAACCGAAGTGGGGCTTATATATAATAGAAACAATAAATCGCATTCAGTGAATGCGACTTATAAGTCGCATTTCAGGAATGCGCTTTATAAGTCGCATTTCAGGCATGCGATTTATAAGTCGCATTCCTGGAATGCGTTTTATAAGTCGCATTTTGCCTTGCGACGCGCCGACTTGCCGGTTATCCAATCTTTCCCCGTGCCTTTTTCTAGCATGTATGTATTTCAAATACTCTTAACCAACACGCGAATAGGCCATCTATATGCTAGAAATTTACGGGGTGTAACAGCGGATCAAACGAAATGATAGGGCGCCCGTCACCAGGCCCCGCACAGCAAAAATTTGAGGCCAAACGGAGACGGTCGATCACATCTCCAAAAATCCGTGGGCTAACATACACCGAAAATCGAGAAAATCGTAAATTGTCATATATGCAAAAAATAGTGATGCCCATCAAACGAGTTGATAGGGCGCCCGTCACCAGGCCCCGCAGGCTGCGCACGGCCAAAATTTGGGGGCGAACGGAGGCGGTCGATCAAATCTCCAGAAATCCGTGGGCTAACATTCACCGAAAATCGAGAAAATCGTAAATTGTCATTTACGCAAAAAATAGTGATGCCGATCAAACGAATTGATAGAGCGCCCGTCACTAGGCCCCGCAGGCTGCGCACAGCCAAAATTTGGGGCCAAACGGAGACGGTCGATCACATCTCCAAAAATTCGTGGGCAAACATACACCGAAAATCGAGAAAATCGTAAATTGTCATTTGCTTGAAAAATAGTCATGCCGATCAAACGAAATGACAAGGCGCCCGTCACCAGGCCCCGCAGGCTTCGCACAGCCAAAATTTGGGGCCGAACGGAGGCGGTCGATCGAATCACAAAAAATCTGTGGGCTAACATACACCGAAAACCGAGAAAATCGTAAATTGTCATTTCTGCAAAAAATAGTGATGCCGATCAAAAGAAATGACAGGGCGCCCGTCACCAGGCCCCACAGGCTGTGCACAGCCAAAATTTGGGGCCGAACGGAGGCGGTCGATTGAATCTCGAAAAATCCGTGTGCTAACATACACCGAAAATCGAGAAAATCATAAATTCTCATTTATGCGAAAAATAGTGATGCCGATCAAACGAAATGATAGGGCGCCCGTCACCAGGCCCTGCAAGCTGCGCACAGCCAAAATTTGGGGCCAAACGGAGACGGTCGATCACATCTCCAAAAATCCGTGGGCTAACATACACCGAAAATCGAGAAAATCGTAAATTGTCATTTGTTTGAAAAATAGTGATGCCGATCAAAAGAAATGACAGGGCGCCCGTCACCAGGCCCCGCAGGCTGCGCACAGCCAAAATTTGGGGGCAAACGGAGACGGTCGATCACATCTCCAAAAATCCGTGGGCTAACATACACCGAAAATCGAGAAAATCGTAAATTGTCATTTGTTTGAAAAATAGTGATGCCGATCAAATGAAATGACAGGGCGCCCGTTACCAGGCCCCGCAGGCTGCGCACAGCAAAAATTTCAGGCCAAACGGAGACGGTCGATCACATCTCCAAAAATCCGTGGGCTAACATACACCGAAAACCGAGAAAATCGTAAATTGTCATTTATGCGAAAAATAGTGATGCCCATCAAACGAGTTGATAGGGCGCCCGTCACCAGGCCCCGCAGGCTGCACACGACCAAAATTTGGGGGCGAACGGAGGCGGTTGATCGAATCTCCAGAAATCCGTGGGCTAACATTCACCGAAAATCGAGAAAATCGTAAATTTTCATTTATGCAAAAAATAGTGATGCCGATCGAATGAAATGATAGGGCGCCCGTCACTAGGCCCCGCAGGCTGCGCACAGCCAAAATTTGGGGCCAAACGGAGACGGTCGATCACATCTCCAAAAATCCGTGGGCTAACATACACCGAAAATCGAGAAAATCGTAAATTGTCATTTGTTTGAAAAATAGTGATGCCGATCAAACGAAATGATAGGACGCCCGTTACCAGGCCCCGCAGGCTGCGCACAACAAAAATTTCAGGCCAAACGGAGATGGTCGATCACATCTCCAAAAATCCGTGGGCTTAACATACACCGAAAACCGAGAAAATCGTAAATTGTCATTTATGCGAAAAATAGTGATGCCCATCAAACGAGTTGATAGGGCGCCCGTCACCAGGCCCCGCAGGCTGCGCACGACCAAAATTTGGGGGCGAACGGAGGCGGTCGATCGAATCTCCAGAAATCCGTGGGCTAACATTCACCGAAAATCGAGAAAATCGTAAATTTTCATTTATGCAAAAAATAGTGATGCCGATCGAATGAAATGATAGGGCGCCCGTCACTAGGCCCCGCAGGCTGCGCACAGCCAAAATTTGGGGCCAAACGGAGACGGTCGATCACATCTCCAAAAATCCGTGGGCTAACATACACCGAAAATCGAGAAAATCGTAAATTGTCATTTGTTTGAAAAATAGTGATGCCGATCAAAAGAAATGACAGGGCGCCCGTCACCAGGCCCCGCAGGCTACGCACAACAAAAATTTCAGGCCAAACGGAGATGGTCGATCACATCTCCAAAAATCCGTGGGCTTAACATACACCGAAAACCGAGAAAATCGTAAATTGTCATTTATGCGAAAAATAGTGATGCCCATCAAACGAGTTGATAGGGCGCCCGTCACCAGGCCCCGCAGGCTGCGCACGACCAAAATTTGGGGGCGAACGGAGGCGGTCGATCGAATCTCCAGAAATCCGTGGGCTAACATTCACCGAAAATCGAGAAAATCATAAATTTTCATTTATGCAAAAAATAGTGATGCCGATCGAATGAAATGATAGGGCGCCCGTTACTAGGCCCCGCAGGCTGCGCACAGCCAAAATTTGGGGCCAAACGGAGACGGTCGATCACATCTCCAAAAATCCGTGGGCTAACATACACCGAAAATCGAGAAAATCGTAAATTGTCATTTGTTTGAAAAATAGTGATGCCGATCAAAAGAAATGACAGGGCGCCCGTCACCAGGCCCCGCAGGCTGCGCACAGCCAAAATTTGGGGCCGAACGGAGGCGGTCGATCGAATCTCAAAAAATCCGTGGGCTAACATTCACCGAAAACCGAGAAAATCGTAAATTGTCATTTCTGGAAAAAATAGTGATGCCGATCAAAAGAAATGACAGGGCGCCCGTCACCAGGTCCCGCAGGCTGCGCACAGCCAAAATTTGGGGCCGAACGGAGGCGGTCGATTAAATCTCGAAAAATCCGTGTGCTAACATACACCGAAAATCGAGAAAATCGTAAATTCTCATTTATGCGAAAAATAGTGATGCCGATCAAACGAAATGATAGGGCGCCCATCACCAGGCCCCGCGGGCTGTGCACAGCCAAAATTTGGGGCCGAACGGAGGCGGTCGATCAAATATCCAGAAATCTCTGGGCTAACACGCACTGAAAAGTTTGAAAGTTAGCAACATAGGCGCACTATGCTAGTCTCGACAGACCGGACGACATCGGATGTCACATGCTAACCTATGTCGAGACCCAACGCCCATCGATGAATGCCCAGCGATAGAAAATTTTAACTAAAACACCTATGCTTATCCTTATGATATAAATAAAATCCTAGAGATTAGTGGTGGTAGTGCTGGCCTACCATGGTCGCTTGCCATGGTGGTGTCGGTTGTGGTGGGTCGTTAGGACCAGTTTTTAAATTAAAATTGTCACCCATATTGGGAAATATGTTTAAATGAGTGCGATAGAGGCATATTTTAGAAAAATGGCTCGGCCAAACTGCCTTTCGGCAGTTTGTCGAGATAGATCTCGAAAAAATACACAAAATGAAAAAAAAAATCGCGTAAAACGGATAATCCAGCCCAAAGTTATGATCATTTATATAATATGCCTCTAATAAACTATTTTTCCGTCGATTATATTACAGTTTTAACAACATTATGTAAGATCTCATCAAAAGACTTGCATCTCGGCAGTTCTTATTTTGTTAATAAAGAGCTAACACATACCAAAAATCGCGAAAATCGTGAATTCTCGTTTATGCAAAAAATAGTGATGCCGATCAAACGAAATGATAGGACTATCTAAATTCTGATCACTTTCTGTACTATACTGATTCCTTACTGATTACCGTAATGAATTGATTTAAAACCGAAGTGGGGCTTATATATAATAGAAACAATAAATCGCATTCAGTGAATGCGACTTATAAGTCGCATCTCAGGAATGCGCTTTATAAGTCGCATTTCTGGAATGCGTTTTATAAGTCGCATTTTGCCTTGCGACGCGCCGACTTGCCGGTTGTCCAATCTTTCCCCGTGCCTTTTTCTAGCATGTATGTATTTCAAATACTCTTAACCAACACGCGAATAGGCCATCTATATGCTAGAAATTTACGGGGTGTAACAGCGGATCAAACGAAATGATAGGGCGCCCGTCACCAGGCCCCGCACAGCAAAAATTTGAGGCCAAACGGAGACGGTCGATCACATCTCCAAAAATCCGTGGGCTAACATACACCGAAAATCGAGAAAATCGTAAATTGTCATATATGCAAAAAATAGTGATGCCCATCAAACGAGTTGATAGGGCGCCCGTCACCAGGCCCCGCAGGCTGCGCACGGCCAAAATTTGGGGGCGAACGGAGGCGGTCGATCAAATCTCCAGAAATCCGTTGGCTAACATTCACCGAAAATCGAGAAAATCGTAAATTGTCATTTACGCAAAAAATAGTGATGCCGATCAAACGAATTGATAGAGCGCCCGTCACTAGGCCCCGCAGGCTGCGCACAGCCAAAATTTGGGGCCAAACGGAGACGGTCGATCACATCTCCAAAAATCCGTGGGCAAACATACACCGAAAATCGAGAAAATCGTAAATTGTCATTTGCTTGAAAAATAGTGATGCCGATCAAACGAAATGACAAGGCGCCCGTCACCAGGCCCCGCAGGCTTCGCACAGCCAAAATTTGGGGCCGAACGGAGGCGGTCGATCGAATCACAAAAAATCTGTGGGCTAATATACACCGAAAACCGAGAAAATCGTAAATTGTCATTTCTGCAAAAAATAGTGATGCCGATCAAAAGAAATGACAGGGCGCCCGTCACCAGGCCCCGCAGGCTGCGCACAGCCAAATTTTAGGGCCGAACGGAGGCGGTCGATTGAATCTCGAAAAATCCGTGTGCTAACATACACCGAAAATCGAGAAAATCATAAATTCTCATTTATGCGAAAAATAGTGATGCCGATCAAACGAAATGATAGGGCGCCCGTCACCAGGCCCTGCAGGCTGCGCACAGCCAAAATTTGGGGCCAAACGGAGACGGTCGATCACATCTCCAAAAATCCGTGGGCTAACATACACCGAAAATCGAGAAAATCGTAAATTGTCATTTGTTTGAAAAATAGTGATGCCGATCAAAAGAAATGACAGGGCCCCCGTCACCAGGCCCCGCAGGCTGCGCACAGCCAAAATTTGGGGGCAAACGGAGACGGTCGATCACATCTCCAAAAATCCGTGGGCTAACATACACCGAAAATCGAGAAAATCGTAAATTGTCATTTGTTTGAAAAATAGTGATGCCGATCAAACGAAATGACAGGGCGCCCGTTACCAGGCCCCGCAGGCTGCGCACAGCAAAAATTTCAGGCCAAACGGAGACGGTCGATCACATCTCCAAAAATCCGTGGGCTAACATACACCGAAAACCGAGAAAATCGTAAATTGTCATTTATGCGAAAAATAGTGATGCCCATCAAACGAGTTGATAGGGCGCCCGTCACCAGGCCCCGCAGGCTGCGCACGACCAAAATTTTGGGGCGAACGGAGGCGGTCGATCGAATCTCCAGAAATCCGTGGGCTAACATTCACCGAAAATCGAGAAAATCGTAAATTTTCATTTATGCAAAAAATAGTGATGCCGATCGAATGAAATGATAGGGCGCCCGTCACTAGGCCCCGCAGGCTGCGCACAGCCAAAATTTGGGGCCAAACGGAGACGGTCGATCACATCTCCAAAAATCCGTGGGCTAACATACACCGAAAATCGAGAAAATCGTAAATTGTCATTTGTTTGAAAAATAGTGATGCCGATCAAAAGAAATGACAGGGCGCCCGTCACCAGGCCCCGCAGGCTGCGCACAGCCAAAATTTGGGGTCGAACGGAGGCGGTCGATCGAATCTCGAAAAATCCGTGGGCTAACATTCACCGAAAACTGAGAAAATCGTAAATTGTCATTTCTGCAAAAAATAGTGATGCCGATCAAAAGAAATGACAGGGCGCCCGTCACCAGGCCCCGTAGGCTGCGCACAGCCAAAATTTGGGGCCGAACGGAGGCGGTCGATTGAATCTCGAAAAATCCGTGTGCTAACATACACCGAAAATCGAGAAAATCGTAAATTCTCATTTATGCGAAAAATAGTGATGCCGATCAAACGAAATGATAGGGCGCCCGTCACCAGGCCCCGCGGGCTGTGCACAGCCAAAATTTGGGGCCGAACGGAGGCGGTCGATCAAATATCCAGAAATCCCTGGGCTAACACGCACTGAAAAGTTTGAAAGTTAGCAACATAGGCGCACTATGCTAGTCTCGACAGACCGGACGACATCGGATGTCACATGCTAACCTATGTCGAGACCCAACGCCCATCGATGAATGCCCAGCGATAGAAAATTTAAACTAAAACACCTATGCTTATCCTTATGATATAAATAAAATCCTAGAGATTAGTGGTGGTAGTGCTGGCCTACCATGGTCGCTTGCCATGGTGGTGTCGGTTGTGGTGGGTCGTTAGGACCAGTTTTTAAATTAAAATTGTCACCCATATTGGGAAATATGTTGAAATGAGTGCGATAGAGGCATATTTTAGAAAAATGGTTCGGCCAAACCGCCTTTCGGCAGTTTGTCGAGATAGATCTCGAAAAAATACACAAAATGAAAAAAAAATCGCGTAAAACGGATAATCCAGCCCAAAGTTATGATCATTTATATAATATGCCTCTAATAAACTATTTTTCCGTCGATTATATTACAGTTTTAACAACATTATGTAAGATCTCATCAAAAGACTTGCATCTCGGCAGTTCTTATTTTGTTAATAAAGAGCTAACACATACCAAAAATCGCGAAAATCGTGAATTCTCGTTTATGCAAAAAATAGTGATGCCGATCAAACGAAATGATAGGACTATCTAAATTCTGATCACTTTCTGTACTATACTGATTCCTTACTGATTACCGTAATGAATTGATTTAAAACCGAAGTGGGGCTTATATATAATAGAAACAATAAATCGCATTCAGTGAATGCGACTTATAAGTCGCATTTCAGGAATGCGATTTATAAGTCGCATTCCTGGAATGCTTTTTATAAGTCGCATTTTGCCTTGCGACGCGCCGACTTGCCGGTTGTCCAATCTTTCCCCGTGCCTTTTTCTAGCATGTATGTATTTCAAATACTCTTAACCAACACGCGAATAGGCCATCTATATGCTAGAAATTTACGGGGTGTAACAGCGGATCAAACGAAATGACAGGGCGCCCGTCACCAGGCCCCGCAGGCTGCGCACAGCCAAAATTTGGGGCCGAACGGAGGCGGTCGATTGAATCTCGAAAAATCCGTGTGCTAACATACACCGAAAATCGAGAAAATCATAAATTCTCATTTATGCGAAAAATAGTGATGCCGATCAAATGAAATGATAGGGCGCCCGTCACCAGGCCCTGCAGGCTGCGCACAGCCAAAATTTGGGGCCAAACGGAGACGGTCGATCACATCTCCAAAAATCCGTGGGCTAACATACACCGAAAATCGAGAAAATCGTAAATTGTCTTTGTTTGAAAAATAGTGATGCCGATCAAAAGAAATGACAGGGCGCCCGTCACCAGGCCCCGCAGGCTGCGCACAGCCAAAATTTGGGGGCAAACGGAGATGGTCGATCACATCTCCAAAAATCCGTGGGCTAACATACACCGAAAATCGAGAAAATCGTAAATTGTCATTTGTTTGAAAAATAGTGATGCCGATCAAACGAAATGACAGGGCGCCCATTACCAGGCCCCGCAGGCTGCGCACAGCAAAAATTTCAGGCCAAACGGAGACGGTCGATCACATCTCCAAAAATCCGTGGGCTAACATACACCGAAAACCGAGAAAATCGTAAATTGTCATTTATGCGAAAAATAGTGATGCCCATCAAATGAGTTGATAGGGCGCCCGTCACCAGGCCCCGCAGGCTGCGCACGACCAAAATTTGGGGGCGAACGGAGGCGGTCGATCGAATCTCCAGAAATCCGTGGGCTAACATTCACCGAAAATTGAGAAAATCGTAAATTTTCATTTATGCAAAAAATAGTGATACCGATCGAACGAATTGAGAGGGCGCCCGTCACCAGGCCCCGCGGGCTGTGCACAGCCAAAATTTGGGGCCGAACGGAGGCGGTCGATCAAATATCCAGAAATCCCTGGGCTAACACGCACTGAAAAGTTTGAAAGTTAGAACCATAGGCGCACTATGCTAGTCTCGACAGACCGGACGACATCGGATGTCACATGCTAACCTATGTCGAGACCCAACGCCCATCGATGAATGCCCAGCGATAGAAAATTTAAACTAAAACACCTATGCTTATCCTTATGATATAAATAAAATCCTAGAGATTAGTGGTGGTAGTGCTGGCCTACCATGGTCGCTTGCCATGGTGGTGTCGGTTGTGGTGGGTCGTTAGGACCAGTTTTTAAATTAAAATTGTCACCCATATCGGGAAATATGTTGAAATGAGTGTGATAGAGGCATATTTTAGAAAAATGGCTCGGCCAAACCGCCTTTCGGCAGTCGTCGAGATAGATCTCGAAAAAATACACAAAATGAAAAAAAAATCGCGTAAAACGGATAATCCAGCCCAAAGTTATGATCATTTATATAATATGCCTCTAATAAACTATTTTTCCGTCGATTATATTACAGTTTTAACAACATTATGTAAGATCTCATCAAAAGACTTGCATCTCGGCAGTTCTTATTTTGTTAATAAAGAGCTAACACATACCAAAAATCGCGAAAATCGTGAATTCTCGTTTATGCAAAAAATAGTGATGCCGATCAAACGAAATGATAGGACTATCTAAATTCTGATCACTTTCTGTACTATACTGATTCCTTACTGATTACCGTAATGAATTGATTTAAAACCGAAGTGGGGCTTATATATAATAGAAACAATAAATCGCATTCAGTGAATGCGACTTATAAGTCGCATTTCAGGAATGCGATTTATAAGTCGCATTCCTGGAATGCTTTTTATAAGTCGCATTTTGCCTTGCGACGCGCCGACTTGCCGGTTGTCCAATCTTTCCCCGTGCCTTTTTCTAGCATGTATGTATTTCAAATACTCTTAACCAACACGCGAATAGGCCATCTATATGCTAGAAATTTACGGGGTGTAACAGCGGATCAAACGAAATGACAGGGTGCCCGTCACCAGGCCCCGCAGGCTACGCACAGCCAAAATTTGGGGCCGAACGGAGGCGGTCGATTGAATCTCGAAAAATCCGTGTGCTAACATACACCGAAAATCGAGAAAATCATAAATTCTCATTTATGCGAAAAATAGTGATGCCGATCAAATGAAATGATAGGGCGCCCGTCACCAGGCCCTGCAGGCTGCGCACAGCCAAAATTTGGGGCCAAACGGAGACGGTCGATCACATCTCCAAAAATCCGTGGGCTAACATACACCGAAAATCGAGAAAATCGTAAATTGTCTTTGTTTGAAAAATAGTGATGCCGATCAAAAGAAATGACAGGGCGCCCGTCACCAGGCCCCGCAGGCTGTGCACAGCCAAAATTTGGGGGCAAACGGAGACGGTCGATCACATCTCCAAAAATCCGTGGGCTAACATACACCGAAAATCGAGAAAATCGTAAATTGTCATTTGTTTGAAAAATAGTGATGCCGATCAAACGAAATGACAGGGCGCCCATTACCAGGCCCCGCAGGCTGCGCACAGCAAAAATTTCAGGCCAAACGGAGACGGTCGATCACATCTCCAAAAATCCGTGGGCTAACATACACCGAAAACCGAGAAAATCGTAAATTGTCATTTATGCGAAAAATAGTGATGCCCATCAAATGAGTTGATAGGGCGCCCGTCACCAGGCCCCGCAGGCTGCGCACGACCAAAATTTGGGGGCGAACGGAGGCGGTCGATCGAATCTCCAGAAATCCGTGGGCTAACATTCACCGAAAATTGAGAAAATCGTAAATTTTCATTTATGCAAAAAATAGTGATACCGATCGAACGAATTGAGAGGGCGCCCGTCACTAGGCCCCGCGGGCTGTGCACAGCCAAAATTTGGGGCCGAACGGAGGCGGTCGATCAAATATCCAGAAATCCCTGGGCTAACACGCACTGAAAAGTTTGAAAGTTAGAACCATAGGCGCACTATGCTAGTCTCGACAGACCGGACGACATCGGATGTCACATGCTAACCTATGTCGAGACCCAACGCCCATCGATGAATGCCCAGCGATAGAAAATTTAAACTAAAACACCTATGCTTATCCTTATGATATAAATAAAATCCTAGAGATTAGTGGTGGTAGTGCTGGCCTACCATGGTCGCTTGCCATGGTGGTGTCGGTTGTGGTGGGTCGTTAGGACCAGTTTTTAAATTAAAATTGTCACCCATATCGGGAAATATGTTGAAATGAGTGTGATAGAGGCATATTTTAGAAAAATGGCTCGGCCAAACCGCCTTTCGGCAGTCGTCGAGATAGATTTCGAAAAAATACACAAAATGAAAAAAAAATCGCGTAAAACGGATAATCCAGCCCAAAGTTATGATCATTTATATAATATGCCTCTAATAAACTATTTTTCCGTCGATTATATTACAGTTTTAACAACATTATGTAAGATCTCATCAAAAGACTTGCATCTCGGCAGTTCTTATTTTGTTAATAAAGAGCTAACACATACCAAAAATCGCGAAAATCGTGAATTCTCGTTTATGCAAAAAATAGTGATGCCGATCAAACGAAATGATAGGACTATCTAAATTCTGATCACTTTCTGTACTATACTGATTCCTTACTGATTACCGTAATGAATTGATTTAAAACCGAAGTGGGGCTTATATATAATAGAAACAATAAATCGCATTCAGTGAATGCGACTTATAAGTCGCATTTCAGGAATGCGATTTATAAGTCGCATTCCTGGAATGCTTTTTATAAGTCGCATTTTGCCTTGCGACGCGCCGACTTGCCGGTTGTCCAATCTTTCCCCGTGCCTTTTTCTAGCATGTATGTATTTCAAATACTCTTAACCAACACGCGAATAGGCCATCTATATGCTAGAAATTTACGGGGTGTAACAGCGGATCAAACGAAATGACAGGGCGCCCGTCACCAGGCCCCGCAGGCTGCGCACAGCCAAAATTTGGGGCCGAACGGAGGCGGTCGATTGAATCTCGAAAAATCCGTGTGCTAACATACACCGAAAATCGAGAAAATCATAAATTCTCATTTATGCGAAAAATAGTGATGCCGATCAAATGAAATGATAGGGCGCCCGTCACCAGGCCCTGCAGGCTGCGTACAGCCAAAATTTGGGGCCAAACGGAGACGGTCGATCACATCTCCAAAAATCCGTGGGCTAACATACACCGAAAATCGAGAAAATCGTAAATTGTCTTTGTTTGAAAAATAGTGATGCCGATCAAAAGAAATGACAGGGCGCCCGTCACCAGGCCCCGCAGGCTGCGCACAGCCAAAATTTGGGGGCAAACGGAGACGGTCGATCACATCTCCAAAAATCCGTGGGCTAACATACACCGAAAATCGAGAAAATCGTAAATTGTCATTTGTTTGAAAAATAGTGATGCCGATCAAACGAAATGACAGGGCGCCCATTACCAGGCCCCGCAGGCTGCGCACAGCAAAAATTTCAGGCCAAACGGAGACGGTCGATCACATCTCCAAAAATCCGTGGGCTAACATACACCGAAAACCGAGAAAATCGTAAATTGTCATTTATGCGAAAAATAGTGATGCCCATCAAATGAGTTGATAGGGCGCCCGTCACCAGGCCCCGCAGGCTGCGCACGACCAAAATTTGGGGGCGAACGGAGGCGGTCGATCGAATCTCCAGAAATCCGTGGGCTAACATTCACCGAAAATTGAGAAAATCGTAAATTTTCATTTATGCAAAAAATAGTGATGCCGATCAAAAGAAATGACAGGGCGCCCGTCACCAGGCCCCGCAGGCTGCGCACAGCCAAAATTTGGGGCCGAACGGAGGCGGTCGATTGAATCTCGAAAAATCCGTGTGCTAACATACACCGAAAATCGAGAAAATCATAAATTCTCATTTATGCGAAAAATAGTGATGCCGATCAAACGAAATGATAGGGCGCCCGTCACCAGGCCCTGCAGGCTGCGCACAGCCAAAATTTGGGGCCAAACGGAGACGGTCGATCACATCTCCAAAAATCCGTGGGCTAACATACACCGAAAATCGAGAAAATCGTAAATTGTCTTTGTTTGAAAAATAGTGATGCCGATCAAAAGAAATGACAGGGCGCCCGTCACCAGGCCCCGCAGGCTGCGCACAGCCAAAATTTGCGGGCAAACGGAGACGGTCGATCACATCTCCAAAAATCCGTGGGCTAACATACACCGAAAATCGAGAAAATCGTAAATTGTCATTTGTTTGAAAAATAGTGATGCCGATCAAACGAAATGACAGGGCGCCCATTACCAGGCCCCGCAGGCTGCGCACAGCAAAAATTTCAGGCCAAACGGAGACGGTCGATCACATCTCCAAAAATCCGTGGGCTAACATACACCGAAAACCGAGAAAATCGTAAATTGTCATTTATGCGAAAAATAGTGATGCCCATCAAATGAGTTGATAGGGCGCCCGTCACCAGGCCCCGCAGGCTGCGCACGACCAAAATTTGGGGGCGAACGGAGGCGGTCGATCGAATCTCCAGAAATCCGTGGGCTAACATTCACCGAAAATTGAGAAAATCGTAAATTTTCATTTATGCAAAAAATAGTGATGCCGATCGAACGAATTGAGAGGGCGCCCGTCACCAGGCCCCGCGGGCTGTGCACAGCCAAAATTTGGTACCGAACGGAGGCGGTCGATCAAATATCCAGAAATCCCTGGGCTAACACGCACTGAAAAGTTTGAAAGTTAGAACCATAGGTGCACTATGCTAGTCTCGACAGACCGGACGACATCGGATGTCACATGCTAACCTATGTCGAGACCCAACGCCCATCGATGAATGCCCAGCGATAGAAAATTTAAACTAAAACACCTATGCTTATCCTTATGATATAAATAAAATCCTAGAGATTAGTGGTGGTAGTGCTGGCCTACCATGGTCGCTTGCCATGGTGGTGTCGGTTGTGGTGGGTCGTTAGGACCAGTTTTTAAATTAAAATTGTCACCCATATCGGGAAATATGTTGAAATGAGTGTGATAGAGGCATATTTTAGAAAAATGGCTCGGCCAAACCGCCTTTCGGCAGTCGTCGAGATAGATCTCGAAAAAATACACAAAATGAAAAAAAAATCGCGTAAAACGGATAATCCAGCCCAAAGTTATGATCATTTATATAATATGCCTCTAATAAACTATTTTTCCGTCGATTATATTACAGTTTTAACAACATTATGTAAGATCTCATCAAAAGACTTGCATCTCGGCAGTTCTTATTTTGTTAATAAAGAGCTAACACATACCAAAAATCGCGAAAATCGTGAATTCTCGTTTATGCAAAAAATAGTGATGCCGATCAAACGAAATGATAGGACTATCTAAATTCTGATCACTTTCTGTACTATACTGATTCCTTACTGATTACCGTAATGAATTGATTTAAAACCGAAGTGGGGCTTATATATAATAGAAACAATAAATCGCATTCAGTGAATGCGACTTATAAGTCGCATTTCAGGAATGCGATTTATAAGTCGCAGTCCTGGAATGTGTTTTATAAGTCGCATTCCTGGAATGCGTTTTATAAGTCGCATTTTGCCTTGCGACGCGCCGACTTGCCGGTTGTCCAATCTTTCCCCGTGCCTTTTTCTAGCATGTATGTATTTCAAATACTCTTAACCAACACGCGAATAGGCCATCTATATGCTAGAAATTTACGGGGTGTAACAGCGGTTCAAACGAAATGATAGGGCGCCCGTCACCAGGCCCCGCACAGCAAAAATTTGAGGCCAAACGGAGACGGTCGATCACATCTCCAAAAATCCGTGGGCTAACATACACCGAAAACCGAGAAAATCGTAAATTGTCATTTATGCAAAAAATAGTGATGCCCATCAAACGAGTTGATAGGGCGCCCGTCACCAGGCCCCGCAGGCTGCGTACGGCTAAAATTTGGGGGCGAACGGAGGCGGTCGATCAAATCTCCAGAAATCCGTGGGCTAACATTCACCGAAAACCGAGAAAATCGTAAATTGTCATTTACGCAAAAAATAGTGATGCCGATCAAACGAATTGATAGAGCGCCCGTCACTAGGCCCCGCAGGCTGCGTACAGCCAAAATTTGGGGCCAAACGGAGACGGTCGATCACATCTCCAAAAATCCGTGGGCAAACATACACCGAAAATCGAGAAAATCGTAAATTGTCATTTGCTTGAAAAATAGTGATGCCGATCAAACGAAATGACAAGGCGCCCGTCACCAGGCCCCGCAGGCTTCGCACAGCCAAAATTTGGGGCCGAACGGAGGCGGTCGATCGAATCACGAAAAATCCGTGGGCTAACATACACCGAAAACCGAGAAAATCGTAAATTGTCATTTCTGCAAAAAATAGTGATACCGATCAAAAGAAATGACAGGGCGCCCGTCACCAGGCCCCGCAGGCTGCGCACAGCCAAATTTTGGGGCCGAACGGAGGCGGTCGATTGAATCTCGAAAAATCCGTGTGCTAACATACACCGAAAATCGAGAAAATCATAAATTCTCATTTATGCGAAAAATAGTGATGCCGATCAAACGAAATGATAGGGCGCCCGTCACCAGGCCCTGCAGGCTGCGCACAGCCAAAATTTGGGGCCAAACGGAGATGGTCGATCACATCTCCAAAAATCCGTGGGCTAACATACACCGAAAATCGAGAAAATCGTAAATTGTCATTTGTTTGAAAAATAGTGATGCCGATCAAAAGAAATGACAGGGCGCCCGTCACCAGGCCCCGCAGGCTGCGCACAGCCAAAATTTGGGGGCAAACGGAGACGGTCGATCACATCTCCAAAAATCTGTGGGCTAACATACACCGAAAATCGAGAAAATCATAAATTGTCATTTGTTTGAAAAATAGTGATGCCGATCAAACGAAATGACAGGGCGCCCGTTACCAGGCCCCGCAGGCTGCGCACAGCAAAAATTTCAGGCCAAACGGAGACGGTCGATCACATCTCCAAAAATCCGTGGGCTAACATACACCGAAAACCGAGAAAATCGTAAATTGTCATTTATGCGAAAAATAGTGATGCCCATCAAACGAGTTGATAGGGCGCCCGTCACCAGGCCCCGCAGGCTGCGCACGACCAAAATTTGGGGGCGAACGGAGGCGGTCGATCGAATCTCCAGAAATCCGTGGGCTAACATTCACCGAAAATCGAGAAAATCGTAAACTTTCATTTATGCAAAAAATAGTGATGCCGATCAAATGAAATGATAGGGTGCCCGTCATTAGGCCCCGCAGGCTGCGCACAGCCAAAATTTGGGGCCAAACGGAGACGGTCGATCACATCTCCAAAAATTCGTGGGCTAACATACACCGAAAATCGAGAAAATCGTAAATTGTCATTTGTTTGAAAAATAGTGATGCTGATCAAAAGAAATGACAGGGCGCCCGTCACCAGGCCCCGCAGGCTGCGCACAGCCAAAATTTGGGGCCGAACGGAGGCGGTCGATTGAATCTCGAAAAATCCGTGTGCTAACATACACCGAAAATCGAAAAAATCGTAAATTCTCATTAATGCGAAAAATAGTGATGCCGATCAAACGAAATGATAGGGCGCCCGTCACCAGGCCCCGCGGGCTGTGCACAGCCAAAATTTGGGGCCGAACGGAGGCGGTCGATCAAATATCCAGAAATCCCTGGGCTAACACGCACTGAAAAGTTTGAAAGTTAGCAACATAGGCGCACTATGCTAGTCTCGACAGACCGGACGACATCGGATGTCACATGCTAACCTATGTCGAGACCCAACGCCCATCGATGAATGCCCAGCGATAGAAAATTTAAACTAAAACACCTATGCTTATCCTTATGATATAAATAAAATCCTAGAGATTAGTGGTGGTAGTGCTGGCCTACCATGGTCGCTTGCCATGGTGGTGTCGGTTGTGGTGGGTCGTTAGGACCAGTTTTTAAATTAAAATTGTCACCCATATCGGGAAATATGTTGAAATGAGTGCGATAGAGGCATATTTTAGAAAAATGGCTCGGCCAAACCGCCTTTCGGCGGTTTGTCGAGATAGATCTCGAAAAAATACACAAAATGAAACAAAAAAATCGCGTAAAACGGATAATCCAGCCCAAAGTTATGATCATTTATATAATATGCCTCTAATAAACTATTTTTCCGTCGATTATATTACAGTTTTACCAACATTATGTAAGATCTCATCAAAAGACTTGCATCTCGGCAGTTCTTATTTTGTTAATAAAGAGCTAACACATACCAAAAATCGCGAAAATCGTAAATTCTCGTTTATGCAAAAAATAGTGATGCCGATCAAACGAAATGATAGGACTATCTAAATTCTGATCACTTTCTGTACTATGCTGATTCCTTACTGATTACCGTAATGAATTGATTTAAAACCGAAGTGGGGCTTATATATAATAGAAACAATAAATCGCATTCAGTGAATGCGACTTATAAGTCGCATTTCAGGAATGCGATTTATAAGTCGCATTTTGCGAATGCGATTTATAAGTCGCATTCCTGGAATGCGTTTTATAAGTCGCATTTTGCCTTGCGACGCGCCGACTTGCCAGTTGTCCAATCTTTCCCCGTGCCTTTTTCTAGCATGTATGTATTTCAAATACTCTTAACCAACACGCGAATAGGCCATCTATATGCTAGAAATTTACGGGGTGTAACAGCGGATCAAACGAAATGATAGGGCGCCCGTCACCAGGCCCCGCACAGCAAAAATTTGAGGCCAAACGGAGACGGTCGATCACATCTCCAAAAATCCGTGGGCTAACATACACCGAAAACCGAGAAAATCGTAAATTGTCATTTATGCAAAAAATAGTGATGCCCATCAAACGAGTTGATAGGGCGCCCGTCACCAGGCCCCGCAGGCTGCGCACGGCCAAAATTTGGGGGCGAACGGAGGCGGTCGATCAAATCTCCAGAAATCCGTGGGCTAACATTCACCGAAAATCGAGAAAATCGTAAATTGTCATTTACGCAAAAAATAGTGATGCCGATCAAACGAATTGATAGAGCGCCCGTCACTAGGCCCTGCAGGCTGCGCACAGCCAAAATTTGGGGCAAAACGGAGACGGTCGATCACATCTCCAAAAATCCGTGGGCAAACATACACCGAAAATCGAGAAAATCGTAAATTGTCATTTGCTAGAAAAATAGTGATGCCGATCAAACGAAATGACAAGGCGCCCGTCACCAGGCCCCGCAGGCTTCGCACAGCCAAACTTTGGGGCCGAACGGAGGCGGTCGATCACATCTCGAAAAATCCGTGGGCTAACATACACCGAAAATCGAGAAAATCGTAAATTGTCATTTCTGCAAAAAATAGTGATGCCGATCAAACGAAATGACAGGGCGCCCGTTACCAGGCCCCGCAGGCTGCGCACAGCAAAAATTTCAGGCCAAACGGAGACGGTCGATCACATCTCCAAAAATCCGTGGGCTAACATACACCGAAAACCGAGAAAATCGTAAATTGTCATTTATGCGAAAAATAGTGATGCCCATCAAACGAGTTGATAGGGCGCCCGTCATCAGGCCCCGCAGGCTGCACACGACCAAAATTTGGGGGCGAACGGAGGCGGTCGATCGAATCTCCAGAAATCCGTGGGCTAACATTCACCGAAAATCGAGAAAATCGTAAATTTTTGTTTATGCAAAAAATAGTGATGCCGATCGAATGAAATGATAGGGCGCCCGTCACTAGGCCCCGCAGGCTGCGCACAACCAAAATTTGGGGCCAAACGGAGACGGTCGATCACATTTCCAAAAATCTGTGGGCTAACATACACCGAAAATCGAGAAAATCGTAAATTGTCATTTGTTTGAAAAATAGTGATGCCGATCAAACGAAATGACAGGGCGCCCGTTACCAGGCCCCGCAGGCTGCGCACAGCAAAAATTTCAGGCCTAACGGAGACGGTCGATCACATCTCCAAAATCCGTGGGCTAACATACACCGAAAACCAAGAAAATCATAAATTGTCATTTCTGCAAAAAATAGTGATGCCCATCAAACGAGTTGATAGGGCGCCCGTCACCAAGCCCCGCAGGCTGCGCACGACCAAAATTTGGGGGCGAACGGAGGCGGTCGATCGAATCTCCAGAAATCTGTGGGCTAACATTCACCGAAAATCGAGAAAATTGTAAATTTTCATTTATGCAAAAAATAGTGATGCCGATCGAATGAAATGATAGGGCGCCCGTCACTAGGCCCCGCAGGCTGCGCACAGCCAAAATTTGGGGCCAAACGGAGACGGTCGATCACATCTCCAAAAATCCGTGGGCTAACATACACCGAAAATCGAGAAAATCGTAAATTGTCATTTGTTTGAAAAATAGTGATGCCGATCAAAAGAAATGACAGGGCGCCCGTCACCAGGCCCCGCAGGCTGCGCACAGCCAAAATTTGGGGCCGAACGGAGGCGGTCGATCGAATCTCGAAAAATCCGTGGGCTAACATTCACCGAAAACCGAGAAAATCGTAAATTGTCATTTCTGCAAAAAATAGTCATGCCGATCAAAAGAAATGACAGGGCGCGCGTCACCAGGCCCCGCAGGCTGCGCACAGCCAAAATTTGGGGCCGAACGGAGGCGGTCGATTGAATCTCGAAAAATCCGTGTGCTAACATACACCGAAAATCGAGAAAATCGTAAATTCTCATTTATGCGAAAAATAGTGATGCCGATCAAACGAAATGATAGGGCGCCCGTCACCAGGCCCCGCGGGCTGTGCACAGCCAAAATTTGGGGCCGAACGGAGGCGGTCGATCAAATATCCAGAAATCCCTGGGCTAACACGCACTGAAAAGTTTGAAAGTTAGCAACATAGGCGCACTATGCTAGTCTCGACAGACCGGACGACATCGGATATCACATGCTAACCTATGTCGAGACCCAACGCCCATCGATGAATGCCCAGCGATAGAAAATTTAAACTAAAACACCTATGCTTATCCTTATGATATAAATAAAATCCTAGAGATTAGTGGTGGTAGTGCTGGCCTACCATGGTCGCTTGCCATGGTGGTGTCGGTTGTGGTGGGTCGTTAGGACCAGTTTTTAAATTAAAATTGTCACCCATATCGGGAAATATATTGAAATGAGTGCGATAGAGGCATATTTTAGAAAAATGGCTCGGCCAACCCGCCTTTTGGCGGTTTGTCGAGATAGATCTCGGAAAAATACACAAAATGAAAAAAAAATCGCGTAAAACGGATAATCCAGCCCAAAGTTATGATCATTTATATAATATGCCTCTAATAAACTATTTTTCCGTCGATTATATTACAGTTTTAACAACATTATGTAAGATCTCATCAAAAGACTTGCATCTCGGCAGTTCTTATTTTGTTAATAAAGAGCTAACACATACCAAAAATCGCGAAAATCGTAAATTCTCGTTTATGCAAAAAATAGTGATGCCGATCAAACGAAATGATAGGACTATCTAAATTCTGATCACTTTCTGTACTATACTGATTCCTTACTGATTACCGTAATGAATTGATTTAAAACCGAAGTGGGGCTTATATATAATAAAAACAATAAATCGCATTCAGTGAATGCGACTTATAAGGCGCATTTTAGGAATTCGATTTATAAGTCGTATTTCAGGAATGCAATTTATAAGTCGCATTTCTGGAATGCGTTTTATAAGTCGCATTCCTGGAATGCGTTTTATAAGTCGCATTCCTGGAATGCGTTTTATAAGTCGCATTTTGCCTTGCGACGCGCCGACTTGCCGGTTGTCCAATCTTTCCCCGTGCCTTTTTCTAGCATGTATGTTTTTCAAATACTCTTAACCAACACGCGAATAGGCCATTTATATGCTAGAAATTTACGGGGTGTAACAGCGGATCAAACGAAATGATAGGGCGCCCGTCACCAGGCCCCGCACAGCAAAAATTTGAGGCCAAACGGAGACGGTCGATCACATCTCCAAAAATCCGTGGGCTAACATACACCGAAAACCGAGAAAATCGTAAATTGTCATTTATGCGAAAAATAGTGATGCCCATCAAACGAGTTGATAGGGCGCCCGTCACCAGGCCCCGCAGGCTGCGCACGGCCAAAATTTGGGGGCGAACGGAGGCGGTCGATCAAATCTCCAGAAATCCGTGGGCTAACATTCACCGAAAATCGAGAAAATCGTAAATTGTCATTTACGTAAAAAATAGTGATGTCGATCAAACAAATTGATAGAGCGCCCGTCACTAGGCCCCGCAGGCTGCGCACAGCCAAAATTTGGGGCCAAACGGAGACGGTCGATCACATCTCCAAAAATCCGTGGGCAAACATACACCGAAAATCGAGAAAATCGTAAATTGTCATTTGCTTGAAAAATAGTGATGCCGATCAAACGAAATGACAAGGCACCCGTCACCAGGCCCCGCAGGCTTCGCACAGCCAAAATTTGGGGCCGAACGGAGGCGGTCGATCGAATCACGAAAAATCCGTGGGCTAACATACACCGAAAACCGAGAAAATCGTAAATTGTCATTTCTGCAAAAAATAGTGATGCCGATCAAAAGAAATGACAGGGCGCCCGTCACCAGGCCCCGCAGGCTGCGCACAGCCAAAATTTGGGGCCGAACGGAGGCGGTCGATCGAATCTCCAGAAATCCGTGGGCTAACATTCACCGAAAATCGAGAAAATCGTAAATTCTCATTTATGCAAAAAATAGTGATGCCGATCAAACGAAATGATAGGGCGCCCGTCACTAGGCCCCGCAGGCTGCGCACAGCCAAAATTTGGGGCCAAACGGAGACGGTCGATCACATCTCCAAAAATCCGTGGGCTAACATACACCGAAAATCGAGAAAATCGTAAATTATCATTTGTTTGAAAAATAGTGATGCCGATCAAAAGAAATGATAGGGCGCCCGTCACCAGGCCCCGCAGGCTGCACACAGCCAAAATTTGGGGGCAAACGGAGACGGTCGATCACATCTCCAAAAATCTGTGGGCTAACATACATCGAAAATCGAGAAAATCGTAAATTGTCATTTGTTTGAAAAATAGTGTTGCCGATCAAACGAAATGACAGGGCACCCGTTACCAGGCCCCGCAGGCTGCGCACAACAAAAATTTCAGGCCGAACGGAGGCGGTCGATCACATCTCCAAAAATCTGTGTGCTAACATACACCGAAAACCGAGAAAATCGTAAATTGTCATTTATGCGAAAAATAGTGATGCCCATCAAACGAGTTGATAGGGCGCCCGTCACCAGGCCCCGCAGGCTACGCACGACCAAAATTTGGGGGCGAACGGAGGCGGTCGATCGAATCTCCAGAAATCCGTGGGCTAACATTCACCGAAAATCGAGAAAATCGTAAATTTTCATTTATGCAAAAAATAGTGATGCCGATCGAATGAAATGATAGGGCGCCCGTCACTAGGCCCTGCAGGCTGCGCACAGCCAAAATTTGGGGCCAAACGGAGATGGTCGATCACATCTCCAAAAATCCGTGGGCTAACATACACCGAAAATCGAGAAAATCGTAAATTGTCATTTGTTTGAAAAATAGTGATGCCGATCAAACAAAATGACAGGGCGCCCGTTACCAGGCCCCGCAGGCTGCGCACAACAAAAATTTCAGGCCAAACGGAGATGGTCGATCACATCTCCAAAAATCATGGGCTTAACATACACCGAAAACCGAGAAAATCGTAAATTGTCATTTATGCGAAAAATAGTGATGCCCATCAAACGAGTTGATAGGGCGCCCGTCACCAGGCCCCGCAGGCCGCGCACGACCAAAATTTGGGGGCGAACGGAGGCGGTCGATCGAATCTCCAGAAATCCGTGGGCTAACATTCACCGAAAATCGAGAAAATCGTAAATTTTCATTTATGCAAAAAATAGTGATGCCGATCGAATGAAATGATAGGGCGCCCGTCACTAGGTCCCGCAGGCTGCGCACAGCCAAAATTTGGGGCCAAACGGAGACGGTCGATCACATCTCCAAAAATCCGTGGGCTAACATACACCGAAAATCGAGAAAATCGTAAATTGTCATTTGTTTGAAAAATAGTGATGCCGATCAAAAGAAATGACAGGGCGCCCGTCACCAGGCCCCGCAGGCTGCGCACAGCCAAAATTTGGGGCCGAACGGAGGCGGTCGATCGAATCTCGAAAAATCCGTGGGCTAACATTCACCGAAAACCGAGAAAATCGTAAATTGTCATTTCTGGAAAAAATAGTGATGCCGATCAAAAGAAATGACAGGGCGCCCGTCACCAGGTCCCGCAGGCTGCGCACAGCCAAAATTTGGGGCCGAACGGAGGCGGTCGATTGAATCTCGAAAAATCCGTGTGCTAACATACACCGAAAATCGAGAAAATCGTAAATTCTCATTTATGTGAAAAATAGTGATGCCGATCAAACGAAATGATAGGGCGCCCGTCACCAGGCCCCGCGGGCTGTGCACAGCCAAAATTTGGGGCCGAACGGAGGCGGTCGATCAGATATCCAGAAATCCCTGGGCTAACACGCACTGAAAAGTTTGAAAGTTAGCAACATAGGCGCACTATGCTAGTCTCGACAGACCGGACGACATCGGATGTCACATGCTAACCTATGTCGAGACCCAACGCCCATCGATGAATGCCCAGCGATAGAAAATTTAAACTAAAACACCTATGCTTATCCTTATGATATAAATAAAATCCTAGAGATTAGTGGTGGTAGTGCTGGCCTACCATGGTCGCTTGCCATGGTGGTGTCGGTTGTGGTGGGTCGTTAGGACCAGTTTTTAAATTAAAATTGTCACCCATATTGGGAAATATGTTGAAATGAGTGCGATAGAGGCATATTTTAGAAAAATGGCTCGGCCAAACCGCCTTTCGGCGGTTTGTCGAGATAGATCTCGAAAAAATACACAAAATGAAACAAAAAAATCGCGTAAAACGGATAATCCAGCCCAAAGTTATGATCATTTATATAATATGCCTCTAATAAACTATTTTTCCGTCGATTATATTACAGTTTTAACAACATTATGTAAGATCTCATCAAAAGACTTGCATCTCGGCAGTTCTTATTTTGTTAATAAAGAGCTAACACATACCAAAAATCGCGAAAATCGTAAATTCTCGTTTATGCAAAAAATAGTGATGCCGATCTAACGAAATGATAGGACTATCTAAATTCTGATCACTTTCTGTACTATACTGATTCCTTACTGATTACCATAATGAATTGATTTAAAACCGAAGTGGGGCTTATATATAATAGAAACAATAAATCGCATTCAGTGAATGCGACTTATAAGTCGCATTTCAGGAATGCGATTTATAAGTCGCATTTTGCCTTGCGACGCGCCGACTTGCCGGTTGTCCAATCTTTCCCCGTGCCTTTTTCTAGCATGTATGTATTTCAAATACTCTTAACCAACACGCGAATAGGCCATCTATATGCTAGAAATTTACGGGGTGTAACAGCGGATCAAACGAAATGATAGGGCGCCCGTCACCAGGCCCCGCACAGCAAAAATTTGAGGCCAAACGGAGACGGTCGATCACATCTCCAAAAATCCGTGGGCTAACATACACCGAAAACCGAGAAAATCGTAAATTGCCCGCAGGCTGCGCACGGCCAAAATTTGGGGGCGAACGGAGGCGGTCGATCAAATCTCCAGAAATCCGTGGGCTAACATTCACCGAAAACCGAGAAAATCGTAAATTGTCATTTACGCAAAAAATAGTGATGCCGATCAAACTAATTGATAGAGCGCCCGTCACTAGGCCCCGCAGGCTGCGCACAGCCAAAATTTGGGGCCAAACGGAGACGGTCGATCACATCTCCAAAAATCCGTGGGCAAACATACACCGAAAATCGAGAAAATCGTAAATTGTCATTTGCTTGAAAAATAGTGATGCCGATCAAACGAAATGACAAGGCGCCCGTCACCAGGCCCCGCAGGCTTCGCACAGCCAAAATTTGGGGCCGAACGGAGGCGGTCGATCGAATCACGAAAAATCCGTAGGCTAACATACACCGAAAACCGAGAAAATCATAAATTGTTATTTCTGCAAAAAATAGTGATGCCGATCAAAAGAAATGATAGGGCGCCCGTCACCAGGCCCCGCAGGCTGCGCACAGCCAAAATTTGGGGCCGAACGGAGGCGGTCGATTGAATCTCGAAAAATCCGTGTGCTAACTTACACCGAAAATCGAGAAAATTGTAAATTTTCATTTATGCGAAAAATAGTGATGCCGATCAAACGAAATGATAGGGCGCCCGTCACCAGGCCCCGCGGGCTGTGCACAACCAAAATTTGGGGCCGAACGGAGGCGGTCGATCAAATATCCAGAAATCCCTAGGCTAACACGCACTGAAAAGTTTGAAAGTTAGCAACATAGGCGCACTATGCTAGTCTCGACAGACCGGACGACATCGGATGTCACATGCTAACCTATGTCGAGACCCAACGCCCATCGATGAATGCCCAGCGATAGAAAATTTAAACTAAAACACCTATGCTTATCCTTATGATATAAATAAAATCCTAGAGATTAGTGGTGGTAGTGCTGGCCTACCATGGTCGCTTGCCATGGTGGTGTCGGTTGTGGTGGGTCGTTAGGACCAGTTTTTAAATTAAAATTGTCACCATATCGGGAAATATATTGAAATGAGTGCGATAGAGGCATATTTTAGAAAAATGGCTCGGCCAAACCGCCTTTCGGCAGTTTGTCGAGATAGATCTCGAAAAAATACACAAAATGAAAAAAAAAATCGCGTAAAACGGATAATCCAGCCCAAAGTTATGATCATTTATATAATATGCCTCTAATAAACTATTTTTCCGTCGATTATATTACAGTTTTAACAACATTATGTAAGATCTCATCAAAAGACTTGCATCTCGGCAGTTCTTATTTTGTTAATAAAGAGCTAACACATACCAAAAATCGCGAAAATCGTAAATTCTCGTTTATGCAAAAAATAGTGATGCCGATCAAACGAAATGATATGACTATCTAAATTCTGATCACTTTCTGTACTATACTGATTCCTTACTGATTACCGTAATGAATTGATTTAAAACCGAAGTGGGGCTTATATATAATAGAAACAATAAATCGCATTCAGTGAATGCGATTTATAAGTCGCATTCCTGGAATGCGTTTTATAAGTCGCATTGCCTTGCGACGCGCCGACTTGCCGGTTGTCCAATCTTTCCCCGTGCCTTTTTCTAGCATGTATGTATTTCAAATACTCTTAACCAACACGCGAATAGGCCATCTATATGCTAGAAATTTACGGGGTGTAACAGCGGATCAAACGAAATGATAGGGCGCCCGTCACCAGGCCCCGCACAGCAAAAATTTGAGGCCAAACGGAGACGGTCGATCACATCTCCAAAAATCCGTGGGCTAACATACACCGAAAATCTAGAAAATCGTAAATTGTCATTTATGCGAAAAATAGTGATGCCCATCAAGCGAGTTGATAGGGCGCCCGTCACCAGGCCCCGCAAGCTACGCACGGCCAAAATTTGGGGGCGAACGGAGGCGGTCGATCAAATCTTCAGAAATCCGTGGGCTAACATTCACCGAAAATCGAGAAAATCATAAATTGTCATTTACGCAAAAAATAGTGATGCCGATCAAACGAATTGATAGAGCGCCCGTCACTAGGCCCCGCAGGCTGCGCACAGCCAAAATTTGGGGCCAAACGGAGACGGTCGATCACATCTCCAAAAATCCGTGGGCAAACATACACCGAAAATCGAGAAAATCGTAAATTGTCATTTGCTTGAAAAATAGTGATGCCGATCAAACGAAATGACAAGGCGCCCGTCACCAGGCCCCGCAGGCTTCGCACAGCCAAAATTTGGGGCCGAACGGAGGCGGTTGATCGAATCACGAAAAATCCGTGGGCTAACATACATCGAAAACCGAGAAAATCGTAAATTGTCATTTCTGCAAAAAATAGTGATGCCGATCAAAAGAAATGATAGGTCACCCGTCACCAGGCCCCGCAGGCTGCACACAGCCAAAATTTGGGGCCGAACGGAGGCGGTCGATTGAATCTCGAAAAATCCGTGTGCTAACATACACCCAAAATCGAGAAAATCATAAATTCTCATTTATGCAAAAAATAGTGATGCCGATCAAACGAAATAATAGGGCGCCCGTCACCAGGCCCTGCAGGCTGCGTACAGCCAAAATTTGGGGCCAAACGGAGACGGTCGATCACATCTCCAAAAATCCGTGGGCTAACATACACCGAAAATCGAGAAAATCGTAAATTGTCATTTGTTTGAAAAATAGTGATGCCGATCAAAAGAAATGATAGGGCGCCCGTCACCAGGCCCCGCAGGCTGCGCACAGCAAAAATTTGGGGGCAAACGGAGACGGTCGATCACATTTCCAAAAATCCGTGGGCTAACATACACCGAAAATCGAGAAAATCGTAAATTGTCATTTGTTTGAAAAATAGTGATGCCGATCAAACGAAATGACAGGGCGCCCGTTACCAGGCCCCGCAGGCTGCGCACAGCAAAAATTTTAGGCCAAACGGAGACGGTCGATCACATCTCCAAAAATCCGTGGGCTAACATACACCGAAAACCGAGAAAATCGTAAATTGTCATTTATGCGAAAAATAGTGATGCCCATCAAACGAGTTGATAGGGCGCCCGTCACCAGGCCCCGCAGGCTGCGCACGACCAAAATTTGGGGGCGAACGGAGGCGGTCGATCGAATCTCCAGAAATCCGTGGGCTAACATTCACCGAAAATCGAGAAAATCGTAAATTTTCATTTATGCAAAAAATAGTGATGCCGATCGAATGAAATGATAGGGCACCCGTCACTAGGCCCCGCAGGCTGCGCACAGCCAAAATTTGGGGCCAAACGGAGACGGTCGATCACATCTCCAAAAATCCGTGGGCTAACATACACCGAAAATCGAGAAAATCGTAAATTGTCATTTGTTTGAAAAATAGTGATGCCGATCAAAAGAAATGACAGGGCGCCCGTCACCAGGCCCCGCAGGCTGCGCACAGCCAAAATTTGGGGCCGAACGGAGGCGGTCGATCGAATCTCGAAAAATCCGTGGGCTAACATTCACCAAAAACCGAGAAAATCATAAATTCTCATTTATGCGAAAAATAGTGATGCCGATCAAACGTAATGATAGGGCGCCCATCACCAGGCCCTGCAGGCTGCGCACAACCAAAATTTGGGGCCGAACAGAGGCGGTCGATTGAATCTCGAAAAATCCGTGTGCTAACATACACCGAAAATCGAGAAAATCATAAATTCTCATTTATGCGAAAAATAGTGATGCCGATCAAACGTAATGATAGGGCGCCCGTCACCAGGCCCTGCAGGCTGCGCACAGCCAAAATTTGGGGCCAAACGGAGACGGTCGATCACATCTCCAAAAATCTGTGGGCTAACATACACCGAAAATCGAGAAAATCGTAAATTGTCTTTGTTTGAAAAATAGTGATGCTGATCAAAAGAAATGACAGGGAGCCCGTCACCAGGCCCCGCAGGCTGCGCACAGCCAAAATTTGGGGGCAAACGGAGACGGTCGATCACATCTCCAAAAATCCGTGGGCTAACATACACCGAAATTCGAGAAAATCGTAAATTGTCATTTGTTTGAAAAATAGTGATGCCGATCAAACGAAATGACAGGGCGCCCGTTACCAGGCCCCGCAGGCTGCGCACAGCAAAAATTTCAGGCCAAACGGAGACGGTCGATCACATCTCCAAAAATCCGTGGGCTAACATACACCGAAAACCGAGAAAATCGTAAATTGTCATTTATGCGAAAAATAGTGATGCCCATCAAATGAGTTGATAGGGCGCCCGTCACCAGGCCCCGCAGGCTGCGCACGACCAAAATTTGGGGGCGAACGGAGGCGGTCGATCGAATCTCCAGAAATCCGTGGGCTAACATTCACCGAAAATCGAGAAAATCGTAAATTTTCATTTATGCAAAAAATAGTGATGCCGATCGAATGAAATGATAGGGCGCCCGTCACTAGGCCCCGCAGGCTGCGCACAGCCAAAATTTGGGGCCAAACGGAGACGATCGATCACATCTCCAAAAATCCGTGGGCTAACATACACCGAAAACCGAGAAAATCATAAATTGTCATTTCTGCAAAAAATAGTGATGCCGATCAAAAGAAATGACAGGGCGCCCGTCACCAGGCCCCGCAGGCTGCGCACAGCCAAAATTTGGGGCCGAACAGAGGCGGTCGATTGAATCTCGAAAAATCCGTGTGCTAACATACACCGAAAATTGAGAAAATCGTAAATTCTCATTTATGCGAAAAATAGTGATGCCGATCAAACGAAATGATAGGGCGCCCGTCACCAGGCCCCGCGGGCTGTGCACAGCGAAAATTTGGGGCCGAACGGAGGCGGTCGATCAAATATCCAGAAATCCCTGGGCTAACACGCACTGAAAAGTTTGAAAGTTAGCAACATAGGCGCACTATGCTAGTCTCGACAGACCGGACGACATCGGATGTCACATGCTAACCTATGTCGAGACCCAACGCCCATCGATGAATGCCTAGCGATAGAAAATTTAAACTAAAACACCTATGCTTATCCTTATGATATAAAAAAAATCCTAGAGATTAGTGGTGGTAGTGCTGGCCTACCATGGTCGCTTGCCATGGTGGTGTCGGTTGTGGTGGGTCGTTAGGACCAGTTTTTAAATTAAAATTGTCACAATATCGGGAAATATGTTGAAATGAGTGCGATAGAGGCATATTTTAGAAAAATGGCTCGGCCAAACCGCCTTTAGTGATGCCGATCAAACGAAAAATAGTGATGCCGATCAAAAGAAATGACAGGGCGCCCGTCACCAGGCCCCGCAGGCTGCGCACAGCCAAAATTTGGGGGCAAACGGAGACGGTCGATCACATCTCCAAAAATCCATGGGCTAACATACACCGAAAATCGAGAAAATCGTAAATTGTCATTTGTTTGAAAAATAGTGATGCCGATCAAACGAAATGACAGGGCACCCGTTACCAGGCCCCGCAGGCTGCGCACAGCAAAAATTTCAGGCCAAACGGAGACGGTCGATCACATCTCCAAAAATCCGTGGGCAAACATACACCGAAAATCGAGAAAATCGTAAATTGTCATTTGCTTGAAAAATAGTGATGCCGATCAAACGAAATGACAAGGCGCCCGTCACCAGGCCCCGCAGGCTTCGCACAGCCAAAATTTGGGGCTGAACGGAGGCGGTCGATCGAATCACGAAAAATACGTGGGCTAACATGCACCGAAAACCGAGAAAATCGTAAATTGTCATTTCTGCAAAAAAATAGTGATCCCGATCAAAAGAAATGACAGGGCGCCCGTCACCAGGCCCCGCAGGCTGCGCACAGCCAAATTATGGGCCGAACGGAGGCGGTCGATTGAATCTCGAAAAATCAGTGTGCTAACATACACCGAAAATCGAGAAAATCATAAATTCTCATTTATGCGAAAAATAGTGATGCCGATCAAACGAAATAATAGGGCGCCCATCACCAGGCCCTGCAGGCTGCGCACAGCTAAAATTTGGGGCCAAACGGACACGGTCGATCACATCTCCAAAAATCCGTGGGCTAACATACACCGAAAATCGAGAAAATCGTAAATTGTCTTTGTTTGAAAAATAGTGATGCCGATCAAAAGAAATGACAGGGCGCCCGTCACCAGGCCCCGCAGGCTGCGCACAGCCAAAATTTGGGGGCAAACGGAGACGGTCGATCACATCTCCAAAAATCCGTGGGCGTTTACACCGAAAATCAAGAAAATCGTAAATTGTCATTTGTTTGAAAAATAGTGATGCCGATCAAAAGAAATGACAGGGCGCCCGTCACCAGGCCCCGCAGGCTGCGCACAGCCAAAATTTGGGGCCGAACGGAGGCGGTCGATCGAATCTCGAAAAATCCGTGGGCTAACATTCACCGAAAACTGAGAAAATCGTAAATTGTCATTTACGCAAAAAATAGTGATGCCGATAAAACGAATTGATAGAGCGCCCGTCACTAGGCCCCGCAGGCTACGCACAGCCAAAATTTGAGGCCAAACGGAGACGGTCGATCACATCTCCAAAAATCCGTGGGCTAACATACACTGAAAACCGAGAAAATCGTAAATTGTCATTTATGCAAAAAATAGTGATGCCCATCAAACGAGTTGATAGGGCGCCCGTCACCAGGCCCCGCAGGCTGCGCACGGCCAAAATTTGGGGGCGAACGGAGGCGGTCGATCAAATCTCCAGAAATCCGTGGGCTAACATTCACCGAAAACCGAGAAAATCGTAAATTGTCATTTACGCAAAAAATAGTGATACCGATCAAACGAATTGATAGAGCGCCCGTCACTAGGCCCCGCAGGCTGCGCACAGCCAAAATTTGGGGCCAAACGGAGACGGTCGATCACATCTCCAAAAATCCGTGGGCAAACATACACCGAAAATCGAGAAAATCGTAAATTGTCATTTGCTTGAAAAATAGTGATGCCGATCAAATGAAATGACAAGGCACCCGTCACCAGGCCCCGCAGGCTTCGCACAACCAAAATTTGGGGCCGAACGGAGGCGGTCGATCGAATCACGAAAAATCCGTGGGCTAACATACACCGAATACCGAGAAAATCGTAAATTGTCATTTCTGCAAAAAATAGTGATGCCGATCAAAAGAAATGACAGGGCACCCATCACCAGGCCCCGCAGGCTGCGCACAACCAAAATTTGGGGCCGAACGGAGGCGGTCGATTGAATCTCGAAAAATCCGTGTGCTAACATACACTGAAAATCGAGAAAATCGTAAATTGTCATTTGTTTGAAAAATAGTGATGCCGATCAAAAGAAATGACAGGGCGCCCGTCACCAGGCCCCGCAGGATGCGCACGGCCAAAATTTGGGGACGAACGGAGGCGGTCGATCAAATCTCCAGAAATCCGTGGGCTAACATTCACCGAAAACCGAGAAAATCGTAAATTGTCATTTACGCAAAAAATAGTGATGCCGATCAAACGAATTGATAGAGCGCCCATCACTAGGCCCCGCAGGCTGCGCACAGCCAAAATTTGGGGCCAAACGGAGACGGTCGATCACATCTCCAAAAATCCGTGGGCAAACATACACCGAAAATCGAGAAAATCGTAAATTGTCATTTGCTTGAAAAATAGTGATGCCGATCAAACGAAATGACAAGGCACCCGTCACCAGGCCCCGCAGGCTTCGCACAGCCAAAATTTAGGGCCGAACGGAGGCGGTCGATTGAATCTCGAAAAATCAGTGTGCTAACATACACCGAAAATCGAGAAAATCATAAATTCTCATTTATGCGAAAAATAGTGATGCCGATCAAACGAAATGATAGGGCGCCCGTCACCAGGCCCCGCGGGCTGTGCACAGCCAAAATTTGGGGCCGAACGGAGGTGGTCGATCAAATTTCCAGAAATCCCTGGGCTAACACGCACTGAAAAGTTTGAAAGTTAGCAACATAGGCGCACTATGCTAGTCTCGACAGACCGGACGACATCGGATGTCACATGCTAACCTATGTCGAGACCCAACGCCCATCGATGAATGCCCAGCGATAGAAAATTTAAACTAAAACACCTATGCTTATTCTTATGATATAAATAAAATCCTAGAGATTAGTGGTGGTAGTGCTGGCCTACCATGGTCGCTTGCCATGGTGGTGTCGGTTGTGGTGGGTCGTTAGGACCAGTTTTTAAATTAAAATTGTCACCCATATCGGGAAATATGTTGAAATGAGTGCGATAGAGGCATATTTTAGCAAAATGGCTCGGCCAAACCGCCTTTCGGCCATTTGTCGAGATAGATCTCGAAAAAATACACAAAATGAAAAAAAAAATCGCCTAAAACGGATAATCCAGCCCAAAGTTATGATCATTTATATAATATGCCTCTAATAAACTATTTTTCCGTCGATTATATTACAGTTTTAACAACATTATGTAAGATCTCATCAAAAGACTTGCATCTCGGCAGTTCTTTTTTTGTTAATAAAGAGCTAACACATACCAAAAATCGCGAAAATCGTAAATTCTCGTTTATGCAAAAAATAGTGATGCCGATCAAACGAAATGATAGGACTATATAAATTCTGATCACTTTCTGTACTATACTGATTCCTTAATGATTACCGTAATGAATTGATTTAAAACCGAAGTGGGGCTTATATATAATAGAAACAATAAATCGCATTCAGTGAATGCGACTTATAAGTCGCATTTCAGGAATGCGATTTATAAGTCGCATTCCTGGAATGCGTTTTATAAGTCGCATTTTGCCTTGCGACGCGCCGACTTGCCGGTTGTCCAATCTTTCCCCGTGCCTTTTTCTAGCATGTATGTATTTCAAATACTCTTAACCAACACGCGAATAGGCCATCTATATGCTAGAAATTTACGGGGTGTAACAGCGGATCAAACGAAAAGATAGGGCGCCCGTCACCAGGCCCCGCACAGCAAAAATTTGAGGCCAAACGGAGACGGTCGATCACATCTCCAAAAATCCGTGGACTAACATACACCGAAAACCGAGAATATCGTAAATTGTCAATTATGCGAAAAATAGTGATGCCCATCAAACGAGTTGATAGGGCGCCCGTCACCAGGCCCCGCAGGCTGCGCACGGTGAAAATTTGGGGGCGAACGGAGGCGGTCGATCAAATCTTCAGAAATCCGTGGGCTAACATTCACCGAAAATCGAGAAAATCGTAAATTGTCATTTACGCAAAAAATAGTGATGCCGATGCAATGAATTGATAGAGCGCCCGTCACTAGGCCCCGCAGGCTACGCATAGCCAAAATTTGGTGCCAAACGGAGACGGTCGATCACATCTCCAAAAATCCGTGGGCAAACATACACCGAAAATCGAGAAAATCGTAAATTGTCATTTGCTTGAAAAATAGTGATGCCGATCAAACGAAATGTCAAGGCGCCCGTCAGCAGGCCCCACAGGCTTCGCACAGCCAAAATTTGGGGCCGAACGGAGGCGGTCGATCGAATCACGAAAAATTCGTGGGCTAACATACACCGAAAACTGAGAAAATCGTAAATTGTCATTTCTGCAAAAAATAGTGATGCCGATCAAAAGAAATGATAGGGCGCCCGTCACCAGGCCCCGCAGGCTGCGCACAGCCAAAATTTGGGGCCGAACGGAGGCGGTCGATTGAATCTCGAAAAATCCGTGTGCTAACATACACCGAAAATCGAGAAAATCATAAATTCTCATTTATGCGAAAAATAGTGATGCCGATCAAACGAAATGATAGGGCGCCCGTCACCAGGCCCTGCAGGCTGCGCACAGCCAAAATTTGGGGCCAAACGGAGACGGTCGATCACATCTCCAAAAATCCGTGGGCTAACATACACCGAAAATCGAGAAAATCGTAAATTGTCATTTGTTTGAAAAATAGTGATGCCGATCAAAAGAAATGATAGGGCGCCCGTCACCAGGCCCCGCAGGCTGCGCACAGCCAAAATTTGGGGGCAAACGGAGACGGTCGATCACATCTCCAAAAATCCGTGGGCTAACATACACCGAAAATCGAGAAAATCATAAATTGTCATTTGTTTGAAAAATAGTGATGCCGATCAAACGAAATGACAGGGCGCCCGTTGCCAGGCCCCACAGGCTGCGCACAGCAAAAATTTCAGGCCAAACGGAGACGGTCGATCACATCTCCAAAAATCCGTGGGCTAACATACACCGAAAACCGAGAAAATCGTAAATTGTCATTTATACAAAAAATAGTGATGCCCATCAAACGAGTTGATAGGGCGCCCGTCACCAGGCCCCGCAGGCTGCGCACGACAAAAATTTGGGGGCGAACGGAGGCGGTCGATCGAATCTCCAGAAATCCGTGGGCTAACATTCACCGAAAATCGAGAAAATCGTAAATTTTCATTGATGCCAATCGAATGAAATGATAGGGCGCCCGTCACTAGGCCCCGCAGGCTGCGCACAGCCAAAATTTGGGGCCAAACGGAGACGGTCGATCACATCTCCAAAAATCCGTGGGCTAACATACACCGAAAATCGAGAAAATCGTAAATTGTCATTTGTTTGAAAAATAGTGATGCCGATCAAAAGAAATGACAGGGCGCCCGTCACCAGGCCCCGCAGGCTGCGCACAGCAAAAATTTGGGGCCGAACGGAGGCGGTCGATTGAATCTCGAAAAATCCGTGGGCTAACATTCACCGAAAACCGAGAAAATCGTAAATTGTCATTTCTGCAAAAAATAGTGATGCCGATCAAAAGAAATGACAGGGCGCCCGTCACCAGGCCCCGCAGGCTGCGCACAGCCAAAATTTAGGGCCGAACGGAGGCGGTCGATTGAATCTCGAAAAATCCGTGTGCTAACATACACCGAAAATCGAGAAAATCGTAAATTCTCATTTATGCGAAAAATAGTGATGCCGATCAAAAGAAATGATAGGGCGCCCGTCACCAGGCCCCGCAGGCTGCGCACAGCCAAAATTTGGGGCCGAACGGAGGCGGTCGATTGAATCTCGAAAAATCCGTGTGCTAACATACACCGAAAATCGAGAAAATCGTAAATTGTCATTTGTTTGAAAAATAGTGATGCCGATCAAAAGAAATGACAGGGCGCCCGTCACCAGGCCTCGCAGGCTGCGCACAGCCAAAATTTGGGGCCGAACGGAGGCGGTCGATCGAATCTCGAAAAATCCGTGGGCTAACATTCACCGAAAACCGAGAAAATCATAAATTGTCATTTCTGCAAAAGATAGTGATGCCGATCAAAAGAAATGACAGGGCGCCCGTCACCAGGCCCCGCAGGCTGCGCACAGCCAAAATTTGGGGCCGAACGGAGGCGGTCGATTGAATCTCGAAAAATCCGTGTGCTAACATACACCGAAAATCGAGAAAATCGTAAATTTTCATTTCTGCGAAAAATAGTGATGCCGATCAAACGAAATGATAGGGCGTCCGTCACCAGGCCCCGCGGGCTGTGCACAGCCAAAATTTGGGGCCGAACGGAGGCGGTCGATCAAATATCCAGAAATCCCTGGGCTAACACGCACTGAAAAGTTTGAAAGTTAGCAACATAGGCGCACTATGCTAGTCTCGACAGACCGGACGACATCGTATGTCACATGCTAACCTATGTCGAGACCCAACGCCCATCGATGAATGCCCAGCGATAGAAAATTTAAACTAAAACACCTATGCTTATCCTTATGATATAAATAAAATCCTAGAGATTAGTGGTGGTAGTGCTGGCCTACCATGGTCGCTTGCCATGGTGGTGTCGGTTGTGGTGGGTCGTTAGGACCAGTTTTTAAATTAAAATTGTCACCCATATTGGTAAATATGTTGAAATGAGTGCGATAGAGGCATATTTTAGAAAAATGGCTCGGCCAAACCGCCTTTCGGCTGTTTGTCGAGATAGATCTCGAAAAAATACACAAAATGAAAAAAACAATCGCGTAAAACGGATAATCCAGCCCAAAGTTATGATCATTTATATAATATGCCTCTAATAAACTATTTTTCCGTCGATTATATTACAGTTTTAACAACATTATGTAAGATCTCATCAAAAGACTTGCATCTCGGCAGTTCTTATTTTGTTAATAAAGAGCTAACACATACCAAAAATCGCGAAAATCATGAATTCTCGTTTATGCAAAAAATAGTGATGCCGATCAAACGAAATGATAGGACTATCTAAATTCTGATCACTTTCTGCACTATACTGATTCCTTACTGATTACCGTAATGAATTGATTTAAAACCGAAGTGGGGCTTATATATAATAGAAACAATAAATCGCATTCAGTGAATGCGACTTATAAGTCGCATTTCAGGAATGCGATTTATAAGTCGCATTCCTGGAATGCGTTTTATAAGTCGCATTTTGCCTTGCGACGCGCCGACTTGCCGGTTGTCCAATCTTTCCCCGTGCCTTTTTCTAGCATGTATGTATTTCAAATACTCTTAACCAACACGCGAATAGGCAATCTATATGCTAGAAATTTACGGGGTGTAACAGCGGATCAAACGAAATGATAGGGCGCCCGTCACCAGGCCCCGCACAACAAAAATTTGAGGCCAAACGGAGACGGTCGATCACATCTCCAAAAATCCGTGGGCTAACATACACCGAAAACCGAGAAAATCGTAAATTGTCATTTATGCGAAAAATAGTGATGCCCATCAAACGAGTTGATAGGGCGCCCGTCACCAGGCCCCGCAGGCTGCGCACGGCCAAAATTTGGGGCCGAACGGAGGCGGTCGATCAAATCTTTAGAAATCCGTGGGCTAACATTCACCGAAAATCGAGAAAATCGTAAATTGTCATTTACGCAAAAAATAGTGATGCCGATCAAACGAATTGATAGAGCGCCCGTCACTAGGCCCCGCAGGCTGCGCACAGCCAAAATTTGGGGTCAAACGGAGACGGTCGATCACATCTCCAAAAATCCATGGGCAAACATACACCGAAAATTGAGAAAATCGTAAATTGTCATTTGCTTGAAAAATAGTGATGCCGATCAAACGAAATGACAAGGCGCCCGTCACCAGGCCCCGCAGGCTTCGCACAGCCAAAATTTGGGGCCGAACGGAGGCGGTCGATCGAATCACGAAAAATCTGTGGGCTAACATACACCGAAAACCGAGAAAATCGTAAATTGTCATTTCTGCAAAAAATAGTGATGCCGATCAAAAGAAATGACAGGGCGCCCGTCACCAGGCCCCGCAGGCTGCGTACAGCCAAAATTTGGGGCCGAACGGAGGCGGTCGATTGAATCTCGAAAAATCCGTGTGCTAACATACACCGAAAATCGAGAAAATCATAAATTCTCATTTATGCGAAAAATAGTGATGCCGATCAAACGAAATGATAGGGCACCCGTCACCAGGCCCTGTAGGCTGCGCACAGCCAAAATTTGGGGCCAAACGGAGACGGTCGATCACATCTCCAAAAATCCGTGGGCTAACATACACCGAAAATCGAGAAAATCGTAAATTGTCATTTGTTTGAAAAATAGTGATGCCGATCAAAAGAAATGACAGGGCGCCCATCACCAGGCCCCGCAGGCTGCGCACAGCCAAAATTTGGGGGCAAACGGAGACGGTCGATCACATCTCCAAAAATCCGTGGGCTAACATACACCGAAAATCGAGAAAATCGTAAATTGTCATTTGTTTGAAAAATAGTGATGCCGATCAAACGAAATGACAGGGCGCCCGTTACCAGGCCCCGCAGGCTGCGCACAGCAAAAATTTCAGGCCAAACGGAGACGGTCGATCACATCTCCAAAAATCCGTGGGCTAACATACACCGAAAACCGAGAAAATCGTAAATTGTCATTTATGCGCAAAATAGTGATGCCCATCAAACGAGTTGATAGGGCGCCCGTCACCAGGCCCCGCAGTCCGCGCACGACCAAAATTTGGGGGCGAACGGAGGCGGTCGATCGAATCTCCAGAAATCCGTGGGCTAACATTCACCGAAAATCGAGAAAATCGTAAATTTTCATTTATGCAAAAAATAGTGATGCCGATCGAATGAAATGATAGGGCGCCCGTCACTAGGCCCCGCAGGCTGCGCACAGCCAAAATTTGGGGCCAAACGGAGACGGTCGATCACATCTCCAAAAATCCGTGGGCTAACATACACCGAAAATCGAGAAAATCGTAAATTGTCATTTTTTTGAAAAATAGTGATGCCGATCAAAAGAAATGACAGGGCGCCCGTCACCAGGCCCCGTATGCTGCGCACAGCCAAAATTTGGGGCCGAACGGAGGCGGTCGATCGAATCTCGAAAAATCCGTGGGCTAACATTCACCGAAAACTGAGAAAATCGTAAATTGTCATTTCTGCAAAAAATAGTGATGCCGATCAAAAGAAATGACAGGGCGCCCGTCACCAGGCCCCGCAGGCTACGCACAACCAAAATTTGGGGCCGAACGGAGGCGGTCGATTGAATCTCGAAAAATCCGTGTGCTAACATACACCGAAAATCGAGAAAATCGTAAATTCTCATTTATGCGAAAAATAGTGATGCCGATCAAACGAAATGATAGGGCGCCCGTCACCAGGCCCCGCGGGCTGTGCACAGCCAAAATTTGGGGCCGAACGGAGGCGGTCGATCAAATATCCAGAAATCCCTGGGCTAACACGCACTGAAAAGTTTGAAAGTTAGCAACATAGGCGCACTATGCTAGTCTCGACAGACCGGACGACATCGGATGTCACATGCTAACCTATGTCGAGACCCAACGCCCATCGATGAATGCCCAGCGATAGAAAATTTAAACTAAAACACCTATGCTTATCCTTATGATATAAATAAAATCCTAGAGATTAGTGGTGGTAGTGCTGGCCTACCATGGTCGCTTGCCATGGTGGTGTCGGTTGTGGTGGGTCGTTAGGACCAGTTTTTAAATTAAAATTGTCACCCATATCGGGAAATATATTGAAATGAGTGCGATAGAGGCATATTTTAGAAAAATGGCTCGGCCAACCCGCCTTTTGGCGGTTTGTCGAGATAGATCTCGAAAAAATACACAAAATGAAAAAAAAAATCACGTAAAACGGATAATCCAGCCCAAAGTTATGATCATTTATATAATATGCCTCTAATAAACTATTTTTCCGTCGATTATATTACAGTTTTAACAACATTATGTAAGATCTCATCAAAAGACTTGCATCTCGGCAGTTCTTATTTTGTTAATAAAGAGCTAACACATACCAAAAATCGCGAAAATCGTAAATTCTCGTTTATGCAAAAAATAGTGATGCCGATCAAACGAAATGATAGGACTATCTAAATTCTGATCACTTTCTGTACTATACTGATTCCTTACTGATTACCGTAATGAATTGATTTAAAACCGAAGTGGGGCTTATATATAATAGAAACAATAAATCGCATTCAGTGAATGCGACTTATAAGTCGCATTTCAGGAATGCGATTTATCAGTCGCATTCCTGGAATGCGTTTTATAAGTCGCATTTCTAGAATGCGTTTTATAAGTCGCATTTTGCCTTGCGACGCGCCGACTTGCCGGTTGTCCAATCTTTCCCCGTGCCTTTTTCTAGCATGTATGTATTTCAAATACTCTTAACCAACACGCGAATAGGCCATCTATATGCTAGAAATTTACGGGGTGTAACAGCGGATCAAACGAAATGATAGGGCACCCGTCACCAGGCCCCGCACAGCAAAAATTTGAGGCCAAACGGAGACGGTCGATCACATCTCCAAAAATCCGTGGGCTAACAACATACACCGAAAACCGAGAAAATCGTAAATTGTCATTTATGCGAAAAATAGTGATGCCCATCAAACGAGTTGATAGGGCGCCCGTCACCAGGCCCCGCAGGCTGCGCACGGCCAAAATTTGGGGGCGAACGTAGGCGGTCGATCAAATCTCCAGAAATCCGTGGGCTAACATTCACCGAAAATCGAGAAAATCGTAAATTGTCATTTACGCAAAAAATAGTGTTGCCGATCAAACGAATTGATAGAGCGCCCGTCACTAGGCCCCGCAGGCTGCGCACAGCCAAAATTTGGGGCCAAACGGAGACGGTCGATCACATCTCCAAAAATCCGTGGGCAAACATACACCGAAAATCGAGAAAATCGTAAATTGTCATTTGCTTGAAAAATAGTGATGCCGATCAAACGAAATGACAAGGCGCCCGTCACCAGGCCCCGCAGGCTTCGCACAGCCAAAATTTGGGGCCGAACGGAGGCGGTCGATCGAATCACGAAAAATCTGTGGGCTAACATACACCGAAAACCGAGAAAATCGTAAATTGTCATTTCTGCAACAAAATAGTGATGCCGATCAAAAGAAATGACAGGGCGCCCGTCACCAGGCCCCGCAGGCTGCGCACAGCCAAAATTTGGGGCCGAACGGAGGCGGTCGATTGAATCTCGAAAAATCCGTGTGCTAACATACACCGAAAATCGAGAAAATCATAAATTCTCATTTATGCGAAAAATAGTGATGCCGATCAAACGAAATGATAGGGCACCCATCACCAGGCCCTGCAGGCTGCGCACAGCCAAAATTTGGGGCCAAACGGAGACGGTCGATCACATCTCCAGAGATCCGTGGGCTAACATTCACCGAAAATCGAGAAAATCGTAAATTTTCATTTATGCAAAAAATAGTGATGCCGATCGAATGAAATGATAGGGCGCCCGTCACTAGGCCCCGCAGGCTGCGCACAGCCAAAATTTGGGGCCAAACGGAGACGGTCGATCACATCTCCAAAAATCCGTGGGCTAACATACACCGAAAATCGAGAAAATCGTAAATTGTCATTTGTTTGAAAAATAGTGATGCCGATCAAAAGAAATGACAGGGCGCCCATCACCAGGCCCCGCAGGCTGCGCACAGCCAAAATTTGGGGCCGAACGGAGGCGGTCGATCGAATCTCGAAAAATCCGTGGGCTAACATTCACCGAAAACCGAGAAAATCGTAAATTGTCATTTCTGCAAAAAATAGTGATGCCGATCAAAAGAAATGACAGGGCGCCCGTCACCAGGCCCCGCAGGCTGCGCACAGCCAAAATTTGGGGCCGAACGGAGGCGGTCGATTGAATCTCGAAAAATCCGTGTGCTAACATACACCGAAAATCGAGAAAATCGTAAATTCTCATTTATGCGAAAAATAGTGATGCCGATCAAACGAAATGATAGGGCGCCCGTCACCAGGCCCCGCGGGCTGTGCACAGCCAAAATTTGGGGCCGAATGGAGGCGGTCGATCAAATATCCAGAAATCCCTGGGCTAACACGCACTGAAAAGTTTGAAAGTTAGCAACATAGGTGCACTATGCTAGTCTCGACAGACCGGACGACATCGGATGTCACATGCTAACCTATGTCGAGACCCAACGCCCATCGATGAATGCCCAGCGATAGAAAATTTAAACTAAAACACCTATGCTTATCCTTATGATATAAATAAAATCCTAGAGATTAGTGGTGGTAGTGCTGGCCTACCATGGTCGCTTGCCATGGTGGTGTCGGTTGTGGTGGGTCGTTAGGACCAGTTTTTAAATTAAAATTGTCACCCATATTGGGAAATATGTTGAAATGAGTGCGATAGAGGCATATTTTAGAAAAATGGTTTGGCGAAACCGCCTTTCGGCAGTTTGTCGAGATAGATCTCGAAAAAATACACAAAATGAAAAAAAAAATCGCGTAAAACAGATAATCCAGCCCAAAGTTATGATCATTTATATAATATGCCTCTAATAAACTATTTTTCCGTCGATTATATTACAGTTTTAACAACATTATGTAAGATCTCATCAAAAGACTTGCATCTCGGCAGTTCTTATTTTGTTAATAAAGAGCTAACACATACCAAAAATCGCGAAAATCGTGAATTCTCGTTTATGCAAAAAATAGTGATGCCGATCAAACGAAATGATAGGACTATCTAAATTCTGATCACTTTCTGTACTATACTGATTCCTTACTGATTACCGTAATGAATTGATTTAAAACCGAAGTGGGGCTTATATATAATAGAAACAATAAATCGCATTCAGTGAATGCAACTTATAAGTCGCATTTCACGAATGCGATTTATAAGTCGCATTTCTAGCATGTATGTATTTCAAATACTCTTAACCAACACGCGAATAGGCCATCTATATGCTAGAAATTTACGGGGTGTAACAGCGGATCAAACGAAATGATAGGGCGCCCGTCACCAGGCCCCGCACAGCAAAAATTTGAGGCCAAACGGAGACGGTCGATCACATCTCCAAAAATCCGTGAGCAAACATACACCGAAAATCGAGAAAATCGTAAATTGTCATTTGCTTGAAAAATAGTGATGCCGATCAAACGAAATGACAAGGCGCCCGTCACCAGGCCCCGCAGGCTTCGCACAGCCAAAATTTGGGGCCGAACGGAGGCGGTCGATCGAATCACGAAAAATCCGTGGGCTAACATACACCGAAAACCGAGAAAATCGTAAATTGTCATTTCTGCAAAAAATAGTGATGCCGATCAAAAGAAATGACAGAGCGCCCGTCACCAGGCCCCGCAGGCTGCGCACAGCCAAAATTTGGGGCCGAACGGAGGCGGTCGATTGAATCTCAAAAAATCCGTGTGCTAACATACACCGAAAATCGAGAAAATCATAAATTCTCATTTATGCGAAAAATAGTGATGCCGATCAAACGAAATGATAGGGAGCCCGTCACCAGGCCCTGCAGGCTGCGCACAGCCAAAATTTGGGGCCAAACGGAGACGGTCGATCACATCTCCAAAAATCCGTGGGCTAACATACACCGAAAATCGAGAAAATCGTAAATTGTCATTTGTTTGAAAAATAGTGATGCCGATCAAAAGAAATGACAGGGCGCTCGTCACCAGGCCCCGCAGGCTGCGCACAACCAAAATTTGGGGGCAAACGGAGACGGTCGATCACATCTCCAAAAATCCGTGGGCTAACATACACCGAAAACCGAGAAAATCATAAATTGTCATTTATGCGAAAAATAGTGATGCCCATCAAACGAGTTGATAGGGCGCCCGTCACCAGGCCCCGCAGGCTGCGCATGACCAAAATTTGGGGGCGAACGGAGGCGGTCGATCGAATCTCCAGAAATCCGTGGGCTAACATTCACCGAAAATCGAGAAAATCGTAAATTTTCATTTATGCAAAAAATAGTGATGCCGATCGAATGAAATGATAGGGCGCCCGTCACCAGGCCCCGCAGGCTGCGCACAGCCAAAATTTGGGGCCGAACGGAGGCGGTCGATCAAATCTCGAAAAATCCGTGGGCTAACATTCACCGAAAACCGAGAAAATCGTAAATTGTCATTTCTGCAAAAAATAGTGATGCTGATCAAAAGAAATGACAGGTCGCCCATCACCAGGCCCCGCAGGCTGCGCACATCCAAAATTTGGGGCCGAACGGAGGCGGTCGATTGAATCTCGAAAAATCCGTGTGCTAACATACACCGAAAATTGAGAAAATCGTAAATTCTCATTTATGCGAAAAATAGTGATGCCGATCAAACGAAATGATAGGGCGCCCGTCACCAGGCCCCGCGGGCTGTGCACAGCCAAAATTTGGGGCCGAACGGAGGCGGTCGATCAAATATCCAGAAATCTCTGGGCTAACACGCACTGAAAAGTTTGAAAGTTAGCAACATAGGCGCACTATGCTAGTCTCGACAGACCGGACGACATCGGATGTCACATGCTAACCTATGTCGAGACCCAACGCCCATCGATGAATGCCCAGCGATAGAAAATTTAAACTAAAACACCTATGCTTATCCTTATGATATAAATAAAATCCTAGAGATTAGTGGTGGTAGTGCTGGCCTACCATGGTCGCTTGCCATGGTGGTGTCGGTTGTGGTGGGTCGTTAGGACCAGTTTTTAAATTAAAATTGTCACCCATATTAGGAAATATGTTGAAATGAGTGCGATAGAGGCATATTTTAGAAAAATGGCTCTGCCAAACCGCCTTTCGGCAGTTTGTCGAGATAGATCTCGAACAAATACACAAAATGAAAAAAATAAATCGCGTAAAGTGGATAATCCAGCCCAAAGTTATGATCATTTATATAATATGCCTCTAATAAACTATTTTTCCGTCGATTATATTACAGTTTTAACAACATTATGTAAGATCTCATCAAAAGACTTGCATCTCGGCAGTTCTTATTTTGTTAATAAAGAGCTAACACATACCAAAAATCGCGAAAATCGTGAATTCTCGTTTATGCAAAAAATAGTGATGCCGATCAAACGAAATGATAGGACTATCTAAATTCTGATCACTTTCTGTACTATACTGATTCCTTACTGATTACCGTAATGAATTGATTTAAAACCGAAGTGGGGCTTATATATAATAGAAACAATAAATCGCATTCAGTGAATGCGTTTTATAAGTCGCATTCGTGGAATGCGTTTTATAAGTCGCATTTTGCCTTGCGACGCGCCGACTTGCCGGTTTTCCAATCTTTCCCCGTGCCTTTTTCTAGCATTTATGTATTTCAAATACTCTTAACCAACACGCGAATAGGCCATCTATATGCTAGAAATTTACGGGGTGTAACAGCGGATCAAACGAAATGATAGGGCGCCCGTCACCAGGCCCCGCACAGCAAAAATTTGAGGCCAAACGGAGACGGTCGATCACATCTCCAAAAATCCGTGGGCTAACATACACCGAAAACCGAGAAAATCATAAATTGCCATTTATGCGAAAAATAGTGATGCCCATCAAACGAGTTGATAGGGCGCCCGTCACCAGGCCCCGCAGGCTGCGCACGGCCAAAATTTGGGGGCGAACGGAGGCGGTCGATCAAATCTCCAGAAATCCGTGGGCTAACATTCACCGAAAATCGAGAAAATCGTAAATTGTCATTTACGCAAAAAATAGTGATGCCGATCAAACGAATTGATAGAGAGCCCATCACTAGGCCCCGCAGGCTGCGCACAGCCAAAATTTGGGGCCAAACGGAGACGGTCGATCACATCTCCAAAAATCCGTGGGCAAACATACACCGAAAATCGAGAAAATCGTAAATTGTCATTTGCTTGAAAAATAGTGATGCCGATCAAACGAAATGACAAGGCGCCCGTCACCAGGCCCCGCAGGCTTCGCACAGTCAGAAATTTGGGGCCGAACGGAGGCGGTCGATCGAATCACGAAAAATCCGTAGGCTAACATACACCGAAAACCGAGAAAATCGTAAATTTTTTCATTTCTGCAAAAAATAGTGATGCCGATCAAAAGAAATGACAGGGCGCTCGTCACCAGGCCCCGCAGGCTGCGCACAGCCAAAATTTGGGGCCGAACGGAGGCGGTCGATTGAATCTCGAAAAATCTGTGTGCTAACATACACCGAAAATTGAGAAAATCATAAATTATCATTTATGCGAAAAATAGTGATGCCGATCAAACGAAATGATAGGGCGCCCGTCACCAGGCCCTGCAGGCTGCGCACAGCCAAAATTTGGGGCCAAACGGAGACGGTCGATCACATCTCCAAAAATCCGTGGGCTAACATACACCGAAAATTGAGAAAATCGTAAATTGTCATTTGTTTGAAAAATAGTGATGCCGATCAAAAGAAATGACAGGGCGCCCGTCACCAGGCCCCGCAGGCTGCGCACAGCCAAAATTTGGGGGCAAACGGAGACGGTCGATCACATCTCCAAAAATACGTGGGCTAACATACACCGAAAATCGAGAAAATCGTAAATTGTCATTTGTTTGAAAAATAGTGATGCCGATCAAACGAAATGACAGGGCGCCCGTTACCAGGCCCCGCAGGCTGCGCACAGCAAAAATTTCAGGCCAAACGGAGACGGTCGATCACATCTCCAAAAATCCGTGGGCTAACATACACCGAAAACCGAGAAAATCGTAAATTGTCATTTATGCGAAAAATAGTGATGCCCATCAAACGAGTTGATAGGGCGCCCGTCACCAGGCCCCGCAGGCTGCGCACGACCAAAATTTGGGGGTGAACGGAGGCGGTCGATCGAATCTCCAGAAATCCGTGGGCTAACATTCACCGAAAATCGAGAAAATCATAAATTTTCATTTATGCCGATCGAATGAAATGATAGGGCGCCCGTCACTAGGCCCCGCAGGCTGCGCACAGCCAAAATTTGGGGTCAAACGGAGACGGTCGATCACATCTCCAAAAATCCGTGGGCTAACATACACCGAAAATCGAGAAAATCGTAAATTGACATTTGTTTGAAAAATAGTGATGCCGATCAAAAGAAATGACAGGGTGCCCGTCACCAGGCCCCGCAGGCTGCGCACAGCCAAAATTTGGGGCCGAACGGAGGCGGTCGATCGAATCTCGAAAAATTCGTGGGCTAACATTCACCGAAAACCGAGAAAATCGTAAATTGTCATTTCTGCAAAAAATAGTGATGCCGATCAAAAGAAATGACAGGGCGCCCGTCACCAGGCCCCGCAGGCTGCGCACAGCCAAAATTTGGGGCCGAACGGAGGCGGTCGATTGAATCTCAAAAAATCCGTGTGCTAACATACACCGAAAATCGAGAAAAAATCATAAATTCTCATTTATGCGAAAAATAGTGATGCCGATCAAACGAAATGATAGGGCGCCCGTCACCAGGCCCCGCGGGCGGTGCACAGCTAAAATTTGGGGCCGAACGGAGGCGGTCGATCAAATATCCAGAAATCCCTGGGATAACACGCACTGAAAAGTTTGAAAGTTAGCAACATAGGCGCACTATGCTAGTCTCGACAGACCAGACGACATCGGATGTCACATGCTAACCTATGTCGAGACCCAACGCCCATCGATGAATGCCCAGCGATAGAAAATTTAAACTAAAACACCTATGCTTATCCTTATGATATAAATAAAATCCTAGAGATTAGTGGTGGTAGTGCTGGCCTACCATGGTCGCTTGCCATGGTGGTGTCGGTTGTGGTGGGTCGTTAGGACTAGTTTTTAAATTAAAATTGTCACCCATATCGGGAAATATGTTGAAATGAGTGCGATAGAGGCATATTTTAGAAAAATGCCTCGGCCAAACCGCCTTTCGGCTGTTTGTCGAGATAGATCTCGAAAAAATACACAAAATGAAAAAAAAATCGCGTAAAACGGATAATCCAGCCCAAAGTTATGATCATTTATATAATATGCCTCTAATAAACTATTTTTCCGTCGATTATATTACAGTTTTAACAACATTATGTAAGATCTCATCAAAAGACTTGCATCTCGGCAGTTCTTATTTTGTTAATAAAGAGCTAACACATACCAAAAATCGCGAAAATCGTAAATTCTCGTTTATGCAAAAAATAGTGATGCCGATCAAACGAAATGATAGGGCGCCCGTCACCAGGCCCTGCAGGCTGCGCACAGCCAAAATTTGGGGCCAAACGGAGACGGTCGATCATATCTCCAAAAATCCGTGGGCTAACATACACCGAAAATCGAGAAAATCGTAAATTGTCATTTGTTTGAAAAATAGTGATGCCGATCAAAAGAAATGATAGGGCGCCCGTCACCAGGCCCCGCAGGCTGCGCACAGCCAAAATTTGGGGGCAAACGGAGACGGTCGATCACATCTCCAAAAATCCGTGGGCTAACATACACCGAAAATCGAGAAAATCGTAAATTGTCATTTGTTTGAAAAATAGTGATGCCGATCAAACGAAATGACAGGGCGCCCGTTACCAGGCCCCGCAGGCTGCGCACAGCAAAAATTTGGGGCCAAACGGAGACGGTCGATCACATCTCCAAAAATCCGTGGGCTAACATACACCGAAAACCGAGAAAATCGTAAATTATCATTTATGCGAAAAATAGTGATGCCCATCAAACGAGTTGATAGGGCGCCCGTCACCAGGCCCCGCAGGCTGCGCACGACCAAAATTTGGGGGCGAACGGAGGCGGTCGATCGAATCTCCAGAAATCCGTGGGCTAACATTCCCCGAAAATCGAGAAAATCGTAAATTTTCATTGATGCCGATCGAATGAAATGATAGGGCGCCCGTCACTAGGCCCCGCAGGCTGCGCACAGCCAAAATTTGGGGTCAAACGGAGACGGTCGATCACATCTCCAAAAATCCGTGGGCTAACATACACGAAAATCGAGAAAATCGTAAATTGACATTTGTTTGAAAAATAGTGATGCCGATCAAAAGAAATGACAGGGTGCCCGTCACCAGGCCCCGCAGGCTGCGCACAGCCAAAATTTGGGGCCGAACGGAGGCGGTCGATCGAATCTCGAAAAATCCATGGGCTAACATTCACCGAAAACCGAGAAAATCGTAAATTGTCATTTCTACAAAAAATAGTGATGCCGATCAAAAGAAATGACAGGGCGCCCGTCACCAGGCCCCGCAGGCTGCGCACAGCCAAAATTTGGGGCCGAACGGAGGCGGTCAATTGAATCTCAAAAAATCCGTGTGCTAACATACACCGAAAATCGAGAAAATCATAAATTCTCATTTATGCGAAAAATAGTGATGCCGATCAAACGAAATGATAGGGCGCCCGTCACCAGGCCCCGCGGGCTGTGCACAGCCAAAATTTGGGGCCGAACGGAGGCGGTCGATCAAATATCCAGAAATCCCTGGGATAACACGCACTGAAAAGTTTGAAAGTTAGCAACATAGGCGCACTATGCTAGTCTCGACAGACCAGACGACATCGGATGTCACATGCTAACCTATGTCGAGACCCAACGCCCATCGATGAATGCCCAGCGATAGAAAATGTAAACTAAAACACCTATGCTTATCCTTATGATATAAATAAAATCCTAGAGATTAGTGGTGGTAGTGCTGGCCTACCATGGTCGCTTGCCATGGTGGTGTCGGTTGTGGTGGGTCGTTAGGACTAGTTTTTAAATTAAAATTGTCACCCATATCGGGAAATATGTTGAAATGAGTGCGATAGAGGCATATTTTAGAAAAATGGCTCGGCCAAACCGCCTTTCGGCTGTTTGTCGAGATAGATCTCGAAAAAATACACAAAATGAAAAAAACAATCGCGTAAAACGGATAATCAAGCCCAAAGTTATGATCATTTATATAATATGCCTCTAATAAACTATTTTTCCGTCGATTATATTACAGTTTTAACAACATTATGTAAGATCTCATCAAAAGACTTGCATCTCGGCAGTTCTTATTTTGTTAATAAAGAGCTAACACATACCAAAAATCGCGAAAATCGTAAATTCTCGTTTATGCAAAAAATAGTGATGCCGATCAAACGAAATGATAGGGCGCCCATCACCAGGCCCTGCAGGCTGCGCACAGCCAAAATTTGGGGCCAAACGGAGACGGTCGATCACATCTCCAAAAATCCGTGGGCTAACATACACCGAAAATCGAGAAAATCGTAAATTGTCATTTGTTTGAAAAATAGTGATGCCGATCAAAAGAAATGATAGGGCGCCCGTCACCAGGCCCCGCAGGCTGCGCACAGCCAAAATTTGGGGGCAAACGGAGACGGTCGATCACATCTCCAAAAATCCGTGGGCTAACATACACCGAAAATCGAGAAAATCGTAAATTGTCATTTGTTTGAAAAATAGTGATGCCGATCAAACGAAATGACAGGGCGCCCGTTACCAGGCCCCGCAGGCTGCGCACAGCAAAAATTTGGGGCCAAACGGAGACGGTCGATCACATCTCCAAAAATCCGTGGGCTAACATACACCGAAAACCGAGAAAATCGTAAATTGTCATTTATGCGAAAAATAGTGATGCCCATCAAACGAGTTGATAGGGCGCCCGTCACCAGGCCCCGCAGGCTGCGCACGACCAAAATTTGGGGGCGAACGGAGGCGGTCGATCGAATCTCCAGAAATCCGTGGGCTAACATTCACCGAAAATCGAGAAAATCGTAAATTTTCATTGATGCCGATCGAATGAAATGATAGGGTGCCCGTCACTAGGTCCCGCAGGCTGCGCACAGCCAAAATTTGGGGCCAAACGGAGATGGTCGATCACATCTCCAAAAATCCGTGGGCTAACATACACCGAAAATCGAGAAAATCGTAAATTGACATTTGTTTGAAAAATAGTGATGCCGATCAAAAGAAATGACAGGGTGCCCGTCACCAGGCCCCGCAGGCTGCGCACAGCCAAAATTTGGGGCCGAACGGAGGCGGTCGATCGAATCTCGAAAAATCCGTGGGCTAACATTCACCGAAAACCGAGAAAATCGTAAATTGTCATTTCTGCAAAAAATAGTGATGCCGATCAAAAGAAATGACAGGGCGCCCGTCACCAGGCCCCGCAGGCTGCGCACAGCCAAAATTTGGGGCCGAACGGAGGCGGTCGATTGAATCTCAAAAAATCCGTGTGCTAACATACACCGAAAATCGAGAAAATCGTAAATTCTTATTTATGCGAAAAATAGTGATGCCGATCAAAAGAAATGATAGGGCGCCCGTCACCAGGCCCCGCAGGCTGCGCACAGCCAAAATTTGGGGGCAAACGGAGACGGTCGATCACATCTCCAAAAATCCGTGGGCTAACATACACCGAAAATCGAGAAAATCGTAAATTGTCATTTGTTTGAAAAATAGTGATGCCGATCAAACGAAATGACAGGGCGCCCGTTACCAGGCCCCGCAGGCTGCGCACAGCAAAAATTTGGGGCCAAACGGAGACGGTCGATCACATCTCCAAAAATCCGTGGGCTAACATACACCGAAAACCGAGAAAATCGTAAATTGTCATTTATGCGAAAAATAGTGATGCCCATCAAACGAGTTGATAGGGCGCCCGTCACCAGGCCCCGCAGGCTGCGCACGACCAAAATTTGGGGGCGAACGGAGGCGGTCGATCGAATCTCCAGAAATCCGTGGGCTAACATTCACCGAAAATCGAGAAAATCGTAAATTTTCATTGATGCCGATCGAATGAAATGATAGGGTGCCCGTCACTAGGCCCCGCAGGCTGCGCACAGCCAAAATTTGGGGTCAAACGGAGACGGTCGATCACATCTCCAAAAATCCGTGGGCTAACATACACCGAAAATCGAGAAAATCGTAAATTGACATTTGTTTGAAAAATAGTGATGCCGATCAAAAGAAATGACAGGGTGCCCGTCACAAGGCCCCGCAGGCTGCGCACAGCCAAAATTTGGGGCCGAACGGAGGCGATCGATCGAATCTCGAAAAATCCGTGGGCTAACATTCACCGAAAACCGAGAAAATCGTAAATTGTCATTTCTGCAAAAAATAGTGATGCCGATCAAAAGAAATGACAGGGCGCCCGTCACCAGGCCCCGCAGGCTGTGCACAGCCAAAATTTGGGGCCGAACGGAGGCGGTCGATTGAATCTCAAAAAATCTGTGTGCTAACATACACCGAAAATCGAGAAAATCGTAAATTCTCATTTATGCGAAAAATAGTGATGCCGATCAAACAAAATGATAGGGCGCCCGTCAGCAGGCCCCGCGGGCTGTGCACAGCCAAAATTTTGGGCGGAACGGAGGCGGTCGATCAAATATCCAGAAATCCCTGGGATAACACGCACTGAAAAGTTTGAAAGTTAGCAACATAGGCGCACTATGCTAGTCTCGACAGACCAGACGACATCGGATGTCACATGCTAACCTATGTCGAGACCCAACGCCCATCGATGAATGCCCAGCGATAGAAAATTTAAACTTAAACACCTATGCTTATCCTTATGATATAAATAAAATCCTAGAGATTAGTGGTGGTAGTGCTGGCCTACCATGGTCGCTTGCCATGGTGGTGTCGGTTGTGGTGGGTCGTTAGGACTAGTTTTTAAATTAAAATTGTCACCATATTGGGAAATATGTTGAAATGAGTGCGATAGAGGCATATTTTAGAAAAATGGCTCAGCCAAACCGCCTTTCGGCTGTTTGTCGAGATAGATCTCGAAAAAATACACAAAATGAAAAAAAAAATCGCGTAAAACGGATAATCCAGCCCAAAGTTATGATCATTTATATAATATGCCTCTAATAAACTATTTTTCCATCGATTATATTACAGTTTTAACAACATTATGTAAGATCTCATCAAAAGACTTGCATCTCGGCAGTTCTTATTTTGTTAATAAAGAGCTAACACATACCAAAAATCGCGAAAATCGTAAATTCTCGTTTATGCAAAAAATAGTGATGCCGATCAAACGAAATGATAGGGCGCCCGTCACCAGGCCCTGCAGGCTGCGCACAGCCAAAATTTGGGGCCAAACGGAGACGGTCGATCACATCTCCAAAAATCCGTGGGCTAACATACACCGAAAATCGAGAAAATCGTAAATTGTCATTTGTTTGAAAAATAGTGATGCCGATCAAAAGAAATGATAGGGCGCCCGTCACCAGGCCCCGCAGGCTGCGCACAGCCAAAATTTGGGGGCAAACGGAGACGGTCGATCACATCTCCAAAAATCCGTGGGCTAACATACACCGAAAATCGAGAAAATCGTAAATTGTCATTTGTTTGAAAAATAGTGATGTCGATCAAACGAAATGACAGGGCGCCCGTTACCAGGCACCGCACTCTGCGCACAGCAAAAATTTGGGGCCAAACGGAGACGGTCGATCACATCTCCAAAAATCCGTGGGCTAACATACACCGAAAACCGAGAAAATCATAAATTGTCATTTATGCGAAAAATAGTGATGCCCATCAAACGAGTTGATAGGGCGCCCGTCACCAGGCCTCGCAGGCTGCGCACGACCAAAATTTGGGGGCGAACGGAGGCGGTCGATCGAATCTCCAGAAATCCGTGGGCTAACATTCACCGAAAATCGAGAAAATCGTAAATTTTCATTGATGCCGATCGAATGAAATGATAGGGTGCCCGTCACTAGGTCCCGCAGGCTGCGCACAGCCAAAATTTGGGGCCAAACGGAGATGGTCGATCACATCTCCAAAAATCCGTGGGCTAACATACACCGAAAATCGAGAAAATCGTAAATTGACATTTGTTTGAAAAATAGTGATGCCGATCAAAAGAAATGACAGGGTGCCCGTCACCAGGCCCCGCAGGCTGCGCACAGCCAAAATTTGGGGCCGAACGGAGGCGGTCGATCGAATCTCGAAAAATCCGTGGGCTAACATTCACCGAAAACCGAGAAAATCGTAAATTGTCATTTCTGCAAAAAATAGTGATGCCGATCAAAAGAAATGACAGGGCGCCCGTCACCAGGCCCCGCAGGCTGCGCACAGCCAAAATTTGGGGCCGAACGGAGGCGGTCGATTGAATCTCAAAAAATCCGTGTGCTAACATACACCGAAAATCGAGAAAATCGTAAATTCTTATTTATGCGAAAAATAGTGATGCCGATCAAACGAAATGATAGGGCGCCCGTCACCAGGCCCCGCGGGCTGTGCACAGCCAAAATTTGGGGCCGAACGGAGGCGGTCGATCAAATATCCAGAAATCCCTGGGATAACACGCACTGAAAAGTTTGAAAGTTAGCAACATAGGCGCACTATGCTAGTCTCGACAGACCAGACGACATCGGATGTCACATGCTAACCTATGTCGAGACCCAACGCCCATCGATGAATGCCCAGCGATAGAAAATTTAAACTAAAACACCTATGCTTATCCTTATGATATAAATAAAATCCTAGAGATTAGTGGTGGTAGTGCTGGCCTACCATGGTCGCTTGCCATGGTGGTGTCGGTTGTGGTGGGTCGTTAGGACTAGTTTTTAAATTAAAATTGTCACCCATATCGGGAAATATGTTGAAATGAGTGCGATAGAGGCATATTTTAGAAAAATGGCTCGGCCAAACCGCCTTTTGGCGGTTTGTCGAGATAGATCTCGAAAAAATACACAAAATAAAAAAAAAATCGCGTAAAACGGATAATCCAGCCCAAAGTTATGATCATTTATATAATATGCCTCTAATAAACTATTTTTCCGTCGATTATATTACAGTTTTAACAACATTATGTAAGATCTCATCAAAAGACTTGCATCTCGGCAGTTCTTATTTTGTTAATAAAGAGCTAACACATACCAAAAATCGCGAAAATCGTAAATTCTCGTTTATGCAAAAAATAGTGATGCCGATCAAACGAAATGATAGGACTATCTAAATTCTGATCACTTTCTGTACTATACTGATTCCTTACTGATTACCGTAATGAATTGATTTAAAACCGAAGTGGAGCTTATATATAATAGAAACAATAAATCGCATTCAGTGAATGCGACTTATAAGTCGCATTTCAGGAATGCGATTTATAAGTCGCATTCCTAGAATGCGTTTTATAAGTCGCATTTTGCCTTGCGACGCGCCGACTTGCCGGTTGTCCAATCTTTCCCCGTGCCTTTTTCTAGCATGTATGTATTTCAAATACTCTTAACCAACACGCGAATAGGCCATCTATATGCTAGAAATTTACGGGGTGTAACAGCGGATCAAACGAAATGATAGGGCGCCCGTCACCAGGCCCCGCACAGCAAAAATTTGAGGCCAAACGGAGACGGTCGATCACATCTCCAAAAATCCGTGGGCTAACATACAACGAAAACCGAGAAAATCGTAAATTGTCATTTATGCAAAAAATAGTGATGCCCATCAAACGAGTTGATAGGGCGCCCGTCACCAGGCCCCGCAGGCTGCGCACGGCCAAAATTTGGGGGCGAACGGAGGCGGTCGATCAAATCTCCAGAAATCCGTGGGCTAACATTCACCGAAAACCGAGAAAATCGTAAATTGTCATTTACGAAAAAAATAGTGTTGCCGATCAAACGAATTGATAGAGCGCCCGTCACTAGGCCCCACAGGCTGCGCACAGCCAAAATTTGGGGCCAAACGGAGACGGTCGATCACATCTCCAAAAATCCGTGGGCAAACATACACCGAAAATCGAGAAAATCGTAAATTGTCATTTGCTTGAAAAATAGTGATGCCGATCAAACGAAATGACAAGGCGCCCGTCACCAGGCCCCGCAGGCTTCGCACAGCCAAAATTTGGGGCCGAACGGAGGCGGACGATTGAATCTCAAAAAATCCGTGTGCTAACATACACCGAAAATTGAGAAAATCATAAATTCTCATTTATGCGAAAAATAGTGATGCCGATCAAACAAAATGATAGGGCGCCCGTCAGCAGGCCCCGCGGGCTGTGCACAGCCAAAATTTTGGGCCGAACGGAGGCGGTCGATCAAATATCCAGAAATTCCTGGGCTAACACGCACTGAAAAGTTTGAAAGTTAGCAACATAGGCGCACTATGCTAGTCTCGACAGACCGGACGACATCGGATGTCACATGCTAACCTATGTCGAGACCCAACGCCCATCGATGAATGCTCAGCGATAGAAAATTTAAACTAAAACACCTATGCTTATCCTTATGATATAAATAAAATCCTAGAGATTAGTGGTGGTAGTGCTGGCCTACCATGGTCGCTTGCCATGGTGGTGTCGGTTGTGGTGGGTCGTTAGGACCAGTTTTTAAATTAAAATTGTCACCCATATCGGGAAATATGTTGAAATGAGTGCGATAGAGGCATATTTTAGAAAAATGGCTCGGCCAAACCGCCTTTCGGCGGTTTGTCGAGATAGATCTCGAAAAAATATACAAAATGAAAAAAAAATCGCGTAAAACGGATAATCCAGCCCAAAGTTATGATCATTTATATAATATGCCTCTAATAAACTATTTTTCCGTCGATTATATTACAGTTTTAACAACATTATGTAAGATCTCATCAAAAGACTTGCATCTCGGCAGTTCTTATTTTGTTAATAAAGAGCTAACACATACCAAAAATCGCGAAAATCGTAAATTCTCGTTTATGCAAAAAATAGTGATGCCGATCAAACGAAATGATAGGACTATCTAAATTCTGATCACTTTCTGTACTATACTGATTCCTTACTGATTACCGTAATGAATTGATTTAAAACCGAAGTGGGGCTTATATATAATAGAAACAATAAATCGCATTCAGTGAATGCGACTTATAAGTCGCATTTCAGGAATGCGATTTATAAGTCGCATTTCAGGAATGCGATTTATAAGTCGCATTTCAGGAATGCGATTTATAAGTCGCATTTTGCCTTGCGACGCGCCGACTTGCCGGTTGTCCAATCTTTCCCCGTGCCTTTTTCTAGCATGTATGTATTTCAAATACTCTTAACCAACACGCGAATAGGCCATCTATATGCTAGAAATTTACGGGGTGTAACAGCGGATCAAACGAAATGATAGGGCGCCCGTCACCAGGCCCCGCACAGCAAAAATTTGAGGCCAAACGGAGACGGTCGATCACATCTCCAAAAATCCGTGGGCTAACATACACCAAAAACCGAGAAAATCGTAAATTGTCATTTATGCAAAAAATAGTGATGCCCATCAAACGAGTTGATAGGGTGCCCATCACCAGGCCCCGCAGGCTGCGCACGACCAAAATTTGGGGGCGAACGGAGGCGGTCGATCAAATCTCCAGAAATCTGTGGGCTAACATTCACCGAAAACCGAGAAAATCGTAAATTGTCATTTACGCAAAAAATAGTGATGCCGATCAAACGAATTGATAGAGCGCCCGTCACTAGGCCCCGCAGGCTGCACACAGCCAAAATTTGGGGCCAAACGGAGACGGTCGATCACATCTCCAAAAATCCGTGGGCAAACATACACCGAAAATCGAGAAAATCGTAAATTGTCATTTGCTTGAAAAATAGTGATGCCGATCAAACGAAATGACAAGGCGCCCGTCACCAGGCCCCGCAGGCTTCGCACAGCCAAAATTTGGGGCCGAACGGAGGCGGTTGATTGAATCTCGAAAAATCCGTGTGCTAACATACACCGAAAATCGAGAAAATCATAAATTCTCATTTATGCGAAAAATAGTGATGCCGATCAAACGAAATGATAGGGCGCCCGTCACCAGGCCCCGCGGGCTGTGCACAGCCAAAATTTGGGGCCGAACGGAGGCGGTCGATTGAATCTCGAAAAATCCGTGTGCTAACATACACCGAAAATCGAGAAAATCATAAATTCTCATTTATGCAAAAAATAGTGATGCCGATCAAACGAAATGATAGGGCGCCCGTCACCAGGCCCTGCAGGCTGCGCACAGCCAAAATTTGGGGCCAAACGGAGACGGTCGATCACATCTCCAAAAATCCGTGGGCTAACATACACCGAAAATCGAGAAAATCGTAAATTGTCATTTGTTTGAAAAATAGTGATGCCGATCAAAAAAAATGACAGGGCGCCCGTCACCAGGCCCCGCAGGCTGCGCACAGCCAAAATTTGGGGCCGAACGGAGGCGGTCGATCGAATCTCGAAAAATCCGTGGGCTAACATTCACCGAAAACCGAGAAAATCGTAAATTGTCATTTCTGCAAAAAATAGTGATGCCGATCAAAAGAAATGACAGGGCGCCCGTAACCAGGCCCCGCAGGCTGCGCACAGCCAAAATTTGGGGCCGAACGGAGGCGGTCGATTGAATCTCGAAAAATCCGTGTGCTAACATACACCGAAAATCGAGAAAATCGTAAATTCTCATTTCTGCGAAAAATAGTGATGCCGATCAAACGAAATGATAGGGCGCCCGTCACCAGGCCCCGCGGGCTGTGCACAGCCAAAATTTGGGGCCGAACGGAGGCGGTCGATCAAATATCCAGAAATCCCTGGGCTAACACGCACTGAAAAGTTTGAAAGTTAGCAACATAGGCGCACTATGCTAGTTTCGACAGACCGGACGACATCGGATGTCACATGCTAACCTATGTCGAGACCCAACGCCCATCGATGAATGCCCAGTGATAGAAAATTTAAACTAAAACACCTATGCTTATCCTTATGATATAAATAAAATCCTAGAGATTAGTGGTGGTAGTGCTGGCCTACCATGGTCGCTTGCCATGGTGGTGTCGGTTGTGGTGGGTCGTTAGGACCAGTTTTTAAATTAAAATTGTCACCCATATTGGGAAATATGTTGAAATGAGTGCGATAGAGGCATATTTTAGAAAAATGGCTCGGCCAAACCGCCTTTTGGCGGTTTGTCGAGATAGATCTCGAAAAAATACACAAAATGAAAAAAAAAATCGCGTAAAACGGATAATCCAGCCCAAAGTTATGATCATTTATATAATATGCCTCTAATAAACTATTTTTCCGTCGATTATATTACAGTTTTAACAACATTATGTAAGATCTCATCAAAAGACTTGCATCTCGGCAGTTCTTATTTTGTTAATAAAGAGCTAACACATACCAAAAATCGCGAAAATCGTGAATTCTCGTTTATGCAAAAAATAGTGATGCCGATCAAACGAAATGATAGGACTATCTAAATTCTGATCACTTTTTGTACTATACTGATTCCTTACTGATTACCGTAATGAATTGATTTAAAACCGAAGTGGGGCTTATATATAATAGAAACAATAAATCGCATTCAGTGAATGCGACTTATAAGTCGCATTTCAGGAATGCGACTTATAAGTCGCATTCCTGGAATGCGTTTTATAAGTCGCATTTTGCCTTGCGACGTGCCGACTTGCCGGTTGTCCAATCTTTCCCCGTGCCTTTTTCTAGCATGTATGTATTTCAAATACTCTTAACCAACACGCAAATAGGCCATCTATATGCTAGAAATTTACGGGGTGTAACAGCGGATCAAACGAAATGATAGGGCGCCCGTCACCAGGCCCCGCACAGCAAAAATTTGAGGCCAAACGGAGACGGTCGATCACATCTCCAAAAATCCGTGGGCTAACATACACCGAAAACCGAGAAAATCGTAAATTGTCATTTATGCGAAAAATAGTGATGCCCATCAAACGAGTTGATAGGGCGCCCGTCACCAGGCCCCGCAGGCTGCGCACGGCCAAAATTTGGGGGCGAACGGAGGCGGTCGATCAAATCTCCAGAAATCCGTGGGCTAACATTCACCGAAAATCGAGAAAATCGTAAATTGTCATTTACGCAAAAAATAGTGATGCCGATCAAACGAATTGATAGAGCGCCCGTCACTAGGCCCCGCAGGCTGCGCACAGCCAAAATTTGGGGCCAAACGGAGACGGTCGATCACATCTCCAAAAATCCGTGGGCAAACATACACCGAAAATCGAGAAAATCGTAAATTGTCATTTGCTTGAAAAATAGTGATGCCGATCAAACGAAATGACAAGGCGCCCGTCACCAGGCCCCGCAGGCTTCGCACAGCTAAAATTTGGGGCCGAACGGAGGCGGTCGATCGAATCACGAAAAATCCGTGGGCTAACATACACCGAAAACCGAGAAAATCGTAAATTGTCATTTCTGCAAAAAATAGTGATGCCGATCAAAAGAAATGACAGGGCGCCCGTCACCAGGCCCCGCAGGCTACGCACAACCAAAATTTGGGGCCGAACGGAGGCGGTCGATTGAATCTCGAAAAATCCGTGTGCTAACATACACCGAAAATCGAGAAAATCATAAATTCTCATTTATGCGAAAAATAGTGATGCCGATCAAACGAAATGATAGGGCGCCCGTCACCAGGCCCTGCAGGCTGCGCACAGCCAAAATTTGGGGCCAAACGGAGACGGTCGATCACATCTCCAAAAATCCGTGGGCTAACATACACCGAAAATCGAGAAAATCGTAAATTGTCATTTGTTTGAAAAATAGTGATGCCGATCAAAAGAAATGACAGGGCGCCCGTCACCAGGCCCCGCAGGCTGCGCACAGCCAAAATTTGGGGGCAAACGGAGACGGTCGATCACATCTCCAAAAATCCGTGGGCTAACATACACCGAAAATCGAGAAAATCGTAAATTGTCATTTGTTTGAAAAATAGTGATGCCGATCAAACGAAATGACAGGGCGCCCGTTACCAGGCCCCGCAGGATGCGAACAACAAAAATTTCAGGCCAAACGGAGACGGTCGATCACATCTCCAAAAATCCGTGGGCTAACATACACCGAAAACCGAGAAAATCGTAAATTGTCATTTATGCAAAAAATAGTGATGCCCATCAAACGAGTTGATAGGGCGCCCGTCACCAGGCCCCGCAGGCTGCGTACGACCAAAATTTGGTGGCGAACGGAGGCGGTCGATAGAATCTCCAGAAATCCGTGGGCTAACATTCACCGAAAATTGAGAAAATCGTAAATTTTCATTTATGCAAAAAATAGTGATGCCGATCGAATGAAATGATAAGGCGCCCGTCACTAGGCCCCGCAGGCTGCGCACAGCCAAAATTTGGGGCCAAACGGAGACGGTCGATCACATCTCCAAAAATCCGTGGGCTAACATACACCGAAAATCGAGAAAATCGTAAATTGTCATTTGTTTGAAAAATAGTGATGCCGATCAAAAGAAATGACAGGGCGCCCGTCACCAGGCCCCACAGGCTGCGCACAGCCAAAATTTGGGGCCGAATGGAGGCGGTCGATCGAATCTCGAAAAATTCGTGGGCTAACATTCACCGAAAACCGAGAAAATCGTAAATTGTCATTTCTGCAAAAAATAGTGATGCCGATCAAAAGAAATGACAGGGCGCCCGTCACCAGGCCCCGCAGGCTGCGCACAGCCAATATTTGGGGCCGAACGGAGGCGGTCGATCGAATCTCCAGAAATCCGTGTGCTAACATTCACCGAAAATCGAGAAAATCGTAAATTCTCATTTCTGCGAAAAATAGTGATGCCGATCAAACGAAATGATAGGGCGCCCGTCACCAGGCCCCGCGGGCTGTGCACAGCCAAAATTTGAGGCCGAACGGAGGCGGTCGATCAAATATCCAGGAATCCCTGGGCTAACACGCACTGAAAAGTTTGAAAGTTAGCAACATAGGCGCACTATGCTAGTCTCGACAGACCGGACGACATCGGATGTCACATGCTAACCTATGTCGAGACCCAACGCCCATCGATGAATGCCCAGCGATAGAAAATTTAAACTAAAACACCTATGCTTATCCTTATGATATAAATAAAATCCTAGAGATTAGTGGTGGTAGTGCTGGCCTACCATGGTCGCTTGCCATGGTGGTGTCGGTTGTGGTGGGTCGTTAGGACTAGTTTTTAAATTAAAATTGTCACCCATATTGGGAAATATGTTGAAATGAGTGCGATAGAGGCATATTTTAGAAAAATGGCTCGGCCAAACCGCCTTTTGGCGGTTTGTCGAGATAGATCTCGAAAAAATACACAAAATGAAAAAAAAAATCGCGTAAAACGGATAATCCAGCCCAAAGTTATGATCATTTATATAATATGCCTCTAATAAACTATTTTTCCGTCGATTATATTACAGTTTTAACAACATTATGTAAGATCTCATCAAAAGACTTGCATCTCGGCAGTTCTTATTTTGTTAATAAAGAGCTAACACATACCAAAAATCGCGAAAATTGTAAATTCTCGTTTATGCAAAAAATAGTGATGCCGATCAAACGAAATGATAGGACTATCTAAATTCTGATCACTTTCTGTACTATACTGATTCCTTACTGATTACCGTAATGAATTGATTTAAAACCGAAGTGGGGCTTATATATAATAGAAACAATAAATCGCATTCAGTGAATGCGACTTATAAGTCGCATTTCAGGAATGCGATTTATAAGTCGCATTTCAGGAATGCGATTTATAAGTCGCATTTTGCCTTGCGACGCGCCGACTTGCCGGTTGTCCAATCTTTCCCCGTGCCTTTTTCTAGCATGTGTGTATTTCAAATACTCTTAACCAACACGCGAATAGGCCATCTATATGCTAGAAATTTACGGGGTGTAACAGCGGATCAAACGAAATGATAGGGCGCCCGTCACCAGGCCCCGCACAGCAAAAATTTGAGGCCAAACGGAGACGGTCGATCACATCTCCAAAAATCCGTGGGCTAACATACACCGAAAACCGAGAAAATCGTAAATTGTCATTTATGCAAAAAATAGTGATGCCCATCAAACGAGTTGATAGGGCGCCCGTCACCAGGCCCCGCAGGCTGCGCACGGCCAAAATTTGGGGGCGAACGGAGGCGGTCGATCAAATCTCCAGAAATCCGTGGGCTAACATTCACCGAAAATCGAGAAAATCGTAAATTGTCATTTACGCAAAAAATAGTGATGCCGATCAAACGAATTGATAGAGCGCCCGTCACTAGGCCCCGCAGGCTGCGCACAGCCAAAATTTGGGGCCAAACGGAGACGGTCGATCACATCTCCAAAAATCCATGGGCAAACATACACCGAAAATCGAGAAAATCGTAAATTGTCATTTGCTTGAAAAATAGTGATGCCGATCAAACGAAATGACAAGGCGCCCGTCACCAGGCCCCGCAGGATTCGCACAGCCAAAATTTGGGGCCGAACGGAGGCGGTCGATCAAATCACGAAAAATCCGTGGGCTAACATACACCGAAAACCGAGAAAATCGTAAATTGTCATTTCTTTAAAAAATAGTGATGCCGATCAAAAGAAATGACAGGGCGCCCGTCACCAGGCCCCGCAGGCTGCGCACAGCCAAAATTTGGGGCCGAACGGAGGCGGTCGATTGAATCTCGAAAAATCCGTGTGCTAACATACACCGAAAATCGAGAAAATCATAAATTCTCATTTATGCGAAAAATAGTGATGCCGATCAAACGAAATGATAGGGCGCCAGTCACCAGGCCCTGCAGGCTGCGCACAGCCAAAATTTGGGGCCAAACGGAGACGGTCGATCACATCTCCAAAAATCCGTGGGCTAACATACACCGAAAACCGAGAAAATCGTAAATTGTGATTTATGCAAAAAATAGTGATGCCCATCAAACGAGTTGATAGGGAGCCCGTCACCAGGCCCCGCAGGCTGCGCACGGCCAAAATTTGGGGGCGAACGGAGGCGGTCGATCAAATCTCCAGAAATCCGTGGGCTAACATTCACCGAAAACCGAGAAAATCGTAAATTGTCATTTACGCAAAAAATAGTGATGCCGATCAAACGAATTGATAGAGCACCCGTCACTAGGCCCCGCAGGCTGCGCACAGCCAAAATTTGGGGCCAAACGGAGACGGTCGATCACATCTCCAAAAATCCGTGGGCAAACATACACCGAAAATCGGGAAAATCGAGAAAATCGTAAATTGTCATTTGCTTGAAAAATAGTGATGCCGATCAAACGAAATGACAAGGCGCCCGTCACGAGGCCCCGCAGGCTTCGCACAGCCAAAATTTGGGGCCGAACGGAGGCGGTCGATCGAATCACGAAAAATCCGTGGGCTAACATACACCGAAAACCGAGAAAATCGTAAATTGTCATTTCTGCAAAAAATAGTGATGCCGATCAAAAGAAATGACAGGGCGCCCGTCACCAGGCCCCGCAGGCTGCGCACAGCCAAAATTTGGGGCCGAACGGAGGCGGTCGATTGAATCTCGAAAAATCCGTGTGCTAACATACACCGAAAATCGAGAAAATCATAAATTCTCATTTATGCGAAAAATAGTGATGCCGATCAAACGAAATGATAGGGCGCCCGTCACCAGGCCCTGCAGGCTGCGCACAGCCAAAATTTGGGGCCAAACGGAGACGGTCGATCACATCTCCAAAAATCTGTGGGCTAACATACACCGAAAATCGAGAAAATCGTAAATTGTCATTTGTTTGAAAAATAGTGATGCCGATCAAAAGAAATGACAGGGCGCCCGTCACCAGGCCCTGCAGGCTGCGCACAGCCAAAATTTGGGGGCAAACGGAGACGGTCGATCACATCTCCAAAAATCCGTGGGCTAACATACACCGAAAATCGAGAAAATCGTAAATTGTCATTTGTTTGAAAAATAGTGATGCCGATCAAACGAAATGACAGGGCGCCCGTTACCAGGCCCCGCAGGCTGCGAACAGCAAAAATTTCAGGCCAAACGGAGACGGTCGATCACATCTCCAAAAATCCGTGGGCTAACATACACCGAAAACCGAGAAAATCGTAAATTGTCATTTATGCGAAAAATAGTGATGCCCATCAAACGATTTGATAGGGCGCCCGTCACCAGGCCCCGCAGGCTGCGCACGACCAAAATTTGGGGGCGAACGGAGGCGGTCGATCGAATCTCCAGAAATCCGTGGGCTAACATTCACCGAAAATCGAGAAAATCGTAAATTTTCATTTATGCAAAAAATAGTGATGCCGATCGAATGAAATGATAGGTCGCCCGTCACTAGGCCCCGCAGGCTGCGCACAGCCAAAATTTGGGGCCAAACGGAGACGGTCGATCACATCTCCAAAAATCCGTGGGCTAACATACACCGAAAACCGAGAAAATCGTAAATTGTCATTTGTTTGAAAAATAGTGATGCCGATCAAAAGAAATGACAAGGCGCCCGTCACCAGGCCCCGCAGGCTGCGCACAGCCAAAATTTGGGGCCGAACGGAGGCGGTCGATCGAATCACGAAAAATCCGTGGGCTAACATACACCGAAAACTGAGAAAATCGTAAATTGTCATTTCTGCAAAAAATAGTGATGCCGATCAAAAGAAATGACAGGGCGCCCGTCACCAGGCCCCGCAGGCTGCGCACAGCCAAAATTTGGGGCCGAACGGAGGCGGTCGATTGAATCTCGAAAAATCCGTGTGCTAACATACACCGAAAATCGAGAAAATCATAAATTCTCATTTATGCGAAAAATAGTGATGCCGATCAAACGAAATGATAGGGCGCCCGTCACCAGGCCCTGCAGGCTGCGCACAGCCAAAATTTGGGGCCAAACGGAGACGGTCGATCACATCTCCAAAAATCTGTGGGCTAACATACACCGAAAATCGAGAAAATCGTCAATTGTCATTTGTTTGAAAAATAGTGATGCCGATCAAAAGAAATGATAGGGCGCCCGTCACCAAGCCCTGCAGGCTGCGCACAGCCAAAATTTGGGGGCAAAGGGAGACGGTCGATCACATCTCCAAAAATCCGTGGGCTAACATACACCGAAAATCGAGAAAATCGTAAATTGTCATTTGTTTGAAAAATAGTGATGCCGATCAAACGAAATGACAGGGCGCCCGTTACCAGGCCCCGCAGGCTGCGCACAGCAAAAATTTCAGGCCAAACGGAGACGGTCGATCACATCTCCAAAAATCCGTGGGCTAACATACACCGAAAATCGAGAAAATCGTAAATTGTCATTTGTTTGAAAAATAGTGATGCCGATCAAAAGAAATGACAGGGCGCCCGTCACCAGGCCCCGCAGGCTGCGCACAGCCAAAATTTGGGGCCAAACGGAGACGGTCGATCACATCTCCAAAAATCCGTGGGCAAACATACACCGAAAATTGAGAAAATCGTAAATTGTCATTTGCTTGAAAAATAGTGATGCCCATCAAACGAAATGACAAGGCGCCCGTCACCAGGCCCCGCAGGCTTCGCACAGCCAAAATTTGGGGCCGAACGGAGGCGGTCGATCGAATCACGAAAAATCCGTGGGCTAACATACACCGAAAACCGAGAAAATCGTAAATTGTCATTTCTGCAAAAAATAGTGATGCCGATCAAAAGAAATGACAGGGCGCCCGTCACCAGGCCCCGCAGGCTGCGCACAGCCAAAATTTGGGGCCGAACGGAGGCGGTCGATTGAATCTCGAAAAATCCGTGTGCTAACATACACCGAAAATCGAGAAAATCATAAATTCTCATTTATGCGAAAAATAGTGATGCCGATCAAACGAAATGATAGGGCGCCCGTCACCAGGCCCTGCAGGCTGCGCACAGCCAAAAATTGGGGCCAAACGGAGACGGTCGATCACATCTCCAAAAATCCGTGGGCTAACATACACCGAAAATCGAGAAAATCGTAAATTGTCATTTGTTTGAAAAATAGTGATGCCGATCAAAAGAAATGACAGGGCGCCCGTCACCAGGCCCCGCAGGCTGCGCACAGCCAAAATTTGGGGGCAAACGGAGACGGTCGATCACATCTCCAAAAATCCGTGGGCTAACATACACCGAAAATCGAGAAAATCGTAAATTGTCATTTGTTTGAAAAATAGTGATGACGATCAAACGAAATGACAGGGCGCCCGTTACCAGGCCCCGCAGGCTGCGCACAGCAAAAAGTTCAGGCCAAACGGAGACGGTCGATCACATCTCCAAAAATCCGTGGGCTAACATACACCGAAAACCGAGAAAATCGTAAATTGTCATTTATGCGAAAAATAGTGATGCCCATCAAACGAGTTGATAGGGCGCCCGTCACCAGGCCCCGCAGGCTGCGCACGACCAAAATTTGGGGGCGAACGGAGGCGGTCGATCGAATCTCCAGAAATCCGTAGGCTAACATTCACCGAAAATCGAGAAAATCGTAAATTTTCATTTATGCAAAAAATAGTGATGCCGATCGAATGAAATGATAGGGCGCCCGTCACTAGGCCCCGCAGGCTGCGCACAGCCAAAATTTGGGGCCAAACGGAGACGGTCGATCACATCTCCAAAAATCCGTGGGCTAACATACACCGAAAACCGAGAAAATCATAAATTGTCATTTGTTTGAAAAATAGTGATGCCGATCAAAAGAAATGACAGGGCGCCCGTCACCAGGCCCCGCAGGCTGCGCACAGCCAAAATTTGGGGCCGAACGGAGGCGGTCGATCGAATCTCGAAAAATCCGTGTGCTAACATTCACCGAAAACCGAGAAAATCGTAGATTGTCATTTCTGCAAAAAATAGTGATGCCGATCAAAAGAAATGACAGGGCGCCCGTCACCAGGCCCCGCAGGCTACGCACAGCCAAAATTTGGGGCCGAACGGAGGCGGTCGATTGAATCTCGAAAAATCCGTGTGCTAACATACACCGAAAATCGAGAAAATCGTAAATTCTCATTTATGCGAAAAATAGTGATGCCGATCAAACGAAATGATAGGGCGCCCGTCACCAGGCCCCGCGGGCTGTGCACAGCTAAAATTTGGGGCCGAACGGAGGCGGTCGATCAAATATCCAGAAATCCCTGGGCTAACACGCACTGAAAAGTTTGAAAGTTAGAAACATAGGCGCACTATGCTAGTCTCGACAGACCGGACGACATCGGATGTCACATGCTAACCTATGTCTAGACCCAACGCCCATCGATGAATGCCCAGCGATAGAAAATTTAAACTAAAACACCTATGCTTATCCTTATGATATAAATAAAATCCTAGAGATTAGTGGTGGTAGTGCTGGCCTACCATGGTCGCTTGCCATGGTGGTGTCGGTTGTGGTGGGTCGTTAGGACCAGTTTTTAAATTAAAATTGTCACCCATATTGGGAAATATGTTGAAATGAGTGCGATAGAGGCATATTTTAGAAAAATGGCTCGGCCAAACCGCCTTTCGGCAGTTTGTCGAGATAGATCTCGAAAAAATACACAAAATGAAAAAAAAAATCGCGTAAAACGGATAATCCAGCCCAAAGTTATGATCATTTATATAATATGCCTCTAATAAACTATTTTTCCGTCGATTATATTACAGTTTTAACAACATTATGTAAGATCTCATCAAATGACTTGCATCTCGGCAGTTCTTATTTTGTTAATAAAGAGCTAACACATACCAAAAATCGCGAAAATCGTAAATTCTCGTTTATGCAAAAAATAGTGATGCCGATCAAACGAAATGATAGGACTATCTAAATTCTGATCACTTTCTGTACTATACTGATTCCTTACTGATTACCGTAATGAATTGATTTAAAACCGAAGTGGGACTTATATATAATAGAAACAATAAATCGCATTCAGTGAATGCGACTTATAAGTCGCATTTCAAGAATGCGATTTATAAGTCGCATTCCTGGAATGCGTTTTATAAGTCGCATTTTGCCTTGCGACGCGCCGACTTGCCGGTTGTCCAATCTTTCCCCGTGCCTTTTTCTAGCATGTATGTATTTCAAATACTCTTAACCAACACGCGAATAGGCCATCTATATGGTTGAAATTTACGGGGTGTAACAACGGATCAAACGAAATGATAGGGCGCCCGTCACCAGGCCCCGCACAGCAAAAATTTGAGTCAAACGGAGACGGTCGATCACATCTCCAAAAATCCGTGGGCTAACATATACCGAAAACCGAGAAAATCGTAAATTGTCATTTATGCAAAAAATAGTGATGCCCATCAAACGAGTTGATAGGGCGCCCGTCACCAGGCCCCGCAGGCTGCGCACGGCCAAAATTTGGGGGCGAACGGAGGCGGTCGATCAAATCTCCAGAAATCCGTGGGCTAACATTCACCGAAAACCGAGAAAATCGTAAATTGTCATTTACGCAAAAAATAGTGATGCCGATCAAACGAATTGATAGAGCGCCCGTCACTAGGCCCCGCAGGCTGCGCACAGCCAAAATTTGCAGCCAAACGGAGACGGTCGATCACATCTCCAAAAATCCGTGGGCAAACATACACCGAAAATCGAGAAAATTGTAAATTGTCATTTGCTTGAAAAATAGTGATGCCGATCAAACGAAATGACAAGGCGCCCGTCACCAGGCCCCGCAGGCTTCGCACAGCCAAAATTTGGGGCCGAACGGAGGCGGTCGATCGAATCACGAAAAATCCGTGGGCTAACATACACCGAAAACCGAGAAAATCGTAAATTGTCATTTCTGCAAAAAATAGTGATGCCGATCAAAAGAAATGACAGGGCGCCCGTCACCAGGCCCCGCAGGCTGCGCACAGCCAAAATTTGGGGCCGAACGGAGGCGGTCGATTGAATCTCGAAAAATCCGTGTGCTAACATACACCGAAAATCGAGAAAATCATAAATTCTCATTTATGCGAAAAATAGTGATGCCGATCAAACGAAATGATAGGGCGCCCGTCACCAGGCCCTGCAGGCTGCGCACAGCCAAAAATTGGGGCCAAACGGAGACGGTCGATCACATCTCCAAAAATCCGTGGGCTAACATACACCGAAAATCGAGAAAATCGTAAATTGTCTTTGTTTGAAAAATAGTGATGCCGATCAAAAGAAATGACAGGGCGCCTGTCACCAGGCCCCGCAGGTTGCGCACAGCCAAAATTTGGGGGCAAACGGAGACGGTCGATCACATCTCCAAAAATCCGTGGGCTAACATACACCGAAAATCGAGAAAATCGTAAATTGTCATTTGTTTGAAAAATAGTGATGCCGATCAAACGAAATGACAGGGCGCCCGTTACCAGGCCCCGCAGGCTGCGCACAGCAAAAATTTCAGGCCAAACGGAGACGGTCGATCACATCTCCAAAAATCCGTGGGCTAACATACACCGAAAACCGAGAAAATCGTAAATTGTCATTTATGCGAAAAATAGTGATGCCCATCAAACGAGTTGATAGGGCGCCCGTCACCATGCCCCGCAGGCTGCGCACGACCAAAATTTGGGGGCGAACGGAGGCGGTCGATCGAATCTCCAGAAATCCGTGGGCTAACATTCACCGAAAATTGAGAAAATCGTAAATTTTCATTTATGCAAAAAATAGTGATGCTGATCGAACGAAATGATAGGGCGTCCGTCACCAGGCCCCGCGGGCTGTGCACTGCCAAAATTTGGGGCCGAACGGAGGCGGTCGATCAAATATCTAGAAATCCCTTGGCTAAAAGCACTGAAAAGTTTGAAAGTTAGCAACATAGGCGCACTATGCTAGTCTCGACAGACCGGACGACATCGGATGTCACATGCTAACCTATGTCGAGACCCAACACCCATCGATGAATGCCCAGCGATAGAAAATTTAAACTAAAACACCTATGCTTATCCTTATGATATAAATAAAATCCTAGAGATTAGTGGTGGTAGTGCTGGCCTACCATGGTCGCTTGCCATGGTGGTGTCGGTTGTGGTGGGTCGTTAGGACCAGTTTTTAAATTAAAATTGTCACCCATATCGGGAAATATGTTGAAATGAGTGCGATAGAGGCATATTTTAGAAAAATGGCTCGGCCAAACCGCCTTTTGGCGGTTTGTCGAGATAGATCTCGAAAAAATACACAAAATGAAAAAAAAAATCGCGTAAAACGGATAATCCAGCCCAAAGTTATGATCATTTATATAATATGCCTTTAATAAACTATTTTTCCGTCGATTATATTACAGTTTTAACAACATTATGTAAGATCTCATCAAAAGACTTGCATCTCGGCAGTTCTTATTTTGTTAATAAAGAGCTAACACATACCAAAAATCGCGAAAATCGTAAATTCTCGTTTATGCAAAAAATAGTGATGCCGATCAAACGAAATGATAGGACTATCTAAATTCTGATCACTTTCTGTACTATACTGATTCCTTACTGATTACCGTAATGAATTGATTTAAAACCGAAGTGGGGCTTATATATAATAGAAACAATAAATCGCATTCAGTGAATGCGACTTATAAGTCGCATTTCAGGAATGCGATTTATAAGTGGCATTCCTGGAATGCGTTTTATAAGTCGCATTTCAGGAATGCGATTTATAAGTCGCATTCCTGGAGTGCGATTTATAAGTCGGATTCCTGGAATGCGTTTTATAAGTCGCATTTTGCCTTGCGACGCGCCGACTTGCCGGTTGTCCAATCTTTCCCCGTGCCTTTTTCTAGCATGTATGTATTTCAAATACTCTTAACCAACACGCGAATAGGCCATCTATATGCTAGAAATTTACGGGGTATAACAGCGGATCAAACGAAATGATAGGGCGCCCGTCACCAGGCCCCGCACAGCAAAAATTTGAGGCCAAACGGAGACGGTCGATCACATCTCCAAAAATCCGTGGGCTAACATGCACCGAAAACCGAGAAAATCGTAAATTGTCATTTATGCGAAAAATAGTGATGCCCATCAAACGAGTTGATAGGGCGCCCGTCACCAGGCCCCGCAGGCTGCGCACTGCCAAAATTTGGGGGCGAACGGAGGCGGTCGATCAAATCTCCAGAAATCCGTGGGCTAACATTCACCGAAAATCGAGAAAATCGTAAATTGTCATTTACGCAAAAAATAGTGATGCCGATCAAACGAATTGATAGAGCACCCGTCACTAGGCCCCGCAGGCTGCGCACAGCCAAAATTTGGGGCCAAACGGAGAAGGTCGATCACATCTCCAAAAATCTGTGGGCAAACATACACCGAAAATCGAGAAAATTGTAAATTGTCATTTGCTTGAAAAATAGTGATGCCGATCAAAAGAAATGACAGGGCGCCCGTCACCAGGCCCCGCAGGCTGCGCACAGCCAAAATTTGGGGCCGAACGGAGGCGGTCGATCGAATCTCGAAAAATCCGTGGGCTAACATTCACCGAAAACCGAGAAAATCGTAAATTGTCATTTATGCAAAAAATAGTGATGCCGATCAAAAGAAATGACAGGGCGCCCGTCACCAGGCCCCGCAGGCTGCGCACAGCCAAAATTTGGGGCCGAACGGAGGCGGTCGATTGAATCTCGAAAAATCCGTGTGCTAACATACTCCGAAAATCGAGAAAATCATAAATTCTCATTTATGCGAAAAATAGTGATGCCGATCAAACGAAATGATAGGGCGCCCGTCACCAGGCCCTGCAGGCTGCGCACAGCCAAAATTTGGGGCCAAACGGAGACGGTCGATCACATCTCCAAAAATCTGTGGGCTAACATACACCGAAAATCGAGAAAATCGTAAATTGTCATTTGTTTGAAAAATAGTGATGCCGATCAAAAGAAATGACAGGGCGCCCGTCACCAGGCCCCGCAGGCTGCGCACAGCCAAAATTTGGGGGCAAACGGAGACGGTCGATCACATCTCCAAAAATCCGTGGGCTAACATACACCGAAAATCGAGAAAATCGTAAATTGTCATTTGTTTGAAAAATAGTGATGCCGATCAAACGAAATGACAGGGCGCCCGTTACCAGGCCCCGCAGGCTGCGCACAGCAAAAATTTCAGGCCAAACGGAGACGGTCGATCACATCTCCAAAAATCCGTGGGCTAACATACACCGAAAACCGAGAAAATTGTAAATTGTAATTTATGCGAAAAATAGTGATGCCCATCAAACGAGTTGATAGGGCGCCCGTCACCAGGCCCCGCAGGCTGCGCACGACCAAAATTTGGGGGCGAACGGAGGCGGTCGATCGAATCTCCAGAAATCCGTGGGCTAACATTCACCGAAAATCGAGAAAATCGTAAATTGTCATTTACGCAAAAAATAGTGATGCCGATCAAACGAATTGATAGAGCGCCCGTCACTAGGCCCCGCAGGCTGCGCACAGCCAAAATTTGGGGCCAAACGGAGGCGGTCGATCGAATCACGAAAAATTCGTGGGCTAACATACACCGAAAACCGAGAAAATCGTAAATTGTCATTTCTGCAAAAAATAGTGATGCCGATCAAAAGAAATGACAGGGCGCCCGTCACCAGGCCCTGCAGGCTGCGCACAGCCAAAATTTGGGGCCGAACGGAGGCGGTCGATTGAATCTCGAAAAATCCGTGTGCTAACATACACCGAAAATCGAGAAAATCATAAATTCTCATTTATGCGAAAAATAGTGATGCCGATCAAACGAAATGATAGGGCGCCCGTCACCAGGCCCTGCAGGCTACGCACAGCCAAAATTTGGGGCCAAACGGAGACGGTCGATCACATCTCCAAAAATCCGTGGGCTAACATACACCGAAAATCGAGAAAATCGTAAATTGTCATTTGTTTGAAAAATAGTGATGCCGATCAAAAGAAATGACAGGGCGCCCGTCACCAGGCCCCGCAGGCTGTGCACAGCCAAAATTTGGGGGCAAACGGAGACGGTCGATCACATCTCCAAAAATCCGTGGGTTAACATACACCGAAAATCGAGAAAATCGTAAATTGTCATTTGTTTGAAAAATAGTGATGCCGATCAAACGAAATGACAGGGCGCCCGTTACCAGGCCCCGCAGGCTGCGCACAGCAAAAATTTCAGGCCAAACGGAGACGGTCGATCACATCTCCAAAAATCCGTGGGCTAACATACACCGAAAACCGAGAAAATTGTAAATTGTCATTTATGCGAAAAATAGTGATGCCCATCAAACGAGTTGATAGGGCGCCCGTCACCAGGCCCCGCAGGCTGCGCACGACCAAAATTTGGGGGCGAACGGAAGCGGTCGATCGAATCTCCAGAAATCCGTGGGCTAACATTCACCGAAAATCGAGAAAATCGTAAATTTTCATTTATGCAAAAAATAGTGATGCCGATCGAATGAAATGATAGGGCGCCCGTCACTAGGCCCCGCAGGCTGCGCACAGCCAAAATTTGGGGCTAAACGGAGACGGTCGTTCACATTTCCAAAAATCCGTGGGCTAACATACACCGAAAATCGAGAAAATCGTAAATTGTCATTTGTTTGAAAAATAGTGATGCCGATCAAAAGAAATGACAGGGCGCCCGTCACCAGGCCCCGCAGGCTGCGCACAGCCAAAATTTGGGGCCGAACGGAGGCGGTCGATCGAATCTCGAAAAATCCGTGGGCTAACATTCACCGAAAACCGAGAAAATCGTAAATTGTCATTTCTGCAAAAAATAGTGATGCCGATCAAAAGAAATGACAGGGCGCCCGTCACCAGGCCCCGCAGGCTGCGCACAGCCAAAATTTGGGGCCGAACGGAGGCGGTCGATTGAATCTCGAAAAATCCGTGTGCTAACATACACCGAAAATCGAGAAAATCGTAAATTCTCATTTATGCGAAAAATAGTGATGCCGATCAAACGAAATGATAGGGCGCCCGTCACCAGGCCCCGCGGGCTGTGCACAGCCAAAATTTGGGGCCGAACGGAGGCGGTCGATCAAATATCCAGAAATCCCTGGGCTAACACGCACTGAAAAGTTTGAAAGTTAGCAACATAGGCGCACTATGCTAGTCTCGACAGACCGGACGACATCGGATGTCACATGCTAACCTATGTCGAGACCCAACGCCCACCGATGAATGCCCAGCGATAGAAAATTTAAACTAAAACACCTATGCTTATCCTTATGATATATATAAAATCCTAGAGATTAGTGGTGGTAGTGCTGGCCTACCATGGTCGCTTGCCATGGTGGTGTCGGTTGTGGTGGGTCGTTAGGACCAGTTTTTAAATTAAAATTGTCACCCATATCAGGAAATATGTTGAAATGAGTGCGATAGAGGCATATTTTAGAAAAATGGCTCGGCCAAACCGCCTTTTGGCGGTTTGTCGAGATAGATCTCGAAAAAAATACACAAAATGAAAAAAAAAATCGCGTAAAACGGATAATCCAGCCCAAAGTTATGATCATTTATATAATATGCCTCTAATAAACTATTTTTCCGTCGATTATATTACAGTTTTAACAACATTATGTAAGATCTCATCAAAAGACTTGCATCTCGGCAGTTCTTATTTTGTTAATAAAGAGCTAACACATACCAAAAATCGCGAAAATCGTAAATTTTCGTTTATGCAAAAAATAGTGATGCCGATCAAACGAAATGATAGGACTATCTAAATTCTGATCACTTTCTGTACTATACTGATTCCTTACTGATTACCGTAATGAATTGATTTAAAACCGAAGTGGGGCTTATATATAATAGAAACAATAAATCGCATTCAGTGAATGCGACTTATAAGTCGCATTTCAGGAATGCGATTTATAAGTCGCATTCCTGGAATGCGTTTTATAAGTCGCATTTTGCCTTGCGACGCGCCGACTTGCCGGTTGTCCAATCTTTCCCCGTGCCTTTTTCTAGCATGTATGTATTTCAAATACTCTTAACCAACACGCGAATAGGCCATCTATATGGTAGAAATTTACGGGGTGTAACAGCGGATCAAACGAAATGATAGGGCGCCCGTCACCAGGCCCCGCACAGCAAAAATTTGAGGCCAAACGGAGACGGTCGATCACATCTCCAAAAATCCGTGGGCTAACATACACCGAAAACCGAGAAAATCGTAAATTGTCATTTATGCGAAAAATAGTGATGCCCATCAAACGAGTTGATAGGGCGCCCGTCACCAGGCCCCGTAGGATGCGCACGGCCAAAATTCTGGGGCGAACGGAGGCGGTCGATCAAATCTCCAGAAATCCGTGGGCTAACATTCACCGAAAATCGAGAAAATCGTAAATTGTCATTTACGCAAAAAATAGTGATGCCGATCAAACGAATTGATAGAGCGCCCGTCACTAGGCCCCGCAGGCTGCGCACAACCAAAATTTGGGGCCAAACGGAGACGGTCGATCACATCTCCAAAAATCCGTGGGCAAACATACACCGAAAATCGAGAAAATCGTAAATTGTCATTTGCTTGAAAAATAGTGATGCCGATCAAACGAAATGACAAGGCGCCCATCACCAGGCCCCGCAGGCTTCACACAGCCAAAATTTGGGGCCGAACGGAGGCGGTCGATCGAATCACGAAAAATCCGTGGGCTAACATACACCGAAAACCGAGAAAATCGTAAATTGTCATTTCTGCAAAAAATAGTGATGCCGATCAAAAGAATTGACAGGGCGCCCGTCACCAGGCCCCGCAGGCTGCGCACAGCCAAAATTTGGGGCCGAACGGAGGCGGTCGATTGAATCTCGAAAAATCCGTGTGCTAATATACACCGAAAATCGAGAAAATCATAAATTCTCATTTATGCGAAAAATAGTGATGCCGATCAAACGAAATGATAGGGCGCCCATCACCAGGCCCTGCAGGCTGCGCACAGCCAAAATTTGGGGCCAAACGGAGACGGTCGATCACATCTCCAAAAATCCGTGGGCTAACATACACCGAAAATCGAGAAAATCGTAAATTGTCATTTGTTTGAAAAATAGTGATGTCGATCAAAAGAAATGACAGGGCGCCCGTCACCAGGCCCCGCAGGCTGCGCACAGCCAAAATTTGGGGGCAAATGGAGATGGTCGATCACATCTCCAAAAATCCGTGGGCTAACATACACCGAAAATCGAGAAAATCGTAAATTGTCATTTGTTTGAAAAATAGTGATGCCGATCAAACGAAATGACAGGGCACCTGTTACCAGGCCCCGCAGGCTGCGCACAGCAAAAATTTCAGGCCAAACGGAGACGGTCGATCACATCTCCAAAAATCCGTGGGCTAACATACACCGAAAACCGAGAAAATTGTAAATTGTCATTTATGCGAAAAATAGTGATGCCCATCAAACGAGTTGATAGGGCACCCGTCACCAGGCCCCGCAGGCTGCGCACGACCAAAATTTGGGGGCGAACGGAGGCGGTCGATCGAATCTCCAGAAATCCGTGGGCTAACATTCACCGAAAATCAAGAAAATCGTAAATTTTCATTTATGCAAAAAATAGTGATGCCGATCGAATAAAATGATAGGGCGCCCGTCACTAGGCCCCGCAGGCTGCGCACAGCCAAAATTTGGGGCTAAACGGAGACGGTCGATCACATCTCCAAAATCCGTGGGCTAACATACACCGAAAATCGAGAAAATCGTAAATTGTCATTTGTTTGAAAAATAGTGATGCCGATCAAAAGAAATGACAGGGCGCCCGTCACCAGGCCCCGCAGGCTGCGCACAGCCAAAATTTGGGGCCGAACGGAGGTGGTCGATCGAATCTCGAAAAATCCGTGGGCTAACATTCACCGAAAACCGAGAAAATCGTAAATTGTCATTTCTGCAAAAAATAGTGATGCCGATCAAAAGAAATGACAGGGCGCCCGTCACCAGGCCCCGCAGGCTGCGCACAGCCAAAATTTGGGGCCAAACGGAGGCGGTCGATTGAATCTCGAAAAATCTGTGTGCTAACATACACCGAAAATCGAGAAAATCGTAAATTCTCATTTATGCGAAAAATAGTGATGCCGATCAAACGAAATGATAGGGCGCCCGTCACCAGGCCCCGCGGGCTGTGCACAGCCAAAATTTGGGGCCGAACGGAGGCGGTCGATCAAATATCCAGAAATCCATGGGCTAACACGCACTGAAAAGTTTGAAAGTTAGCAACATAGGCGCACTATGCTAGTCTCGACAGACCGGACGACATCGGATGTCACATGCTAACCTATGTCGAGACCCAACGCCCATCGATGAATGCCCAGCGATAGAAAATTTAAACTAAAACACCTATGCTTATCCTTATGATATAAATAAAATCCTAGAGATTAGTGGTGGTAGTGCTGGCCTACCATGGTCGCTTGCCATTGTGGTGTCGGTTGTGGTGGGTCGTTAGGACCAGTTTTTAAATTAAAATTGTCACCCATATTGGGAAATATGTTGAAATGAGTGCGATAGAGGCATATTTTAGAAAAATGGCTCGGCCAAACCGCCTTTTGGCGGTTTGTCGAGATAGATCTTGAAAAAATACACAAAATGAAAAAAAAAATCGCGTAAAACGGATAATCCAGCCCAAAGTTATGATCATTTATATAATATGCCTCTAATAAACTATTTTTCCGTCGATTATATTACAGTTTTAACAACATTATGTAAGATCTCATCAAAAGACTTGCATCTCGGCAGTTCTTATTTTGTTAATAAAGAGCTAACACATACCAAAAATCGCGAAAATCGTAAATTCTCGTTTATGCAAAAAATAGTGATGCCGATCAAACGAAATGATAGGACTATCTAAATTCTGATCACTTTCTGTACTATACTGATTCCTTACTGATTACCGTAATGAATTGATTTAAAACCGAAGTGGGGCTTATATATAATAGAAACAATAAGTCGCATTTCAGGAATGCGATTTATAAGTCGCATTCCTGGACTGCGTTTTATAAGTCGCATTTTGCCTTGCGACGCGCCGACTTGCCGGTTGTCCAATCTTTCCCCGTGCCTTTTTCTAGCATGTATGTATTTCAAATACTCTTAACCAACACGCGAATAGGCCATGTATATGCTAGAAATTTACGGGGTGTAACAGCGGATCAAACGAAATGATAGGGCGCCCGTCACCAGGCCCCGCACAGCAAAAATTTGAGGCCAAACGGAGACGGTCGATCACATCTCCAAAAATCCGTGGGCTAACATACACCGAAAACCGAGAAAATCGTAAATTGTCATTTATGCGAAAAATAGTGATGCCCATCAAACGAGTTGATAGGGCGCCCGTCACCAGGCCCCGCAGGCTGCGCACGGCCAAAATTTGGGGGCGAACGGAGGCGGTCGATCAAATCTCCAGAAATCCGTGGGCTAACATTCACCGAAAATCGAGAAAATCGTAAATTGTCATTTCTGCAAAAAATAGTGATGCCGATCAAACGAGTTGATAGGGCGCCCGTCACCAAGCCCCGCAGGCTGCGCACTGCCAAAATTTGGGGGCGAACGGAGGCGGTCGATCAAATCTCCAGAAATCCGTGGGCTAACATTCACCGAAAACCGAGAAAATCGTAAATTGTCATTTACGCAAAAAATAGTGATGCCGATCAAACGAATTGATAGAGCGCCCGTCACTAGGCCCCGCAGGCTGCGTACAGCCAAAATTTGGGGCCAAACGGAGACGGTCGATCACATCTCCAAAAATCCGTGGGCAAACATACACCGAAAATCGAGAAAATCGTAAATTGTCATTTGCTTGAAAAATAGTGATGCCGATCAAACGAAATGACAAGGCGCCCGTCACCAGGCCCCGCAGGCTGCGCACAGCCAAAATTTGGGGCCGAACGGAGGCGGTCGATTGAATCTCGAAAAATTCGTGTGCTAACATACACCGAAAATTGAGAAAATCATAAATTCTCATTTATGCGAAAAATAGTGATGCCGATCAAACGAAATGATAGGGCGCCCGTCACCAGGCCCTGCAGGCTGCGCACAGCCAAAATTTGGGGCCAAACGGAGACGGTCGATCACATCTCCAAAAATCCGTGGGCTAACATTCACCGAAAACCGAGAAAATCGTAAATTGTCATTTCTGTAAAAAATAGTGATGCCGATCAAAACAAATGACAGGGCGCCTGTCACCAGGCCCCGCAGGCTGCGCACAGCCAAAATTTGGGGCCGAACGGAGGCGGTCGATTGAATCTCTAAAAATCCGTGTGCTAACATACACCGAAAATCGAGAAAATCGTAAATTCTCATTTATGCGAAAAATAGTGATGCCGATCAAACGAAATGACAGGGAGCCCGTTACCAGGCCCCGCAGGCTGCGAACAGCAAAAATTTCAGGCCAAACGGAGACGGTCGATCACATCTCCAAAAATCCGTGGGCTAACATACACCGAAAACCGAGAAAATCGTAAATTATCATTTATGCGAAAAATAGTGATGCCCATCAAACGAGTTGATAGGGCGCCCGTCACCAGGCCCCGCAGGCTGCGCACGGCCAAAATTTGGGGGCGAACGGAGGCGGTCGATCAAATCTCCAGAAATCCGTGGGCTAACATTCACCGAAAATCGAGAAAATCATAAATTCTCATTTATGCGAAAAATAGTGATGCCGATCAAACGAAATGATAGGGCGCCCGTCACCAGGCCCTGCAGGCTGCGCACAGCCAAAATTTGGGGCCAAACGGAGACGGTCGATCACATCTCCAAAAATCCATGGGCTAACATACACCGAAAATCGAGAAAATCGTAAATTGTCATTTGTTTGCAAAATAGTGATGCCGATCAAAAGAAATGACAGGGCGCCCGTCACCAGGCCCCGCAGGCTGCGCACAGCCAAAATTTGGGGCCGAACGGAGGCGGTCGATCGAATCTCGAAAAATCCGTGGGCTAACATTCACCGAAAACCGAGAAAATCGTAAATTGTCATTTCTGCAAAAAATAGTGATGCCGATCAAAAGAAATGACAGGGCACCCGTCACCAGGCCCCGCAGGCTGCGTACAATCAAAATTTGGGGCCGAACGGAGGCGGTCGATTGAATCTCGAAAAATCCGTGTGCTAACATACACCGAAAATCGAGAAAATCGTAAATTCTCATTTATGCGAAAAATAGTGATGCCGATCAAACGAAATGATAGGGCGCCCGTCACCAGGCCCTGCGGGCTGTGCACAGCCAAAATTTGGGGCCGAACGGAGGCGGTCGATCAAATATCCAGAAATCCCTGGGCTAACACGCACTGAAAAGTTTGAAAGTTAGCAACATAGGCGCACTATGCTAGTCTCGACAGACCGGACGACATCGGATGTCACATGCTAACCTATGTCGAGACCCAACGCCCATCGATGAATGCCCAGCGATAGAAAATTTAAACTAAAACACCTATGCTTATCCTTATGATATAAATAAAATCCTAGAGATTAGTGGTGGTAGTGCTGGCCTACCATGGTCGCTTGCCATGGTGGTGTCGGTTGTGGTGGGTCGTTAGGACCAGTTTTTAAATTAAAATTGTCACCCATATTGGGAAATATGTTGAAATGAGTGCGATAGAGGTATATTTTAGAAAAATGGTTCGGCCAAACCGCCTTTCGGCAGTTTGTCGAGGTAGATCTCGAAAAAATACACAAAATGAAAAAAAAAATCGCGTAAAACGGATAATCCAACCCAAAGTTATGATCATTTATATAATATGCCTCTAATAAACTATTTTTCCGTCGATTATATTACAGTTTTAACAACATTATGTAAGATCTCATCAAAAGACTTGCATCTCGGCAGTTCTTATTTTGTTAATAAAGAGCTAACACATACCAAAAATCGCGAAAATCGTGAATTCTCGTTTATGCAAAAAATAGTGATGCCGATCAAACGAAATGATAGGACTATCTAAATTCTGATCACTTTCTGTACTATACTGATTCCTTACTGATTACCGTAATGAATTGATTTAAAACCGAAGTGGGGCTTATATATAATAGAAATAATAAATCGCATTCAGTGAATGCGACTTATAAGTCGCATTTCAGGAATGCGATTTATAAGTCGCATTCCTAGAATGCGTTTTATAAGTCGCATTTTGCCTTGCGATGCGCCGACTTGCCGGTTGTCCAATCTTTCCCCGTGCCTTTTTCTAGCATGTATGTATTTCAAATACTCTTAACCAACACGCGAATAGGCCATCTATATGCTAGAAATTTACGGGGTGTAACAGCGGATCAAACGAAATGATAGGGCGCCCGTCACCAGGCCCCGCACAGCAAAAATTTGAGGCCAAACGGAGACGGTCGATCACATCTCCAAAAATCCGTGGGCTAACATACACCGAAAACCGAGGAAATCGTAAATTGTCATTTATGCAAAAAATAGTGATGCCGATCAAACGAATTGATAGAGCGACGGTCACTAGGCCCCGCAGGCTGAGCACAGCCAAAATTTGGGGCCAAACGTAGACGGTCGATCACATCTCCAAAAATCCGTGGGCAAACATACACCGAAAATCGAGAAAATCGTAAATTGTCATTTGCTTGAAAAATAGTGATGCCGATCAAACGAAATGACAAGGCGCCCGTCACCAGGCCCCGCAGGCTTCGCACAGCCAAAATTTGGGGCCGAACGGAGGCGGTCGATCGAATCACGAAAAATCTGTGGGCTAACATACACCGAAAACCGAGAAAATCGTAAATTGTCATTTCTGCAAAAAATAGTGATGCCGATCAAAAGAAATGACAGGGCACCCATCACCAGGCCCCGCAGGCTGCGCACAGCCAAAATTTGGGGGCAAACGGAGACGGTCGATCACATCTCCAAAAATCCGTGGGCTAACATACACCGAAAATCGAGAAAATCGTAAATTGTCATTTGTTTGAAAAATAGTGATGCCGATCAAACGAAATGATAGGGCACCCGTTACCAGGCCCCGCAGGCTGCGCACAGCAAAAATTTCAGGCCAAACGGAGACGGTCGATCACATCTCCAAAAATCCGTGGGCTAACATACACCGAAAACCGAGAAAATCGTAAATTGTCATTTATGCGAAAAATAGTGATGCCCATCAAACGAGTTGATAGGGCGCCCGTCACCAGGCCCCGCAGGCTGCGCACGACCAAAATTTGGGGGCGAACGGAGGCGGTCGATCGAATCTCCAGAAATCCGTGGGCTAACATTCACCGAAAATCGAGAAAATCGTAAATTTTCATTTATGCAAAAAATAGTGATGCCGATCGAATGAAATGATAGGGCGCCCGTCACTAGGCCCCGCAGGCTGCGGAGCAAAAAAGAGGCTCTCCCAGGCTTGTGATAAATTACAAACCTTTAAACTCCGTTTTAAAATGGATTAGATATCCGATTCCTAATAAAAGGGATCTTTTAAAAAGAACTTACAAGGCTAATGTCTATAGCAAATTTGACATGAAGTCTGGTTTTTGGCAAATACAATTTTCTGAAAAAGATAAATACAAAACTGCATTCAACGTTCCATTTGGACAATATGAATGGAATGTAATGCCTTTTGGGCTTAAGAACGCCCCTTCTGAATTTCAAAAAATCATGAATGACATATTCAATCATGTAAGCTATATGTCCATAGTTTACATAGATGATGTGTTAATCTTTTCTGAGGACATTGATTCTCACTTTAAACATCTTAACACTTTTCTAAATATTGTTAAGAAAAATGGCTTGGTCATTAGTGCCAAGAATGACAGGGCGCCCGTCACCAGGCCCCGCAGGCTGCGCACAGCCAAAATTTGGGGGCAAACGGAGTCGGTCGATCACATCTCCAAAAATCCGTGGGCTAACATACACCGAAAATCGAGAAAATCGTAAATTGTCATTTGTTTGAAAAATAGTGATGCCGATCAAACGAAATGACAGGGCACCCGTTACCAGGCCCCGCAGGCTGCGCACAGCAAAAATTTCAGGCCAAACGGAGACGGTCGATCACATCTCCAAAAATCCGTGGGCTAACATACACCGAAAACCGAGAAAATCGTAAATTGTCATTTATGCGAAAAATAGTGATGCCCATCAAACGAGTTGATAGGGTGCCCGTCACCAGGCCCCGCAGGCTGCGCACGACCAAAATTTGGGGGTGAACGGAGGCGGTCGATCGAATCTCCAGAAATCCGTGGGCTAACATTCACCGAAAATCGAGAAAATCGTAAATTTTCATTTATGCAAAAAATAGTGATGCCGATCGAATGAAATGATAGGGCGCCCGTCACTAGGCCCCGCAGGCTGCGGAGCAAAAAAGAGGCTCTCCCAGGCTTGTGATAAATTACAAACCTTTAAACTCCGTTTTAAAATGGATTAGATATCCGATTCCTAATAAAAGGGATCTTTTAAAAAGAACTTACAAGGCTAATGTCTATAGCAAATTTGACATGAAGTCTGGTTTTTGGCAAATACAATTATCTGAAAAAGATAAATACAAAACTGCATTCAACGTTCCATTTGGACAATATGAATGGAATGTAATGCCTTTTGGGCTTAAGAACGCCCCTTCTGAATTTCAAAAAATCATGAATGACATATTCAATCATGTAAGCTATATGTCCATAGTTTACATAGATGATGTGTTAATCTTTTCTGAGGACATAGATTCTCACTTTAAACATCTTAACACTTTTCTAAATATTGTTAAGAAAAATGGCTTGGTCATTAGTGCCAAGAATGACAGGGCGCCCGTCACCAGGCCCCGCAGGCTGCGCACAGCCAAAATTTGGGGGCAAACGGAGACGGTCGATCACATCTCCAAAAATCAGTGGGCTAACATACACCGAAAATCGAGAAAATCGTAAATTGTCATTTGTTTGAAAAATAGTGATGCCGATCAAATGAAATGACAAGGCACCCGTTACCAGGCCCCGCAGGCTGCGCACAACAAAAATTTCAGGCCAAACGGAGACGGTCGATCACATCTCCAAAAATCCGTGGGCTAACATACACCGAAAACCGAGAAAATCGTAAATTGTCATTTATGCGAAAAATAGTGATGCCCATCAAACGAGTTGATAGGGCGCCCGTCACCAGGCCCCGCAGGCTGCGCACGACCAAAATTTGGGGGCGAACGGAGGCGGTCGATCGAATCTCCAGAAATCCGTGGGCTAACATTCACCGAAAATCGAGAAAATCGTAAATTTTCATTTATGCAAAAAATAGTGATGCCGATCGAATGAAATGATAGGGCGCCCGTCACTAGGCCCCGCAGGCTGCGCACAGCCAAAATTTGGGGCCAAACGGAGACGGTCGATCACATCTCCAAAAATCCGTGGGCTAACATACACCGAAAATCGAGAAAATCGTAAATTGTCATTTGTTTGAAAAATAGTGATGCCGATCAAAAGAAATGACAGGGCGCCCGTCACCAGGCCCCGCAGGCTGCGCACAGCCAAAATTTGGGGCCGAACGGAGGCGGTCGATCGAATCTCGAAAAATCCGTGGGCTAACATTCACCGAAAACCGAGAAAATCGTAAATTGTCATTTCTGCAAAAAATAGTGATGTCGATCAAAAGAAATGACAGTGCGCCCGTCACCAGGCTGCGCACAGCCAAAATTTGGGGCCGAACGGAGGCGGTCGATTGAACCTCGAAAAATCTGTGTGCTAACATACACCGAAAATTGAGAAAATCGTAAATTCTCATTTATGCGAAAAATAGTGATGCCGATCAAACGAAATGATAGGGCGCCCGTCACCAAGCCCCGCGGGCTGTGCACAGCCAAAATTTGGGGCCGAACGGAGGCGGTCGATCAAATATCCAGAAATCCCTGGGCTAACACGCACTGAAAAGTTTGAAAGTTAGCAACATAGGCGCACTATGCTAGTCTCGACAGACCGGACGACATCGGATGTCACATGCTAACCTATGTCGAGACCCAACGCCCATCGATGAATGCCCAGCGATAGAAAATTTAAACTAAAACACCTATGCTTATCCTTATGATATAAATAAAATCCTAGAGATTAGTGGTGGTAGTGCTGGCCTACCATGGTCGCTTGCCATGGTGGTGTCGGTTGTGGTGGGTCGTTAGGACCAGTTTTTAAATTAAAATTGTCACCCATATCGGGAAATATGTTGAAATGAGTGCGATAGAGGCATATTTTAGAAAAATGGCTCGGCCAAACCGCCTTTCGGCAGTTTGTCGAGATAGATCTCGAAAAAATACACAAAATGAAAAAACAAATCGCGTAAAACGGATAATCCAGCCCAAAGTTATGATCATTTATATAATATGCCTCTAATAAACTATTTTTCCGTCGATTATATTACAGTTTTAACAACATTATGTAAGATCCCGTCACCAGGCCCCGCAGGCTGCGCACGACCAAAATTTGGGGGCGAACGGAGGCGGTCGATCGAATCTCCAGAAATCCGTGGGCTAACATTCACCGAAAATCGAGAAAATCATAAATTTTCATTTATGCAAAAAATAGTGATGCCGATCGAATGAAATGATAGGGCGCCCGTCACTAGGCCCCGCAGGCTGCGCACAGCCAAAATTTGGGGCCAAACGGAGACGGTCGATCACATCTCCAAAAATCCGTGGGCTAACATACACCGAAAATCGAGAAAATCGTAAATTGTCATTTGTTTGAAAAATAGTGATGCCGATCAAAAGAAATGACAGGGCGCCCGTCACCAGGCCCCGCAGGCTGCCCACAGCCAAAATTTGGGGCCGAACGGAGGCGGTCGATCGAATCTCGAAAAATCCGTGGGCTAATATTCACCGAAAACCGAGAAAATCGTAAATTGTCATTTCTGCAAAAAATAGTGATGCCGATAAAGAGAAATGATAGGGCGCCCGTCACCAGGCCCCGCAGGCTGCGCATAGCCAAAATTTGGGGCCGAACGGAGGCGGTCGATTGAATCTCGAAAAATCCGTGTGCTAACATACACCGAAAATCGAGAAAATCGTAAATTCTCATTTATGCGAAAAATAGTGATGCCGATCAAACGAAATGATAGTGCGCCCGTCACCAGGCCCCGCGGGCTGTGCACAGCCAAAATTTGGGGCCGAACGGAGGCGGTCGATCAAATATCCAGAAATCCCTGGGCTAACACGCACTGAAAAGTTTGAAAGTTAGCAACATAGGCGCACTATGCTAGTCTCGACAGACCGGACGACATCGGATGTCACATGCTAACCTATGTCGAGACCCAACGCCCATCGATGAATGCCCAGCGATAGAAAATTTAAACTAAAACACCTATGCTTATACTTATGATATAAATAAAATCCTAGAGATTAGTGGTGGTAGTGCTGGCCTACCATGGTCGCTTGCCATGGTGGTGTCGGTTGTGGTGGGTCGTTAGGACCAGTTTTTAAATTAAAATTGTCACCCATATCGGGAAATATGTTGAAATGAGTGCGATAGAGGCATATTTTAGAAAAATGGCTCGGCCAAACCGCCTTTCGGCAGTTTGTCGAGATAGATCTCGAAAAAATACACAAAATGAAAAAAAAATCGCGTAAAACGGATAATCCAGCCCAAAGTTATGATCATTTATATAATATGCCTCTAATAAACTATTTTTCCGTCGATTATATTACAGTTTTAACAACATTATGTAAGATCTCATCAAAAGACTTGCATCTCGGCAGTTCTTATTTTGTTAATAAAGAGCTAACACATACCAAAAATCGCGAAAATCGTAAATTCTCGTTTATGCAAAAAATAGTGATGCCGATCAAACGAAATGATAGGACTATCTAAATTCTGATCACTTTCTGTACTATACTGATTCCTTACTGATTACCGTAATGAATTGATTTAAAACCGAAGTGGGGCTTATATATAATAGAAACAATAAATCGCATTCAGTGAATGCGACTTATAAGTCGCATTTCAGGAATGCGATTTATAAGTCGCATTTCAGGAATGCGTTTTATAAGTCGCATTTTGCCTTGCGACGCGCCGACTTGCCGGTTGTCCAATCTTTCCCCGTTCCTTTTTCTAGCATGTATATATTTCAAATACTCTTAACCAACACGCGAATAGGCCATCTATATGCTAGAAATTTACGGGGTGTAACAGCGGATCAAACGAAATGATAGGGCGCCCGTCACCACGCCCCGCACAGCAAAAATTTGAGGCCAAACGGAGACGGTCGATCACATCTCCAAAAATCTGTGGGCTAACATACACCGAAAACCGAGAAAATCGTAAATTGTCATTTATGCGAAAAATAGTGATGCCCATCAAACGAGTTGATAGGGCGCCCGTCACCAGGCCCCGCAGGCTGCGCACGGCCAAAATTTGGGGGCTAACGGAGGCGGTCGATCAAATCTCCAGAAATCCGTGGGCTAACATTCACCGAAAATCGAGAAAATTGTAAATTGTCATTTACGCAAAAAATAGTGATGCCGATCAAACGAATTGATAGAGCGCCCGTTACTAGGCCCCGCAGGCTGCGCACAGCCAAAATTTGGGGCCAAACGGAGACGGTCGATCACATCTCCAAAAATCCGTGGGCAAACATACACCGAAAATCGAGAAAATCGTAAATTATTATTTGCTTGAAAAATAGTGATGCCGATCAAACAAAATGACAGGGCGCCCGTCACCAGGCCCCGCAGGCTTCGCACAGCCAAAATTTGGGGCCGAACGGAGGCGGTCGATCGAATCACGAAAAATCCGTGGGCTAACATACACCGAAAACCGAGAAAATCGTAAATTGTCATTTCTGCAAAAAATAGTGATGCCGATCAAAAGAAATGACAGGGCACCCGTCACCAGGCCCCGCAGGCTGCGCACAGCCAAAATTTGGGGCCTAACGGAGGCGGTCGATTGAATCTCGAAAAATCCGTGTGCTAACATACACCGAAAATCGAGAAAATCATAAATTCTCATTTATGTGAAAAATAGTGATGCCGATCAAACGAAATGATAGGGCGCCCGTCACCAGGCCCTGCAGGCTGCGCACAGCCAAAATTTGGGGCCAAACGGAGACGGTCGATCACATCTCCAAAAATCCGTGGGCTAACATACACCGAAAATCGAGAAAATCGTAAATTATCATTTGTTTGAAAAATAGTGATGCCGATCAAAAGAAATGATAGGGCGCCCGTCACCAGGCCCCGCAGGCTGCGCACAGCCAAAATTTGGGGGCAAACGGAGACGGTCGATCACATCTCCAAAAATCCGTGGGCTAACATACACCGAAAATCGAGAAAATCGTAAATTGTCATTTGTTTGAAAAATAGTGATGCCGATCAAACGAAATGACAGGGCGCCCGTTACCAGGCCCCGCAGGCTGCGCACAGCAAAAATTTCAGGCCAAACGGAGACGGTCGATCACATCTCCAAAAATCCGTGGGCTAACATACACCGAAAACCGAGAAAATCGTAAATTGTCATTTATGCGAAAAATAGTGATGCCCATCAAACGAGTTGATAGGGCGCCCGTCACCAGGCCCCGCAGGCTGCGCACGACCAAAATTTGGGGGCGAACGGAGGCGGTCGATCGAATCTCTAGAAATCCGTGGGCTAACATTCACCGAAAATCGAGAAAATCGTAAATTTTCATTTATGCAAAAAATAGTGATGCCGATCGAATGAAATGATAGGTCGCCCGTCACTAGGCCCCGCAGGCTGCGCACAGCCAAAATTTGGGGCCAAACGGAGACGGTCGATCACATCTCCAAAAATCTGTGGGCTAACATACACCGAAAACCGAGAAAATCGTAAATTGTCATTTATGCGAAAAATAGTGATGCCCATCAAACGAGTTGATAGGGCGCCCGTCACCAGGCCCCGCAGGCTGCGCACGGCCAAAATTTGGGGGCTAACGGAGGCGGTCGATCAAATCTCCAGAAATCCGTGGGCTAACATTCACCGAAAATCGAGAAAATTGTAAATTGTCATTTACGCAAAAAATAGTGATGCCGATCAAACGAATTGATAGAGCGCCCGTTACTAGGCCCCGCAGGCTGCGCACAGCCAAAATTTGGGGCCAAACGGAGACGGTCGATCACATCTCCAAAAATCCGTGGGCAAACATACACCGAAAATCGAGAAAATCGTAAATTATTATTTGCTTGAAAAATAGTGATGCCGATCAAACAAAATGACAGGGCGCCCGTCACCAGGCCCCGCAGGCTTCGCACAGCCAAAATTTGGGGCCGAACGGAGGCGGTCGATCGAATCACGAAAAATCCGTGGGCTAACATACACCGAAAACCGAGAAAATCGTAAATTGTCATTTCTGCAAAAAATAGTGATGCCGATCAAAAGAAATGACAGGGCACCCGTCACCAGGCCCCGCAGGCTGCGCACAGCCAAAATTTGGGGCCTAACGGAGGCGGTCGATTGAATCTCGAAAAATCCGTGTGCTAACATACACCGAAAATCGAGAAAATCATAAATTCTCATTTATGTGAAAAATAGTGATGCCGATCAAACGAAATGATAGGGCGCCCGTCACCAGGCCCTGCAGGCTGCGCACAGCCAAAATTTGGGGCCAAACGGAGACGGTCGATCACATCTCCAAAAATCCGTGGGCTAACATACACCGAAAATCGAGAAAATCGTAAATTATCATTTGTTTGAAAAATAGTGATGCCGATCAAAAGAAATGATAGGGCGCCCGTCACCAGGCCCCGCAGGCTGCGCACAGCCAAAATTTGGGGGCAAACGGAGACGGTCGATCACATCTCCAAAAATCCGTGGGCTAACATACACCGAAAATCGAGAAAATCGTAAATTGTCATTTGTTTGAAAAATAGTGATGCCGATCAAACGAAATGACAGGGCGCCCGTTACCAGGCCCCGCAGGCTGCGCACAGCAAAAATTTCAGGCCAAACGGAGACGGTCGATCACATCTCCAAAAATCCGTGGGCTAACATACACCGAAAACCGAGAAAATCGTAAATTGTCATTTATGCGAAAAATAGTGATGCCCATCAAACGAGTTGATAGGGCGCCCGTCACCAGGCCCCGCAGGCTGCGCACGACCAAAATTTGGGGGCGAACGGAGGCGGTCGATCGAATCTCTAGAAATCCGTGGGCTAACATTCACCGAAAATCGAGAAAATCGTAAATTTTCATTTATGCAAAAAATAGTGATGCCGATCGAATGAAATGATAGGTCGCCCGTCACTAGGCCCCGCAGGCTGCGCACAGCCAAAATTTGGGGCCAAACGGAGACGGTCGATCACATCTCCAAAAATCCGTGGGCTAACATACACCGAAAATCGAGAAAATCGTAAATTGTCATTTGTTTGAAAAATAGTGATGCCGATCAAACGAAATGACAGGGCGCCCGTTACCAGGCCCCGCAGGCTGCGCACAACAAAAATTTAAGGCCAAACGGAGACGGTCGATCACATCTCCAAAAATCCGTGGGCTAACATACACCGAAAACCGAGAAAATCGTAAATTGTCATTTATGCGAAAAATAGTGATGCCCATCAAACGAGTTGATAGGGCGCCCGTCACCAGGCCCCGCAGGCTGCGCACGACCAAAATTTGGGGGCGAACGGAGGCGGTCGATCGAATCTCCAGAAATCCGTGGGCTAACATTCACAGAAAATCGAGAAAATCGTAAATTTTCATTTATGCAAAAAATAGTGATGCCGATCGAATGAAATGATAGGGCGCCCGTCACTAGGCCCCGCAGGCTGCGCACAGCTAAAATTTGGGGCCAAACGGAGACGGTCGATCACATTTCCAAAAATCTGTGGGCTAACATACACCGAAAATTGAGAAAATCATAAATTGTCATTTGTTTGAAAAATAGTGATGCCAATCAAAAGAAATGACAGGGCGCCCGTCACCAGGCCCCGCAGGCTGCGCACAGCCAAAATTTGGGGCCGAACGGAGGCGGTCGATCGAATCTCGAAAAATCCGTGGGCTAACATTCACCGAAAACCGAAAAAATCGTAAATTGTCATTTCTGCAAAAAATAGTGATGCCGATCAAAAGAAATGACAGGGCACCCGTCACCAGGCCCCGCAGGCTACGCACAGCCAAAATTTAGGGCCGAACGGAGGCGGTCGATTGAATCTCGAAAAATCCGTGTGCTAACATACACCGAAAATCGAGAAAATCGTAAATTCTCATTTATGCGAAAAATAGTGATGCCGATCAAATGAAATGATAGGGCGCCCGTCACCAGGCCCCGCGGGCTGTGCACAGCCAAAATTTGGGGCCGAACGGAGGCGGTCGATCAAATATCCAGAAATCCCTGGGCTAACACGCACTGAAAAGTTTGAAAGTTAGCAACATAGGCGCACTATGCTAGTCTCGACAGACCGGACGACATCGGATGTCACATGCTAACCTATGTCGAGACCCAACGCCCATCGATGAATGCCCAGCGATAGAAAATTTAAACTAAAACACCTATGCTTATCCTTATGATATAAATAAAATTCTAGAGATTAGTGGTGGTAGTGATGGCCTACCATGGTCGCTTGCCATGGTGGTGTCGGTTGTGGTGGGTCGTTAGGACCAGTTTTTAAATTAAAATTGTCACCCATATCGGGAAATATGTTGAAATGAGTGCGATAGAGGCATATTTTAGAAAAATGGCTCGGCCAAACCGCCTTTCGGCAGTTTGTCGAGATAGATCTCGAAAAAATACACAAAATGAAAAAAAAAATCGCGTAAAACGGATAATCCAGCCCAAAGTTATGATCATTTATATAATATGCCTCTAATAAACTATTTTTCCGTCGATTATATTACAGTTTTAACAACATTATGTAAGATCTCATCAAAAGACTTGCATCTCGGCAGTTCTTATTTTGTTAATAAAGAGCTAACACATACCAAAAATCGCGAAAATCGTAAATTCTCGTTTATGCAAAAAATAGTGATGCCGATCAAACGAAATGATAGGACTATCTAAATTCTGATCACTTTCTGTACTATACTGATTCCTTACTGATTACCGTAATGAATTGATTTAAAACCGAAGTGGGGCTTATATATAATAGAAACAATAAATCGCATTCAGTGAATGCGACTTATAAGTCGCATTTCAGAAATGCGATTTATAAGTGGCATTCCTGGAATGCGTTTTATAAGTCGCATTCCTGGAATGCGTTTTATAAGTCGCATTTTGCCTTGCGACGCGCCGACTTGCCGGTTGTCCAATCTTTCCCCGTGCCTTTTTCTAGCATGTATGTATTTCAAATACTCTTAACCAACACGCGAATAGGCCATCTATATGCTAGAAATTTACGGGGTGTAACAGCGGATCAAACGAAATGATAGGGCGCCCGTCACCAGGCCCCGCACAGCAAAAATTTGAGGCCAAACGGAGACGGTTGATCACATCTCCAAAAATCCGTGGGCTAACATACACCGAAAACCGAGAAAATCGTAAATTGTTATTTATGCGAAAAATAGTGATGCCCATCAAACGAGTTGATAGGGCGCCCGTCACCAGGCCCCGCAGGCTGCGCACGGCCAAAATTTGAGGGCGAACGAAGGCGGTCGATCAAATCTCCAGAAATCCGTGGGCTAACATTCACCGAAAACCGAGAAAATCGTAAATTGTCATTTACGCAAAAAATAGTGATGCTGATCAAACGAATTGATAGAGCGCCCGTCACTAGGCCCCGCAGGCTGCGCACAGCCAAAATTTGGGGCCAAACGGAGACGGTCGATCACATCTCCAAAAATCCGTGGGCAAACATACACCGAAAATCGAGAAAATCGTAAATTGTCATTTGCTTGAAAAATAGTGATGCCGATCAAAAGAAATGACAGGGCGCCCATCACCAGGCCCCGCAGGCTGCGCACAGCCAAAATTTGGGGGCAAACGGAGACGGTCGATCACATCTCCAAAAATCCGTGGGCTAACATACACCGAAAATCGAGAAAATCGTAAATTGTCATTTGTTTGAAAAATAGTGATGCCGATCAAACGAAATGACAGGGCGCCCGTTACCAGGCCCCGCAGGCTGCGCACAACAAAAATTTCAGGCCAAACGGAGACGGTCGATCACATCTCCAAAAATCCGTGGGCTAACATACACCGAAAACCGAGAAAATCATAAATTGTCATTTATGCGAAAAATAGTGATGCCCATCAAACGAGTTGATAGGGCGCCCGTCACCAGGCCCCGCAGGCTGCGCACGACCAAAATTTGGGGGCGAACGGAGGCGGTCGATCGAATCTCCAGAAATCCGTGGGCTAACATTCACCGAAAATCGAGAAAATCGTAAATTTTCATTTATGCAAAAAATAGTGATGCCGATCGAATGAAATGATAGGGCGCCCGTCACTAGGCCCCGCAGGCTGCGCACAGCCAAAATTTGGGGCCAAACGGAGACGGTCGATCACATCTCCAAAAATCCGTGGGCTAACATACACCGAAAATCGAGAAAATCGTAAATTGTCATTTGTTTGAAAAATAGTGATGCCGATCAAACGAAATGACAGGGCGCCCATTACCAGGCCCCGCAGGCTGCGCACAGCAAAAATTTCAGGCCAAACGGAGACGGTCGATCACATCTCCAAAAATCCGTGGGCTAACATACACCGAAAACCGAGAAAATCGTAAATTGTCATTTATGCGAAAAATAGTGATGCCCATCAAACGAGTTGATAGGGCGCCCGTCACCAGGCCCCGCAGGCTGCGCACGACCAAAATTTGGGGGCGAACGGAGGCGGTCGATCGAATCTCCAGAAATCCGTGGGCTAACATTCACCGAAAATCGAGAAAATCGTAAATTTTCATTTATGCAAAAAATAGTGATGCTGATCGAATGAAATGATAGGGCGCCCGTCACTAGGCCCCGCAGGCTGCGCACAGCCAAAATTTGGGGCCAAACGGAGACGGTCGATCACATCTCCAAAAATCCGTGGGCTAACATACACCGAAAATCGAGAAAATCGTAAATTGTCATTTGTTTGAAAAATAGTGATGCCGATCAAAAGAAATGACAGGGCGCCCGTCACCAGGCCCCGCAGGCTGCGCACAGCCAAAATTTGGGGCCGAACGGAGGCGGTCGATCGAATCTCGAAAAATCCGTGGGCTAACATTCACCGAAAACCGAGAAAATCGTAAATTGTCATTTCTGCAAAAAATAGTGATGCCGATCAAAAGAAATGACAGGGCGCCCGTCACCAGGCCCCGCAGGCTGCGCACAGCCAAAATTTGGGGCCGAACGGAGGCGGTCGATTGAATCTCGAAAAATCCGTGTGCTAACATACACCGAAAATCGAGAAAATCGTAAATTCTCATTTATGCGAAAAATAGTGATGCCGATCAAACGAAATGATAGGGCGCCCGTCACCAGGCCCCGCGGGCTGTGCACAGCCAAAATTTGGGGCCGAACGGAGGCGGTCGATCAAATATCCAGAAATCCCTGGGCTAACACGCACTGAAAAGTTTGAAAGTTAGCAACATAGGCGCACTATGCTAGTCTCGACAGACCGCACGACATCGGATGTCACATGCTAACCTATGTCGAGACCCAACGCCCATCGATGAATGCCCAGCGATAGAAAATTTAAACTAAAACACCTATGCTTATCCGTATGATATAAATAAAATCCTAGAGATTAGTGGTGGTAGTGCTGGCCTACCATGGTCGCTTGCCATGGTGGTGTCGGTTGTGGTGGGTCGTTAGGACCAGTTTTTAAATTAAAATTGTCACCCATATTGGGAAATATGTTGAAATGAGTGCGATAGAGGCATATTTTAGAAAATTGGCTCGGCCAAACCGCCTTTCGGCAGTTTGTCGAGATAGATCTCGAAAAAATACACAAAATGAAAAATAAATCGCGTAAAACGGATAATCCAGCCCAAAGTTATGATCATTTATATAATATGCCTCTAATAAACTATTTTTCCGTCGATTATATTACAGTTTTAACAACATTATGTAAGATCTCATCAAAAGACTTGCATCTCGGCAGTTCTTATTTTGTTAATAAAGAGCTAACACATACCAAAAATCGCGAAAATCGTAAATTCTCGTTTATGCAAAAAATAGTGATGCCGATCAAACGAAATGATAGGACTATCTAAATTCTGATCACTTTCTGTACTATACTGATTCCTTACTGATTACCGTAATGAATTGATTTAAAACCGAAGTGGGGCTTATATATAATAGAAACAATAAATCGCATTCAGTCAATGCGACTTATAAGTCGCATTTCAGGAATACGATTTATAAGTCGCATTTCAGGAATGCGATTTATAAGTAGCATTCCTGGAATGCGTTTTATAAGTCGCATTCCTGGAATGCGTTTTATAAGTCGCATTTTGCCTTGCGACGCGCCGACTTGCCGGTTGTCCAATCTTTCCCCGTGCCTTTTTCTAGCATGTATGTATTTCAAATACTCTTAACCAACACGCGAATAGGCCATCTATATGCTAGAAATTTACGGGGTGTAACAGCGGATCAAACGAAATGATAGGGCGCCCGTCACCAGGCCCCGCACAGCAAAAATTTGAGGCCAAACGGAGACGGTCGATCACATCTCCAAAAATCCGTGGGCTAACATACACCGAAAACCGAGAAAATCGTAAATTGTTATTTATGCGAAAAATAGTGATGCCCATCAAACGAGTTGATAGGGCGCCCGTCACCAGGCCCCGCAGGCTGCGCACGGCCAAAATTTGGGGGCGAACGGAGGCGGTCGATCAAATCTCCAGAAATTTGTGGGCTAACATTCACCGAAAACCGAGAAAATCGTAAATTGTCATTTACGCAAAAAATAGTGATGCCGATCAAACGAATTGATAGAGCGCCCGTCACTAGGCCCGCAGGCTGCGCACAGCCAAAATTTGGGGCCAAACGGAGACGGTCGATCACATCTCCAAAAATCCGTGGGCAAACATACACCGAAAATCGAGAAAATCGTAAATTGTCATTTGCTTGAAAAATAGTGATGCCCATCAAACGAAATGACAAGGCGCCCGTCACCAGGCCCCGCAGGCTTCGCACAGCCAAAATTTGGGGCCGAACGGAGGCGGTCGATCGAATCACGAAAAATCCGTGGGCTAACATACACCGAAAACCGAGAAAATCGTAAATTGTCATTTCTGCAAAAAATAGTGATGCCGATCAAAAGAAATGACAGGGCGCCCGTCACCAGGCCCTGCAGGCTGCGCACAGCCAAAATTTGGGGCCGAACGGAGGCGGTCGATTGAATCTCGAAAAATCCGTGTGCTAACATACACCGAAAATCGAGAAAATCATAAATTGTCTTTGTTTGAAAAATAGTGATGCAGATCAAAAGAAATGACAGGGCGCCCGTCACCAGGCCCCGCAGGCTGCGCACAGCCAAAATTTGGGGGCAAACGGAGACGGTCGATCACATCTCCAAAAATCCGTGGGCTAACATACACCGAAAATCGAGAAAATCGTAAATTGTCATTTGTTTGAAAAATAGTGATGCCGATCAAACGAAATGACAGGGCGCCCGTTACCAAGCCCCGCAGGCTGCACACAGCCAAAATTTGGGGCCAAACGGAGACGGTCGATCACATCTCCAAAAATCCGTGGGCTAACATACACCGAAAACCGAGAAAATCGTAAATTGTCATTTATGCGAAAAATAGTGATGCCCATCAAACGAGTTGATAGGGCGCCCGTCACCAGGCCCCGCAGGCTGCGCACGACCAAAATTTGGGGGCGAACGGAGGCGGTCGATCGAATCTCCAGAAATCCGTGGGCTAACATTCACAGAAAATCGAGAAAATCGTAAATTTTCATTTATGCAAAAAATAGTGATGCCGATCGAATGAAATGATAGGGCGCCCGTCACTAGGCCCCGCAGGCTGCGCACAGCCAAAATTTGGGGCCAAACGGAGACGGTCGATCACATCTCCAAAAATCCGTGGGCTAACATACACCGAAAATCGAGAAAATCGTAAATTGTCATTTGTTTGAAAAATAGTGATGCCGATCAAAAGAAATGACAGGGCGCCCGTCACCAGGCCCCGCAGGCTGCGCACAGCCAAAATTTGGGGCCGAACGGAGGCGGTCGATCGAATCTCAAAAAATCCGTGGGCTAACATTCACCGAAAACCGAGAAAATCGTAAATTGTCATTTCTGCAAAAAATAGTGATTCCGATTAAAAGAAATGACAGGGCGCCCGTCACCAGGCCCCGCAGGCTGCGCACAGCCAAAATTTGGGGCCGAACGGAGGCGGTCGATTGAATCTCGAAAAATCCGTGTGCTAACATACACCGAAAATCGAGAAAATCGTAAATTCTCATTTATGCGAAAAATAGTGATGCCGATCAAACGAAATGATAGGGCGCCCGTCACCAGGCCCCGCGGGCTGTGCACAGCCAAAATTTGGGGCCGAACGGAGGCGGTCGATCAAATATCCAGAAATCCCTGGGCTAACACGCACTGAAAAGTTTGAAAGTTAGCAACATAGGCGCACTATGCTAGTCTCGACAGACCGCACGACATCGGATGTCACATGCTAACCTATGTCGAGACCCAACGCCCATCGATAGAAAATTTAAACTAAAACACCTATGCTTATCCTTATGATATAAATAAAATCCTAGAGATTAGTGGTGGTAGTGCTGGCCTACCATGGTCGCTTGCCATGGTGGTGTCGGTTGTGGTGGGTCGTTAGGACCAGTTTTTAAATTAAAATTGTCATCCATATTGGGAAATATATTGAAATGAGTGCGATAGAGGCATATTTTAGAAAAATGGCTCGGCCAAACCGCCTTTCGGCAGTTTTTCGAGATAGATCTCGAAAATATACACAAAATGAAAAAAAAAATCGCGTAAAACGGATAATCCAGCCCAAAGTTATGATCATTTATATAATATGCCTCTAATAAACTATTTTTCCGTCGACTATATTACAGTTTTAACAACATTATGTAAGATCTCATCAAAAGACTTGCATCTCGGCAGTTCTTATTTTGTTAATAAAGAGCTAACACATACCAAAAATCGCGAAAATCGTAAATTCTCGTTTATGCAAAAAATAGTGATGCCGATCAAACGAAATGATAGGACTATCTAAATTCTGATCACTTTCTGTACTATACTGATTCCTTACTGATTACCGTAATGAATTGATTTAAAACCGAAGTGGAGCTTATATATAATAGAAACAATAAATCGCATTCCGTGAATGCGACTTATAAGTCGCATTTCAGGAATGCGATTTATAAGTCGCATTTCAGGAATGCGTTTTATAAGTCGCATTTCTGGAATGCGACGCGCCGACTTGCCGGTTGTCCAATCTTTCCCCGTGCCTTTTTCTAGCATGTATATATTTCAAATACTCTTAACCAACACGCGAATAGGCCATCTATATGCTAGAAATTTACGGGGTGTAACAGCGGATCAAACGAAATGATAGGGCGCCCGTCACCACGCCCCGCACAGCAAAAATTTGAGGCCAAACGGAGACGGTCGATCACATCTCCAAAAATCTGTGGGTTAACATACACTGAAAACCGAGAAAATCGTAAATTGTCATTTATGCAAAAAATAGTGATGCCCATCAAACGAGTTGATAGGGCGCCCGTCACCAGGCCCCGCAGGCTGCGCACGACCAAAATTTGGGGGCGAACGGAGGCGGTCGATCGAATCTCCAGAAATCCGTGGGCTAACATTCACAGAAAATCGAGAAAATCGTAAATTTTCATTTATGCAAAAAATAGTGATGCCGATCAAAAGAAATGACAGGGCGCCCATCACCAGGCCCCGCAGGCTGCGCACAGCCAAAATTTGGGGGCAAACGGAGACGGTCGATCACATCTCCAAAAATCCGTGGGCTAACATACACCGAAAATCGAGAAAATCGTAAATTGTCATTTGTTTGAAAAATAGTGATGCCGATCAAACGAAATGACAAGGCTCCCGTTACCAGGCCCCGCAGGCTGCGCACAGCAAAAATTTCAGGCCAAACGGAGACGGTCGATCACATCTCCAAAAATCCGTGGGCTAACATACACCGAAAACCGAGAAAATCGTAAATTGTCATTTATGCGAAAAATAGTGATGCCCATCAAACGAGTTGATAGGGCGCCCGTCACCAGGCCCCGCAGGCTGCGCACGACCAAAATTTGAGGGCGAACGGAGGCGGTCGATCGAATCTCCAGAAATCCGTGGGCTAACATTCACCGAAAATCGAGAAAATCGTAAATTTTCATTTATGCAAAAAATAGTGATGCCGATCGAATGAAATGATAGGGCGCCCGTCACTAGGCCCCGCAGGCTGCGCACAGCCAAAATTTGGGGCCAAACGGAGACGGTCGATCACATCTCCAAAAATCCGTGGGCTAACATACACCGAAAATCGAGAAAATCGTAAATTGTCATTTGTTTGAAAAATAGTGATGCCGATCAAAAGAAATGACAGGGCGCCCGTCACCAGGCCCTGCAGTCTGCGCACAGCCAAAATTTGGGGCCGAACGGAGGCGGTCGATCGAATCTCGAAAAATCCGTGGGCTAACATTCACCGAAAACCGAGAAAATCGTAAATTGTCATTTCTGCAAAAAATAGTGATGCCGATCAAAAGAAATGACAGGGCGCCCGTCACCAGGCCCCGCAGGCTGCGCACAGCCAAAATTTGGGGCCGAACGGAGGCGGTCGATTGAATCTCGAAAAATCCGTGTGCTAACATACACCGAAAATCGAGAAAATCGTAAATTCTCATTTATGCGAAAAATAGTGATGTCGATCAAACGAAATGATAGGGCGCCCGTCACCAGGCCCCGCGGGCTGTGCACAGCCAAAATTTGGGGTCGAACGGAGGCGGTCGATCAAATATCCAGAAATCCCTGGGCTAACACGCACTGAAAAGTTTGAAAGTTAGCAACATAGGCGCACTATGCTAGTCTCGACAGACCGCACGACATCGGATGTCACATGCTAACCTATGTCGAGACCCAACGCCCATCGATGAATGCCCAGCGATAGAAAATTTAAACTAAAACACCTATGCTTATCCTTATGATATAAATAAAATCCTAGAGATTAGTGGTGGTAGTGCTGGCCTACCATGGTCGCTTGCCATGGTGGTGTCGGTTGTGGTGGGTCGTTAGGACCAGTTTTTAAATTAAAATTGTCACCCATATTGGGAAATATTTTGAAATGAGTGCGATAGAGGCATATTTTAGAAAAATGGCTCGGCCAAACCGCCTTTTGGCGGTTTGTCGAGATAGATCTCGAAAAAATACACAAAATGAAAAAAAAAATCGCGTAAAACGGATAATCCAGCCCAAAGTTATGATCATTTATATAATATGCCTCTAATAAACTATTTTTCCGTCGATTATATTACAGTTTTAACAACATTATGTAAGATCTCATCAAAAGACTTGCATCTCGGCAGTTCTTATTTTGTTAATAAAGAGCTAACACATACCAAAAATCGCAAAAATCGTAAATTCTCGTTTATGCAAAAAATAGTGATGCCGATCAAACGAAATGATAGGACTATCTAAATTCTGAACACTTTCTGTACTATACTGATTCCTTACTGATTACCGTAATGAATTGATTTAAAACCGAAGTGGGGCTTATATATAATAGAAACAATAAATCGCATTCAGTGAATACGACTTATAAGTCGCATTTCAGGACTGCGATTTATAAGTCGCATTCCTGGAATGCGTTTTATAAGTCGCATTTTGCCTTGCGACGAGCCGACTTGCCGGTTGTCCAATCTTTCCCCGTGCCTTTTTCTAGCATGTATGTATTTCAAATACTCTTAACCAACACGCGAATAGGCCATCTATATGCTAGAAATTTACGGGGTGTAACAGCGGATCAAACGAAATGATAGGGCGCCCGTCACCAGGCCCCGCACAGCAAAAATTTGAGGCCAAACGGAGATGGTCGATCACATCTCCAAAAATCCGTGGGCTAACATACACCGAAAACCGAGAAAATCGTAAATTGTCATTTATGCAAAAAATAGTGATGCCCATCAAACGAGTTGATAGGGCGCCCGTCACCAGGCCTCGCAGGCTGCGCACGGCCAAAATTTGGGGGCGAACGGAGGCGGTCGATCAAATCTCCAGAAATCCGTGGGCTAACATTCACCGAAAACCGAGAAAATCGTAAATTGTCATTTACGCAAAAAATAGTGATGCCGATCAAACGAATTGATAGAGCGCCCGTCACTAGGCCCCGCAGGCGACGCACAGCCAAAATTTGGGGCCAAACGGAGACGGTCGATCACATCTCCAAAAATCCGTGGGCAAACATACACCGAAAATCGAGAAAATCGTAAATTGTCATTTGCTTGAAAAATAGTGATGCCGATCAAACGAAATGACAAGGCGCCCGTCACCAAGCCCCGCAGGCTTCGCACAGCCAAAATTTGGGGCCGAACGGAGGCGGTCGATCGAATCACGAAAAATCCGTGGGCTAACATACACCGAAAACCGAGAAAATCGTAAATTGTCATTTCTGCAAATATTAGTGATGCCGATCAAAAGAAATGACAGGGCGCCCGTTACCAGGCCCCGCAGGCTGCGCACAGCAAAAATTTCAGGCCAAACGGAGACGGTCGATCACATCTCCAAAAATCTGTGGGCTAACATACACCGAAAACCGAGAAAATCGTAAATTGTCATTTATGCGAAAAATAGTGATGCCCATCAAACGAGTTGATAGGGCGCCCGTCACTAGGCCCCGCAGGCTGCGCACGACCAAAATTTGGGGGCGAACGGAGGCTGTCGATCGAATCTCCAGAAATCCGTGGGCTAACATTCACCGAAAATCGAGAAAATCGTAAATTTTCATTTATGCAAAAAATAGTGATGCTGATCGAATGAAATGATAGGGCGCCCATCACTAGGCCCCGCAGGCTACGCACAGCCAAAATTTGGGGCCAAACGGAGACGGTCGATCACATCTCCAAAAATCCGTGGGCAAACATACACCGAAAATCGAGAAAATCATAAATTGTCATTTGCTTGAAAAATAGTGATGCCGATCAAACGAAATGACAAGGCGCCCGTCACCAGGCCCCGCAGGCTTCGCACAGCCAAAATTTGGGGCCGAACGGAGGCGGTCGATCGAATCACAAAAAATCCGTGGGCTAACATACACCGAAAACCGAGAAAATCGTAAATTGTCATTTCTGCAAAAAATAGTGATGCCGATCAAAAGAAATGACAAGGCGCCCGTCACCAGGCCCCGCGGGCTGTGCACAGCCAAAATTTGGGGCCGAACGGAGGCGGTCGATCAAATATCCAGAAATCCCTGGGCTAACACGCACTGAAAAGTTTGAAAGTTAGCAACATAGGCGCACTATGCTAGTCTCGACAGACCGCACGACATCGGATGTCACATGCTAACCTATGTCGAGACCCAACGCCCATCGATGAATGCCCAGCGATAGAAAATTTAAACTAAAACACCTATGCTTATCCTTATGATATAAATAAAATCCTAGAGATTAGTGGTGGTAGTGCTGGCCTACCATGGTCGCTTGCCATGGTGGTGTCGGTTGTGTTGGGTCGTTAGGACCAGTTTTTAAATTAAAATTGTCACCCATATCGGGAAATATGTTGAAATGAGTGCGATAGAGGCATATTTTAGAAAAATGGCTCGGCCAAACTGCCTTTCGGCAGTTTGTCGAGATAGATCTCGAAAAAATACACAAAATGAAAAAAAAATCGCGTAAAACGGATAATCCAGCCCAAAGTTATGATCATTTATATAATATGCCTCTAATAAACTATTTTTCCGTCGATTATATTACAGTTTTAACAACATTATGTAAGATCTCATCAAAAGACTTGCATCTCGGCAGTTCTTATTTTGTTAATAAAGAGCTAACACATACCAAAAATCGCGAAAATCGTAAATTCTCGTTTATGCAAAAAATAGTGATGCCGATCAAACGAAATGATAGGACTATCTAAATTCTGATCACTTTCTGTACTATACTGATTCCTTACTGATTACCGTAATGAATTGATTTAAAACCGAAGTGGGGTTTATATATAATAGAAACAATAGTGAATGCGATTTATAAGTCGCATTTCAGGAATGCGACTAATGCGTTTTATAAGTCGCATTTTGCCTTGCGACGCGCCGACTTGCCGGTTGTCCAATCTTTCCCCGTGCCTTTTTCTAGCATGTATGTATTTCAAATACTCTTAACCAACATGCGAATAGCCCATCTATATGCTAGAAATTTACGGGGTGTAACAGCGGATCAAAAGAAATGATAGGGCGCCCGTCACCAGGCCCCGCACAACAAAAATTTAAGGCCAAACGGAGACGGTCGATCACATCTCCAAAAATCCGTGGGCTAACATACACCGAAAACCGAGAAAATCGTAAATTGTCATTTATGTGAAAAATAGTGATGCCCATCAAACGAGTTGATAGGGCGCCCGTCACCAGGCCCCGCAGGCTACGCACGGCCAAAATTTGGGGGCGAACGGAGGCGGTCGATCAAATCTCCAGAAATCCGTGGGCTAACATTCACCGAAAACCGAGAAAATCGTAAATTGTCATTTACGCAAAAAATAGTGATGCCGATCAAACGAATTGATAGAGCGCCCGTCACTAGGCCCCGCAGGCTGCGCACAGCCAAAATTTGGGGCCAAACGGAGACGGTCGATCACATCTCCAAAAATCCGTGGGCAAACATACACCGAAAATCGAGAAAATCGTAAATTGTCATTTGCTTGAAAAATAGTGATGCCGATCAAACGAAATGACAAGGCGCCCGTCACCAGGCCCCGCAATCTTCGCACAGCCAAAATTTGGGGCCGAACGGAGGCGGTCGATCGAATCACGAAAAATCCGTGGGCTAACATACACCGAAAACCGAGAAAATCGTAAATTGTCATTTCTGCAAAAAATAGTGATGCCGATCAAAAGAAATGACAGGGCGCCCGTCACCAGGCCCCGCAGGCTGCGCACAGCCAAAATTTGGGGCCGAACGGAGGCGGTCGATTGAATCTCGAAAAATCCGTGTGCTAACATACACCGAAAATCGAGAAAATCATAAATTCTCATTTATGCGAAAAATAGTGATGCCGATCAAACGAAATGATAGGGCGCCCGTCACCAGGCCCTGCAGGATGCGCACAGCCAAAATTTGGGGCCAAACGGAGACGGTCGATCACATCTCCAAAAATCCGTGGGCTAACATACACCGAAAATCGAGAAAATCGTAAATTGTCTTTGTTTGAAAAATAGTGATGCCGATCAAAATAAATGACAGGGCGCCCGTCACCAGGCCCCGCAGGCTGCGCACAGCCAAAATTTGGGGGCAAACGGAGACGGTCGATCACATCTCCAAAAATCCGTGGGCTAACATACACTGAAAAACGAGAAAATCGTAAATTGTCATTTGTTTGAAAAATAGTGATGCCGATCAAAAGAAATGACAGGGCGCCCATTACCAGGCCCCGCAGGCTGCGCACAGCAAAAATTTCAGGCCAAACGGAGACGGTCGATCACATCTCCAAAAATCCGTGGGCTAACATACACCAAAAACCGAGAAAATCGTAAATTGTCATTTATGCGAAAAATAGTGATGCCCATCAAACGAGTTGATAGGGCGCCCGTCACCAGGCCCCGCAGGCTGCGCACGACCAAAATTTGGGGGCGAACGGAGGCGGTCGATCGAATCTCCAGAAATCCGTGGGCTAACATTCACCGAAAATCGAGAAAATCGTAAATTTTCATTTATGCAAAAAATAGTGATGCCGATCGAATGAAATGATAGGGCGCCCGTCACTAGGCCCCGCAGGCTGCGCACAACCAAAATTTGGGGCCAAACGGAGACGGTCGATCACATCTCCAAAAATCCGTGGGCTAACATACACCGAAAATCGAGAAAATCGTAAATTGTCATTTGTTTGAAAAATAGTGATGCCAATCAAAAGAAATGACAGGGCGCCCGTCACCAGGCCCCGCAGGCTGCGCACAGCCAAAATTTGGGGCCGAACGGAGGCGGTCGATCGAATCTCGAAAAATCCGTGGGCTAACATTCACCGAAAACCGAGAAAATCGTAAATTGTCATTTCTGCAAAAAATAGTGATGCCGATCAAAAGAAATGACAGGGCGCCCGTCACCAGGCCCCGCAGGCTTCGGACAGCCAAAATTTAGGGCCGAACGGAGGCGGTCGATTGAATCTCGAAAAATCTGTGTGCTAACATACACCAAAAATAGAGAAAATCGTAAATTCTCATTTATGCGAAAAATAGTGATGTCGATCAAACGAAATGATAGGGCGCCCGTCACCAGGCCCCGCGGGCTGTGCACAGCCAAAATTTGGGGCCGAACGGAGGCGGTCGATCAAATATCCAGAAATCCCTGGGCTAACACGCACTGAAAAGTTTGAAAGTTAGCAACATAGGCGCACTATGCTAGTCTCGACAGACCGGACGACATCGGATGTCACATGCTAACCTATGTCGAGACCCAACGCTCATCGATGAATGCCCAGCGATAGAAAATTTAAACTAAAACACCTATGCTTATACTTATGATATAAATAAAATCCTAGAGATTAGTGGTGGTAGTGCTGGCCTACCATGGTCGCTTGCCATGGTGGTGTCGGTTGTGTTGGGTCGTTAGGACCAGTTTTTAAATTAAAATTGTCACCCATATCGGGAAATATGTTGAAATGAGTGCGATAGAGGCATATTTTAGAAAAATGGCTCGGCCAAACCGCCTTTCGGCAGTTTGTCGAGATAGATCTCGAAAAAATACACAAAATGAAAAAAAAAATCGCGTAAAACGGATAATCCAGCCCAAAGTTATGATCATTTATATAATATGCCTCTAATAAACTATTTTTCCGTCGATTATATTACAGTTTTAACAACATTATGTAAGATCTCATCAAAAGACTTGCATCTCGGCAGTTCTTATTTTGTTAATAAAGAGCTAACACATACCAAAAATCGCGAAAATCTTAAATTCTCGTTTATGCAAAAAATAGTGATGCCGATCAAACGAAATGATAGGACTATCTAAATTCTGATCACTTTCTGTACTATACTGATTCCTTACTGATTACCGTAATGAATTGATTTAAAACCGAAGTGGGGCTTACATATAATAGAAACAATAAATCGCATTCAGTGAATGCGACTTATAAGTCGCATTTCAGGAATGCGATTTATAAATCGGATTTCAGGAATGGGATTTATAAGTCGCATTTCAGGAATGGGATTTATAAGTCGTATTCCTGGAATGCGTTTTATAAGTCGCATTCCTGGAATGCGTTTTATAAGTCGCATTTTGCCTTGCGACGCGCCGACTTGCCGGTTGTCCAATCTTTCCCCGTGCCTTTTTCTAGCATGTATGTATTTCAAATACTCTTAACCAACACGCGAATAGGCCATCTATATGCTAGAAATTTACGGGGTGTAACAACGGATCAAATGAAATGATAGGGCGCCCGTCACCAGGCCCCGCACAGCAAAAATTTGAGACCAAACGGAGACGGTCGATCACATCTCCAAAAATCCGTGGGCTAACATACACCGAAAACCGAGAAAATCGTAAATTGTCATTTATGCGAAAAATATTGATGCCCATCAAACGAGTTGATAGGGCGCCCATCACCAGGCCCCGCAGGCTGCGCACGGCCAAAATTTGGGGGCGAACAGAGGCGGTCGATCAAATCTTCAGAAATCCGTGGGCTAACATTCACCGAAAACCGAGAAAATCGTAAATTGTCATTTACGCAAAAAATAGTGATGCCGATCAAACGAATTGATAGAGCTCCCGTCACTAGGCCCCGCAGGCTGCGCACAGCCAAAATTTGGGGCCAAACGGAGACGGTCGATCACATCTCCAAAAATCCATGGGCAAACATACACCGAAAATCGAGAAAATCGTAAATTGTCATTTGCTTGAAAAATAGTGATGCCGATCAAACGAAATGACAAGGCGCCCGTCACCAGGCCCCGCAGGCTTCGCACAGCCAAAATTGGGGGCCGAACGGAGGCGGTCGATCGAATCACGAAAAATCCGTGGGCTAACATACACCGAAAACCGAGAAAATCGTAAATTGTCATTTCTGCAAAAAATAGTGATGCCGATCAAAACAAATGACAGGGCGCCTGTCACCAGGCCCCACAGGCTGCGCACAGCCAAAATTTGGGGCCGAACGGAGGCGGTCGATTGAATCTCGAAAAATCCGTGTGCTAACATACACCGAAAATCGAGAAAATCGTAAATTCTCATTTATGCGAAAAATAGTGATGCCGATCAAACGAAATGATAGGGCGCTCGTCACCAGGCCCCGCGGGCTATGCACAGCCAAAATTTGGGGCCGAACGGAGGCGGTCGATCAAATATCCAGAAATCCCTGGGCTAACACGCACTGAAAAGTTTGAAAGTTAGCAACATAGGCGCACTATGCTAGTCTCGACAGACCGCACGACATCGGATGTCACATGCTAACCTATGTCGAGACCCAACGCCCATCGATGAATGCCCAGCGATAGAAAATTTAAACTAAAACACCTATGCTTATCCTTATGATATAAATAAAATCCTAGAGATTAGTGGTGGTAGTGCTGGCCTACCATGGTCGCTTGCCATGGTGGTGTCGGTTGTGGTGGGTCGTTAGGACCAGTTTTTAAATTAAAATTGTCACCCATATCGGGAAATATGTTGAAATGAGTGAGATAGAGGCATATTTTAGAAAAATGGCTAGGCCAAACCGCCTTTCGGCAGTTTGTCGAGATAGATCTCGAAAAAATACACAAAATGAAAAAAAAATCGCGTAAAACGGATAATCCAGCCCAAAGTTATGATCATTTATATAATATGCCTCTAATAAACTATTTTTCCGTCGATTATATTACAGTTTTAACAACATTATGTAAGATCTCATCAAAAGACTTGCATCTCGGCAGTTCTTATTTTGTTAATAAAGAGCTAACACATACCAAAAATCGCGAAAATCGTAAATTCTCGTTTATACAAAAAATAGTGATGCCGATCAAACGAAATGATAGGACTATCTAAATTCTGATCACTTTCTGTACTATACTGATTCCTTACTGATTACCGTAATGAATTGATTTAAAACCGAAGTGGGGCTTATATATAATAGAAACAATAAATCGCATTCAGGAATGGGATTTATAAGTCGCATTCCTGGAATGCGTTTTATAAGTCGCATTCCTGGAATGCGTTTTATAAGTCGCATTTTGCCTTGCGACGCGCCGACTTGCCGGTTGTCCAATCTTTCCCCGTGCCTTTTTCTAGCATGTATGTATTTCAAATACTCTTAACCAACACGCGAATAGGCCATCTATATGCTAGAAATTTACGGGGTGTAACAACGGATCAAATGAAATGATAGGGCGCCCGTCACCAGGCCCCGCACAGCAAAAATTTGAGGCCAAACGGAGACGGTCGATCACATCTCCAAAAATCCGTGGGCTAACATACACCGAAAACCGAGAAAATCGTAAATTGTCATTTATGCGAAAAATAGTGATGCCCATCAAACGAGTTGATAGGGCGCCCGTCACCAGGCCCCGCAGGCTGCGCACGGCCAAAATTTGGGGGCGAAAAGAGGCGGTCGATCAAATCTTCAGAAATCCGTGGGCTAACATTCACCGAAAACCGAGAAAATCGTAAATTGTCATTTACACAAAAAATAGTGATGCCGATCAAACGAATTGATAGAGCGCCCGTCACTAGGCCCCGCAGGCTGCGCACAGCCAAAATTTGGGGCCAAACGGAGACGGTCGATCACATCTCCAAAAATCCGTGGGCAAACATACACCAAAAATCGAGAAAATTGTAAATTGTCATTTGCTTGAAAAATAGTGATGCCGATCAAACGAAATGACAAGGCGCCCGTCACCAGGCCCCGCAGGCTTCGCACAGCCAAAATTTGGGGCCGAACGGAGGCGGTCGATCGAATCACGAAAAATCCATGGGCTAACATACACCGAAAACCGAGAAAATCGTAAATTGTCATTTCTGCAAAAAATAGTGATGCCGATCAAAAGAAATGACAGGGCGCCCGTCACCAGGCCCCGCAGGCTGCGCACAGCCAAAATTTGGGGCCGAACGGAGGCGGTCGATTGAATCTCGAAAAATCCGTGTGCTAACATACACCGAAAATCGAGAAAATCGTAAATTCTCATTTATGCGAAAAATAGTGATGCCGATCAAACGAAATGATAGGGCGCCCGTCACCAGGCCCCGCGGGCTGTGCACAGCCAAAATTTGGGGCCGAACGGAGGCGGTCGATCAAATATCCAGAAATCCCTGGGCTAACACGCACTGAAAAGTTTGAAAGTTAGCAACATAGGCGCACTATGCTAGTCTCGACAGACCGGACGACATCGGATGTCACATGCTAACCTATGTCGAGACCCAACGCCCATCGATGAATGCCCAGCGATAGAAAATTTAAACTAAAACACCTATGCTTATCCTTATGATATAAATAAAATCCTAGAGATTAGTGGTGGTAGTGCTGGCCTACCATGGTCGCTTGCCATGGTGGTGTCGGTTGTGGTGGGTCGTTAGGACCAGTTTTTAAATTAAAATTGTCACCCATATCGGGAAATATGTTGAAATGAGTGAGATAGAGGCATATTTTAGAAAAATGGCTCGGCCAAACCGCCTTTCGGCAGTTTTTCGAGATAGATCTCGAAGAAATACACAAAACGAAAAAAAAAATCGCGTAAAACGGATAATCCAGCCCAAAGTTATGATCATTTATATAATATGCCTCTAATAAACTATTTTTCCGTCGATTATATTACAGTTTTAACAACATTATGTAAGATCTCATCAAAAGACTTGCATCTCGGCAGTTCTTATTTTGTTAATAAAGAGCTAACACATACCAAAAATCGCGAAAATCGTAAATTCTCGTTTATGCAAAAAATAGTGATGCCGATCAAACGAAATGATAGGACTATCTAAATTCTGATCACTTTCTGTACTATACTGATTCCTTACTGATTACCGTAATGAATTGATTTAAAACCGAAGTGGGGCTTATATATAATAGAAACAATAAATCGCATTCAGGAATGGGATTTATAAGTCGCATTTCAAGAATGCGATTTATAAGTCGCATTCCTGGAATGCGTTTTATAAGTCGCATTTTGCCTTGCGACGCGCCGACTTGCCGGTTGTCCAATCTTTCCCCGTGCCTTTTTCTAGCATGTATGTATTTCAAATACTCTTAACCAACACGCGAATAGGCCATCTATATGCTAGAAATTTACGGGGTGTAACAACGGATCAAATGAAATGATAGGGCGCCCGTCACCAGGCCCCGCACAGCAAAAATTTGAGGCCAAACGGAGACGGTCGATCACATCTCCAAAAATCCGTGGGCTAACATACACCGAAAACCGAGAAAATCGTAAATTGTCATTTATGCAAAAAATAGTGATGCCCATCAAACGAGTTGATAGGGCGCCCGTCACCAGGCCCCGCAGGCTGCGTACGGCCAAAATTTGGGGGCGAACAGAGGCGGTCGATCAAATCTTCAGAAATCCGTGGGCTCTAATTCACCGAAAACCGAGAAAATCGTAAATTGTCATTTACACAAAAAATAGTGATGCCGATCAAACGAATTGATAGAGCGCCCGTCACTAGGCCCCGCAGGCTGCGCACAGCCAAAATTTGGGGCCAAACGGAGACGATCGATCACATCTCCAAAAATCCGTGGGCAAACATACACCGAAAATCGAGAAAATTGTAAATTGTCATTTGCTTGAAAAATAGTGATGCCGATCAAACGAAATGACAAGGCGCCCGTCACCAGGCCCCGCAGGCTTCGCACAGCCAAAATTTGGGGCCGAACGGAGGCGGTCGATCGAATCACGAAAAATCCATGGGCTAACATACACCGAAAACCGAGAAAATCGTAAATTGTCATTTCTGCAAAAAATAGTGATGCCGATCAAAAGAAATGACAGGGCGCCCGTCACCAGGCCCCGCAGGCTGCGCACAGCCAAAATTTGGGGCCGAACGGAGGCGGTCGATTGAATCTCGAAAAATCCGTGTGCTAACATACACCGAAAATCGAGAAAATCGTAAATTCTCATTTATGCGAAAAATAGTGATGCCGATCAAACGAAATGATAGGGCGCCCGTCACCAGGCCCCGCGGGCTGTGCACAGCCAAAATTTGGGGCCGAACGGAGGCGGTCGATCAAATATCCAGAAATCCCTGGGCTAACACGCACTGAAAAGTTTGAAAGTTAGCAACATAGGCGCACTATGCTAGTCTCGACAGACCGGACGACATCGGATGTCACATGCTAACCTATGTCGAGACCCAACGCCCATCGATGAATGCCCAGCGATAGAAAATTTAAACTAAAACACCTATGCTTATCCTTATGATATAAATAAAATCCTAGAGATTAGTGGTGGTAGTGCTGGCCTACCATGGTCGCTTGCCATGGTGGTGTCGGTTGTGGTGGGTCGTTAGGACCAGTTTTTAAATTAAAATTGTCACCCATATCGGGAAATATGTTGAAATGAGTGAGATAGAGGCATATTTTAGAAAAATGGCTCGGCCAAACCGCCTTTCGGCAGTTTTTCGAGATAGATCTCGAAGAAATACACAAAACGAAAAAAAAAATCGCGTAAAACGGATAATCCAGCCCAAAGTTATGATCATTTATATAATATGCCTCTAATAAACTATTTTTCCGTCGATTATATTACAGTTTTAACAACATTATGTAAGATCTCATCAAAAGACTTGCATCTCGGCAGTTCTTATTTTGTTAATAAAGAGCTAACACATACCAAAAATCGCGAAAATCGTAAATTCTCGTTTATGCAAAAAATAGTGATGCCGATCAAACGAAATGATAGGACTATCTAAATTCTGATCACTTTCTGTACTATACTGATTCCTTACTGATTACCGTAATGAATTGATTTAAAACCGAAGTGGGGCTTATATATAATAGAAACAATAAATCGCATTCAGGAATGGGATTTATAAGTCGCATTTCAAGAATGCGATTTATAAGTCGCATTCCTGGAATGCGTTTTATAAGTCGCATTTTGCCTTGCGACGCGCCGACTTGCCGGTTGTCCAATCTTTCCCCGTGCCTTTTTCTAGCATGTATGTATTTCAAATACTCTTAACCAACACGCGAATAGGCCATCTATATGCTAGAAATTTACGGGGTGTAACAACGGATCAAATGAAATGATAGGGCGCCCGTCACCAGGCCCCGCACAGCAAAAATTTGAGGCCAAACGGAGACGGTCGATCACATCTCCAAAAATCCGTGGGCTAACATACACCGAAAACCGAGAAAATCGTAAATTGTCATTTATGCAAAAAATAGTGATGCCCATCAAACGAGTTGATAGGGCGCCCGTCACCAGGCCCCGCAGGCTGCGTACGGCCAAAATTTGGGGGCGAACAGAGGCGGTCGATCAAATCTTCAGAAATCCGTGGGCTCTAATTCACCGAAAACCGAGAAAATCGTAAATTGTCATTTACACAAAAAATAGTGATGCCGATCAAACGAATTGATAGAGCGCCCGTCACTAGGCCCCGCAGGCTGCGCACAGCCAAAATTTGGGGCCAAACGGAGACGATCGATCACATCTCCAAAAATCCGTGGGCAAACATACACCGAAAATCGAGAAAATTGTAAATTGTCATTTGCTTGAAAAATAGTGATGCCGATCAAACGAAATGACAAGGCGCCCGTCACCAGGCCCCGCAGGCTTCGCACAGCCAAAATTTGGGGCCGAACGGAGGCGGTCGATCGAATCACGAAAAATCCATGGGCTAACATACACCGAAAACCGAGAAAATCGTAAATTGTCATTTCTGCAAAAAATAGTGATGCCGATCAAAAGAAATGACAGGGCGCCCGTCACCAGGCCCCGCAGGCTGCGCACAGCCAAAATTTGGGGCCGAACGGAGGCGGTCGATTGAATCTCGAAAAATCCATGTGCTAACATACACCGAAAATCGAGAAAATCGTAAATTCTCATTTATGCGAAAAATAGTGATGCCGATCAAACGAAATGATAGGGCGCCCGTCACCAGGCCCCGCGGGCTGTGCACAGCCAAAATTTGGGGCCGAACGGAGGCGGTCGATCAAATATCCAGAAATCCCTGGGCTAACACGCACTGAAAAGTTTGAAAGTTAGCAACATAGGCGCACTATGCTAGTCTCGACAGACCGGACGACATCGGATGTCACATGCTAACCTATGTCGAGACCCAACGCCCATCGATGAATGCCCAGCGATAGAAAATTTAAACTAAAACACCTATGCTTATCCTTATGATATAAATAAAATCCTAGAGATTAGTGGTGGTAGTGCTGGCCTACCATGGTCGCTTGCCATGGTGGTGTCGGTTGTGGTGGGTCGTTAGGACCAGTTTTTAAATTAAAATTGTCACCCATATCGGGAAATATGTTGAAATGAGTGAGATAGAGGCATATTTTAGAAAAATGGCTCGGCCAAACCGCCTTTCGGCAGTTTTTCGAGATAGATCTCGAAGAAATACACAAAACGAAAAAAAAAATCGCGTAAAACGGATAATCCAGCCCAAAGTTATGATCATTTATATAATATGCCTCTAATAAACTATTTTTCCGTCGATTATATTACAGTTTTAACAACATTATGTAAGATCTCATCAAAAGACTTGCATCTCGGCAGTTCTTATTTTGTTAATAAAGAGCTAACACATACCAAAAATCGCGAAAATCGTAAATTCTCGTTTATGCAAAAAATAGTGATGCCGATCAAACGAAATGATAGGACTATCTAAATTCTGATCACTTTCTGTACTATACTGATTCCTTACTGATTACCGTAATGAATTGATTTAAAACCGAAGTGGGGCTTATATATAATAGAAACAATAAATCGCATTCAGGAATGGGATTTATAAGTCGCATTTCAAGAATGCGATTTATAAGTCGCATTCCTGGAATGCGTTTTATAAGTCGCATTTTGCCTTGCGACGCGCCGACTTGCCGGTTGTCCAATCTTTCCCCGTGCCTTTTTCTAGCATGTATGTATTTCAAATACTCTTAACCAACACGCGAATAGGCCATCTATATGCTAGAAATTTACGGGGTGTAACAACGGATCAAATGAAATGATAGGGCGCCCGTCACCAGGCCCCGCACAGCAAAAATTTGAGGCCAAACGGAGACGGTCGATCACATCTCCAAAAATCCGTGGGCTAACATACACCGAAAACCGAGAAAATCGTAAATTGTCATTTATGCAAAAAATAGTGATGCCCATCAAACGAGTTGATAGGGCGCCCGTCACCAGGCCCCGCAGGCTGCGTACGGCCAAAATTTGGGGGCGAACAGAGGCCGTCGATCAAATCTTCTGAAATCCGTGGGCTCTAATTCACCGAAAACCGAGAAAATCGTAAATTGTCATTTACACAAAAAATAGTGATGCCGATCAAACGAATTGATAGAGCGCCCGTCACTAGGCCCCGCAGGCTGCGCACAGCCAAAATTTGGGGCCAAACGGAGACGATCGATCACATCTCCAAAAATCCGTGGGCAAACATACACCGAAAATCGAGAAAATTGTAAATTGTCATTTGCTTGAAAAATAGTGATGCCGATCAAACGAAATGACAAGGCGCCCGTCACCAGGCCCCGCAGGCTTCGCACAGCCAAAATTTGGGGCCGAACGGAGGCGGTCGATCGAATCACGAAAAATCCATGGGCTAACATACACCGAAAACCGAGAAAATCGTAAATTGTCATTTCTGCAAAAAATAGTGATGCCGATCAAAAGAAATGACAGGGCGCCTGTCACCAGGCCCTGCAGGCTGCGCACAGCCAAAATTTGGGGCCGAACGGAGGCGGTCAATTGAATCTCGAAAAATCCGTGTGCTAACATACACCGAAAATCGAGAAAATCGTAAATTCTCATTTATGCGAAAAATAGTGATGCCGATCAAACGAAATGATAGGGCGCCCGTCACCAGGCCCCGCGGGCTGTGCACAGCCAAAATTTGGGGCCGAACGGAGGCGGTCGATCAAATATCCAGAAATCCCTGGGCTAACACGCACTGAAAAGTTTGAAAGTTAGCAACATAGGCGCACTATGCTAGTCTCGACAGACCGGACGACATCGGATGTCACATGCTAACCTATGTCGAGACCCAACGCCCATCGATGAATGCCCAGCGATAGAAAATTTAAACTAAAACACCTATGCTTATCCTTATGATATAAATAAAATCCTAGAGATTAGTGGTGGTAGTGCTGGCCTACCATGGTCGCTTGCCATGGTGGTGTCGGTTGTGGTGGGTCGTTAGGACCAGTTTTTAAATTAAAATTGTCACCCATATCGGGAAATATGTTGAAATGAGTGAGATAGAGGCATATTTTAGAAAAATGGCTCGGCCAAACCGCCTTTCGGCAGTTTTTCGAGATAGATCTCGAAAATATACACAAAATGAAAAAAAAAATCGCGTAAAACGGATAATCCAGCCCAAAGTTATGATCATTTATATAATATGCCTCTAATAAACTATTTTTCCGTCGACTATATTACAGTTTTAACAACATTATGTAAGATCTCATCAAAAGACTTGCATCTCGGCAGTTCTTATTTTGTTAATAAAGAGCTAACACATACCAAAAATCGCGAAAATCGTAAATTCTCGTTTATGCAAAAAATAGTGATGCCGATCAAACGAAATGATAGGACTATCTAAATTCTGATCACTTTCTGTACTATACTGATTCCTTACTGATTACCGTAATGAATTGATTTAAAACCGAAGTGGGGCTTATATATAATAGAAACAATAAATCGCATTCAGTGAATGCGACTTATAAGTCGCATTTCAGGAATGCGATTTATAAGTCGCATATCAGGAATGCGTTTTATAAGTCGCATTTTGCCTTGCGACGCGCCGACTTGCCGGTTGTCCAATCTTTCCCCGTTCCTTTTTCTAGTATGTATATATTTCAAATACTCTTAACCAACACGCGAATAGGCCATCTATATGCTAGAAATTTACGGGGTGTAACAGCGGATCAAACGAAATGATAGGGCGCCCGTCACCACGCCCCGCACAGCAAAAATTTGAGGCCAAACGGAGACGGTCGATCACATCTCCAAAAATCTGTGGGCTAACATACACTGAAAACCGAGAAAATCGTAAATTGTCATTTATGCAAAAAATAGTGATGCCCATCAAACGAGTTGATAGGGCGCCCGTCACCAGGCCCCGCAGGCTGCGCACGGCCAAAATTTGGGGGCGAACGGAGGCGGTCGATCAAATCTCCAGAAATCCGTGGGCTAACATTCACCGAAAACCGAGAAAATCGTAAATTGTCATTTACACAAAAAATAGTGATGCCGATCAAACGAATTGATAGAGCGCCCGTCACTAGGCCCCGCAGGCTGCGCACAGCCAAAATTTGGGGCCAAACGGAGACGGTCGATCACATCTCCAAAAATCCGTGGGCAAACATACACCGAAAATCGAGAAAATTATAAATTGTCATTTGCTTGAAAAATAGTGATGCCGATCAAACGAAATGACAAGGCGCCCGTCACCAGGCCCCGCAGGCTTCGCACAGCCAAAATTTGGGGCCGAACGGAGGCGGTCGATCGAATCACGAAAAATCCATGGGCTAACATACACCGAAAACCGAGAAAATCGTAAATTGTCATTTCTGCAAAAAATAGTGATGCCGATCAAAAGAAATGACAGGGCGCCTGTCACCAGGCCCCGCAGGCTACGCACAGCCAAAATTTGGGGCCGAACGGAGGCGGTCGATTGAATCTCGAAAAATCCGTGTGCTAACATACACCGAAAATCGAGAAAATCGTAAATTCTAATTTATGCGAAAAATAGTGATGCCGATCAAACGAAATGATAGGGCGCCCGTCACCAGGCCCCGCGGGCTGTGCAGAGCCAAAATTTGGGGCCGAACGGAGGCGGTCGATCAAATATCCAGAAATCCCTGGGCTAACACGCACTGAAAAGTTTGAAAGTTAGCAACATAGGCGCACTATGCTAGTCTCGACAGACCGAACGACATCGGATGTCACATGCTAACCTATGTCGAGACCCAACGCCCATCGATGAATGCCCAGCGATAGAAAATTTAAACTAAAACACCTATGCTTATCCTTATGATATAAATAAAATCCTAGAGATTAGTGGTGGTAGTGCTGGCCTACCATGGTCGCTTGCCATGGTGGTGTCGGTTGTGGTGGGTCGTTAGGACCAGTTTTTAAATTAAAATTGTCACCCATATCGGGAAATATGTTGAAATGAGTGAGATAGAGGCATATTTTAGAAAAATGGCTCGGCCAAACCGCCTTTCGGCAGTTTTTCGAGATAGATCTCGAAAAAATACACAAAATGAAAAAAAAAATCGCGTAAAACGGATAATCCAGCCCAAAGTTATGATCATTTATATAATATGCCTCTAATAAACTATTTTTCCGTCGATTATATTACAGTTTTAACAACATTATGTAAGATCTCATCAAAAGACTTGCATCTCGGCAGTTCTTATTTTGTTAATAAAGAGCTAACACATACCAAAAATCGCGAAAATCATAAATTCTCGTTTATGCAAAAAATAGTGATGCCGATCAAACGAAATGATAGGACTATCTAAATTCTGATCACTTTCTGTACTATACTGATTCCTTACTGATTACCGTAATGAATTGATTTAAAACCGAAGTGGGGCTTATATATAATAGAAACAATAAATCGCATTCAGTGAATGCGACTTATAAGTCGCATTTCAGGAATGCGATTTATAAGTCGCATTTCAGGAATGCGTTTTATAAGTCGCATTTTGCCTTGCGACGCGCCGACTTGCCGGTTGTCCAATCTTTCCCCGTTCCTTTTTCTAGCATGTATATATTTCAAATACTCTTAACCAACACGCGAATAGGCCATCTATATGCTAGAAATTTACGGGGTGTAACAGCGGATCAAACGAAATGATAGGGCGCCCGTCACCACGCCCCGCACAGCAAAAATTTGAGGCCAAACGGAGACGGTCGATCACATCTCCAAAAATCTGTGGGTTAACATACACTGAAAACCGAGAAAATCGTAAATTGTCATTTATGCAAAAAATAGTGATGCCCATCAAACGAGTTGATAGGGCGCCCGTCACCAGGCCCCGCAGGCTGCGCACGGCCAAAATTTGGGGGCGAACGGAGGCGGTCGATCAAATCTCCAGAAATCCGTGGGCTAACATTCACCGAAAACCGAGAAAATCGTAAATTGTCATTTACACAAAAAATAGTGATGCCGATCAAACGAATTGATAGAGCGCCCGTCACTAGGCCCCGCAGGCTGCGCACAGCCAAAATTTGGGGCCAAACGGAGACGGTCGATCACATCTCCAAAAATCCGTGGGCAAACATACACCGAAAATCGAGAAAATTGTAAATTGTCATTTGCTTGAAAAATAGTGATGCCGATCAAACGAAATGACAAGGCGCCCGTCACCAGGCCCCGCAGGCTTCGCACAGCCAAAATTTGGGGCCGAACGGAGGCGGTCGATCGAATCACGAAAAATCCATGGGCTAACATACACCGAAAACCGAGAAAATCGTAAATTGTCATTTCTGCAAAAAATAGTGATGCCGATCAAAAGAAATGACAGGGCGCCTGTCACCAGGCCCCGCAGGCTGCGCACAGCCAAAATTTGGGGCCGAACGGAGGCGGTCGATTGAATCTCGAAAAATCCGTGTGCTAACATACACCGAAAATCGAGAAAATCGTAAATTCTCATTTATGCGAAAAATAGTGATGCCGATCAAACGAAATGATAGGGCGCCCGTCACCAGGCCCCGCGGGCTGTGCACAGCCAAAATTTGGGGCCGAACGGAGGCGGTCGATCAAATATCCAGAAATCCCTGGGCTAACACGCACTGAAAAGTTTGAAAGTTAGCAACATAGGCGCACTATGCTAGTCTCGACAGACCGGACGACATCGGATGTCACATGCTAACCTATGTCGAGACCCAACGCCCATCGATGAATGCCCAGCGATAGAAAATTTAAACTAAAACACCTATGCTTATCCTTATGATATAAATAAAATCCTAGAGATTAGTGGTGGTAGTGCTGGCCTACCATGGTCGCTTGCCATGGTGGTGTCGGTTGTGGTGGGTCGTTAGGACCAGTTTTTAAATTAAAATTGTCACCCATATCGGGAAATATGTTGAAATGAGTGTGATAGAGGCATATTTTAGAAAAATGGCTCGGCCAAACCGCCTTTCGGCAGTTTGTCGAGATAGATCTCGAAAAAATACACAAAATGAAAAAAAAAATCGCGTAAAACGGATAATCCAGCCCAAAGTTATGATCATTTATATAATATGCCTCTAATAAACTATTTTTCCGTCGATTATATTACAGTTTTAACAACATTATGTAAGATCTCATCAAAAGACTTGCATCTCGGCAGTTCTTATTTTGTTAATAAAGAGCTAACACATACCAAAAATCGCGAAAATCGTAAATTCTCGTTTATGCAAAAAATAGTGATGCCGATCAAACGAAATGATAGGACTATCTAAATTCTGATCACTTTCTGTACTATACTGATTCCTTACTGATTACCGTAATGAATTGATTTAAAACCGAAGTGGGGCTTATATATAATAGAAACAATAAATCGCATTCAGTGAATGCGACTTATAAGTCGCATTTCAGGAATGCGATTTATAAGACGCATTTCAGGAATGCGTTTTATAAGTCGCATTTTGCCTTGCGACGCGCCGACTTGCCGGTTGTCCAATCTTTCCCCGTTCCTTTTTCTAGCATGTATGTATTTCAAATACTCTTAACCAACACGCGAATAGGCCATCTATATGCTAGAAATTTACGGGGTGTAACAGCGGATCAAATGAAATGATAGGGCGCCCGTCACCAGGCCCCGCACAGCAAAAATTTGAGGCCAAACGGAGACGGTCGATCACATCTCCAAAAATCCGTGGGCTAACATACACCGAAAACCGAGAAAATCGTAAATTGTCATTTATGCAAAAAATAGTGATGCCCATCAAACGAGTTGATAGGGCGCCCGTCACCAGGCCCCGTAGGCTTCGCACGGCCAAAATTTGGGGGCGAACGGAGGCGGTCGATCAAATCTCCAGAAATCCGTGGGCTAACATTCACCGAAAACCGAGAAAATCGTAAATTGTCATTTACACAAAAAATAGTGATGCCGATCAAAAGAAATGACAGGGCGCCCGTCACCAGGCCCCGCAGGCTGCGCACAGCCAAAATTTGGGGCCGAACGGAGGCGGTCGATTGAATCTCGAAAAATCCGTGTGCTAACATACACCGAAAATCGAGAAAATCATAAATTGTCATTTATGCGAAAAATAGTGATGCCGATCAAACGAAATGATAGGGCGCCCGTCACCCGGCCCTGCAGGCTGCGCACAGCCAAAATTTGGGGCCAAACGGAGACGGTCGATCACATCTCCAAAAATCCATGGGCTAACATACACCGAAAATCGAGAAAATGGTAAATTGTCATTTGTTTGAAAAATAGTGATGCCGATCAAAAGAAATGACAGGGCGCCCGTCACCAGGCCCCGCAGGCTGCGCACAGCCAAAATTTGGGGGCAAACGGAGACGGTCGATCACATCTCCAAAAATCCGTGGGCTAACATACACCGAAAATCGAGAAAATCGTAAATTGTCATTTGTTTGAAAAATTGTGATGCCGATCAAACGAAATGACAGGGCGCCCGTTACCAGGCCCCGCAGGCTGCGCACAGCAAAAATTTCAGGCCAAACGGAGACGGTCGATCACATCTCCAAAAATCCGTGGGCTAACATACACCGAAAACCGAGAAAATCGTAAATTGTCATTTATGCAAAAAATAGTGATGCCCATCAAACGAGTTGATAGGGCGCCCGTCACCAGGCCCCGCAGGCTGCGCACGACCAAAATTTGGGGGCGAACGGAGGCGGTCGATCGAATCTCCAGAAATCCGTGGGCTAACATTCACCGAAAACCGAGAAAATCGTAAATTGTCATTTACGCAAAAAATAGTGATGCCGATCAAACGAATTGATAGAGCGCCCGTCACTAGGCCCCGCAGGCTGTGCACAGCCAAAATTTGGGCCAAACGGAGACGGTCGATCACATCTCCAAAAATCCGTGGGCAAACATACACCGAAAATCGAGAAAATCGTAAATTGTCATTTGCTTGAAAAATAGTGATGCCGATCAAACGAAATGACAGGACGCCCGTCACCAGGCCCCGCAGGCTTCGCACAGCCAAAATTTGGGGCCGAACAGAGGCGGTCGATCGAATCACGAAAAATCCGTGGGCTAACATTCACCGAAAACCGAGAAAATCGTAAATTGGCATTTACGCAAAAAATAGTGATGCCGATCAAATGAAATGACAGGGAGCCCGTCACCAGGCCCCTCAGGCTGCGCACAGCCAAAATTTGGGGCCGAACGGAGGCGGTCGATCACATCTCCAAAAATCCGTGTGCTAACATACACCGAAAATCGAGAAAATCGTAAATTGTCATTTATGTGAAAAATAGTGATGCCGATCAAACGAAATGACAAGGCGCCCGTCACCAGCCCCCGCAGGCTGCGCACGGCCAAAATTTAGGGGCGAACAGAGGCGGTCGATCAAATCTCCAGAAATCCGTGGGCTAACATTCACCGAAAACCGAGAAAATCGTAAAATGTCATTTACGTAAAAAATAGTGATGCCGATCAAACGAATTGATAGAGCGCCCGTCACTAGGCCCCGCAGGCTGCGCACAACCAAAATTTGGGGCCAAACGGAGACGGTCGATCACATCTCCAAAAATCCGTGGGCAAACATACACCGAAAATCGAGAAAATCGTAAATTGTCATTTGCTTGAAAAATAGTGATGCCGATCAAAAGAAATGACAGGGCGCCCGTCACCAGGCCCCGCAGGCTGCGCACAGCCAAAATTTGGGGCCGAACGGAGGCGGTCGATCGAATCACGAAAAATCCGTGGGCTAACATACACCGAAAACCGAGAAAATCGTAAATTGTCATTTCTGCAAAAATAGTGATGCCGATCAAAAGAAATGACAGGGCGCCCGTCACCAGGCCCCGCAGGCTGCGCACAGCCAAAATTTGGGGGCGAACGGAGGCGGTCGATCAAATCTCGAAAAATCCGTGTGCTAACATTCACCGAAAATCGAGAAAATCGTAAATTCTCATTTATGCGAAAAATAGTGATGCCGATCAAACGAAATGATAGGGCGCCCGTCACCAGGCCCCGCGGGCTGTGCACAGCCAAAATTTGGGGCCGAACGGAGGCGGTCGATCAAATATCCAGAAATCCCTGGGCTAACACGCACTGAAAAGTTTGAAAGTTAGCAACATAGGCGCACTATGCTAGTCTCGACAGACCGGACGACATCGGATGTCACATGCTAACCTATGTCGAGACCCAACGCCCATCGATGAATGCCCAGCGATAGAAAATTTAAACTAAAACACCTATGCTTATCCTTATGATATAAATAAAATCCTAGAGATTAGTGGTGGTAGTGCTGGCCTACCATGGTCGCTTGCCATGGTGGTGTCAGTTGTGGTGGGTCGTTAGGACCAGTTTTTAAATTAAAATTGTCACCCATATCGGGAAATATGTTGAAATGAGTGAGATAGAGGCATATTTTAGAAAAATGGCTCGGCCAAACCGCCTTTCGGCGGTTTGTCGAGATAGATCTCGAAAAAATACACAAAATTAAAAAAAAAATCGCTTAAAACGGATAATCCAGCCCAAAGTTATGATCATTTATATAATATGCCTCTAATAAACTATTTTTCCGTCGATTATATCACAGTTTTAACAACATTATGTAAGATCTCATCAAAAGACTTGCATCTCGGCAGTTCTTATTTTGTTAATAAAGAGCTAACACATACCAAAAATCGCGAAAATCTTAAATTCTCGTTTATGCAAAAAATAGTGATGCCGATCAAACGAAATGATAGGACTATCTAAATTCTGATCACTTTCTGTACTATACTGATTCCTTACTGATTACCGTAATGAATTGATTTAAAACCGAAGTGGGGCTTATATATAATAGAAACAATAAATTGCATTCAGTGAATGCATTTTATAAGTCGCATTCCTGGAATGCGTTTTATAAGTCGCATTTTGCCTTGCGACGCACCGACTTGCCGGTTGTCCAATCTTTCCCCGTGCCTTTTTCTAGCATGTATGTATTTCAAATACTCTTAACCAACACGCGAATAGGCCATCTATATGCTAGAAATTTACGGGGTGTAACAGCGGATCAAACGAAATGATAGGGCGCCCGTCACCACGCCCCGCACAGCAAAAATTTGAGGCCAAACGGAGACGGTCGATCACATCTCCAAAAATCCGTGGGCTAACATACACCGAAAACCGAGAAAATCGTAAATTGTCATTTATGCGAAAAATAGTGATGCCCATCAAACGAGTTGATAGGGCGCCCGTCACCAGGCCCCGCAGGCTGCGCACGGCCAAAATTTGGGGGCGAACGGAGGCGGTCGATCAAATCTTCAGAAATCCGTGGGCTAACATTCACCGAAAACCGAGAAAATCGTAAATTGTCATTTACGCAAAAAATAGTGATGCCGATCAAACGAATTGATAGAGCGCCCGTCACTAGGCCCCGCAGGCTGCGCACAGCCAAAATTTGGGGCCAAACGGAGACGGTCGATCACGTCTCCAAAAATCCGTGGGCAAACATACACCGAAAATCGAGAAAATCGTAAATTGTCATTTGCTTGAAAAATAGTGATGCCGATCAAACGAAATGACAAGGCGCCCGTCACCAGGCCCCGCAGGCTTCGCACAGCCAAAATTTGGGGCCGAACGGAGGCGGTCGATCGAATCACGAAAAATCCGTGGGCTAACATACACCGAAAATCGAGAAAATCGTAAATTGTCATTTCTGCAAAAAATAGTGATGCCGATCAAAAGAAATGACAGGGCGCCCGTCACCAGGCCCCGCAGGCTGCGCACAGCCAAAATTTGGGGCCGAACAGAGGCGGTCGATTGAATCTCGAAAAATCCGTGTGCTACCATACATCGAAAATCGAGAAAATCGTAAATTCTCATTTATGCGAAAAATAGTGATGCCGATCAAACGAAATGATAGGGCGCCCGTCACCAGGCCCCGCGGGCTGTGCACAGCCAAAATTTGGGGCCGAACGGAGGCGGTCGATCAAATATCCAGAAATCCCTGGGCTAACACGCACTGAAAAGTTTGAAAGTTAGCAACATAGGCGCACTATGCTAGTCTCGACAGACCGGACGACATCGGATGTCACATGCTAACCTATGTCGAGACCCAACGCCCATCGATGAATGCCCAGCGATAGAAAATTTAAACTAAAACACCTATGCTTATCCTTATGATATAAATAAAATCCTAGAGATTAGTGGTGGTAGTGCTGGCCTACCATGGTCGCTTGCCATGGTGGTGTCGGTTGTGGTGGGTCGTTAGGACCAGTTTTTAAATTAAAATTGTCACCCATATCGGGAAATATGTTGAAATGAGTGCGATAGAGGCATATTTTAGAAAAATGGCTCGGCCAAACCGCCTTTCGGCAGTTTGTCGAGATAGATCTCGAAAAAATACACAAAATGAAAAAAAAATCGCGTAAAACGGATAATCCAGCCCAAAGTTATGATCATTTATATAATATGCCTCTAATAAACTATTTTTCCGTCGATTATATTACAGTTTTAACAACATTATGTAAGATCTCATCAAAAGACTTGCATCTCGGCAGTTCTTATTTTGTTAATAAAGAGCTAACACATACCAAAAATCGCGAAAATCGTAAATTCTCGTTTATGCAAAAAATAGTGATGCCGATCAAACGAAATGATAGGACTATCTAAATTCTGATCACTTTCTGTACTATACTGATTCCTTACTGATTACCGTAATGAATTGATTTAAAACCGAAGTGGGGCTTATATATAATAGAAACAATAAATTGCATTCAGTGAATGCGTTTTATAAGTCGCATTCCTGGAATGCGTTTTATAAGTCGCATTTTGCCTTGCGACGCGCCGACTTGCCGGTTGTCCAATCTTTCCCCGTGCCTTTTTCTAGCATGTATGTATTTCAAATACTCTTAACCAACACGCGAATAGGCCATGTATATGCTAGAAATTTATGGGGTGTAACAGCGGATCAAACGAAATGATAGGGCGCCCGTCACCAGGCCCCGCACAGCAAAAATTTGAGGCCAAACGGAGACGGTCGATCACATCTCCAAAAATCCGTGGGCTAACATTCACCGAAAACCGAGAAAATCGTAAATTGTCATTTACGCAAAAAATAGTGATGCCGATCAAAAGAAATGACAGGGCGCCCGTCACCAGGCCCCGCAGGCTGCGCACGGCCAAAATTTGGGGGCGAACGGAGGCGGTCGATCAAATCTCCAGAAATCCATGGGCTAACATTCACCGAAAATCGAGAAAATCGTAAATTGTCATTTCTGCAAAAAATAGTGATGCCGATCAAACGAGTTGATAGGGCGCCCGTCACCAAGCCCCGCAGGCTGCGCACTGCCAAAATTTGGGGGCGAACGGAGGCGGTCGATCAAATCTCCAGAAATCCGTGGGCTAACATTCACCGAAAACCGAGAAAATCGTAAATTGTCATTTACGCAAAAAATAGTGATGCCGATCAAACGAATTGATAGAGCGCCCATCACTAGGCCCCGCAGGCTGCGCACAGCCAAAATTTGGGGCCAAACGGAGACGGTCGATCACATCTCCAAAAATCCGTGGGCAAACATACACCGAAAATCGAGAAAATCGTAAATTGTCATTTGCTTGAAAAATAGTGATGCCGATCAAACGAAATGACAAGGCGCCCGTCACCAGGCCCCGCAGGCTGCGCACAGCCAAAATTTGGGGCCGAACGGAGGCGGTCGATTGAATCTCGAAAAATTCGTGTGCTAACATACACCGAAAATTGAGAAAATCATAAATTCTCATTTATGCGAAAAATAGTGATGCCGATCAAACGAAATGATAGGGCGCCCGTCACCAGGCCCTGCAGGCTGCGCACAGGCAAAATTTGGGGCCAAACGGAGACGGTCGATCACATCTCCAAAAATCCGTGGGCTAACATACACCGAAAATCGAGAAAATCGTAAATTGTCATTTCTGCAAAAAATAGTGATACCGATCAAAACAAATGACAGGGCGCCTGTCACCAGGCCCCGAAGGCTGCGCACAGCCAAAATTTGGGGCCGAACGGAGGCGGTCGATTGAATCTCGAAAAATCCGTGTGCTAACATACACCGAAAATCGAGAAAATCGTAAATTCTCATTTATGCGAAAAATAGTGATGCCGATCAAACGAAATGACAGGGAGCCCGTTACCAGGCCCCGCAGGCTGCGAACAGCAAAAATTTCAGGCCAAACGGAGACGGTCGATCACATCTCCAAAAATCCGTGGGCTAACATACACCGAAAACCGAGAAAATCGTAAATTATCATTTATGCGAAAAATAGTGATGCCCATCAAACGAGTTGATAGGGCGCCCGTCACCAGGCCCCGCAGGCTGCGCACGGCCAAAATTTGGGGGCGAACGGAGGCGGTCGATCAAATCTCCAGAAATCCGTGGGCTAACATTCACCGAAAATCGAGAAAATCATAAATTCTCATTTATGCGAAAAATAGTGATGCCGATCAAACAAAATGATAGGGCGCCCGTCACCAGGCCCTGCAGGCTGCGCACAGCCAAAATTTGGGGCCAAACGGAGACGGTCGATCACATCTCCAAAAATCCGTGGGCTAACATACACCGAAAATCGAGAAAATCGTAAATTGTCATTTGTTTGAAAAATAGTGATGCCGATCAAAAGAAATGACAGGGCGCCCGTCACCAGGCCCCGCAGGCTGCGCACAGCCAAAATTTGGGGCCGAACGGAGGCGGTCGATCGAATCTCGAAAAATCCGTGGGCTAACATTCACCGAAAACCGAGAAAATCGTAAATTGTCATTTCTGCAAAAAATAGTGATGCCGATCAAAAGAAATGACAGGGCGCCCGTCACCAGGCCCCGCAGGCTGCGCACAACCAAAATTTGGGGCCGAACGGAGGCGGTCGATTGAATCTCGAAAAATCCGTGTGCTAACATACACCGAAAATCGAGAAAATCGTAAATTCTCATTTATGCGAAAAATAGTGATGCCGATCAAACGAAATGATAGGGCGCCCGTCACCAGGCCCTGCGGGCTGTGCACAGCCAAAATTTGGGGCCGAACGGAGGCGGTCGATCAAATATCCAGAAATCCCTGGGCTAACACGCACTGAAAAGTTTGAAAGTTAGCAACATAGGCGCACTATGCTAGTCTCGACAGACCGGACGACATCGGATGTCACATGCTAACCTATGTCGAGACCCAACGCCCATCGATGAATGCCCAGCGATAGAAAATTTAAACTAAAACACCTATGCTTATCCTTATGATATAAATAAAATCCTAGAGATTAGTGGTGGTAGTGCTGGCCTACCATGGTCGCTTGCCATGGTGGTGTCGGTTGTGGTGGGTCGTTAGGACCAGTTTTTAAATTAAAATTGTCACCCATATTGGGAAATATGTTGAAATGAGTGCGATAGAGGCATATTTTAGAAAAATGGTTCGGCCAAACCGCCTTTCGGCAGTTTGTCGAGGTAGATCTCGAAAAAATACACAAAATGAAAAAAAAAATCGCGTAAAACGGATAATCCAACCCAAAGTTATGATCATTTATATAATATGCCTCTAATAAACTATTTTTCCGTCGATTATATTACAGTTTTAACAACATTATGTAAGATCTCATCAAAAGACTTGCATCTCGGCAGTTCTTATTTTGTTAATAAAGAGCTAACACATACCAAAAATCGCGAAAATCGTGAATTCTCGTTTATGCAAAAAATAGTGATGCCGATCAAACGAAATGATAGGACTATCTAAATTCTGATCACTTTCTGTACTATACTGATTCCTTACTGATTACCGTAATGAATTGATTTAAAACCGAAGTGGGGCTTATATATAATAAAAACAATAAATCGCATTCAGTGAATGCGACTTATAAGTCGCATTTCAGGAATGCGATTTATAAGTCGCATTCCTAGAATGCGTTTTATAAGTCGCATTTTGCCTTGCGATGCGCCGACTTGCCGGTTGTCCAATCTTTCCCCGTGCCTTTTTCTAGCATGTATGTATTTCAAATACTCTTAACCAACACACGAATAGGCCATCTATATGCTAGAAATTTACGGGGTGTAACAGCGGATCAAACGAAATGATAGGGCGCCCGTCACCAGGCCCCGCACAGCAAAAATTTGAGGCCAAATGGAGACGGTCGATCACATCTCCAAAAATCTGTGGGCTAACATACACCGAAAACCGAGAAAATCGTAAATTGTCATTTATGCAAAAAATAGTGATGCCGATCAAACGAATTGATAGAGCGCCCGTCACTAGGCCCCGCAGGCTGAGCACAGCCAAAATTTGGGGCCAAACGTAGACGGTCGATCACATCTCCAAAAATCCGTGGGCAAACATACACCGAAAATCGAGAAAATCGTAAATTGTCATTTGCTTGAAAAATAGTGATGCCGATCAAACGAAATGACAAGGCGCCCGTCACCAGGCCCCGCAGGCTTCGCACAGCCAAAATTTGGGGCCGAACGGAGGCGGTCGATCGAATCACGAAAAATCCGTGGGCTAACATACACCGAAAACCGAGAAAATCGTAAATTGTCATTTCTGCAAAAAATAGTGATGCCGATCAAAAGAAATGACAGGGCGCCCGTCACCAGGCCCCGCAGGCTGCGCACAGCCAAAATTTGGGGCCGAACGGAGGCGGTCGATTGAATCTCGAAAAATCCGTGTGCTAACATACACCGAAAATCGAGAAAATCACAAATTCTCATTTATGCGAAAAATAGTGATGCCGATCAAATGAAATGATAGGGCGCCCGTCACCAGGCCCTGCAGGCTGCGCACAGCCAAAATTTGGGGCCAAACGGAGACGGTCGATCACATCTCCAAAAATCCGTGGGCTAACATACACCGAAAATCGAGAAAATCGTAAATTGTCATTTGTTTGAAAAATAGTGATGCCGATCAAAAGAAATGACAGGGCGCCCATCACTAGGCCCCGCAGGCTGCGCACGGCCAAAATTTGGGGGCGAACGGAGGCGGTCGATCAAATCTCCAGAAATCCGTGGGCTAACATTCACCGAAAATCGAGAAAATCGTAAATTGTCATTTACGCAAAAAATAGTGATGCCGATCAAACGAATTGATAGAGCGCCCGTCACTAGGCCCCGCAGGCTGAGCACAGCCAAAATTTGGGGCCAAACGTAGACGGTCGATCACATCTCCAAAAATCCGTGGGCAAACATACACCGAAAATCGAGAAAATCGTAAATTGTCATTTGCTTGAAAAATAGTGATGTCGATCAAACGAAATGACAAGGCGCCCGTCACCAGGCCCCGCAGGCTTCGCACAGCCAAAATTTGGGGCCGAACGGAGGCGGTCGATCGAATCACGAAAAATCCGTGGGCTAACATACACCGAAAACCGAGAAAATCGTAAATTGTCATTTCTGCAAAAAATAGTGATGCCGATCAAAAGAAATGACAGGGCGCCCGTCACCAGGCCCCGCAGGCTGCGCACAGCCAAAATTTGGGGCCGAACGGAGGCGGTCGATTGAATCTCGAAAAATCCGTGTGCTAACATACACCGAAAATCGAGAAAATCATAAATTCTCATTTATGCGAAAAATAGTGATGCCGATCAAACGAAATGATAGGGCGCCCGTCACCAGGCCCTGCAGGCTGCGCACAGCCAAAATTTGGGGCCAAACGGAGACGGTCGATCACATCTCCAAAAATCCGTGGGCTAACATACACCGAAAATCGAGAAAATCGTAAATTGTCATTTGTTTGAAAAATAGTGATGCCGATCAAAAGAAATGACAGGGCGCCCATCACCAGGCCCCGCAGGCTGCGCACAGCCAAAATTTGGGGGCAAACGGAGACGGTCGATCACATCTCCAAAAATCCGTGGGCTAACATACACCGAAAATCGAGAAAATCGTAAATTGTCATTTGTTTGAAAAATAGTGATGCCGATCAAATGAAATGACAGGGCGCCCGTTACCAGGCCCCGCAGGCTGCGCACAGCAAAAATTTCAGGCCAAACGGAGACGGTCGATCACATCTCCAAAAATCCGTGGGCTAACATACACCGAAAACCGAGAAAATCGTAAATTGTCATTTATGCGAAAAATAGTGATGCCCATCAAACGAGTTGATAGGGCGCCCGTCACCAGGCCCCGCAGGCTGCGCACGACCAAAATTTGGGGGCGAACGGAGGCGGTCGATCGAATCTCCAGAAATCCGTGGGCTAACATTCACCGAAAATCGAGAAAATCGTAAATTTTCATTTATGCAAAAAATAGTGATGCCGATCGAATGAAATGATAGGGCGCCCGTCACTAGGCCCCGCAGGCTGCGCACAGCCAAAATTTGGGGCCTAACGGAGACGGTCGATCACATCTCCAAAAATCCGTGGGCTAACATACACCGAAAATCGAGAAAATCGTAAATTGTCATTTGTTTGAAAAATAGTGATGCCGATCAAAAGAAATGACAGGGCGCCCGTCACCAGGCCCCGCAGGCTGCGCACAGCCAAAATTTGGGGCCGAACGGAGGCGGTCGATCGAATCTCGAAAAATCCGTGGGCTAACATTCACCGAAAACCGAGAAAATCGTAAATTGTCATTTCTGCAAAAAATAGTGATGTCGATCAAAAGAAATGACAGGGCGCCCGTCACCAGGCTACGCACAGCCAAAATTTGGGGCCGAACGGAGGCGGTCGATTGAACCTCGAAAAATCTGTGTGCTAACATACACCGAAAATCGAGAAAATCGTAAATTCTCATTTATGCGAAAAATAGTGATGCCGATCAAACGAAATGATAGGGCGCCCGTCACCAAGCCCCGCGGGCTGTGCACAGCCAAAATTTGGGGCCGAACGGAGGCGGTCGATCAAATATCCAGAAATCCCTGGGCTAACACGCACTGAAAAGTTTGAAAGTTAGCAACATAGGCGCACTATGCTAGTCTCGACAGACCGGACGACATCGGATGTCACATGCTAACCTATGTCGAGACCCAACGCCCATCGATGAATGCCCAGCGATAGAAAATTTAAACTAAAACACCTATGCTTATCCTTATGATATAAATAAAATCCTAGAGATTAGTGGTGGTAGTGCTGGCCTACCATGGTCGCTTGCCATGGTGGTGTCGGTTGTGGTGGGTCGTTAGGACCAGTTTTTAAATTAAAATTGTCACCCATATCAGGAAATATGTTGAAATGAGTGCGATAGAGGCATATTTTAGAAAAATGGCTCGGCCAAACCGCCTTTCGGCAGTTTGTCGAGATAGATCTCGAAAAAATACACAAAATGAAAAAACAAATCGCGTAAAACGGATAATCCAGCCCAAAGTTATGATCATTTATATAATATGCCTCTAATAAACTATTTTTCCGTCGATTATATTACAGTTTTAACAACATTATGTAAGATCCCGTCACCAGGCCCCGCAGGCTGCGCACGACCAAAATTTGGGGGCGAACGGAGGCGGTCGATCGAATCTCCAGAAATCCGTGGGCTAACATTCACCGAAAATCGAGAAAATCGTAAATTTTCATTTATGCAAAAAATAGTGATGCCGATCGAATGAAATGATAGGGCGCCCGTCACTAGGCCCCGCAGGCTGCGCACAGCCAAAATTTGGGGCCAAACGGAGACGGTCGATCACATCTCCAAAAATCCGTGGGCTAACATACACCGAAAATCGAGAAAATCGTAAATTGTCATTTGTTTGAAAAATAGTGATGCCGATCAAAAGAAATGACAGGGCGCCCGTCACCAGGCCCCGCAGGCTGCGCACAGCCAAAATTTGGGGCCGAACGGAGGCGGTCGATCGAATCTCGAAAAATCCGTGGGCTAACATTCACCGAAAACCGAGAAAATCGTAAATTGTCATTTCTGCAAAAAATAGTGATGCCGATCAAAAGAAATGACAGGGCGCCCGTCACCAGGCCCCGCAGGCTGCGCATAGCCAAAATTTGGGGCCGAACGGAGGCGGTCGATTGAATCTCGAAAAATTCGTGTGCTAACATACACCGAAAATCGAGAAAATCGTAAATTCTCATTTATGCGAAAAATAGTGATGCCGATCAAACGAAATGATAGGGCGCCCGTCACCAGGCCCCGCGGGCTGTGCACAGCCAAAATTTGGGGCCGAACGGAGGCGGTCGATCAAATATCCAGAAATCCCTGGGCTAACACGCACTGAAAAGTTTGAAAGTTAGCAACATAGGCGCACTATGCTAGTCTCGACAGACCGGACGACATCGGATGTCACATGCTAACCTATGTCGAGACCCAACGCCCATCGATGAATGCCCAGCGATAGAAAATTTAAACTAAAACACCTATGCTTATACTTATGATATAAATAAAATCCTAGAGATTAGTGGTGGTAGTGCTGGCCTACCATGGTCGCTTGCCATGGTGGTGTCGGTTGTGGTGGGTCGTTAGGACCAGTTTTTAAATTAAAATTGTCACCCATATCGGGAAATATGTTGAAATGAGTGCGATAGAGGCATATTTTAGAAAAATGGCTCGGCCAAACCGCCTTTCGGCAGTTTGTCGAGATAGATCTCGAAAAAATACACAAAATGAAAAAAAAATCGCGTAAAACGGATAATCCAGCCCAAAGTTATGATCATTTATATAATATGCCTCTAATAAACTATTTTTCCGTCGATTATATTACAGTTTTAACAACATTATGTAAGATCTCATCAAAAGACTTGCATCTCGGCAGTTCTTATTTTGTTAATAAAGAGCTAACACATACCAAAAATCGCGAAAATCGTAAATTCTCGTTTATGCAAAAAATAGTGATGCCGATCAAACGAAATGATAGGACTATCTAAATTCTGATCACTTTCTGTACTATACTGATTCCTTACTGATTACCGTAATGAATTGATTTAAAACCGAAGTGGGGCTTATATATAATAGAAACAATAAATCGCATTCAGTGAATGCGACTTATAAGTCGCATTTGAGGAATGCGATTTATAAGTCGCATTTCAGGAATGCGTTTTATAAGTCGCATTTTGCCTTGCGACGCGCCGACTTGCCGGTTGTCCAATCTTTCCCCGTTCCTTTTTCTAGCATGTATATATTTCAAATACTCTTAACCAACACGCGAATAGGCCATCTATATGCTAGAAATTTACGGGGTGTAACAGCGGATCAAACGAAATGATAGGGCGCCCGTCACCACGCCCCGCACAGCAAAAATTTGAGGCCAAACGGAGACGGTCGATCACATCTCCAAAAATCTGTGGGCTAACATACACCGAAAACCGAGAAAATCGTAAATTGTCATTTATGCGAAAAATAGTGATGCCCATCAAACGAGTTGATAGGGCGCCCGTCACCAGGCCCCGCAGGCTGCGCACGGCCAAAATTTGGGGGCTAACGGAGGCGGTCGATCAAATCTCCAGAAATCCGTGGGCTAACATTCACCGAAAATCGAGAAAATTGTAAATTGTCATTTACGCAAAAAATAGTGATGCCGATCAAACGAATTGATAGAGCGCCCGTTACTAGGCCCCGCAGGCTGCGCACAGCCAAAATTTGGGGCCAAACGGAGACGGTCGATCACATCTCCAAAAATCCGTGGGCAAACATACACCGAAAATCGAGAAAATCGTAAATTATCATTTGCTTGAAAAATAGTGATGCCGATCAAACAAAATGACAAGGCGCCCGTCACCAGGCCCCGCAGGCTTCGCACAGCCAAAATTTGGGGCCGAATGGAGGCGGTCGATCGAATCACGAAAAATCCGTGGGCTAACATACACCGAAAACCGAGAAAATCGTAAATTGTCATTTCTGCAAAAAATAGTGATGCCGATCAAAAGAAATGACAGGGCACCCGTCACCAGGCCCCGCAGGCTGCGCACAGCCAAAATTTGGGGCCTAACGGAGGCGGTCGATTGAATCTCGAAAAATCCGTGTGCTAACATACACCGAAAATCGAGAAAATCATAAATTCTCATTTATGTGAAAAATAGTGATGCCGATCAAACGAAATGATAGGGCGCCCGTCACCAGGCCCTGCAGGCTGCGCACAGCCAAAATTTGGGGCCAAACGGAGACGGTCGATCACATCTCCAAAAATCCGTGGGCTAACATACACCGAAAATTGAGAAAATCGTAAATTATCATTTGTTTGAAAAATAGTGATGCCGATCAAAAGAAATGATAGGGCGCCCGTCACCAGGCCCCGCAGGCTGCGCACAGCCAAAATTTGGGGGCAAACGGAGACGGTCGATCACATCTCCAAAAATCCGTGGGCTAACATACACCGAAAATCGAGAAAATCGTAAATTGTCATTTGTTTGAAAAATAGTGATGCCGATCAAACGAAATGACAGGGCGCCTGTTACCAGGCCCTGCAGGCTGCGCACAGCAAAAATTTCAGGCCAAACGGAGACGGTCGATCACATCTCCAAAAATCCGTGGGCTAACATACACCGAAAACCGAGAAAATCGTAAATTGTCATTTATGCGAAAAATAGTGATGCCCATCAAACGAGTTGATAGGGCGCCCGTCACCAGGCCCCGCAGGCTGCGCACGACCAAAATTTGGGGGCGAACGGAGGCGGTCGATCGAATCTCTAGAAATCCGTGGGCTAACATTCACCGAAAATCGAGAAAATCGTAAATTTTCATTTATGCAAAAAATAGTGATGCCGATCGAATGAAATGATAGGTCGCCCGTCACTAGTTCCCGCAGGCTGCGCACAGCCAAAATTTGGGGCCAAACGGAGACGGTCGATCACATCTCCAAAAATCCGTGGGCTAACATACACCGAAAATCGAGAAAATCGTAAATTGTCATTTGTTTGAAAAATAGTGATGCCGATCAAACGAAATGACAGGGCGCCCGTTACCAGGCCCCGCAGGCTGCGCACAACAAAAATTTCAGGCCAAACGGAGACGGTCGATCACATCTCCAAAAATCCGTGGGCTAACATACACCGAAAACCGAGAAAATCGTAAATTGTCATTTATGCGAAAAATAGTGATGCCCATCAAACGAGTTGATAGGGCGCCCGTCACCAGGCCCCGCAGGCTGCGCACGACCAAAATTTAGGGGCGAACGGAGGCGGTCGATCGAATCTCCAGAAATCCGTGGGCTAACATTCACCGAAAATCGAGAAAATCGTAAATTTTCATTTATGCAAAAAATAGTGATGCCGATCGAATGAAATGATAGGGCGCCCGTCACTAGGCCCCGCAGGCTGCGCACAGCTAAAATTTGGGGCCAAACGGAGACGGTCGATCACATTTCCAAAAATCTGTGGGCTAACATGCACCGAAAATTGAGAAAATCATAAATTGTCATTTGTTTGAAAAATAGTGATGCCAATCAAAAGAAATGACAGGGCGCCCGTCACCAGGCCCCGCAGGCTGCGCACAGCCAAAATTTGGGGCCGAACGGAGGCGGTCGATCGAATCTCGAAAAATCCGTGGGCTAACATTCACCGAAAACCGAAAAAATCATAAATTGTCATTTCTGCAAAAAATAGTGATGCCGATCAAAAGAAATGACAGGGCGCCCGTCACCAGGCCCCGCAGGCTACGCACAGCCAAAATTTAGGGCCGAACGGAGGCGGTCGATTGAATCTCGAAAAATCCGTGTGCTAACATACACCGAAAATCGAGAAAATCGTAAATTCTCATTTATGCGAAAAATAGTGATGCCGATCAAACGAAATGATAGGGCGCCCGTCACCAGGCCCCGCGGGCTGTGCACAGCCAAAATTTGGGGCCGAACGGAGGCGGTCGATCAAATATCCAGAAATCCCTGGGCTAACACGCACTGAAAAGTTTGAAAGTTAGCAACATAGGCGCACTATGCTAGTCTCGACAGACCGGACGACATCGGATGTCACATGCTAACCTATGTCGAGACCCAACGCCCATCGATGAATGCCCAGCGATAGAAAATTTAAACTAAAACACCTATGCTTATCCTTATGATATAAATAAAATCCTAGAGATTAGTGGTGGTAGTGCTGGCCTACCATGGTCGCTTGCCATGGTGGTGTCGGTTGTGGTGGGTCGTTAGGACCAGTTTTTAAATTAAAATTGTCACCCATATCGGGAAATATGTTGAAATGAGTGCGATAGAGGCATATTTTAGAAAAATGGCTCGGCCAAACCGCCTTTCGGCAGTTTGTCGAGATAGATCTCGAAAAAATACACAAAATGAAAAAAAAAATCGCGTAAAACGGATAATCCAGCCCAAAGTTATGATCATTTATATAATATGCCTCTAATAAACTATTTTTCCGTCGATTATATTACAGTTTTAACAACATTATGTAAGATCTCATCAAAAGACTTGCATCTCGGCAGTTCTTATTTTGTTAATAAAGAGCTAACACATACCAAAAATCGCGAAAATCGTAAATTCTCGTTTATGCAAAAAATAGTGATGCCGATCAAACGAAATGATAGGACTATCTAAATTCTGATCACTTTCTGTACTATACTGATTCCTTACTGATTACCGTAATGAATTGATTTAAAACCGAAGTGGGGCTTATATATAATAGAAACAATAAATCGCATTCAGTGAATGCGACTTATAAGTCGCATTTCAGGAATGCGATTTATAAGTGGCATTCCTGGAATGCGTTTTATAAGTCGCATTCCTGGAATGTGTTTTATAAGTCGCATTTTGCCTTGCGAAGCGCCGACTTGCCGGTTGTCCAATCTTTCCCCGTGCCTTTTTCTAGCATGTATGTATTTCAAATACTCTTAACCAACACGCGAATAGGCCATCTATATGCTAGAAATTTACGGGGTGTAACAGCGGATCAAACGAAATGATAGGGCGCCCGTCACCAGGCCCCGCACAGCAAAAATTTGAGGCCAAACGGAGACGGTCGATCACATCTCCAAAAATCCGTGGGCTAACATACACTGAAAACCGAGAAAATCGTAAATTGTTATTTATGCGAAAAATAGTGATGCCCATCAAACGAGTTGATAGGGCGCCCATCACCAGGCCCCGCAGGCTGCGCACGGCCAAAATTTGGGGGCGAACGGAGGCGGTCGATCAAATCTCCAGAAATCCGTGGGCTAACATTCACCGAAAACCGAGAAAATCGTAAATTGTCATTTACGCAAAAAATAGTGATGCCGATCAAACGAATTGATAGAGCGCCCGTCACTAGGCCCCGCAGGCTGCGCACAGCCAAAATTTGGGGCCAAACGGAGACGGTCGATCACATCTCCAAAAATCCGTGGGCAAACATACACCGAAAATCGAGAAAATCGTATATTGTCATTTGCTTGAAAAATAGTGATGCCCATCAAACAAAATGACAAGGCGCCCGTCACCAGGCCCCGCAGGCTTCGCACAGCCAAAATTTGGGGCCGAACGGAGGCGGTCGATCGAATCACGAAAAATCCGTGGGCTAACATACACCGAAAACCGAGAAAATCGTAAATTGTCATTTCTGCAAAAAATAGTGATGCCGATCAAAAGAAATGACAGGGCGCCCGTCACCAGGCCCCGCAGGCTGCGCACAGCCAAAATTTGGGGCCGAACGGAGGCGGTCGATTGAATCTCGAAAAATCCGTGTGCTAACATACACCGAAAATCGAGAAAATCATAAATTCTCATTTATGCGAAAAATAGTGATGCCGATCAAACGAAATGATAGGGCGCCCGTCACCAGGCCCTGCAGGCTGCGCACAGCCAAAATTTGGGGCCAAACGGAGACGGTCGATCACATCTCCAAAAATCCGTGGGCTAACATACACCGAAAATCGAGAAAATCATAAATTGTCTTTGTTTGAAAAATAGTGATGCCGATCAAAAGAAATGACAGGGCGCCCGTCACCAGGCCCCGCAGGCTGCGCACAGCCAAAATTTGGGGGCAAACGGAGACGGTCGATCACATCTCCAAAAATCCGTGGGCTAACATACACCGAAAATTGAGAAAATCATAAATTGTCATTTCTTTGAAAAATAGTGATGCCGATCAAACGAAATGACAGGGCGCCCGTTACCAGGCCCCGCAGGCTGCGCACAGCCAAAATTTGGGGCCAAACGGAGACGGTCGATCACATCTCCAAAAATCCGTGGGCTAACATACACCGAAAACCGAGAAAATCGTAAATTGTCATTTATGCGAAAAATAGTGATGCCCATCAAACGAGTTGATAGGGCGCCCGTCACCAGGCCCCGCAGGCTGCGCACGACCAAAATTTGGGGGCGAACGGAGGCGGTCGATCGAATCTCCAGAAATCCGTGGGCTAACATTCACAGAAAATCGAGAAAATCGTAAATTTTCATTTATGCAAAAAATAGTGATGCCGATCGAATGAAATGATAGGGCGCCCGTCACTAGGCCCCGCAGGCTGCGCACAGCCAAAATTTGGGGCCAAACGGAGACGGTCGATCACATCTCCAAAAATCCGTGGGCTAACATACACCGAAAATCGAGAAAATCGTAAATTGTCATTTGTTTGAAAAATAGTGATGCCGATCAAAAGAAATGACAGGGCGCCCGTCACCAGGCCCTGCAGTCTGCGCACAGCTAAAATTTGGGGCCGAACGGAGGCGGTCGATCGAATCTCGAAAAATCCGTGGGCTAACATTCACCGAAAACCGAGAAAATCGTAAATTGTCATTTCTGCAAAAAATAGTGATGCCGATCAAAAGAAATGACAGGGCGCCCGTCACCAGGCCCCGCAGGCTGCGCACAGCCAAAATTTGGGGCCGAACGGAGGCGGTCGATTGAATCTCGAAAAATCCTTGTGCTAACATACACCGAAAATCGAGAAAATCGTAAATTCTCATTTATGCGAAAAATAGTGATGCCGATCAAACGAAATGATAGGGCGCCCGTCACCAGGCCCCGCGGGCTGTGCACAGCCAAAATTTGGGGTCGAACGGAGGCGGTCGATCAAATATCCAGAAATCCCTGGGCTAACACGCACTGAAAAGTTTGAAAGTTAGCAACATAGGCGCACTATGCTAGTCTCGACAGACCGCACGACATCGGATGTCACATGCTAACCTATGTCGAGACCCAACGCCCATCGATGAATGCCCAGCGATAGAAAATTTAAACTAAAACACCTATGCTTATCCTTATGATATAAATAAAATCCTAGAGATTAGTGGTGGTAGTGCTGGCCTACCATGGTCGCTTGCCATGGTGGTGTCGGTTGTGGTGGGTCGTTAGGACCAGTTTTTAAATTAAAATTGTCACCCATATTGGGAAATATTTTGAAATGAGTGCGATAGAGGCATATTTTAGAAAAATGGCTCGGCCAAACCGCCTTTCGGCGGTTTGTCGAGATAGATCTCGAAAAAATACAGAAAATGAAAAAAAAAATCGCGTAAAACGGATAATCCAGCCCAAAGTTATGATCATTTATATAATATGCCTCTAATAAACTATTTTTCCGTCGATTATATTACAGTTTTAACAACATTATGTAAGATCTCATCAAAAGACTTGCATCTCGGCAGTTCTTATTTTGTTAATAAAGAGCTAACACATACCAAAAATCGCAAAAATCGTAAATTCTCGTTTATGCAAAAAATAGTGATGCCGATCAAACGAAATGATAGGACTATCTAAATTCTCATCACTTTCTGTACTATACTGATTCCTTACTGATTACCGTAATGAATTGATTTAAAACCGAAGTGGGGCTTATATATAATAGAAACAATAAATCGCATTCAGTGAATACGACTTATAAGTCGCATTTCAGGACTGCGATTTATAAGTCGCATTCCTGGAATGCGTTTTATAAGTCGCATTTTGCCTTGCGACGCGCCGACTTGCCGGTTGTCCAATCTTTCCCCGTGCCTTTTTCTAGCATGTATGTATTTCAAATACTCTTAACCAACACGCGAATAGGCCATCTATATGCTAGAAATTTACGGGGTGTAACAGCGGATCAAACGAAATGATAGGGCGCCCGTCACCAGGCCCCGCACAGCAAAAATTTGAGGCCAAACGGAGATGGTCGATCACATCTCCAAAAATCCGTGGGCTAACATACACTGAAAACCGAGAAAATCGTAAATTGTCATTTATGCAAAAAATAGTGATGCCCATCAAACGAGTTGATAGGGCGCCCGTCACCAGGCCTCGCAGGCTGCGCACGGCCAAAATTTGGGGGCGAACGGAGGCGGTCGATCAAATCTCCAGAAATCCGTGGGCTAACATTCACCGAAAACCGAGAAAATCGTAAATTGTCATTTACGCAAAAAATAGTGATGCCGATCAAACGAATTGATAGAGCGCCCGTCACTAGGCCCCGCAGGCTACGCACAGCCAAAATTTGGGGCCAAACGGAGACGGTCGATCACATCTCCAAAAATCCGTGGGCAAACATACACCGAAAATCGAGAAAATCGTAAATTGTCATTTGCTTGAAAAATAGTGATGCCGATCAAACGAAATGACAAGGGGTCCGTCACCAAGCCCCGCAGGCTTCGCACAGCCAAAATTTGGGGCCGAACGGAGGCGGTCGATCGAATCACGAAAAATCCGTGGGCTAACATACACCGAAAACCGAGAATATCGTAAATTGTCATTTCTGCAAATATTAGTGATGCCGATCAAAAGAAATGACAGGGCGCCCGTTACCAGGCCCCGCAGGCTGCGCACAGCAAAAATTTCAGGCCAAACGGAGACGGTCGATCACATCTCCAAAAATCCGTGGGCTAACATACACCGAAAACCGAGAAAATCGTAAATTGTCATTTATGCGAAAAATAGTGATGCCCATCAAACGAGTTGATAGGGCGCCCGTCACCAGGCCCCGCAGGCTGCGCACGACCAAAATTTGGGGGCGAACGGAGGCGGTCGATCGAATCTCCGGAAATCCGTGGGCTAACATTCACCGAAAATCGAGAAAATCGTAAATTTTCATTTATGCAAAAAATAGTGATGCCGATCGAATGAAATGATAGGACGCCCGTCACTAGGCCCCGCAGGCTGCGCACAACCAAAATTTGGGGCCAAACGGAGACGGTCGATCACATCTCCAAAAATCCGTGGGCTAACATACACCGAAAATCGAGAAAATCGTAAATTGTCATTTGTTTGAAAAATAGTGATGCCAATCAAAAGAAATGACAGGGCGCCCGTCACCAGGCCCCGCAGGCTGCGCACAGCCAAAATTTGGGGCCGAACGGAGGCGGTCGATCGAATCTCGAAAAATCCGTGGGCTAACATTCACCGAAAACCGAGAAAATCGTAAATTGTCATTTCTACAAAAAATAGTGATGCCGATCAAAAGAAATGACAGTGCGCCCGTCACCAGGCCCCGCAGGCTGCGCACAGCCAAAATTTAGGGCCGAACGGAGGCGGTCGATTGAATCTCGAAAAATCTGTGTGCTAACATACACCGAAAATAGAGAAAATCGTAAATTCTCATTTATGCGAAAAATAGTGATGTCGATCAAACGAAATGATAGGGCGCCCGTCACCAGGCCCCGCGGGCTGTGCACAGCCAAAATTTGGGGCCGAACGGAGGCGGTCGATCAAATATCCAGAAATCCCTGGGCTAACACGCACTGAAAAGTTTGAAAGTTAGCAACATAGGCGCACTATGCTAGTCTCGACAGACCGGACGACATCGGATGTCACATGCTAACCTATGTCGAGACCCAACGCTCATCGATGAATGCCCAGCGATAGAAAATTTAAACTAAAACACCTATGCTTATACTTATGATATAAATAAAATCCTAGAGATTAGTGGTGGTAGTGCTGGCCTACCATGGTCGCTTGCCATGGTGGTGTCGGTTGTGTTGGGTCGTTAGGACCAGTTTTTAAATTAAAATTGTCACCCATATCGGGAAATATGTTGAAATGAGTGCGATAGAGGCATATTTTAGAAAAATGGCTCGGCCAAATGAGATAGATCTCGAAAAAATACACAAAATGAAAAAAAAATCGCGTAAAACGGATAATCCAGCCCAAAGTTATGATCATTTATATAATATGCCTCTAATAAACTATTTTTCCGTCGATTATATTACAGTTTTAACAACATTATGTAAGATCTCATCAAAAGACTTGCATCTCGGCAGTTCTTATTTTGTTAATAAAGAGCTAACACATACCAAAAATCGCGAAAATCTTAAATTCTCGTTTATGCAAAAAATAGTGATGCCGATCAAACGAAATGATAGGACTATCTAAATTCTGATCACTTTCTGTACTATACTGATTCCTTACTGATTACCGTAATGAATTGATTTAAAACCGAAGTGGGGCTTATATATAATAGAAACAATAAATCGCATTCAGTGAATGCGACTTATAAGTCGCATTTCAGGAATGCGATTTATAAGTGGCATTCCTGGAATGCGTTTTATAAGTCGCATTCCTGGAATGTGTTTTATAAGTCGCATTTTGCCTTGCGAAGCGCCGACTTGCCGGTTGTCCAATCTTTCCCCGTGCCTTTTTCTAGCATGTATGTATTTCAAATACTCTTAACCAACACGCGAATAGGCCATCTATATGCTAGAAATTTACGGGGTGTAACAGCGGATCAAACGAAATGATAGGGCGCCCGTCACCAGGCCCCGCACAGCAAAAATTTGAGGCCAAACGGAGACGGTCGATCACATCTCCAAAAATCCCTGGGCTAACACGCACTGAAAAGTTTGAAAGTTAGCAACATAGGCGCACTATGCTAGTCTCGACAGACCGGACGACATCGGATGTCACATGCTAACCTATGTCGAGACCCAACGCTCATCGATGAATGCCCAGCGATAGAAAATTTAAACTAAAACACCTATGCTTATACTTATGATATAAATAAAATCCTAGAGATTAGTGGTGGTAGTGCTGGCCTACCATGGTCGCTTGCCATGGTGGTGTCGGTTGTGTTGGGTCGTTAGGACCAGTTTTTAAATTAAAATTGTCACCCATATCGGGAAATATGTTGAAATGAGTGCGATAGAGGCATATTTTAGAAAAATGGCTCGGCCAAATGAGATAGATCTCGAAAAAATACACAAAATGAAAAAAAAATCGCGTAAAACGGATAATCCAGCCCAAAGTTATGATCATTTATATAATATGCCTCTAATAAACTATTTTTCCGTCGATTATATTACAGTTTTAACAACATTATGTAAGATCTCATCAAAAGACTTGCATCTCGGCAGTTCTTATTTTGTTAATAAAGAGCTAACACATACCAAAAATCGCGAAAATCTTAAATTCTCGTTTATGCAAAAAATAGTGATGCCGATCAAACGAAATGATAGGACTATCTAAATTCTGATCACTTTCTGTACTATACTGATTCCTTACTGATTACCGTAATGAATTGATTTAAAACCGAAGTGGGGCTTATATATAATAGAAACAATAAATCGCATTCAGTGAATGCGACTTATAAGTCGCATTTCAGGAATGCGATTTATAAATCGCATTTCAGGAATGGGATTTATAAGTCGTATTCCTGGAATGCGTTTTATAAGTCGCATTCCTGGAATGCGTTTTATAAGTCGCATTTTGCCTTGCGACGCGCCGACTTGCCGGTTGTCCAATCTTTCCCCGTGCCTTTTTCTAGCATGTATGTATTTCAAATACTCTTAACCAACACGCGAATAGGCCATCTATATGCTAGAAATTTACGGGGTGTAACAACGGATCAAATGAAATGATAGGGCGCCCGTCACCAGGCCCCGCACAGCAAAAATTTGAGGCCAAACGGAGACGGTCGATCACATCTCCAAAAATCCGTGGGCTAACATACACCGAAAACCGAGAAAATCGTAAATTGTCATTTATGCGAAAAATAGTGATGCCCATCAAACGAGTTGATAGGGCGCCCGTCACCAGGCCCCGCAGGCTGCGCACGGCCAAAATTTGGGGGCGAACAGAGGCGGTCGATCAAATCTTCAGAAATCCGTGGGCTAACATTCACCGAAAACCGAGAAAATCGTAAATTGTCATTTACGCAAAAAATAGTGATGCCGATCAAACGAATTGATAGAGCGCCCGTCACTAGGCCCCGCAGGCTGCGCACAGCCAAAATTTGGGGCCAAACGGAGACGGTCGATCACATCTCCAAAAATCCGTGGGCAAACATACACCGAAAATCGAGAAAATCGTAAATTGTCATTTGCTTGAAAAATAGTGATGCCGATCAAACGAAATGACAAGGCGCCCGTCACCAGGCCCTGCAGGCTTCGCACAGCCAAAATTTGGGGCCGAACGGAGGCGGTCGATCGAATCACGAAAAATCCGTGGGCTAACATACACCGAAAACCGAGAAAATCGTAAATTGTCATTTCTGCAAAAAATAGTGATGCCGATCAAAAGAAATGACAGGGCGCCTGTCACCAGGCCCCGCAGGCTGCGCACAGCCAAAATTTGGGGCCGAACGGAGGCGGTCGATTGAATCTCGAAAAATCCGTGTGCTAACATACACCGAAAATCGAGAAAATCGTAAATTCTCATTTATGCGAAAAATAGTGATGCCGATCAAACGAAATGATAGGGCGCCCATCACCAGGCCCCGCGGGCTGTGCACAGCCAAAATTTGGGGCCGAACGGAGGCGGTCGATCAAATATCCAGAAATCCCTGGGCTAACACGCACTGAAAAGTTTGAAAGTTAGCAACATAGGCGCACTATGCTAGTCTCGACAGACCGCACGACATCGGATGTCACATGCTAACCTATGTCGAGACCCAACGCCCATCGATGAATGCCCAGCGATAGAAAATTTAAACTAAAACACCTATGCTTATCCTTATGATATAAATAAAATCCTAGAGATTAGTGGTGGTAGTGCTGGCCTACCATGGTCGCTTGCCATGGTGGTGTCGGTTGTGGTGGGTCGTTAGGACCAGTTTTTAAATTAAAATTGTCACCCATATCGGGAAATATGTTGAAATGAGTGAGATAGAGGCATATTTTAGAAAAATGGCTAGGCCAAACCGCCTTTCGGCAGTTTTTCGAGATAGATCTCGAAAAAATACACAAAATGAAAAAAAAATCGCGTAAAACGGATAATCCAGCCCAAAGTTATGATCATTTATATAATATGCCTCTAATAAACTATTTTTCCGTCGATTATATTACAGTTTTAACAACATTATGTAAGATCTCATCAAAAGACTTGCATCTCGGCAGTTCTTATTTTGTTAATAAAGAGCTAACACATACCAAAAATCGCGAAAATCGTAAATTCTCGTTTATGCAAAAAATAGTGATGCCGATCAAACGAAATGATAGGACTATCTAAATTCTGATCACTTTCTGTACTATACTGATTCCTTACTGATTACCGTAATGAATTGATTTAAAACCGAAGTGGGGCTTATATATAATAGAAACAATAAATCGCATTCAGGAATGGGATTTATAAGTCGCATTCCTGGAATGCGTTTTATAAGTCGCATTCCTGGAATGCGTTTTATAAGTCGCATTTTGCCTTGCGACGCGCCGACTTGCCGGTTGTCCAATCTTTCCCCGTGCCTTTTTCTAGCATGTATGTATTTCAAATACTCTTAACCAACACGCGAATAGGCCATCTATATGCTAGAAATTTACGGGGTGTAACAACGGATCAAATGAAATGATAGGGCGCCCGTCACCAGGCCCCGCACAGCAAAAATTTGAGGCCAAACGGAGACGGTCGATCACATCTCCAAAAATCCGTGGGCTAACATACACCGAAAACCGAGAAAATCGTAAATTGTCATTTATGCGAAAAATAGTGATGCCCATCAAACGAGTTGATAGGGCGCCCGTCACCAGGCCCCGCAGGCTGCGCACGGCCAAAATTTGGGGGCGAACAGAGGCGGTCGATCAAATCTTCAGAAATCCGTGGGCTAACATTCACCGAAAACCGAGAAAATCGTAAATTATCATTTACACAAAAAATAGTGATGCCGATCAAACGAATTGATAGAGCGCCCGTCACTAGGCCCCGCAGGCTGCGCACAGCCAAAATTTGGGGCCAAACGGAGACGGTCGATCACATCTCCAAAAATCCGTGGGCAAACATACACCAAAAATCGAGAAAATTGTAAATTGTCATTTGCTTGAAAAATAGTGATGCCGATCAAACGAAATGACAAGGCGCCCGTCACCAGGCCCCGCAGGCTTCGCACAGCCAAAATTTGGGGCCGAACGGAGGCGGTCGATCGAATCACGAAAAATCCATGGGCTAACATACACCGAAAACCGAGAAAATCGTAAATTGTCATTTCTGCAAAAAATAGTGATGCCGATCAAAAGAAATGACAGGGCGCCTGTCACCAGGCCCCGCAGGCTGCGCACAGCCAAAATTTGGGGCCGAACGGAGGCGGTCGATTGAATCTCGAAAAATCCGTGTGCTAACATACACCGAAAATTGAGAAAATCATAAATTCTCATTTATGCGAAAAATAGTGATGCCGATCAAACGAAATGATAGGGCGCCCGTCACCAGGCCCCGCGGGCTGTGCACAGCCAAAATTTGGGGCCGAACGGAGGCGGACGATCAAATATCCAGAAATCCCTGGGCTAACACGCACTGAAAAGTTTGAAAGTTAGCAACATAGGCGCACTATGCTAGTCTCGACAGACCGCACGACATCGGATGTCACATGCTAACCTATGTCGAGACCCAACGCCCATCGATGAATGCCCAGCGATAGAAAATTTAAACTAAAACACCTATGCTTATCCTTATGATATAAATAAAATCCTAGAGATTAGTGGTGGTAGTGCTGGCCTACCATGGTCGCTTGCCATGGTGGTGTCGGTTGTGGTGGGTCGTTAGGACCAGTTTTTAAATTAAAATTGTCACCCATATCGGGAAATATGTTGAAATGAGTGAGATAGAGGCATATTTTAGAAAAATGGCTCGGCCAAACCGCCTTTCGGCAGTTTTTCGAGATAGATCTCGAAAAAATACACAAAATGAAAAAAAAAATCGCGTAAAACGGATAATCCAGCCCAAAGTTATGATCATTTATATAATATGCCTCTAATAAACTATTTTTCCGTCGATTATATTACAGTTTTAACAACATTATGTAAGATCTCATCAAAAGACTTGCATCTCGGCAGTTCTTATTTTGTTAATAAAGAGCTAACACATACCAAAAATCGCGAAAATCTTAAATTCTCGTTTATGCAAAAAATAGTGATGCCGATCAAACGAAATGATAGGACTATCTAAATTCTGATCACTTTCTGTACTATACTGATTCCTTACTGATTACCGTAATGAATTGATTTAAAACCGAAGTGGGGCTTATATATAATAGAAACAATAAATCGCATTCAGTGAATGCGACTTATAAGTCGCATTTCAGGAATGCGATTTATAAATCGCATTTCAGGAATGGGATTTATAAGTCGTATTCCTTGAATGCGTTTTATAAGTCGCATTCCTGGAATGCGTTTTATAAGTCGCATTTTGCCTTGCGACGCGCCGACTTGCCGGTTGTCCAATCTTTCCCCGTGCCTTTTTCTAGCATGTATGTATTTCAAATACTCTTAACCAACACGCGAATAGGCCATCTATATGCTAGAAATTTACGGGGTGTAACAACGGATCAAATGAAATGATAGGGCGCCCGTCACCAGGCCCCGCACAGCAAAAATTTGAGGCCAAACGGAGACGGTCGATCACATCTCCAAAAATCCGTGGGCTAACATACACCGAAAACCGAGAAAATCGTAAATTGTCATTTATGCGAAAAATAGTGATGCCCATCAAACGAGTTGATAGGGCGCCCGTCACCAGGCCCCGCAGGCTGCGCACGGCCAAAATTTGGGGGCGAACAGAGGCGGTCGATCAAATCTTCAGAAATCCGTGGGCTAACATTCACCGAAAACCGAGAAAATCGTAAATTGTCATTTACGCAAAAAATAGTGATGCCGATCAAACGAATTGATAGAGCGCCCGTCACTAGGCCCCGCAGGCTACGCACAGCCAAAATTTGGGGCCAAACGGAGACGGTCGATCACATCTCCAAAAATCCGTGGGCAAACATACACCGAAAATCGAGAAAATCGTAAATTGTCATTTGCTTGAAAAATATTGATGCCGATCAAACGAAATGACAAGGCGCCCGTCACCAGGCCCCGCAGGCTTCGCACAGCCAAAATTTGGGGCCGAACGGAGGCGGTCGATCGAATCACGAAAAATCCGTGGGCTAACATACACCGAAAACCGAGAAAATCGTAAATTGTCATTTCTGCAAAAAATAGTGATGCCGATCAAAAGAAATGACAGGGCGCCTGTCACCAGGCCCCGCAGGCTGCGCACAGCCAAAATTTGGGGCCGAACGGAGGCGGTCGATTGAATCTCGAAAAATCCGTGTGCTAACATACACCGAAAATCAAGAAAATCGTAAATTCTCATTTATGCGAAAAATAGTGATGCCGATCAAACGAAATGATAGGGCGCCCGTCACCAGGCCCCGCGGGCTGTGCACAGCCAAAATTTGGGGCCGAACGGAGGCGGTCGATCAAATATCCAGAAATCCCTCGGCTAACACGCACTGAAAAGTTTGAAAGTTAGCAACATAGGCGCACTATGCTAGTCTCGACAGACCGCACGACATCGGATGTCACATGCTAACCTATGTCGAGACCCAACGCCCATCGATGAATGCCCAGCGATAGAAAATTTAAACTAAAACACCTATGCTTATCCTTATGATATAAATAAAATCCTAGAGATTAGTGGTGGTAGTGCTGGCCTACCATGGTCGCTTGCCATGGTGGTGTCGGTTGTGGTGGGTCGTTAGGACCAGTTTTTAAATTAAAATTGTCACCCATATCGGGAAATATGTTGAAATGAGTGAGATAGAGGCATATTTTAGAAAAATGGCTCGGCCAAACCGCCTTTCGGCAGTTTTTCGAGATAGATCTCGAAAAAATACACAAAATGAAAAAAAAATCGCGTAAAACGGATAATCCAGCCCAAAGTTATGATCATTTATATAATATGCCTCTAATAAACTATTTTTCCGTCGATTATATTACAGTTTTAACAACATTATGTAAGATCTCATCAAAAGACTTGCATCTCGGCAGTTCTTATTTTGTTAATAAAGAGCTAACACATACCAAAAATCGCGAAAATCTTAAATTCTCGTTTATGCAAAAAATAGTGATGCCGATCAAACGAAATGATAGGACTATCTAAATTTTGATCACTTTCTGTACTATACTGATTCCTTACTGATTACCGTAATGAATTGATTTAAAACCGAAGTGGGGCTTATATATAATAGAAACAATAAATCGCATTCAGTGAATGCGACTTATAAGTCGCATTTCAGGAATGCGATTTATAAGTCGCATTTCAGGAATGCGTTTTATAAGTCGCATTTTGCCTTGCGACGCGCCGACTTGCCGGTTGTCCAATCTTTCCCCGTTCCTTTTTCTAGCATGTATATATTTCAAATACTCTTAACCAACACGCGAATAGGCCATCTATATGCTAGAAATTTACGGGGTGTAACAGCGGATCAAACGAAATGATAGGGCGCCCGTCACCACGCCCCGCACAGCAAAAATTTGAGGCCAAACGGAGACGGTCGATCACATCTCCAAAAATCTGTGGGCTAACATACACTGAAAACCGAGAAAATCGTAAATTGTCATTTATGCAAAAAATAGTGATGCCCATCAAACGAGTTGATAGGGCGCCCGTCACCAGGCCCCGCAGGCTGCGCACGGCCAAAATTTGGGGGCGAACGGAGGCGGTCGATCAAATCTCCAGAAATCCGTGGGCTAACATTCACCGAAAACCGAGAAAATCATAAATTGTCATTTACACAAAAAATAGTGATGCCGATCAAACGAATTGATAGAGCGCCCGTCACTAGGCCCCGCAGGCTGCGCACAGCCAAAATTTGGGGCCAAACGGAGACGGTCGATCACATCTCCAAAAATCCGTGGGCAAACATACACCGAAAATCGAGAAAATTGTAAATTGTCATTTGCTTGAAAAATAGTGATGCCGATCAAACGAAATGACAAGGCGCCCGTCACCAGGCCCCGCAGGCTTCGCACAGCCAAAATTTGGGGCCGAACGGAGGCGGTCGATCGAATCACGAAAAATCCATGGGCTAACATACACCGAAAACCGAGAAAATCGTAAATTGTCATTTCTGCAAAAAATAGTGATGCCGATCAAAAGAAATGACAGGGCGCCTGTCACCAGGCCCCGCAGGCTGCGCACAGCCAAAATTTGGGGCCGAACGGAGGCGGTCGATTGAATCTCGAAAAATCCGTGTGCTAACATACACCGAAAATCGAGAAAATCGTAAATTCTCATTTATGCGAAAAATAGTGATGCCGATCAAACGAAATGATAGGGCGCCCGTCACCAGGCCCCGCGGGCTGTGCACAGCCAAAATTTGGGGCCGAACGGAGGCGGTCGATCAAATATCCAGAAATCCCTGGGCTAACACGCACTGAAAAGTTTGAAAGTTAGCAACATAGGCGCACTATGCTAGTCTCGACAGACCGGACGACATCGGATGTCACATGCTAACCTATGTCGAGACCCAACGCCCATCGATGAATGCCCAGCGATAGAAAATTTAAACTAAAACACCTATGCTTATCCTTATGATATAAATAAAATCCTAGAGATTAGTGGTGGTAGTGCTGGCCTACCATGGTCGCTTGCCATGGTGGTGTCGGTTGTGGTGGGTCGTTAGGACCAGTTTTTAAATTAAAATTGTCACCCATATCGGGAAATATGTTGAAATGAGTGAGATAGAGGCATATTTTAGAAAAATGGCTCGGCCAAACCGCCTTTCGGCAGTTTATCGAGATAGATCTCGAAAATATTCACAAAATGAAAAAAAAAATCGCGTAAAACGGATAGTCCAGCCCAAAGTTATGATCATTTATATAATATGCCTCTAATAAACTATTTTTCCGTCGACTATATTACAGTTTTAACAACATTATGTAAGATCTCATCAAAAGACTTGCATCTCGGCAGTTCTTATTTTGTTAATAAAGAGCTAACACATACCAAAAATCGCGAAAATCGTAAATTCTCGTTTATGCAAAAAATAGTGATGCCGATCAAACGAAATGATAGGACTATCTAAATTCTGATCACTTTCTGTACTATACTGATTCCTTACTGATTACCGTAATGAATTGATTTAAAACCGAAGTGGGGCTTATATATAATAGAAACAATAAATCGCATTCAGTGAATGCGACTTATAAGTCGCATTTCAGGAATGCGATTTATAAGACGCATTTCAGGAATGCGTTTTATAAGTCGCATTTTGCCTTGCGACGCGCCGACTTGCCGGTTGTCCAATCTTTCCCCGTTCCTTTTTCTAGCATGTATGTATTTCAAATACTCTTAACCAACACGCGAATAGGCCATCTATATGCTAGAAATTTACGGGGTGTAACAGCGGATCAAACGAAATGATAGGGCGCCCGTCACCAGGCCCCGCACAGCAAAAATTTGAGGCCAAACGGAGACGGTCGATCACATCTCCAAAAATCCGTGGCTAACATACACCGAAAACCGAGAAAATCGTAAATTGTCATTTATGCAAAAAATAGTGATGCCCATCAAACGAGTTGATAGGGCGCCCGTCACCAGGCCCCGCAGGCTGCGCACGGCCAAAATTTGGGGGCGAACGGAGGCGGTCGATCAAATCTCCAGAAATTCGTGGGCTAACATTCACCGAAAACCGAGAAAATCGTAAATTGTCATTTACACAAAAAATAGTGATGCCGATCAAACGAATTGATAGAGCGCCCGTCACTAGGCCCCGCAGGCTGCGCACAGCCAAAATTTGGGGCCAAACGGAGACGGTCGATCACATCTCCAAAAATCCGTGGGCAAACATACACCGAAAATCGAGAAAATCGTAAATTGTCATTTGCTTGAAAAATAGTGATGCCGATCAAACGAAATGACAAGGCGCCCGTCACCAGGCCCCGCAGGCTTCGCACAGCCAAAATTTGGGGCCGAACGGAGGCGGTCGATCGAATCACGAAAAATCCATGGGCTAACATACACCGAAAACCGAGAAAATCGTAAATTGTCATTTCTGCAAAAAATAGTGATGCCGATCAAAAGAAATGACAGGGCGCCTGTCACCAGGCCCTGCAGGCTGCGCACAGCCAAAATTTGGGGCCGAACGGAGGCGGTCGATTGAATCTCGAAAAATCCGTGTGCTAACATACACCGAAAATTGAGAAAATCGTAAATTCTTATTTATGCGAAAAATAGTGATGCCGATCAAACGAAATGATAGGGCGCCCGTCACCAGGCCCCGCGGGCTGTGCACAGCCAAAATTTGGGGCCGAACGGAGGCGGTCGATCAAATATCCAGAAATCCCTGGGCTAACACGCACTGAAAAGTTTGAAAGTTAGCAACATAGGCGCACTATGCTAGTCTCGACAGACCGGACGACATCGGATGTCACATGCTAACCTATGTCGAGACCCAACGCCCATCGATGAATGCCCAGCGATAGAAAATTTAAACTAAAACACCTATGCTTATCCTTATGATATAAATAAAATCCTAGAGATTAGTGGTGGTAGTGCTGGCCTACCATGGTCGCTTGCCATGGTGGTGTCGGTTGTGGTGGGTCGTTAGGACCAGTTTTTAAATTAAAATTGTCACCCATATCGGGAAATATGTTGAAATGAGTGCGATAGAGGCATATTTTAGAAAAATGGCTCGGCCAAACCGCCTTTCGGCAGTTTTTCGAGATAGATCTCGAAAAAATACACAAAATGAAAAAAAAAATCGCGTAAAACGGATAATCCAGCCCAAAGTTATGATCATTTATATAATATGCCTCTAATAAACTATTTTTCCGTCGATTATATTACAGTTTTAACAACATTATGTAAGATCTCATCAAAAGACTTGCATCTCGGCATTTCTTATTTTGTTAATAAAGAGCTAACACATACCAAAAATCGCGAAAATCGTAAATTCTCGTTTATGCAAAAAATAGTGATGCCGATCAAACGAAATGATAGGACTATCTAAATTCTGATCACTTTATGTACTATACTGATTCCTTACTGATTACCGTAATGAATTGATTTAAAACCGAAGTGGGGCTTATATATAATAGAAACAATAAATCGCATTCAGTGAATGCGACTTATAAGTGGCATTTCAGGAATGCGATTTATAAGTCGCATTCCTGGAATGCGTTTTATAAGTCGCATTTTGCCTTGCGACACGCCGACTTGCCGGTTGTCCAATCTTTCCCCGTGCCTTTTTCTAGCATGTATGTATTTCAAATACTCTTAACCAACACGCGAATAGGCCATCTATATGCTAGAAATTTACGGGGTGTAACAGCGGATCAAACGAAATGATAGGGCGCCCGTCACCAGGCCCCGCACAGTAAAAATTTGGGGCCAAACGGAGACGGTCGATCACATCTCCAAAAATCCGTGGCCAAACATACACCGAAGATCGAGAAAATCGTAAATTGTCATTTGCTTGAAAAATAGTGATGCCCATCAAACGAGTTGATAGGGCGCCCGTCACCAGGCCCCGCAGGCTTCGCACAGCCAAAATTTGGGGCCGAACGGAGGCGGTCGATCGAATCACGAAAAATCCGTGGGCTAACATACACCGAAAACCGAGAAAATCGTAAATTGTCATTTCTGCAAAAAATAGTGATGCCGATCAAAAGAAATGACAGGGCGCCCGTCACCAGGCCCCGCAGGCTGCGCACAGCCAAAATTTGGGGCCGAACGGAGGCGGTCGATTGAATCTCGAAAAATCCGTGTGCTAACATACACCGAAAATCGAGAAAATCATAAATTGTCATTTATGCGAAAAATAGTGATGCCGATCAAACGAAATGATAGGGCGCCCGTCACCCGGCCCTGCAGGCTGCGCACAGCCAAAATTTGGGGCCAAACGGAGACGGTCGATCACATCTACAAAAATCCATGGGCTAACATACACCGAAAATCGAGAAAATGGTAAATTGTCATTTGTTTGAAAAATAGTGATGCCGATCAAAAGAAATGACAGGGCGCCCGTCACCAGGCCCCGCAGGCTGCGCACAGCCAAAATTTGGGGGCAAACGGAGACGGTCGATCACATCTCCAAAAATCCGTGGGCTAACATACACCGAAAATCGAGAAAATCGTAAATTGTCATTTGTTTGAAAAATAGTGATGCCGATCAAACGAAATGACAGGGCGCCCGTTACCAGGCCCCGCAGGCTGCGCACAGCAAAAATTTCAGGCCAATCGGAGATGGTCGATCAGATCTCCAAAAATCCGTGGGCTAACATACACCGAAAACCGAGAAAATCGTAAATTGTCATTTATGCAAAAAATAGTGATGCCCATCAAACGAGTTGATAGGGCGCCCGTCACCAGGCCCCGCAGGCTGCGCACGACCAAAATTTGGGGGCGAACGGAGGCGGTCGATCGAATCTCCAGAAATCCGTGGGCTAACATTCACCGAAAACCGAGAAAATCGTAAATTGTCATTTACGCAAAAAATAGTGATGCCGATCAAACGAATTGATAGAGCGCCCGTCACTAGGCCCCGCAGGCTGTGCACAGCCAAAATTTGGGCCAAACGGAGACGGTCGATCACATCTCCAAAAATCCGTGGGCAAACATACACCGAAAATCGAGAAAATCGTAAATTGTCATTTGCTTGAAAAATAGTGATGCCGATCAAACGAAATGATAGGACGCCCGTCACCAGGCCCCGCAGGCTTCGCACAGCCAAAATTTGGGGCCGAACAGAGGCGGTCGATCGAATCACGAAAAATCCGTGGGCTAACATTCACCGAAAACCAAGAAAATCGTAAATTGTCATTTACGCAAAAAATAGTGATGCCGATCAAATGAAATGACAGGGAGCCCGTCACCAGGCCCCGCAGGCTGCGCACAGCCAAAATTTGGGGCCGAACGGAGGCGGTCGATCACATCTCCAAAAATCCGTGTGCTAACATACACCGAAAATCGAGAAAATCGTAAATTGTCATTTATGTGAAAAATAGTGATGCCGATCAAACGAAATGACAAGGCGCCCGTCACCAGCCCCCGCAGGCTGCGCACGGCCAAAATTTGGGGGCGAACGGAGGCGGTCGATCAAATCTCCAGAAATCCGTGGGCTAACATTCACCGAAAACCGAAAAAATCGTAAAATGTCATTTACGTAAAAAATAGTGATGCCGATCAAACGAATAGATAGAGCGCCCGTCACTAGGCCCCGCAGGCTGCGCACAACCAAAATTTGGGGCCAAACGGAGACGGTCGATCACATCTCCAAAAATCCGTGGGCAAACATACACCGAAAATCGAGAAAATCGTAAATTGTCATTTGCTTGAAAAATAGTGATGCCGATCAAAAGAAATGACAGGGCGCCCGTCACCAGGCCCCGCAGGCTGCGCACAGCCAAAATTTGGGGCCGAACGGAGGCGGTCGATCGAATCACGAAAAATCCGTGGGCTAACATACACCGAAAACCGAGAAAATCGTAAATTGTCATTTCTGCAAAAATAGTGATGCCGATCAAAAGAAATGACAGGGCGCCCGTCACCAGGCCCCGCAGGCTGCGCACAGCCAAAATTTGGGGGCGAACGGAGGCGGTCGATCAAATCTCGAAAAATCCGTGTGCTAACATGCACCGAAAATCGAGAAAATCGTAAATTCTCATTTATGCGAAAAATAGTGATGCCGATCAAACGAAATGATAGGGCGCCCGTCACCAGGCCCCGCGGGCTGTGCACAGCCAAAATTTGGGGCCGAACGGAGGCGGTCGATCAAATATCCAGAAATCCCTGGGCTAACACGCACTGAAAAGTTTGAAAGTTAGCAACATAGGCGCACTATGCTAGTCTCGACAGACCGGACGACATCGGATGTCACATGCTAACCTATGTCGAGACCCAACGCCCATCGATGAATGCCCAGCGATAGAAAATTTAAACTAAAACACCTATGCTTATCCTTATGATATAAATAAAATCCTAGACATTAGTGGTGGTAGTGCTGGCCTACCATGGTCGCTTGCCATGGTGGTGTCAGTTGTGGTGGGTCGTTAGGACCAGTTTTTAAATTAAAATTGTCACCCATATCGGGAAATATGTTGAAATGAGTGAGATAGAGGCATATTTTAGAAAAATGGCTCGGCCAAACCGCCTTTCGGCAGTTTGTCGAGATAGATCTCGAAAAAATACACAAAATGAAAAAAAAATCGCTTAAAACGGATAATCCAGCCCAAAGTTATGATCATTTATATAATATGCCTCTAATAAACTATTTTTCCGTCGATTATATCACAGTTTTAACAACATTATGTAAGATCTCATCAAAAGACTTGCATCTCGGCAGTTCTTATTTTGTTAATAAAGAGCTAACACATACCAAAAATCGCGAAAATCTTAAATTCTCGTTTATGCAAAAAATAGTGATGCCGATCAAACGAAATGATAGGACTATCTAAATTCTGATCACTTTCTGTACTATACTGATTCCTTACTGATTACCGTAATGAATTGATTTAAAACCGAAGTGGGGCTTATATATAATAGAAACAATAAATTGCATTCAGTGAATGCGTTTTATAAGTCGCATTCCTGGAATGCGTTTTATAAGTCGCATTTTGCCTTGCGATGCACCGACTTGCCGGTTGTCCAATCTTTCCCCGTGCCTTTTTCTAGCATGTATGTATTTCAAATACTCTTAACCAACACGCGAATAGGCCATCTATATGCTAGAAATTTACGGGGTGTAACAGCGGATCAAACGAAATGATAGGGCGCCCGTCACCACGCCCCGCACAGCAAAAATTTGAGGCCAAACGGAGACGGTCGATCACATCTCCAAAAATCCGTGGGCTAACATACACCGAAAACCGAGAAAATCGTAAATTGTCATTTATGCGAAAAATAGTGATGCCCATCAAACGAGTTGATAGGGCGCCCGTCACCAGGCCCCGCAGGCTGCGCACGGCCAAAATTTGGGGGCGAACGGAGGCGGTCGATCAAATCTTCAGAAATCCGTGGGCTAACATTCACCGAAAACCGAGAAAATCGTAAATTGTCATTTACGCAAAAAATAGTGATGCCGATCAAACGAATTGATAGAGCGCCCGTCACTAGGCCCCGCAGGCTGCGCACAGCCAAAATTTGGGGCCAAACGGAGACGGTCGATCACGTCTCCAAAAATCCGTGGGCAAACATACACCGAAAATCGAGAAAATCGTAAATTGTCATTTGCTTGAAAAATAGTGATGCCGATCAAACGAAATGACAAGGCGCCCGTCACCAGGCCCCGCAGGCTTCGCACAGCCAAAATTTGGGGCCGAACGGAGACGGTCGATCGAATCACGAAAAATCCGTGGGCTAACATACACCGAAAATCGAGAAAATCGTAAATTGTCATTTCTGCAAAAAATAGTGATGCCGATCAAAAGAAATGACAGGGCGCCCGTCACCAGGCCCCGCAGGCTGCGCACAGCCAAAATTTGGGGCCGAACAGAGGCGGTCGATTGAATCTCGAAAAATCCGTGTGCTACCATACATCGAAAATCGAGAAAATCGTAAATTCTCATTTATGCGAAAAATAGTGATGCCGATCAAACGAAATGATAGGGCGCCCGTCACCAGGCCCCGCGGGCTGTGCACAGCCAAAATTTGGGGCCGAACGGAGGCGGTCGATCAAATATCCAGAAATCCCTGGGCTAACACGCACTGAAAAGTTTGAAAGTTAGCAACATAGGCGCACTATGCTAGTCTCGACAGACCGGACGACATCGGATGTCACATGCTAACCTATGTCGAGACCCAACGCCCATCGATGAATGCCCAGCGATAGAAAATTTAAACTAAAACACCTATGCTTATCCTTATGATATAAATAAAATCCTAGAGATTAATGGTGGTAGTGCTGGCCTACCATGGTCGCTTGCCATGGTGGTGTCGGTTGTGGTGGGTCGTTAGGACCAGTTTTTAAATTAAAATTGTCACCCATATCGGGAAATATGTTGAAATGAGTGCGATAAAGGCATATTTTAGAAAAATGGCTCGGCCAAACCGCCTTTCGGCAGTTTGTCGAGATAGATCTCGAAAAAATACACAAAATGAAAAAAAAATCGCGTAAAACGGATAATCCAGCCCAAAGTTATGATCATTTATATAATATGCCTCTAATAAACTATTTTTCCGTCGATTATATTACAGTTTTAACAACATTATGTAAGATCTCATCAAAAGACTTGCATCTCGGCAGTTCTTATTTTGTTAATAAAGAGCTAACACATACCAAAAATCGCGAAAATCGTAAATTCTCGTTTATGCAAAAAATAGTGATGCCGATCAAACGAAATGATAGGACTATCTAAATTCTGATCACTTTCTGTACTATACTGATTCCTTACTGATTACCGTAATGAATTGATTTAAAACCGAAGTGGGGCTTATATATAATAGAAACAATAAATTGCATTCAGTGAATGCGTTTTATAAGTCGCATTCCTGGAATGCGTTTTATAAGTCGCATTTTGCCTTGCGACGCGCCGACTTGCCGGTTGTCCAATCTTTCCCCGTGCCTTTTTCTAGCATGTATGTATTTCAAATACTCTTAACCAACACGCGAATAGGCCATCTATATGCTAGAAATTTACGGGGTGTAACAGCGGATCAAACGAAATGATAGGGCGCCCGTCACCAGGCCCCGCACAGCAAAAAATTGAGGCCAAACGGAGACGGTCGATCACATCTCCAAAAATCCGTGGGCTAACATTCACCGAAAACCGAGAAAATCGTAAATTGTCATTTACGCAAAAAATAGTGATGCCGATCAAAAGAAATGACAGGGCGCCCGTCACCAGGCCCCACAGGCTGCGCACAGCCAAAATTTGGGGCCGAACGGAGGCGGTCGATCACATCTCCAAAAATCCGTGTGCTAACATACACCGAAAATCGAGAAAATCGTAAATTGTCATTTATGCGAAAAATAGTGATGCCGATCAAACGAAATGACAAGGCGCCCGTCACCAGGTCCCGCAGGCTGCGCACGGCCAAAATTTGGGGCCGAACGGAGGCGGTCGATCGAATCACGAAAAATCCGTGGGCTAACATACACCGAAAATCGAGAAAATCGTAAATTGTCATTTCTGCAAAAAATAGTGATGCCGATCAAAAGAAATGACAGGGCGCCCGTCACCAGGCCCCGCAGGCTTCGCACAGCCAAAATTTGGGGCCGAACGGAGGCGGTCGATCGAATCACGAAAAATCCATGGGCTAACATACACCGAAAACCGAGAAAATCGTAAATTGTCATTTCTGCAAAAAATAGTGATGCCGATCAAAAGAAATGACAGGGCGCCTGTCACCAGGCCCCGCAGGCTGCGCACAGCCAAAATTTGGGGCCGAACGGAGGCGGTCGATTGAATCTCTAAAAATCCGTGTGCTAACATACACCGAAAATCGAGAAAATCGTAAATTCTCATTTATGCGAAAAATAGTGATGCCGATCAAACGAAATGATAGGGCGCCCGTCACCAGGCCCCGCGGGCTGTGCATAGCCAAAATTTGGGGCCGAACGGAGGCGGTCGATCAAATATCCAGAAATCCCTGGGCTAACACGCACTGAAAAGTTTGAAAGTTAGCAACATAGGCGCACTATGCTAGTCTCGATAGACCGGACGACATCGGATGTCACATGCTAACCTATGTCGAGACCCAACGCCCATCGATGAATGCCCAGCGATAGAAAATTTAAACTAAAACACCTATGCTTATCCTTATGATATAAATAAAATCCTAGAGATTAGTGGTGGTAGTGCTGGCCTACCATGGTCGCTTGCCATGGTGGTGTCGGTTGTGGTGGGTCGTTAGGACCAGTTTTTAAATTAAAATTGTCACCCATATCGGGAAATATGTTGAAATGAGTGAGATAGAGGCATATTTTAGAAAAATGGCTCGGCCAAACCGCCTTTCGGCAGTTTGTCGAGATAGATCTCGAAAAAATACACAAAATGAAAAAACAATCGCGTAAAACGGATAATCCAGCCCAAAGTTATGATCATTTATATAATATGCCTCCAATAAACTATTTTTCCGTCGATTATATTACAGTTTTAACAACATTATGTAAGATCTCATCAAAAGACTTGCATCTCGGCAGTTCTTATTTTGTTAATAAAGAGCTAACACATACCAAAAATCGCGAAAATCGTAAATTCTCGTTTATGCAAAAAATAGTGATGCCGATCAAACGAAATGATAGGACTATCTAAATTCTGATCACTTTCTGTACTATACTGATTCCTTACTGATTACCGTAATGAATTGATTTAAAACCGAAGTGGGGCTTATATATAATAGAAACAATAAATTGCATTCAGTGAATGCGTTTTATAAGTCGCATTCCTGGAATGCGTTTTATAAGTCGCATTTTGCCTTGCGACGCGCCGACTTGCCGGTAGTCCAATCTTTCCCCGTGCCTTTTTCTAGCATGTATGTATTTCAAATACTCTTAACCAACACGCGAATAGGCCATCTATATGCTAGAAATTTACGGGGTGTAACAGCGGATCAAACGAAATGATAGGGCGCCCGTCACCAGGCCCCGCACAGCAAAAAATTGAGGCCAAACGGAGACGGTCGATCACATCTCCAAAAATCCGTGGGCTAACATTCACCGAAAACCGAGAAAATCGTAAATTGTCATTTACGCAAAAAATAGTGATGCCGATCAAAAGAAATGACAGGGCGCCCGTCACCAGGCCCCGCAGGCTGCGCACAGCCAAAATTTGGGGCCGAACGGAGGCGGTCGATCACATCTCCAAAAATCCGTGTGCTAACATACACCGAAAATCGAGAAAATCGTAAATTGTCATTTATGCGAAAAATAGTGATGCCGATCAAACGAAATGACAAGGCGCCCATCACCAGGTCCCGCAGGCTGCGCACGGCCAAAATTTAGGGGCGAACGGAGGCGGTCGATCAAATCTCCAGAAAACCGTGGGCTAACATTCACCGAAAACCGAGAAAATCGTAAATTGTCATTTACGTAAAAAATAGTGATGCCGATCAAACGAATTGATAGAGCGCCCGTCACTAGGCCCCGCAGGCTGCGCACAACCAAAATTTGGGGCCAAACGGAGACGGTCGATCACATCTCCAAAAATCCGTGGGCAAACATACACCGAAAATCGAGAAAATCGTAAATTGTCATTTGCTTGAAAAATAGTGATGCCGATCAAAAGAAATGACAGGGCGCCCGTCACCAGGCCCCGCAGGCTGCGCACAGCCAAAATTTGGGGGCGAACGGAGGCGGTCGATCAAATCTCGAAAAATCCGTGTGCTAACATTCACCGAAAATCGAGAAAATCGTAAATTCTCATTTATGCGAAAAATAGTGATGCCGATCAAACGAAATGATAGGGCGCCCGTCACCAGGCCCCGCGGGCTGTGCACAGCCAAAATTTGGGGCCGAACGGAGGCGGTCGATCAAATATCCAGAAATCCCTGGGCTAACACGCACTGAAAAGTTTGAAAGTTAGCAACATAGGCGCACTATGCTAGTCTCGACAGACCGGACGACATCGGATGTCACATGCTAACCTATGTCGAGACCCAACGCCCATCGATGAATGCCCAGCGATAGAAAATTTAAACTAAAACACCTATGCTTATCCTTATGATATAAATAAAATCCTAGAGATTAGTGGTGGTAGTGCTGGCCTACCATGGTCGCTTGCCATGGTGGTGTCGGTTGTGGTGGGTCGTTAGGACCAGTTTTTAAATTAAAATTGTCACCCATATCGGGAAATATGTTGAAATGAGTGAGATAGAGGCATATTTTAGAAAAATGGCTCGGCCAAACCGCCTTTCGGCAGTTTGTCGAGATAGATCTCGAAAAAATACACAAAATGAAAAAACAATCGCGTAAAACGGATAATCCAGCCCAAAGTTATGATCATTTATATAATATGCCTCTAATAAACTATTTTTCCGTCGATTATATTACAGTTTTAACAACATTATGTAAGATCTCATCAAAAGACTTGCATCTCGGCAGTTCTTATTTTTTTAATAAAGAGCTAACACATACCAAAAATCGCGAAAATCTTAAATTCTCGTTTATGCAAAAAATAGTGATGCCGATCAAACGAAATGATAGGACTATCTAAATTCTGATCACTTTCTGTACTATACTGATTCCTTACTGATTACCGTAATGAATTGATTTAAAACCGAAGTGGGGCTTATATATAATAGAAACAATAAATTGCATTCAGTGAATGCGTTTTATAAGTCGCATTCCTGGAATGCGTTTTATAAGTCGCATTTTGCCTTGCGACGCGCCGACTTGCCGGTTGTCCAATCTTTCCCCGTGCCTTTTTCTAGCATGTATGTATTTCAAATACTCTTAACCAACACGCGAATAGGCCATCTATATGCTAGAAATTTACGGGGTGTAACAGCGGATCAAACGAAATGATAGGGCGCCCGTCACCAGGCCCCGCACAGCAAAAATTTGAGGCCAAACGGAGACGGTCGATCACATCTCCAAAAATCCGTGGGCTAACATACACCGAAATTCGAGAAAATCGTAAATTGTCATTTATGCGAAAAATAGTGATGCCCATCAAACGAGTTGATAGGGCGCCCGTCACTAGGCCCCGCAGGCTGCGCACGGCCAAAATTTGGGGGCGAACGGAGGCGGTCGATCAAATCTTCAGAAATCTGTGGGCTAACATTCACCGAAAACCGAGAAAATCGTAAATTGTCATTTACGCAAAAAATAGTGATGCCGATCAAACGAATTGATAGAGCGCCCGTCACTAGGCCCCGCAGGCTGCGCACAGCCAAAATTTGGGGCCAAACGGAGACGGTCGATCACATCTCCAAAAATCCGTGGGCAAACATACACCGAAAATCGAGAAAATCTTAAATTGTCATTTGCTTGAAAAATAGTGATGCCGATCAAACGAAATGACAAGGCGCCCGTCACCAGGCCCCGCAGGCTTCGCACAGCCAAAATTTGGGGCCGAACGGAGGCGGTCGATCGAATCACGAAAAATCCGTGGGCTAACATACACCGAAAACCGAGAAAATCGTAAATTGTCATTTCTGCAAAAAATAGTGATGCCGATCAAAAGAAATGACAGGGCGCCTGTCACCAGGCCCCGCAGGCTGCGCACAGCCAAAATTTGGGGCCGAACGGAGGCGGTCGATTGAATCTCGAAAAATCCGTGTGCTAACATACACCGAAAATCGAGAAAATCGTAAATTCTCATTTATGCGAAAAATAGTGATGCCGATCAAACGAAATGATAGGGCGCCCGTCACCAGGCCCCGCGGGCTGTGCACAGCCAAAATTTGGGGCCGAACGGAGGCGGTCGATCAAATATCCAGAAATCCCTGGGCTAACATTCACCGAAAACCGAGAAAATCATAAATTGTCATTTATGCGAAAAATAGTGATGCCGATCAAACGAATTGATAGAGCGCCCGTCACTAGGCCCCGCAGGCTGCGCACAGCCAAAATTTGGGGCCGAACGGAGGCGGGTCGATCAAATCTCGAGAAATCCGTGGGCTAACATACACCGAAAATCGAGAAAATCGTAAATTATCATTTATGCGAAAAATAGTGATGCCCATCAAACGAGTTGACAGGGCGCCCGTCACCAGGCCCCTCAGGCTGCGCACGGCCAAAATTTGGGGCCGAACAGAGGCGGTCGATCAAATCTCCAGAAATCCGTGGGCTAACATTCACCGAAAACTGAGAAAATCGTAAATTGTCATTTATGCGGAAAAATAGTGATGCCCATCAAACGAGTTGATAGGGCGCCCGTCACCAGGCCCCGCAGGCTGCGCACGGCCAAAATTTGGGGCCGAACGGAGGCGGTCGATCAAATCTCCAGAAATCCGTGGGCTAACATTCACCGAAAACCGAGAAAATCGTAAATTGTCATTTATGCGAAAAATAGTGATGCTGATCAAAAGAAATCACAGGGCGCCCGTCACCAGGCCCCGCAGGCTGCGCACAGCCAAAATTTGGGGCCGAACGGAGACGGTCGATCAAATCTCCAGAAATCCGTGGGCTAACATTCACCGAAAACTGAGAAAATCGTAAATTGTCATTTATGAGAAAAATAGTGATGCCGATCAAACGAATTGATAGAGCGCCCGTCACTAGGCCCCGCAGGCTGCGCACAGCCAAAATTTGGGGCCGAACGGAGACGGTCGATCAAATCTCCAGAAATCCGTGGGCTAACATTCACCGAAAACTGAGAAAATCGTAAATTGTCATTTATGCGAAAAATAGTGATGCCCATCAAACGAGTTGACAGGGCGCCCGTCACCAGGCCCCACAGGCTGCGCACGGCCAAAATTTGGGGCCGAACGGAGGCGGTCGATCAAATCTCCAGAAATCCATGGGCTAACATTCACCGAAAATCGAGAAAATCGTAAATTGTCATTTATGCGAAAAATAGTGATGCCGATCAAAAGAAATCACAGGGCGCCCGTCACCAGGCCCCGCAGGCTGTGCACAGCCAAAATTTGGGGCCGAACGGAGACGGTCGATCAAATATCCAAAAATCCGTGGGCTAAACATTCACCGAAAACTGAGAAAATCGTAAATTGTCATTTATGAGAAAAATAGTGATGCCGATCAAACGAATTGATAGAGCGCCCGTCACTAGGCCCCGCAGGCTGCGCACAGCCAAAATTTGAGGCCGAACGGAGACGGTCGATCACATCTCCAAAAATCTGTGGGCTAACATACACCGAAAATCGAGAAAATCGTAAATATTCATTTATGCGAAAAATAGTGATGCCCATCAAACGAGTTGACAGGGCGCCCGTCACCAGGCCCCGCAGGCTGCGCACGACCAAAATTTGGGGCCGAACGGAGGCGGTCGATCAAATATCCAGAAATCCCTGTGCTAACACGCACTGAAAAGTTTGAAAGTTAGCAACATAGGCGCACTATGCTAGTCTCGACAGGCCGGACGACATCGGATGTCACATGCTAACCTATGTCGAGACCCAACGCCCATCGATGAATGCCCAGCGATAGAAAATTTAAACTAAAACACCTATGCTTATCCTTATGATATAAATAAAATCCTAGAGATTAGTGGTGGTAGTGCTGGCCTACCATGGTCGCTTGCCATGGTGGTGTCGGTTGTGGTGGGTCGTTAGGACCAGTTTTTAAATTAAAATTATCACCCATATTGGGAAATATGTTGAAATGAGTGCGATAGAGGCATATTTTAGAAAAATGGTTCGGCCAAACCGCCTTTCGGCAGTTTGTCGAGATAGATCTCGAAAAAATACACAAAATGAAAAAAAAAATCGCGTAAAACGGATAATCCAGCCCAAAGTTATGATCATTTATATAATATGCCTCTAATAAGCTATTTTTCCGTCGATTATATTACAGTTTTAACAACATTATATAAGATCTCATCAAAAGACTTGCATCTCGGCAGTTCTTATTTTGTTAATAAAGAGCTAACACATACAAAAAATCGCGAAAATCGTAAATTCTCGTTTATGCAAAAAATAGTGATGCCGATCAAACGAAATGATAGGACTATCTAAATTCTGATCACTTTCTGTACTATACTGATTCCTTACTGATTACCGTAATGAATTGATTTAAAACCGAAGTGGGGCTTATATATAATAGAAACAATAAATCGCATTCAGTGAATCCGACTTATAAGTCGCATTTCAGGAATGCGATTTATAAGTCGCATTTCAGGATGCGATTTATAAGTCGCATTCCTGGAATGCGTTTTATAAGTCGCATTTTGCCTTGCGACGCGCCGACTTGCCGCTTGTCCAATCTTTCCCCGTGCCTTTTTCTAGCATGTATGTATTTCAAATACTCTTAACCAACACGCGAATAGGCCATCTATATGCTAGAAATTTACGGGGTGTAACAGCGGATCAAAAGAAATGACAGGGCGCCCGTCACCAGGCCCCGCAGGCTGCGCACAGCCAAAATTTGGGGCCGAACGGAGACGGTCGATCAAATCTCCAGAAATCCGTGTGCTAACATAGACCGAAAACCGAGAAAATCGTAAATTGTCATTTATGCGAAAAATAGTGATGCCTATCAAACGAGTTGACAGGGCGCCCGTCACCAGGCCCCGCAGGCTGCGCACGGCCAAAATTTGGGGCCGAACGGAGGCGGTCGATCAAATCTCCAGAAATCCGTGGGCTAACATTCACCGAAAACCGAGAAAATCGTAAATTATCATTTATGCGAAAAATAGTGATGCCGATCAAACGAATTGATAGAGCGCCCGTCACTAGGCCCCGCAGGCTGCGCACAGCCAAAATTTGGGGCCGAACGGAGACGGTCGATCGAATCTCCAAAAATCCGTGGGCTAACATTCACCGAAAACTGAGAAAATCGTAAATTGTCATTTATGCGAAAAATAGTGATGCCCATCAAACGAGTTGACAGGGCGCCCGTCACCAGGCCCCGCAGGCTGCGCACGGCCAAAATTTGGGGCCGAACGGAGGCGGTCGATCAAATCTCCAGAAATCCGTGGGCTAACATTCACCGAAAACCGAGAAAATCGTAAATTCTCATTTATGCGAAAAATAGTGATGCTGATCAAAAGAAATCACAGGGCGCCCGTCACCAGGCCCCGCAGGCTGCGCACAACCAAAATTTGGGGCCGAACGGAGACGGTCGATCAAATCTCCAGAAATCCGTGGGCTAACATTCACCGAAAACTGAGAAAATCGTAAATTGTCATTTATGAGAAAAATAGTGATGCCGATCAAACGAATTGATAGAGCGCCCGTCACTAGGCCCCGCAGGCTGCGCACAGCCAAAATTTGGGGCCGAACGGAGACGGTCGATCAAATCTCCAGAAATCCGTGGGCTAACATTCACCGAAAACTGAGAAAATCGTAAATTGTCATTTATGCGAAAAATAGTGATGCCCATCAAACGAGTTGACAGGGCGCCCATCACCAGGCCCTGCAGGCTGCGCACGGCCAAAATTTGGGGCCGAACGGAGGCGGTCGATCAAATCTCCAGAAATCCATGGGCTAACATTCACCGAAAACCGAGAAAATCGTAAATTGTCATTTATGCGAAAAATAGTGATGCCGATCAAAAGAAATCACAGGGCGCCCGTCACCAGGCCCCGCAGGCTATGCACAGCCAAAATTTGGGCCGAACGGAGACGGTCGATCAAATCTCCAAAAATCCGTGGGCTAACATTCACCGAAAACTGAGAAAATCGTAAATTGTCATTTATGAGAAAAATAGTGATGCCGATCAAACGAATTGATAGAGCGCCCGTCACTAGGCCCCGCAGGCTGCGCACAGGCAAAATTTGGGGCCGAACGGAGACGGTCGATCACATCTCCAAAAATCTGTGGGCTAACATACACCGAAAATCGAGAAAATCGTAAATATTCATTTATGCAAAAAATAGTGATGCCCATCAAACGAGTTGACAGGGCGCCCGTCACCAGGCCCCGCAGGCTGCGCACGGCCAAAATTTGGGGCCGAACGGAGGCGGTCGGTCAAATATCCAGAAATCCCTGGGCTAACACGCACTGAAAAGTTTGAAAGTTAGCAACATAGGCGCACTATGCTAGTCTCGACAGACCGGACGACATCGGATGTCACATGCTAACCTATGTTGAGACCCAACTCCCATCGATGAATGCCCAGCGATAGAAAATTTAAACTAAAACACCTATGCTTATCCTTATGATATAAATAAAATCCTAGAGATTTGTGGTGGTAGTGCTGGCCTACCATGGTCGCTTGCCATGGTGGTGTCGGTTGTGGTGGGTCGTTAGGACCAGTTTTTAAATTAAAATTGTCACCCATATTGGGAAATATGTTGAAATGAGTGCGATAGAGGCATATTTTAGAAAAATGGCTCGGCCAAACCGCCTTTCGGCAGTTTGTCGAGATAGATCTCGAAAAAATACACAAAATGAAAAAAACAAATCGCGTAAAACGGATAATCCAGCCCAAAGTTATGATCATTTATATAATATGCCTCTAATAAGCTATTTTTCCGTCGATTATATTACAGTTTTAACAATATTATGTAAGATCTCATCAAAAGACTTGCATCTCGGCATTTCTTATTTTGTTAATAAAGAGCTAACACATACCAAAAATCGCGAAAATCGTAAATTCTCGTTTATGCAAAAAATAGTGATGCCGATCAAACGAAATGATAGGACTATCTAAATTCTGATCACTTTCTGTACTATACTGATTCCTTACTGATTACCGTAATGAATTGATTTAAAACCGAAGTGGGGCTTATATATAATAGAAACAATAAATCGCATTCAGTGAATGCGACTTATAAGTCGCATTTCAGGAATGTGATTTATAAGTCGCATTTCAGGAATGCGATTTATAAGTCGCATTTTGCCTTGCGACGCGCCGACTTGCCGCTTGTCCAATCTTTCCCCGTGCCTTTTTCTAGCATGTATGTATTTCAAATACTCTTAACCAACACGCGAATAGGCCATCTATATGCTAGAAATTTACGGGGTGTAACAGCGGATCAAAAGAAATGACAGGGCGCCCGTCAGCAGGCCACGCAGGCCGTGCACAGCCAAAATTTGGGGCCGAACGGAGACGGTCGATCAAATCTCCAGAAATTCGTGTGCTAACATTCACCGAAAACCGAGAAAATCATAAATTGTCATTTCTGCAAAAAATAGTGATGCCGATCAAGAGAAATGACAGGGCGCCCGTCACCAGGCCCTGCAGGCTGCGCACAGCCAAAATTTGGGGCCGAAAGGAGACGGTCGATCAAATCTCCAGAAATCCGTGTGCTAACATACACCGAAAACCGAGAAAATCGTAAATTGTCATTTATGCGAAAAATAGTGATGCCCATCAAACGAGTTGACAGGGCGCCCGTCACCAGGCCCCGCAGGCTGCGCACAGCCAAAATTTGGGGCCGAACGGAGACGGTCGATCAAATCTCCAGAAATCCGTGTGCTAACATTCACCGAAGACCGAGAAAATCGTAAATTGTCATTTCTGCAAAAAATAGTGATGCCGATCAAGAGAAATGATAGGGCGCCCGTCACCAGGCCCCGCAGGCTGCGCACAGCCAAAATTTGGGGCCGAACGGAGACGGTCGATCAAATCTCCAGAAATCCGTGTGCTAACATACACCGAAAACCGAGAAAATCGTAAATTATCATTTATGCGAAAAATAGTGATGCCCATCAAACGAGTTGACAGGGTGCCCGTCACCAGGCCCCGCAGGCTGCGCACGGCCAAAATTTGGGGCCGAACGGAGGCGGTCGATCAAATCTCCAGAAATCCGTGGGCTAACATTCACCGAAAACCGAGAAAATTGTAAATTGTCATTTATGCGAAAAATAGTGATGCCTATCAAACGAATTGATAGAGCGCCCGTCACTAGGCCCCGCAGGCTGCGCACAGCCAAAATTTGGGGCCGAACAGAGACGGTCGATCACATCTCCAGAAATCCGTGGGCTAACATACACCGAAAATCGAGAAAATCGTAAATTGTCATTTATGCGAAAAATAGTGACGCCCATCAAACGAGTTGACAGGGCACCCGTCACCAGGCCCCGCAGGCTGCGTACGGCCAAAATTTGGGGCCGAACGGAGGCGGTCGATCAAATCTCCAGAAATCCGTGGGCTAACATTCACCGAAAACCGAGAAAATCGTAAATTGTCATTTATGCGAAAAATAGTGATGCCGATCAAAAGAAATCACAGGGCGCCCGTCACCAGGCCCCGCAGGCTGCGCACAGCCAAAATTTGGGGCCGAACGGAGACGGTCGATCAAATCTCCAGAAATCCGTGGGCTAACATTAACCGAAAATTGAGAAAATCGTAAATTGTCATTTATGAGAAAAATAGTGATGCCGATCAAACGAATTGATAGAGCGCCTGTCACTAGGCCCCGCAGGCTGCGCACAGCCAAAATTTGAGGCCGAACGGGGACGGTCGATCACATCTCCAAAAATCCGTGGGCTAATATACACCGAAAATCGAGAAAATCGTAAATATTCATTTATGCGAAAAATAGTGATGCCCATCAAACGAGTTGACAGGGCGCCCGTCACCAGGCCCCGTAGGCTGCGCACGGCCAAAATTTGGGGCCGAACGGAGGCGGTCGATCAAATCTCCAGAAATCCGTGGGTTAACATTCACCGAAAACCGAGAAAATCGTAAATTGTCATTTATGCGAAAAATAGTGATGCCGATCAAAAGAAATCACAGGGCGCCCATCACCAGGCCCCGCAGGCTGCGCACAGCCAAAATTTGGGGCCGAACGGAGACGGTCGATCAAATCTCCAGAAATCCGTGGGCTAACATTAACCGAAAACTGAGAAAATCGTAAATTGTCATTTATGTGAAAAATAGTGATGCCGATCAAACGACTTGATAGAGCCCCCGTCACTAGGCCCCGCAGGCTGCACACAGCCAAAATTTGAGGCCGAACGGAGACGGTCGATCACATCTCCAAAAATCCGTGGGCTAACATACACCGAAAATCGAGAAAATCGTAAATATTCATTTATACGAAAAATAGTGATGCCCATCAAACGAGTTGACAGGGCGCCCGTCACCAGGCCCCGCAGGCTGCGCACGGCCAAAATTTGGGGCCGAACGGAGGCGGTCGATCAAATATCCAGAAATCCCTGGGCTAACACGCACTGAAAAGTTTGAAAGTTAGCAACATAGGCGCACTATGCTAGTCTCGACAGACCGGACGACATCGGATGTCACATGCTAACCTATGTCGAGACCCAACGCCCATCGATGAATGCCCAGCGATAGAAAATTTAAACTAAAACACCTATGCTTATCCTTACGATATAAATAAAATCCTAGAGATTAGTGGTGGTAGTGCTGGCCTACCATGGTCGCTTGCCATGGTGGTGTCGGTTGTGGTGGGTCGTTAGGACCAGTTTTTAAATTAAAATTGTCACCCATATTGGGAAATATGTTGAAATGAGTGCGATAGAGGCATATTTTAGAAAAATGGCTCGGCCAAACCGCCTTTCGGCAGTTTGTCGAGATAGATCTCGAAAAAATACACAAAATGAAAAAAACAAATCGCGTAAAACAGATAATCCAGCCCAAAGTTATGATCATTTATATAATATGCCTCTAATAAGCTATTTTTCCGTCGATTATATTACAGTTTTAACAACATTATGTAAGATCTCATCAAAAGACTTGCATCTCGGCATTTCTTATTTTGTTAATAAAGAGCTAACACATACCAAAAATCGCGAAAATCGTAAATTCTCGTTTATGCAAAAAATAGTGATGCCGATCAAACGAAATGATAGGACTATCTAAATTCTGATCACTTTCTGTACTATACTGATTCCTTACTGATTACCGTAATGAATTGATTTAAAACCGAAGTGGGGCTTATATATAATAGAAACAATAAATCGCATTCAGTGAATGCGACTTATAAGTCGCATTTCAGGAATGCTATTTATAAGTTGCATTCCTGGAATGCGCTTTATAAGTCGCATTTTGCCTTGCGACGCGCCGACTTGCCGCTTGTCCAATCTTTCCCCGTGCCTTTTTCTAGCATGTATGTATTTCAAATACTCTTAACCAACACGCGAATAGGCCATCTATATGCTTGAAATTTACGGGGTGTAACAGCGGATCAAAAGAAATGACAGGGCGCCCGTCACCAGGCCCCGCAGGCCGCGCACAGCCAAAATTTGGGGCCGAACGGAGACGGTCGATCAAATCTCCAGAAATCCTTGTGCTAACATACACGGAAAACCGAGAAAATCGTAAATTGTCATTTATGCGAAAAATAGTGATGCCCATCAAACGAGTTGATAGGGCGCCCGTCACCAGGCCCCGCAGGCTGCGCACGGCCAAAATTTGGGGCCGAACGGAGGCGGTCGATCAAATCTCCAGAAATCCGTGGGCTAACATTCACCGAAAACCGAGAAAATCGTAAATTGTCATTTATGCGAGAAATAGTGATGCCGATCAAACGAATTGATAGAGCGCCCGTCACTAGGCCCCGCAGGCTGCGCACAGCCAAAATTTGGGGCCGAACGGAGACGGTCGATCACATCTCCAGAAATCCGTGGGCTAAACTACACGAAAATCGAGAAAATCGTAAATTGTCATTTGTTTGAAAAATAGTGATGCCGATCAAAAGAAATGACATGGCGCCCATCACCAGGCCCCGCAGGCTGCACACAGCCAAAATTTGGGGCCGAACGGAGACGGTCGATCAAATCTCCAGAAATTCGTGTGCTAATATTCACCGAAAACCGAGAAAATTGTAAATTGTCATTTCTGCAAAAAATAGTGATGCCGATCAAGAGAAATCACAGGGCGCCCGTCACCAGGCCCCGCAGGCTGCGCACAGCCAAAATTTGGGGCCGAACGGAGACGGTCGATCAAATCTCCAGAAATCCGTGTTCTAACATACACCGAAAACCGAGAAAATCGTAAATTGTCATTTATGAGAAAAATAGTGATGCCCATCAAACGAGTTGACAGGGCGCCCGTCACCAGGCCCCGCAGGCAGCGCACGGCCAAAATTTGGAGCCGAACGGAGGCGGTCGATCAAATCTCCAGAAATCCGTGGGCTAACATTCACCGAAAACCGAGAAAATCGTAAATTATCATTTATGCGAAAAATAGTGATGCCGATCAAATGAATTGATAGAGCGCCCGTCACTAGGCCCCGCAGGCTGCGCACAGCCAAAATTTGGGGCCGAACGGAGACGGTCGATCACATCTCCAGAAATCCGTGGGCTAACATACACCGAAAATCGAGAAAATCGTAAATTGTCATTTATGCGAAAAATAGTGATGCCGATCAAAAGAAATGACAGGGCGCCCGTCACCAGGCCCCGCAGGCTGCGCACGGCCAAAATTTGGGGCCGAACGGAGACGGTCGATCAAATCTCCAGAAATCCGTGGGCTAACATTCACCGAAAACCGAGAAAATCATAAATTGTCATTTCTGCAAAAAATAGTGATGCCGATCAAGAGAATTGACAGAGCGCCCGTCACCAGGCCCCGCAGGCTGCGCACAGCCAAATTTTGGGGCCGAACGGAGACGGTCAATCAAATCTCCAGAAATCCGTGTGCTAACATACACCGAAAACCGAGAAAATCGTAAATTGTCATTTATGCGAAAAATAGTGATGCCCATCAAATGAGTTGACAGGGCGCCCGTCACCAGGCCCCGCAGGCTGCGCACGGCCAAAATTTGGGGCCGAACGGAGGCGGTCGATCAAATCTCCAGAAATCCGTGGGCTAACATTCACCGAAAACCGAGAAAATCGTAAATTGTCATTTATGCGAAAAATAGTGATGCCGATCAAACGAATTGATAGAGCGCCCGTCACTAGGCCCCGCAGGCTGCGCACAGCCAAAATTTGGGGCCGAACGGAGACGGTCGATCACATCTCCAGAAATCCGTGGGCTAACATACACCGAAAATCGAGAAAATCGTAAATTGTCATTTATGTGAAAAATAGTGATGCCCATCAAACGAGTTGACAGGGCGCCCGTCACCAGGCCCCGCAGGTTGCGCACAGCCAAAATTTGGGGCCGAACGGAGACGGTCGATCAAATCTCCAGAAATCCGTGGGCTAACATTCACCGAAAACTGAGAAAATCGTAAATTGTCATTTATGAGAAAAATAGTGATGCCGATCAAACGAATTGATAGAGCGCCCGTCACTAGGCCCCGCAGGCTGCGCACGGCCAAAATTCGAGGCCGAACGGAGACGATCGATCACATCTCCAAAAATCTGTGGGCTAACATACACCGAAAATCAAGAAAATCGTAAATTGTCATTTATGCGAAAAATAGTGATGCCCATCAAACGAGTTGACAGGGCGCCCGTCACCAGGACCCGCAGGCTGCGCACGGCCAAAATTTGGGGCCGAACGGAGGCAGTCGATCAAATCTCTAGAAATCCGTGGGCTAACATTCACCGAAAACCGAGAAAATCGTAAATTGTCATTTATGCGAAAAATAGTGATGCCGATCAAACGAATTGATAGAGTGCCCGTCACTAGGCCCCGCAGGCTGCGCACAGCCGAAATTTGGGGCCGAACGGAGACGGTCGATCACATCTCCAGAAATCCGTGGGCTAACATACACCGAAAATCGAGAAAATCGTAAATTGTCATTTATGTGAAAAATAGTGATGCCCATCAAACGAGTTGACAGGGCGCCCGTCACCAGGCCCCGCAGGCTGCGCACAGCCAAAATTTGGGGCCGAACGGAGACGGTCGATCAAATCTCCAGAAATCCGTGGGCTAACATTCACCGAAAACTGAGAAAATCGTAAATTGTCATTTATGAGAAAAATAGTGATGCCGATCAAACGAATTGATAGAGCGCCCGTCACCAGGCCCCGCAGGCTGCGCACGGCCAAAATTTGGGGCCGAACGGAGGCGGTCGATCAAATCTCCAGAAATCCGTGGGCTAACATTCACCGAAAACCGAGAAAATCGTAAATTGTCATTTATGCGAAAAATAGTGATGCCGATCAAAAGAAATCACAGGGCGCCCGTCACCAGGCCCCGCAGGCTGCGCACAGCGAAAATTTGGGGCCGAACGGAGATGGTCGATCAAATCTCCAGAAATCCGTGGGCTAACATTCACCGAAAACTGAGAAAATCGTAAATTGTCATTTACGAGAAAAATAGTGATGCCGATCAAACGAATTGATAGAGCGCCCGTCACTAGGCCCCGCAGGCTGCGCACAGCCAAAATTTGGGGCCGAACGGAGACGGTCGATCAAATCTCCAGAAATCCGTGGGCTAACATTCACCGAAAACTAGGAAAATCGTAAATTGTCATTTATGCGAAAAATAGTGATGGCGATCAAACGAATTGATAGAGTGCCCGTCACTAGGCCCCGCAGGTTGCGCACAGCCAAAATTTGGGGCCGAACGGAGACGGTCGATCACATCTCCAGAAATCCGTGGGTTAACATACACCGAAAATCGAGAAAATCGTAAATTGTCATTTGTTTGAAAAATAGTGATGCCGATCAAAAGAAATGACAGGGCGCCCGTCACCAGGCCCCGCAGGCTGCGCACAGCCAAAATTTGGGGCCGAACGGAGACGGTCGATCAAATCTCCAGAAATCCGTGTGCTAACATTCACCGAAAACCGAGAAAATCATAAATTGTCATTTCTGCAAAAAATAGTGATGCCGATCAAGAGAAATGACAGGGCGCCCGTCACCAGGCCCCGCAGGCTGCGCACAGCCAAAATTTGGGGCCGAACGGAGACGGTCGATCAAATCTCCAGAAATCCGTGTGCTAACATACACCGAAAACCGAGAAAATCGTAAATTGTCATTTATGCGAAAAATAGTGATGCCCATCAAACGAGTTGACAGGGCGCCCGTCACCAGGACCCGCAGGCTGCGCACGGCCAAAATTTGGGGCCGAACGGAGGCGGTCGATCAAATCTCCAGAAATCCGTGGGCTAACATTCACCGAAAACCGAGAAAATCGTAAATTGTCATTTATGCGAAAAATAGTGATGCCGATCAAACGAATTGATAGAGCGCTCGTCACTAGGCCCCGCAGGCTGCGCACAGCCAAAATTTGGGGCCGAACGGAGACGGTCGATCACATCTCCAGAAATCCATGGGCTAACACACACCGAAAATCGAGAAAATCGTAAATTGTCATTTATGTGAAAAATAGTGATGCCCATCAAATGAGTTAACAGGGCGCCCGTCACCAGGCCCTGCAGGCTGCGCACGGCCAAAATTTGGGGCCGAACGGAGGCGGTCGATCAAATCTCCAGAAATCCGTGGGCTAACATTCACCGAAAACCGAGAAAATCGTAAATTGTCATTTCTGCAAAAAATAGTGATGCCGATCAAGATAAATGACAGGGCGCCCGTCACCAGGCCCCGCAGGCTGCGCACAGCCTAAATTTGGGGCCGAACGGAGACAGTCGATCAAATCTCCAGAAATCTGTGTGCTAACATACACCGAAAACCGAGAAAATCGTAAATTGTCATTTATGCGAAAAATAGTGATGCCCATCAAACGAGTTGACAGGGCGCCCGTCACCAGGCCCGCAGGCTGCGCACGGCCAAAATTTTGGGCCGAACGGAGGCGGTCGATCAAATCTCCAGAAATCCGTGGGCTAACATTCACCGAAAACCGAGAAAATCGTAAATTGTAATTTATGCAAAAAATAGTGATGCCGATCAAACGAATTGATAGAGCGCCCGTCACTAGGCCCCGCAGGCTGCGCACAGCCAAAATTTGGGGCCGAACGGAGACGGTCTATCACATCTCCAGAAATCCGTGGGCTAACATACACCGAAAATCGAGAAAATCGTAAATTGTCATTTATGCAAAAAATAGTGATGCCCATCAAACGAGTTGACAGGGCGCCCGTCACCAGGCCCCGCAGGCTGCGCACGGCCAAAATTTGGGGCCGAACGGAGGCGGTCGATCAAATCTCCAGAAATCCGTGTGCTAACATTCACCGAAAACCGAGAAAATCATAAATTGTCATTTCTGCAAAAAATAGTGATGCCGATCAAGAGAAATGACAGGGCGCCCGTCACCAGGCCCCGCAGGCTGCGCACAGCCAAAATTTGGGGCCGAACGGAGACGGTCGATCAAATCTCCAGAAATCCGTGTGCTAACATACACCGAAAACCGAGAAAATCGTAAATTGTCATTTATGCGAAAAATAGTGATGCCCATCAAACGAGTTGACAGGGCGCCCGTCACCAGGACCCGCAGGCTGCGCACGGCCAAAATTTGGGGCCGAACGGAGGCAGTCGATCAAATCTCTAGAAATCCGTGGGCTAACATTCACCGAAAACCGAGAAAATCGTAAATTGTCATTTATGCGAAAAATAGTGATGCCGATCAAACGAATTGATAGAGCGCCCGTCACTAGGCCCCGCAGGCTGCGCACAGCCGAAATTTGGGGCCGAACGGAGACGGTCGATCACATCTCCAGAAATCCGTGGGCTAACATACACCGAAAATCGAGAAAATCGTAAATTGTCATTTATGTGAAAAATAGTGATGCCCATCAAACGAGTTGACAGGGCGCCCGTCACCAGGCCCCGCAGGCTGCGCACAGCCAAAATTTGGGGCCGAACGGAGACGGTCGATCAAATCTCCAGAAATCCGTGGGCTAACATTCACCGAAAACTGAGAAAATCGTAAATTGTCATTTATGAGAAAAATAGTGATGCCGATCAAACGAATTGATAGAGCGCCCGTCACCAGGCCCCGCAGGCTGCGCACGGCCAAAATTTGGGGCCGAACGGAGGCGGTCGATCAAATCTCCAGAAATCCGTGGGCTAACATTCACCGAAAACCGAGAAAATCGTAAATTGTCATTTATGCGAAAAATAGTGATGCCGATCAAAAGAAATCACAGGGCGCCCGTCACCAGGCCCCGCAGGCTACGCACAGCGAAAATTTGGGGCCGAACGGAGATGGTCGATCAAATCTCCAGAAATCCGTGGGCTAACATTCACCGAAAACTGAGAAAATCGTAAATTGTCATTTACGAGAAAAATAGTGATGCCGATCAAACGAATTGATAGAGCGCCCGTCACTAGGCCCCGCAGGCTACGCACAGCCAAAATTTGGGGCCGAACGGAGACGGTCGATCAAATCTCCAGAAATCCGTGGGCTAACATTCACCGAAAACTAGGAAAATCGTAAATTGTCATTTATGCGAAAAATAGTGATGGCGATCAAACGAATTGATAGAGTGCCCGTCACTAGGCCCCGCAGGCTGCGCACAGCCAAAATTTGGGGCCGAACGGAGACGGTCGATCACATCTCCAGAAATCCGTGGGTTAACATACACCGAAAATCGAGAAAATCGTAAATTGTCATTTGTTTGAAAAATAGTGATGCCGATCAAAAGAAATGACAGGGCGCCCGTCACCAGGCCCCGCAGGCTGCGCACAGCCAAAATTTGGGGCCGAACGGAGACGGTCGATCAAATCTCCAGAAATCCGTGTGCTAACATTCACCGAAAACCGAGAAAATCATAAATTGTCATTTCTGCAAAAAATAGTGATGCCGATCAAGAGAAATGACAGGGCGCCCGTCACCAGGCCCCGCAGGCTTCGCACAGCCAAAATTTGGGGCCGAACGGAGACGGTCGATCAAATCTCCAGAAATCCGTGTGCTAACATACACCGAAAACCGAGAAAATCGTAAATTGTCATTTATGCGAAAAATAGTGATGCCCATCAAACGAGTTGACAGGGCGCCCGTCACCAGGACCCGCAGGCTGCGCACGGCCAAAATTTGGGGCCGAACGGAGGCGGTCGATCAAATCTCCAGAAATCCGTGGGCTAACATTCACCGAAAACCGAGAAAATCGTAAATTGTCATTTATGCGAAAAATAGTGATGCCGATCAAACGAATTGATAGAGCGCCCGTCACTAGGCCCCGCAGGCTGCGCACAGCCAAAATTTGGGGCCGAACGGAGACGGTCGATCACATCTCCAGAAATCCGTGGGCTAACACACACCGAAAATCGAGAAAATCGTAAATTGTCATTTATGTGAAAAATAGTGATGCCCATCAAATGAGTTGACAGGGCGCCCGTCACCAGGCCCTGCAGGCTGCGCACGGCCAAAATTTGGGGCCGAACGGAGGCGGTCGATCAAATCTCCAGAAATCCGTGGGCTAACATTCACCGAAAACCGAGAAAATCGTAAATTGTCATTTCTGCAAAAAATAGTGATGCCGATCAAGATAAATGACAGGGCGCCCGTCACCAGGCCCCGCAGGCTGCGCACAGCCTAAATTTGGGGCCGAACGGAGACAGTCGATCAAATCTCCAGAAATCCGTGTGCTAACATACACCGAAAACCGAGAAAATCGTAAATTGTCATTTATGCGAAAAATAGTGATGCCCATCAAACGAGTTGACAGGGCGCCCGTCACCAGGCCCGCAGACTGCGCACGGCCAAAATTTTGGGCCGAACGGAGGCGGTCGATCAAATCTCCAGAAATCCGTGGGCTAACATTCACCGAAAACCGAGAAAATCGTAAATTGTCATTTATGCAAAAAATAGTGATGCCGATCAAACGAATTGATAGAGCGCCCGTCACTAGGCCCCGCAGGCTGCGCACAGCCAAAATTTAGGGCCGAACGGAGATGGTCTATCACATCTCCAGAAATCCGTGGGCTAACATACACCGAAAATCGAGAAAATCGTAAATTGTCATTTATGCAAAAAATAGTGATGCCCATCAAACGAGTTGACAGGGCGCCCGTCACCAGGCCCCGCAGGCTGCGCACGGCCAAAATTTGGGGCCGAACGGAGGCGGTCGATCAAATCTCCAGAAATCCGTGTGCTAACATTCACCGAAAACCGAGAAAATCATAAATTGTCATTTCTGCAAAAAATAGTGATGCCGATCAAGAGAAATGACAGGGCGCCCGTCACCAGGCCCCGCAGGCTGCGCACAGCCAAAATTTGGGGCCGAACGGAGACGGTCGATCAAATCTCCAGAAATCCGTGTGCTAACATACACCGAAAACCGAGAAAATCGTAAATTGTCATTTATGCGAAAAATAGTGATGCCCATCAAACGAGTTGACAGGGCGCCCGTCACCAGGACCCGCAGGCTACGCACGGCCAAAATTTGGGGCCGAACGGAGGCAGTCGATCAAATCTCTAGAAATCCGTGGGCTAACATTCACCGAAAACCGAGAAAATCGTAAATTGTCATTTATGCGAAAAATAGTGATGCCGATCAAACGAATTGATAGAGCGCCCGTCACTAGGCCCCACAGGCTGCGCACAGCCGAAATTTGGGGCCGAACGGAGACGGTCGATCACATCTCCAGAAATCCGTGGGCTAACATACATCGAAAATCGAGAAAATCGTAAATTGTCATTTATGTGAAAAATAGTGATGCCCATCAAACGAGTTGACAGGGCGCCCGTCACCAGGCCCCGCAGGCTGCGCACAGCCAAAATTTGGGGCCGAACGGAGACGGTAGATCAAATCTCCAGAAATCCGTGGGCTAACATTCACCGAAAACTGAGAAAATCGTAAATTGTCATTTATAAGAAAAATAGTGATGCCGATCAAACGAATTGATAGAGCGCCCGTCACCAGGCCCCGCAGGCTGCGCACGGCCAAAATTTGGGGCCGAACGGAGGCGGTCGATCAAATCTCCAGAAATCCGTGGGCTAACATTCACCGAAAACCGAGAAAATCGTAAATTGTCATTTATGCGAAAAATAGTGATGCCGATCAAAAGAAATCACAGGGCGCCCGTCACCAGGCCCCGCAGGCTGCGCACAGCGAAAATTTGGGGCCGAACGGAGATGGTCGATCAAATCTCCAGAAATCCGTGGGCTAACATTCACCGAAAACTGAGAAAATCGTAAATTGTCATTTACGAGAAAAATAGTGATGCCGATCAAACGAATTGATAGAGCGCCCGTCACTAGGCCCCGCAGGCTGCGCACAGCCAAAATTTGGGGCCGAACGGAGACGGTCGATCAAATCTCCAGAAATTCGTGGGCTAACATTCACCGAAAACTAGGAAAATCGTAAATTGTCATTTATGCGAAAAATAGTGATGGCGATCAAACGAATTGATAGAGTGCCCGTCACTAGGCCCCGCAGGCTGTGCACAGCCAAAATTTGGGGCCGAACGGAGACGGTCGATCACATCTCCAGAAATCCGTGGGTTAACATACACCGAAAATCGAGAAAATCGTAAATTGTCATTTGTTTGAAAAATAGTGATGCCGATCAAAAGAAATGACAGGGCGCCCGTCACTAGGCCCCGCAGGCTGCGCACAGCCAAAATTTGGGGCCGAACGGAGACGGTCGATCAAATCTCCAGAAATCCGTGTGCTAACATTCACCGAAAACCGAGAAAATCATAAATTGTCATTTCTGCAAAAAATAGTGATGCCGATCAAGAGAAATGACAGGGCGCCCGTCACCAGGCCGCGCAGGCTGCGCACAGCCAAAATTTGGGGCCGAACGGAGACGGTCGATCAAATCTCCAGAAATCCGTGTGCTAACATTCACCGAAAACCGAGAAAATCATAAATTGTCATTTCTGCAAAAAATAGTGATGCCGATCAAGAGAAATGACAGGGCGCCCGTCACCAGGCCCCGCAGGCTGCGCACAGCCAAAATTTGGGGCCGAACGGAGACGGTCGATCAAATCTCCAGAAATCCGTGTGCTAACATACACCGAAAACCGAGAAAATCGTAAATTGTCATTTATGCGAAAAATAGTGATGCCCATCAAACGAGTTGACAGGGCGCCCGTCACCAGGACCCGCAGGCTGCGCACGGCCAAAATTTGGGGCCGAACGGAGGCGGTCGATCAAATCTCCAGAAATCCGTGGGCTAACATTCACCGAAAACCGAGAAAATCGTAAATTGTCATTTATGCGAAAAATAGTGATGCCGATCAAACGAATTGATAGAGCGCCCGTCACTAGGCCCCGCAGGCTGCGTACAGCCAAAATTTGGGGCCGAACGGAGACGGTCGATCACATCTCCAGAAATCCGTGGGCTAACACACACCGAAAATCGAGAAAATCGTAAATTGTCATTTATGTGAAAAATAGTGATGCCCATCAAATGAGTTGACAGGGCGCCCGTCACCAGGCCCTGCAGGCTGCGCACGGCCAAAATTTGGGGCCGAACGGAGGCGGTCGATCAAATCTTCAGAAATCCGTGGGCTAACATTCACCGAAAACCGAGAAAATCGTAAATTGTCATTTCTGCAAAAAATAGTGATGCCGATCAAGATAAATGACAGGGCGCCCGTCACCAGGCCCCGCAGGCTGCGCACAGCCTAAATTTGGGGCCGAACGGAGACAGTCGATCAAATCTCCAGAAATCCGTGTGCTAACATACACCGAAAACCGAGAAAATCGTAAATTGTCATTTATGCGAAAAATAGTGATGCCCATCAAACGAGTTGACAGGGCGCCCGTCACCAGGCCCGCAGGCTGCGCACGGCCAAAATTTTGGGCCGAACGGAGGCGGTCGATCAAATCTCCAGAAATCCGTGGGCTAACATTCACCGAAAACCGAGAAAATCGTAAATTGTCATTTATGCAAAAAATAGTGATGCCGATCAAACGAATTGATAGAGCGCCCGTCACTAGGCCCCGCAGGCTGCGCACAGCCAAAATTTGGGGCCGAACGGAGACGGTCTATCACATCTCCAGAAATCCGTGGGCTAACATACACCGAAAATCGAGAAAATCGTAAATTGTCATTTATGCAAAAAATAGTGATGCCCATCAAACGAGTTGACAGGGCGCCCGTCACCAGGCCCCGCAGGCTGCGCACGGCTAAAATTTGGGGCCGAACGGAGGCGGTCGATCAAATCTCCAGAAATCCGTGGGCTAACATTCACCGAAAACCGAGAAAATCGTAAATTGTCATTTATGCGAAAAATAGTGATGCCGATCAAAAGAAATCACAGGGCGCCCGTCACCAGGCCCCGCAGGCTGCGCACAGCCAAAATTTGGGGCCGAACGGAGACGGTCGATCAAATCTCCAGAAATCCGTGGGCTAACATTCACCGAAAACTGAGAAAATCGTAAATTGTCATTTATGAGAAAAATAGTGATGCCGATCAAACGAATTGATAGAGCGCCCATCACTAGGCCCCGCAGGCTGCGCACAGCCAAAATTTGAGGCCGAACGGAGACGGTCGATCACATCTCCAAAAATCCGTGGGCTAACATACACCGAAAATCGAGAAAATCGTAAATATTCATTTATGCGAAAAATAGTGATGCCCATCAAACGAGTTGACAGGGCGCCCGTCAGCAGGCCCCACAGGCTGCGCACGGCCAAAATTTGGGGCTGAACGGAGGCGGTCGATCAAATATCCAGAAATCCCTGGGCTAACACGCACTGAAAAGTTTGAAAGTTAGCAACATAGGCGCACTATGCTAGTCTCGACAGACCGGACGACATCGGATGTCACATGCTAACCTATGTCGAGACCCAACGCCCATCGATGAATGCCCAGCGATAGAAAATTTAAACTAAAACACCTATGCTTATCCTTATGATATAAATAAAATCCTAGAGATTAGTGGTGGTAGTGCTGGCCTACCATGGTCGCTTGCCATGGTGGTGTCGGTTGTGGTGGGTCGTTAGGACCAGTTTTTAAATTAAAATTGTCACCCATATTGGGAAATATGTTGAAATAAGTGTGATAGAGGCATATTTTAGAAAAATGGCTCGGCCAAACCGCCTTTTGGCAGTTTGTCGAGATAGATCTCGAAAAAATACACAAAATGAAAAAAAAATCACGTAAAACGGATAATCCAGCCCAAAGTTATGATCATTTATATAATATGCCTCTAATAAGCTATTTTTCCGTCGATTATATTACAGTTTTAACAACATTATGTAAGATCTCATCAAAAGACTTGCATCTCAGCAGTTCTTATTTTGTTAATAAAGAGCTAACACATACCAAAAATCGCGAAAATCGTAAATTCTCGTTTATGCAAAATATAGTGATTCCGATCAAACGAAATGATAGGACTATCTAAATTCTGATCACTTTCTGTACTATAAGTCGCATTTTGCCTTGCGACGTGCCGACTTGCCGCATGTCCAATCTTTCCCCGTGCCTTTTTCTAGCATGTATGTATTTCAAATACTCTTAACCAACACGCGAATAGGCCATCTATATGCTAGAAATTTACGGGGTGTAACAGCGGATCAAAAGAAATGACAGGGCGCCCGTCACCAGGCCACGCAGGCCGTACACAGCCAAAATTTGGGGCCGAACGGAGACGGTCGATCAAATCTCCAGAAATCCGTGTGCTAACATACACCGAAAACTGAGAAAATCGTAAATTATCATTTATGCGAAAAATAGTGATGCCCATCAAACGAGTTGATAGGGCGCCCGTCACCAGGCCCCGCAGGCTGCGCACGGCCAAAATTTGGGGCCGAACGGAGGCGGTCGATCAAATCTCCAGAAATCCGTGGGCTAACATTCACCGAAAACCGAGAAAATCGTAAATTGTCATTTATGCGAAAAATAGTGATGCCGATCAAACGAATTGATAGAGCGCCCGTCACAAGGCCCTGCAGGTTGCGCACAGCCAAAATTTGGGGCCGAACGGAGACGGTCGATCACATCTTCAGAAATCCGTGGGCTAACATACACCGAAAATCGAGAAAATCATAAATTGTCATTTGTTTGAAAAATAGTGATGCCGATCAAAATAAATGACAGGGCGCCCGTCACCAGGCCCCGCAGGCTGCGCACAGCCAAAATTTGGGGCCGAACGGAGACGGTCGATCAAATCTCCAGAAATCCGTGAGCTAACATTCACCGAAAACCGAGAAAATCGTAAATTGTCATTTCTGCAAAAAATAGTGATGCCGATCAAGAGAAATGACAGGGCGCCCGTCACCAGGCCCCGCAGGCTGCGCACAGCCAAAATTTGGGGCCGAACGGAGGCGGTCGATCAAATCTCCAGAAATCCGTGGGCTAACATTCACCGAAAATCGAGAAAATCGTAAATTGTCATTTATGCGAAAAATAGTGATGCCCATCAAACGAGTTGACAGGGCGCCCGTCACCAGGCCCCGCAGGCTGCGCACGGCCAAAATTTGGGGCCGAACGGAGGCGGTCGATCAAATCTCCAGAAATCCGTGGGCTAACATTCACCGAAAACTGAGAAAATCGTAAATTGTCATTTATGAGAAAAATAGTGATGCCGATCAAACGAATTGATAGAGCGCCCGTCACTAGGCCCCGCAGGCTGCGCACAGCCAAAATTTGGGGCCGAACGGAGACGGTCGATCAAATCTCCAGAAATCCGTGGGCTAACATTCACCGAAAACTGAGAAAATCGTAAATTGTCATTTATGCGAAAAATAGTGATGCCGATCAAACAAATTAATAGAGCACCCGTCACTAGGCCCCGCAGGCTGCGCACAGCCAAAATTTGGGGCCGAACGGAGACGGTCGATCAAATCTCCAGAAATCCGTGGGCTAACATTCACCGAAAACTGAGAAAATCGTAAATTGTCATTTATGCGAAAAATAGTGATGCCGATCAAACGAATTGATAGAGCACCCGTCACTAGGCCCCGCAGGCTGCGCACAGCCAAAATTTGTGGCCGAACGGAGACGGTCGATCAAATCTCCAGAAATCCGTGGGCTAACATTCAACGAAAACTGAGAAAATCGTAAATTGTCATTTATGCGAAAAATAGTGATGCCGATCAAGAGAAATGACAGGGCGCCCGTCAGCAGGCCCCGCAGGCTGCGCACAGCCAAAATTTGGGGCCGAACGGAGACGGTCGATCAAATCTTCAGAAATCCGTGTGCTAACATACACCGAAAACCGAGAAAATCGTAAATTGTCATTTATGCGAAAAATAGTGATGCCCATCAAACGAGTTGACAGGGCGCCCGTCACCAGGACCCGCAGGCTACGCACGGCCAAAATTTGGGGCCGAACGGAGACGGTCGATCAAATCTCCAGAAATCCGTGTGCTAACATACACCGAAAACCGAGAAAATCGTAAATTGTCATTTATGCAAAAAATAGTGATGCCCATCAAACGAGTTGACAGGGCGCCCGTCACCAGGCCCCGCAGGCTGCGCACGGCCAAAATTTGGGGCCGAACGGAGGCGGTCGATCAAATCTCCAAAAATCCGTGGGCTAACATTCACCGAAAACCGAGAAAATCGTAAATTGTCATTTCTGCAAAAAATAGTGATGCCGATCAAGAGAAATGACAGGGCGCCCGTCACCAGGCCCCGCAGGCTGCGCACAGCCAAAATTGGGGGCCGAACGGAGACGGTCGATCAAATCTCCAGAAATCCGTGTGCTAACATACACCGAAAACCGAGAAAATCGTAAATTGTCATTTATGCGAAAAATAGTGATGCCCATCAAACGAGTTGACAGGGCGCCCGTCACCAGGCCCCGCAGGCAGCGCACGGCCAAAATTTGGAGCCGAACGGAGGCGGTCGATCAAATCTCCAGAAATCCGTGGGCTAACATTCACCGAAAACCGAGAAAATCGTAAATTATCATTTATGCGAAAAATAGTGATGCCGATCAAACGAATTGATAGAGCGCCCGTCACTAGGCACCGCAGGCTGCGCACAACCAAAATTTGGGGCCGAATGGAGACGGTCGATCACATCTCCAGAAATCCGTGGGCTAACATACACCGAAAATCGAGAAAATCGTAAATTGTCATTTATGCGAAAAATAGTGATGCCCGTCAAACAAGTTGACAAGGCGCCCGTCACCAGGCCCCGCAGGCTGCGCACGGCCAAAATTTGGGGCCGAACAGAGGCGGTCGATCAAATCTCCAGAAATCCGTGGGCTAACATTCACCGAAAACTGAGAAAATCGTAAATTGTCATTTATGAGAAAAATAGTGATGCCGATCAAACGAATTGATAGAGCGCCCGTCACTCGGCCCCGCAGGCTACGCACAGCCAAAATTTGGGGCCGAACGGAGACGGTCGATCAAATCTCCAAAAATCCGTGGGCAAACATACACCGAAAATCGAGAAAATCGTAAATTGTCATTTGCTTGAAAAATAGTGATGCCGATCAAAAGAAATGACAGGGCGCCCGTCACCAGGCCCCGCAGGCTGCGCACAGCCAAAATTTGGGGCCGAACGGAGGCGGTCGATCGAATCACGAAAAATCCGTGGGCTAACATACACCGAAAACCGAGAAAATCGTAAATTGTCATTTCTGCAAAAAATAGTGATGCCGATCAAAAGAAATGACAGGGCGCCCGTCACCAGGCCCCGCAGGCTGCGCACAGCCAAAATTTGGGGGCGAACGGAGGCGGTCGATCAAATCTCGAAAAATCCGTGTGCTAACATTCACCGAAAATCGAGAAAATCGTAAATTCTCATTTATGCGAAAAATAGTGATGCCGATCAAACGAAATGATAGGGCGCCCGTCACCAGGCCCCGCGGGCTGTGCACAGCCAAAATTTGGGGCCGAACGGAGGCGGTCGATCAAATATCCAGAAATCCCTGGGCTAACACGCACTGAAAAGTTTGAAAGTTAGCAACATAGGCGCACTATGCTAGTCTCGACAGACCGGACGACATCGGATGTCACATGCTAACCTATGTCGAGACCCAACGTCCATCGATGAATGCCCAGCGATAGAAAATTTAAACTAAAACACCTATGCTTATCCTTTTGATATAAATAAAATCCTAGAGATTAGTGGTGGTAGTGCTGGCCTACCATGGTCGCTTGCCATGGTGGTGTCGGTTGTGGTGGGTCGTTAGGACCAGTTTTTAAATTAAAATTGTCACCCATATCGGGAAATATGTTGAAATGAGTGAGATAGAGGCATATTTTAGAAAAATGGCTCGGCCAAACCGCCTTTCGGCAGTTTGTCGAGATAGATCTCGAAAAAATACACAAAATGAAAAAAAAATCGCGTAAAACGGATAATCCAGCCCAAAGTTATGATCATTTATATAATATGCCTCTAATAAACTATTTTTCCGTCGATTATATTACAGTTTTAACAACATTATGTAAGATCTCATCAAAAGACTTGCATCTCGGCAGTTCTTATTTTTTTAATAAAGAGCTAACACATACCAAAAATCGCGAAAATCTTAAATTCTCGTTTATGCAAAAAATAGTGATGCCGATCAAACGAAATGATAGGACTATCTAAATTCTGATCACTTTCTGTACTATACTGATTCCTTACTGATTACCGTAATGAATTGATTTAAAACCGAAGTGGGGCTTATATATAATAGAAACAATAAATTGCATTCAGTGAATGCGTTTTATAAGTCGCATTCCTGGAATGCGTTTTATAAGTCGCATTTTGCCTTGCGACGCGCCGACTTGCCGGTTGTCCAATCTTTCCCCGTGCCTTTTTCTAGCATGTATGTATTTCAAATACTCTTAACCAACACGCGAATAGGCCATCTATATGCTAGAAATTTACGGGGTGTAACAGCGGATCAAACGAAATGATAGGGCGCCCGTCACCAGGCCCCGCACAGCAAAAATTTGAGGCCAAACGGAGACGGTCGATCACATCTCCAAAAATCTGTGGGCTAACATACACCGAAACCGAGAAAATCGTAAATTGTCATTTATGCGAAAAATAGTGATGCCCATCAAACGAGTTGATAGGGCGCCCGTCACCAGGCCCCGCAGGCTGCGCACGGCCAAAATTTGGGGGCGAACGGAGGCGGTCGATCAAATCTTCAGAAATCCGTGGGCTAACATTCACCGAAAACCGAGAAAATCGTAAATTGTCATTTACGCAAAAAATAGTGATGCCGATCAAACGAATTGATAGAGCGCCCGTCACTAGGCCCCGCAGGCTGCGCACAGCCAAAATTTGGGGCCAAACGGAGACGGTCGATCACATCTCCAAAAATCCGTGGGCAAACATACACCGAAAATCGAGAAAATCGTAAATTGTCATTTGCTTGAAAAATAGTGATGCCGATCAAATGAAATGACAAGGCGCCCGTCACCAGGCCCCGCAGGCTTCGCACAGCCAAAATTTGGGGCCGAACGGAGGCGGTCGATCGAATCACGAAAAATCCGTGGGCTAACATACACCGAAAACCGAGAAAATCGTAAATTGTCATTTCTGCAAAAAATAGTGATGCCGATCAAAAGAAATGACAGGGCGCCTGTCACCAGGCCCCGCAGGCTGCGCACAGCCAAAATTTGGGGCCGAACGGAGGCGGTCGATTGAATCTCGAAAAATCCGTGTGCTAACATACACCGAAAATCGAGAAAATCGTAAATTCTCATTTATGCGAAAAATAGTGATGCCGATCAAACGAAATGATAGGGCGCCCGTCACCAGGCCCCGCGGGCTGTGCACAGCCAAAATTTGGGGCCGAACGGAGGCGGTCGATCAAATATCCAGAAATCCCTGGGCTAACATTCACCGAAAACCGAGAAAATCATAAATTGTCATTTATGCGAAAAATAGTGATGCCGATCAAACGAATTGATAGAGCGCCCGTCACTAGGCCCCGCAGGCTGCGCACAGCCAAAATTTGGGGCCGAACGGAGACGGTCGATCACATCTCCAGAAATCCGTGGGCTAACATACACCGAAAATCGAGAAAATTGTAAATTGTCATTTATGTGAAAAATAGTGATGCCCATCAAACGAGTTGACAGGGCGCCCGTCACCAGGCCCCGCAGGCTGCGCACGGCCAAAATTTGGGGCCGAACGGAGGCGGTCGATCAAATCTCCAGAAATCCGTGGGCTAACATTCACCGAAAACCGAGAAAATCGTAAATTGTCATTTCTGCAAAAAATAGTGATGCCGATCAAGAGAAATGACAGGGCGCCCGTCACCAGGCCCCGCAGGCTGCGTACAGCCAAAATTTGGGGCCGAACGGAGACGGTTGATCAAATCTCCAGAAATCCGTGTGCTAACATACACCGAAAACCGAGAAAATCGTAAATTGTCATTTATGCGAAAAATAGTGATGCCCATCAAACGAGTTGACAGGGCGCCCGTCACCAGGCCCCGCAGGCTGCGCACGGCCAAAATTTGGGGCCGAACGGAGGCGGTCGATCAAATCTCCAGAAATCCGTGGGCTAACATTCACCGAAAACCGAGAAAATCGTAAATTGTCATTTATGCAAAAAATAGTGATGCCGATCAAATGAATTGATAGAGCGCCTGTCACTAGGCCCCGCAGGCTGCGCACAGCCAAAATTTGGGGCCGAACGGAGACGGTCGATCACATCTCCAGAAATCCATGGGCTAACATACACCGAAAATCGAGAAAATCGTAAATTGTCATTTATGCGAAAAATAGTGATGCCCATCAAACGCGTTGACAGGGCGCCCGTCACCAGGCCCCGCAGGCTGCGCACGGCCAAAATTTGGGGCCGAACGGAGGCGGTCGATCAAATATCCAGAAATCCATGGGCTAACATTCACCGAAAATCGAGAAAATCGTAAATTGTCATTTATGCGAAAAATAGTGATGCCGATCAAAAGAAATCATAGGGCGCCCGTCACCAGGCCCCGTAGGCTGTGCACAGCCAAAATTTGGGGCCGAACGGAGACGGTCGATCAAATCTCCAAAAATCCGTGGGCTAAACATTCACCGAAAACTGAGAAAATCGTAAATTGTCATTTATGAGAAAAATAGTGATGCCGACCAAACGAATTGATAGAGCGCCCGTCACTAGGCCCCGCAGGCTGCGCACAGCCAAAATTTGAGGCCGAACGGAGACGGTCGATCACATCTCCAAAAATCTGTGGGCTAACATACACCGAAAATCGAGAAAATCGTAAATATTCATTTATGCGAAAAATAGTGATGCCCATCAAACGAGTTGACAGGGCGCCCGTCACCAGGCCCCGCAGGCTGCGCACGACCAAAATTTGGGGCCGAACGGAGGCGCTCGATCAAATATCCAGAAATCCCTGGGCTAACACGCACTGAAAAGTTTGAAAGTTAGCAACATAGGCGCACTATGCTAGTCTCGACAGACCGGACGACATCGGATGTCACATGCTAACCTATGTCGAGACCCAACGCCCATCGATGAATGCCCAGCGATAGAAAATTTAAACTAAAACACCTATGCTTATCCTTATGATATAAATAAAATCCTAGAGATTAGTGGTGGTAGTGCTGGCCTACCATGGTCGCTTGCCATGGTGGTGTCGGTTGTGGTGGGTCGTTAGGACCAGTTTTTAAATTAAAATTGTCACCCATATCGGGAAATATGTTGAAATGAGTGAGATAGAGGCATATTTTAGAAAAATGGCTCGGCCAAACCGCCTTTCGGCAGTTTGTCGAGATAGATCTCGAAAAAATACACAAAATGAAAAACAAATCGCGTAAAACGGATAATCCAGCCCAAAGTTATGATCATTTATATAATATGCCTCTAATAAACTATTTTTCCGTCGATTATATTACAGTTTTAACAACATTATGTAAGATCTCATCAAAAGACTTGCATCTCGGCAGTTCTTATTTTGTTAATAAAGAGCTAACACATACCAAAAATCGCGAAAATCTTAAATTCTCGTTTATGCAAAAAATAGTGATGCCGATCAAACGAAATGATAGGACTATCTAAATTCTGATCACTTTCTGTACTATACTGATTCCTTACTGATTACCATAATGAATTGATTTAAAACCGAAGTGGGGCTTATATATAATAGAAACAATAAATTGCATTCAGTGAATGCGTTTTATAAGTCGCATTCCTGGAATGCGTTTTATAAGTCGCATTTTGCCTTGCGACGGGCCGACTTGCCGGTTGTCCAATCTTTCCCCGTGCCTTTTTCTAGCATGTATGTATTTCAAATACTCTTAACCAACACGCGAATAGGCCATCTATATGCTAGAAATTTACGGGGTGTAACAGCGGATCAAACGAAATGATAGGGCGCCCGTCACCAGGCCCCGCACAGCAAAAATTTGAGGCCAAACGGAGACGGTCGATCACATCTCCAAAAATCCGTGGGCTAACATACACCGAAACCGAGAAAATCGTAAATTGTCATTTATGCGAAAAATAGTGATGCCCATCAAACGAGTTGATAGGGCGCCCGTCACCAGGCCCCGCAGGCTGCGCACGGCCAAAATTTGGGGGCGAACGGAGGCGGTCGATCAAATCTTCAGAAATCCGTGGGCTAACATTCACCGAAAACCGAGAAAATCGTAAAATGTCATTTACGCAAAAAATAGTGATGCCGATCAAATGAATTGATAGAGCGCCCGTCACTAGGCCCCGCAGGCTGCGCACAGCCAAAATTTGGGGCCGAATGGAGACGGTCGATCACATCTCCAGAAATCCGTGGGCTAACATACACCGAAAATCGAGAAAATCGTAAATTGTCATTTATGTGAAAAATAGTGATGCCCATCAAACGAGTTGACAGGGCGCCCGTCACCAGGCCCCGCAGGCTGCGCACAGCCAAAATTTGGGGCCGAACGGAGACGGTCGATCAAATCTCCAGAAATCCGTGGGCTAACATTCACCGAAAACTGAGAAAATCGTAAATTGTCATTTATGAGAAAAATAGTGATGCCGATCAAAAGAATTGATAGAGCGCCCGTCACCAGGCCCCGCAGGCTGCGCACGACCAAAATTTGGGGCCGAACGGAGGCGGTCGATCAAATCTCCAGAAATCCGTGGGCTAACATTCACCGAAAACCGAGAAAATCGTAAATTGTCATTTATGCGAAAAATAGTGATGCCGATCAAAAGAAATCACAGGGCGCCCGTCACCAGGCCCCGCAGGCTGCGCACAACGAAAATTTGGGGCCGAACGGAGACGGTCGATCAAATCTCCAGAAATCCGTGGGCTAACATTCACCGAAAACTGAGAAAATCGTAAATTGTCATTTACGAGAAAAATAGTGATGCCGATCAAATGAATTGATAGAACGCCCGTCACTAGGCCCCGCAGGCTGCGCACAGCCAAAATTTGGGGCCGAACGGAGACGGTCGATCAAATCTCCAGAAATCCGTGGGCTAACATTCACCGAAAACTAGGAAAATCGTAAATTGTCATTTATGCGAAAAATAGTGATGCCGATCAAACGAATTGATAGAGTGCCCGTCACTAGGCCCCGCAGGCTGCGCACAGCCAAAATTTGGGGCCGAACGGAGACGGTCGATCACATCTCCAGAAATCCGTGGGTTAACATACACCGAAAATCGAGAAAATCGTAAATTGTCATTTGTTTGAAAAATAGTGATGCCGATCAAAAGAAATGACAGGGCGCCCGTCACCAGGCCCCGCAGGCTGCGCACAGCCAAAATTTGGGGCCGAACGGAGACGGTCGATCAAATCTCCAGAAATCCGTGTGCTAACATTCACCGAAAACCGAGAAAATCATAAATTGTCATTTCTGCAAAAAATAGTGATGCCGATCAAGAGAAATGACAGGGCGCCCGTCACCAGGCCCCGCAGGCTGCGCACAGCCAAAATTTGGGGCCGAACGGAGACGGTCGATCAAATCTCCAGAAATCCGTGTGCTAACAGACACCGAAAACCGAGAAAATCGTAAATTGTCATTTATGCGAAAAATAGTGATGCCCATCAAACGAGTTGACAGGGCGCCCGTCACCAGGACCCGCAGGCTGCGCACGGCCAAAATTTGGGGCCGAACGGAGGCGGTCGATCAAATCTCCAGAAATCCGTGGGCTAACATTCACCGAAAACCGAGAAAATCGAAAATTGTCATTTATGCCAAAAATAGTGATGCCGATCAAACAAATTGATAGAGCGCCCGTCACTAGGCCCCGCAGGCTGCGCACAGCCAAAATTTGGGGCCGAACGGAGACGGTCGATCAAATCTCCAGAAATCCGTGTGCTAACATACACCGAAAACTGAGAAAATCGTAAATTGTCATTTATGCGAAAAATAGTGATGCCCATCAAACGAGTTGACAGGGCGCCCGTCACCAGGCCCCGCAGGCTACGTACGGCCAAAATTTGGGGCCGAACGGAGACGGTCGATCAAATCTCCAGAAATCCGTGTGCTAACATACACCGAAAACCGAGAAAATCGTAAATTGTCATTTCTGCAAAAAATAGTGATGCCGATCAAGAGAAATGACAGGGCGCCCGTCACCAGGCCCCGCAGGCTGCGCACAGCCAAAATTTGGGGCCGAACGGAGGCGGTCGATCAAATCTCCAAAAATTCGTGGGCTAACATTCACCAAAAACCGAGAAAATCGTAAATTGTCATTTCTGCAAAAAATAGTGATGCCGATCAAGAGAAATGACAGGGCGCCCGTCACCAGGCCCAGCAGGCTGCGCACAGCCAAAATTGGGGGCCGAACGGAGACGGTCGATCAAATCTCCAGAAATCCGTGTGCTAACATTCACCGAAAACCGAGAAAATCGTAAATTGTCATTTATGCAAAAAATAGTGATGCCGATCAAAAGAATTGATAGAGCGCCCGTCACTAGGCCCCGCAAGCTGCGCACAGCCAAAATTTGGGGCCGAACGGAGACGGTCGATCACATCTCCAGAAATCCGTGGGCTAACATACACCGAAAATCGAGAAAATCATAAATTGTCATTTATGCGAAAAATAGTGATGCCCATCAAACGAGTTGACAGGGCGCCCGTCACCAGGCCCCGCAGGCAGCGCACGGCCAAAATTTGGGGCCGAACGGAGGCGGTCGATCAAATCTCCAGAAATCCGTGGGCTAACATTCACCGAAAACCGAGAAAATCGTAAATTGTCATTTATGCGAAAAATAGTGATGCCGATCAAAAGAAATCACAGGGCGCCCGTCACCAGCCCCCGCAGGCTGCGCACGGCCAAAATTTGGGGCCGAACGGAGGCGGTCGATCAAATCTCCAGAAATCCGTGGGCTAACATTCACCGAAAACCGAGAAAATCGTAAATTGTCATTTATGCAAAAAATAGTGATGCCGATCAAACGAATTGATAGAGCGCCCGTCACTAGGCCCCGCAGGCTGCGCACAGCCAAAATTTGGGGCCGAACGGAGACGGTCGATCACATCTCCAGAAATCCGTGGGCTAACATACACCGAAAATCGAGAAAATCGTAAATTGTCATTTATGCGAAAAATAGTGATGCCCATCAAACGAGTTGACAGGGCGCCCGTCACCAGGCCCCGCAGGCTGCGCACGGCCAAAATTTGGGGCCGAACGGAGGCGGTCGATCAAATCTCCAGAAATCCGTGGGCTAACATTCACCGAAAACCGAGAAAATCGTAAATTGTCATTTATGCGAAAAATAGTGATGCCGATCAAACGAAATGATAGGACTATCTAAATTCTGATCACTTTCTGTACTATACTGATTCCTTACTGATTACCGTAATGAATTGATTTAAAACCGAAGTAAATGCGACTTATAAGTCGCATTTCAGGAATGCGATTTATAAGTCGCATTTCAGGAATGCGTTTTATAAGTCGCATTTTGCCTTGCGACGCGCCGACTTGCCGCTTGTCCAATCTTTCCCCGTGCCTTTTTCTAGCATGTATGTATTTCAAATACTCTTAACCAACACGCGAATAGGCCATCTATATGCTAGAAATTTACGGGGTGTAGCAGCGGATCAAAAGAAATGACAGGGCGCCCGTCACCAGGCCACGAAGGCCATGCACAGCCAAAATTTGGGGCCGAACGGAGACGGTCGATCAAATCTCCAGAAATCCGTGTGCTAACATACACCGAAAACTGAGAAAATCGTAAATTATCATTTATGCGAAAAATAGTGATGCCCATCAAACGAGTTGATAGGGCGCCCGTCACCAGGCCCCGCAGGCTGCGCACGGCCAAAATTTGGGGCCGAACGGAGGCGGTCGATCAAATCTCCAGAAATCCGTGGGCTAACATTCACCGAAAACCGAGAAAATCGTAAATTGTCATTTATGCGCAAAATAGTGATGCCGATCAAACGAATTGATAGAGCGCCCGTCACTAGGCCCCGCAGGCTGCGCACAGCCAAAATTTGGGGTCGAACGGAGACGGTCGATCACATCTTCAGAAATCCGTGGGCTAACATACACCGAAAATCGAGAAAATCGTAAATTGTCATTTGTTTGAAAAATAGTGATGCCGATCAAAAGAAATGACAGGGCGCCCGTCACCAGGCCCCGCAGGATGCGCACAGCCAAAATTTGGGGCCGAACGGAGACGGTCGATCAAATCTCCAGAAATCCGTGTGCTTTCACCGAAAACCGAGAAAATCGTAAATTGTCATTTCTGCAAAAAATAGTGATGCCGATCAAGAGAAATGACAGGGCGCCCGTCACCAGGCCCCGCAGGCTGTGCACAGCCAAAATTTGGGGCCGAACAGAGACGGTCGATCAAATCTCCAGAAATCCGTGTGCTAACATACACCGAAAACCGAGAAAATCGTAAATTGTCATTTATGCGAAAAATAGTGATGCCCATCAAACAAGTTGACAGGATGCCCGTCACCAGGCCCCGCAGGCTGCGCATGGCCAAAATTTGGGGCCGAACGGAGGCGGTCGATCAAATCTCCAGAAATCCGTGGGCTAACATTCACCGAAAACCGAGCAAATCGTAAATTGTCATTTATGCGAAAAATAGTGATGCCGATCAAAAGAAATCACAGGGCGCCCGTCACCAAGCCCCGCAGGCTGCGCACAGCCAAAATTTGGGGCCGAACGGAGACGGTCGATCAAATCTCCAGAAATCCGTGGGCTAACATTCACCAAAAACTGAGAAAATCGTAAATTGTCATTTATGAGAAAAATAGTGATGCCGATCAAACGAATTGATAGAGCGCCCGTCACTAGGCCCCGCAGGCTGCGCACAGCCAAAATTTGAGGCCGAACGGAGACGGTCGATCACATCTCCAAAAATCTGTGGGCTAACATACACCGAAAATCGAGAAAATCGTAAATATTCATTTATGCGAAAAATAGTGATGCCCATCAAATGAGTTGACAGGGCGCCCGTCACCAGGCCCCGCAGGCTGCGCACGGCCAAAATTTGGGGCCGAACGGAGGCGGTCGATCAAATATCCAGAAATCCCTGAGCTAACACGCACTGAAAAGTTTGAAAGTTAGCAACATATGCGCACTATGCTAGTCTCGACAGACCGGACGACATCGGATGTCACTTGCTAACCTATGTCGAGACCCAACGCCCATCGATGAATGCCCAGCGATAGAAAATTTAAACTAAAACACCTATGCTTATCCTTATGATATAAATAAAATCCCAGAGATTAGTGGTGGTAGTGCTGGCCTACCATGGTCGCTTGCCATGGTGGTGTCGGTTGTGGTGGGTCGTTAGGACCAGTTTTTAAATTAAAATTGTCACCCATATTGGGAAATATGTTGAAATGAGTGCGATAGAGGCATATTTTAGAAAAATGGCTCGGCCAAACCGCCTTTCGGCAGTTTGTCGAGATAGATCTCGAAAAAATACACAAAATGATAAAAAAAATCGCGTAAAACGGATAATCCAGCCCAAAGTTATGATCATTTATATAATATGCCTCTAATAAGCTATTTTTCCGTCGATTATATTACAGTTTTAACAACATTATGTAAGATCTCATCAAAAGACTTGCATCTCGGCAGTTCTTATTTTGTTAATAAAGAGCTAACACATACCAAAAATCGCGAAAATCGTAAATTCTCGTTTATGCAAAAAATAGTGATGCCGATCAAACGAAATGATAGCACTATCTAAATTCTGATCACTTTTTGTACTATACTGATTCCTTACTGATTACCGTAAAGAATTGATTTAAAACCGAAGTGGGGCTTATATTTAATAGAAACAATAAATCGCATTCAGTGAATGCGACTTATAAGTCGCATTTCAGGAATGCGATTTATAAGTCGCATTCCTGGAATGCGTTTTATAAGTCGCATTTTGCCTTGCGACGCGCCGACTTGCCGCTTGTCCAATCTTTCCCCGTGCCTTTTTCTAGCATGTATGTATTTTAAATACTCTTAACCAACACGCGAATAGGCCATCTATATGCTAGAAATTTACGGGGTGTAACAGCGGATCAAAAGAAATGACAGGGCGCCCGTCACCAGGCCACGCAGGCCGTGCACAGCCAAAATTTGGGGCCGAACGGAGACGGTCGATCAAATCTCCAGAAATTCGTGTGCTAACATACACCGAAAACTGAGAAAATCGTAAATTATCATTTATGCGAAAAATAGTGATGCCCATCAAACGAGTTGATAGGGCGCCCGTCACCAGGCCCCGCAGGCTGCGCACGGCCAAAATTTGGGGCCGAACGGAGGCGGTCGATCAAATCTCCAGAAATCCGTGGGCTAACATTCACCGAAAACCGAGAAAATCGTAAATTGTCATTTATGCGAAAAATAGTGATGCCGATCAAACGAATTGATAGAGCGCCCGTCACTAGGCCCCGCAGGCTGCGCACAGCCAAAATTTTGGGCCGAACGGAGACGGTCGATCACATCTTCAGAAATCCGTGGGCTAACATACACCGAAAATCGAGAAAATCGTAAATTGTCATTTGTTTGAAAAATAGTGATGCCGATCAAAAGAAATGACAGGGCGCCCGTCACCAGGCCCCGCATGTTGCGCACAGCCAAAATTTGGGGCCGAACGGAGACGGTCGATCAAATCTCCAGAAATCCGTGTGCTAACATTCACCGAAAACCGAGAAAATCGTAAATTGTCATTTCTGCAAAAAATAGTGATGCCGATCAAGAGAAATGACAGGGCGCCCGTCACCAGGCCCCGCAGGCTGTGCACAGCCAAAATTTGGGGCCGAACGGAGACGGTCGATCAAATCTCCAGAAATCCGTGTGCTAACATACACCGAAAACCGAGAAAATCGTAAATTGTCATTTATGCGAAAAATAGTGATGCCCATCAAACGAGTTGACAGGGCGCCCGTCACCAGGCCCCGCAGGCTGCGCATGGCCAAAATTTGGGGCCGAACGGAGGCGGTCGATCAAATCTCCAGAAATCCGTGGGCTAACATTCACCGAAAACCGAGAAAATCATAAATTGTCATTTATGCGAAAAATAGTGATGCCGATCAAACGAATTGTTAGAGCACCCGTCACTAGGCCCCGCAGGCTGCGCACAGCCAAAATTTGGGGCCGAACGGAGACGGTCGATCAAATCTCCAGAAATCCGTGTGCTAACATACACCGAAAAGCGAGAAAATCGTAAATTGTCATTTATGCGAAAAATAGTGATGCCCATCAAACGAGTTGACAGGGCGCCCGTCACCAGGCCCCGCAATCAGCGCACGGCCAAAATTTGGAGCCGAACGGAGGCGGTCGATCAAATCTCCAGAAATCCGTGGGCTAACATTCACCGAAAACCGAGAAAATCGTAAATTATCATTTATGCGAAAAATAGTGATGCCCATCAAACGAATTGACAGGGCGCCCGTCACCAGGCCCCGCAGGCTGCGCACGGCCAAAATTTTGGGCCGAACGGAGACGGTCGATCACATCCCCAGAAATCCGTGGGCTAACATTCACCGAAAACCGAGAAAATCGTAAATTGTCATTTATGCGAAAAATAGTGATGCCGATCAAAGAAATCACAGGGCGCCCGTCACCAGGCCCCGCAGGCTGCGCACAGCCAAAATTTGGGGCCGAACGGAGACGGTCGATCAAATCTCCAGAAATCCGTGGGCTAACATTCACCAAAAACTGAGAAAATCGTAAATTGTCATTTATGAGAAAAATAGTGATGCCGATCAAACGAATTGATAGAGCGCCCGTCACTAGGCCCCGCAGGCTGCGCACAGCCAAAATTTGAGGCCGAACGGAGACGGTCGATCACATCTCCAAAAATCCGTGGGCTAACATACACCGAAAATCGAGAAAATCCTAAATATTCATTTATGCGAAAAATAGTGATGCCCATCAAACGAGTTGATAGGGCGCCCGTCACCAGGCCCCGCAGGCTGCGCACGGCCAAAATTTGGGGCCGAACGGAGGCGGTCGATCAAATCTCCAGAAATCCGTGGGCTAACATTCACCGAAAACCGAGAAAATCGTAAATTGTCATTTATGCGAAAAATAGTGATGCCGATCAAACGAATTGATAGAGCGCCCGTCACTAGGCCCCGCAGGCTGCGCACAGCCAAAATTTGGGGCCGAACGGAGACGGTCGATCACATCTTCAGAAATCCGTGGGCTAACATACACCGAAAATCGAGAAAATCATAAATTGTCATTTGTTTGAAAAATAGTGATGCCGATCAAAAGAAATGACAGGGCGCCCGTCACCAGGCCCCGCAGGCTGCGCACAGCCAAAATTTGGGTCGAACGGAGACGTCGATCAAATCTCCAGAAATCCGTGGGCTAACATTCACCGAAAACCGAGAAAATCGTAAATTGTCATTTATGCGAAAAATAGTGATGCCGATCAAAGAAATCACAGGGCGCCCGTCACCAGGCCCCGCAGGCTGCGCACGGCCAAAATTTGGGGCCGAACGGAGGCGGTCGATCAAATCTCCAGAAATCCGTGGGCTAACATTCACCGAAAACTGAGAAAATCGTAAATTGTCATTTATGCGAAAAATAGTGATGCCGATCAAACGAATTGATAGAGCGCCCGTCACTAGGCCCCGCAGGCTGCGCACAGCCAAAATTTGGGGCCGAACGGAGACGGTCGATCAAATCTCCAGAAATCCGTGTGCTAACATACACCGAAAACCGAGAAAATCGTAAATTGTCATTTATGCGAAAAATAGTGATGCCCATCAAACGAGTTGACAGGGCGCCCGTCACCAGGCCCCGCAGGCTGCGCATGGCCAAAATTTGGGGCCGAACGGAGGCGGTCGATCAAATCTCCAGAAATCCGTGGGCTAACATTCACCGAAAACCGAGAAAATCGTAAATTGTCATTTATGCGAAAAATAGTGATGCCGATCAAACGAATTGATAGAGCGCCTGTCACTAGGCCCCGCAGGCTGCGCACAGCCAAAATTTGAGGCCGAACGGAGACGGTCGATCACATCTCCAAAAATTCGTGGGCTAACATACACCGAAAATCGAGAAAATCCTAAATATTCATTTATGCGAAAAATAGTGATGCCCATCAAACGAGTTGATAGGGCGCCCGTCACCAGGCCCCGCAGGCTGCGCACGGCCAAAATTTGGGGCCGTACGGAGGCGGTCGATCAAATCTCCAGAAATCCGTGGGCTAACATTCACCGAAAACTGAGAAAATCGTAAATTGTCATTTATGCGAAAAATAGTGATGCCGATCAAACGAATTGATAGAGCGCCCGTCACTAGGCCCTGCAGGCTGCGCACAGCCAAAATTTGGGGCCGAACGGAGACGGTCGATCACATCTTCAGAAATCCGTGGGCTAACATACACCGAAAATCGAGAAAATCGTAAATTGTCATTTGTTTGAAAAATAGTGATGCCGATCAAAAGAAATGACAGGGCGCCCGTCACCAGGCCCCGCAGGCTGCGCACAGCCAAAATTTGGGGCCGAACGGAGACGTCGATCAAATCTCCAGAAATCCGTGGGCTAACATTCACCGAAAACCGAGAAAATCGTAAATTGTCATTTATGCGAAAAATAGTGATGCCGATCAAAGAAATCACAGGGCGCCCGTCACCAGGCCCTGCAGGCTGCGCACGGCCAAAATTTGGGGCCGAACGGAGGCGGTCGATCAAATCTCCAGAAATCCGTGGGCTAACATTCACCGAAAACTGAGAAAATCGTAAATTGTCATTTATGCGAAAAATAGTGATGCCGATCAAACGAATTGATAGAGCGCCCGTCACTAGGCCCCGCAGGCTGCGCACAGCCAAAATTTGGGGCCGAACGGAGACGGTCGATCAAATCTCCAGAAATCCGTGTGCTAACATACACCGAAAACCGAGAAAATCGTAAATTGTCATTTATACGAAAAATAGTGATGCCCATCAAACGAGTTGACAGGGCGCCCGTCACCAGGCCCCGCAGGCTGCGCATGGCCAAAATTTGGGGCCGAACGGAGGCGGTCGATCAAATCTCCAGAAATCCGTGGGCTAACATTCACCGAAAACCGAGAAAATCGTAAATTGTCATTTATGCGAAAAATAGTGATGCCGATCAAACGAATTGATAGAGCACCCGTAACTAGGCCCCGCAGGCTGCGCACAGCCAAAATTTGGGGCCGAACGGAGACGGTCGATCAAATCTCCAGAAATCCGTGTGCTAACATACACCGAAAACCGAGAAAATCGTAAATTGTCATTTATGCGAAAAATAGTGATGCCCATCAAACGAGTTGACAGGGCGCCCGTCACCAGGCCCCGCAGGCAGCGCACGGCCAAAATTTGGAGCCGAACGGAGGCGGTCGATCAAATCTCCAGAAATCCGTGGGCTAACATTCACCGAAAACCGAGAAAATCGTAAATTATCATTTATGCGAAAAATAGTGATGCCGATCAAACGAATTGATAGAGCGCCCGTCACTAGGCCCCGCAGGCTGCGCACAGCCAAAATTTGGGGCCGAACGGAGACGGTCGATCATATCTCCAGAAATCCGTGGGCTAACATGCACCGAAAATCGGGAAAATCGTAAATTGTCATTTATGCGAAAAATAGTGATGCCCGTCAAACGAGTTGACAGGGCGCCCATCACCAGGCCCCGCAGGCTGCGCACGGCCAAAATTTGGGGCCGAACGGAGGCGGTCGATCAAATCTCCAGAAATCCGTGGGCTAACATTCACCGAAAACTGAGAAAATCGTAAGTTGTCATTTATGAGAAAAATAGTGATGCCGATCAAACGAATTGATAGAGCGCCCGTCACTAGGCCCCGCAGGCTGCGCACAGCCAAAATTTGGGGCCGAACGGAGACGGTCGATCAAATCTCCAGAAATCCGTGGGCTAACATTCACCGAAAACTGAGAAAATCATAAATTGTCATTTATGCGAAAAATAGTGATGCCGATCAAACGAATTGATAGAGCGCCCGTCACTAGGCCCCGCAGGCTGCGCACAGCCAAAATTTGGGGCCGAACGGAGATGGTCGATCAAATCTCCAGAAATCCGTGGGCTAACATTCACAGAAAACTGAGAAAATCGTAAATTGTCATTTATGCGAAAAATAGTGATGCCGATCAAACGAATTGATAGAGCACCCGTCACTAGGCCCCGCAGGCTACGCACAGCCAAAATTTGGGGCCGAACGGAGACGGTCGATCACATCTCCAGAAATCCGTGGGCTAACATACACCGAAAATCGAGAAAATCGTAAATTGTCATTTTTTTGAAAAATAGTGATGCCGATCAAAAGAAATGACAGGGCGCCCGTCACCAGGCCCCGCAGGCTGCGCACAGCCAAAATTTGGGGCCGAACGGAGATGGTCGATCAAATCTCCAGAAATCCGTGTGCTAACATTCACCGAAAACCGAGAAAATCGTAAATTGTCATTTCTGCAAAAAATAGAGATGCCGATCAAGAGAAATGACAGGGCGCCCGTCACCAGGCCCCGCAGGCTGCACACAGCCAAAATTTGGGGCCGAACGGAGACGGTCGATCAAATCTTCAGAAATCCGTGCGCTAACATACACCGAAAATCGAGAAAATCATAAATTGTCATTTATGCGAAAAATAGTGATGCCCATCAAACGAGTTGACAGGGCGCCCGTCACCAGGCCCCGCAGGCTGCGCACGGCCAAAATTTGGGGCCGAACGGAGGCGGTCGATCAAATCTCCAGAAATCCGTGGGATAACATTCACCGAAAACCGAGAAAATCGTAAATTGTCATTTCTGCAAAAAATAGTGATGCCGATCAAGAGAAATGACAGGGCGCCCGTCACCAGGCCCCGCAGGCTGCGCACAGCCAAAATTTGGGGCCGAACGGAGACGGTCGATCAAATCTCCAGAAATCCGTGTGCTAACATACACCGAAAACTGAGAAAATCGTAAATTGTCATTTATGCGAAAAATAGTGATGCCGATCAAACGAATTGATAGAGCGCCCGTCACTAGGCCCCGCAGGCTGCGCACAGCCGAAATTTGGGGCCGAACGGAGACGGTTGATCACATCTCCTGAAATCCGTGGGCTAACATACACCGAAAATCGAGAAAATCGTAAATTGTCATTTATGCGAAAAATAGTGATGCCCATCAAACGAGTTGACAGGGCGCCCGTCACCAGGCCCCGCAGGATGCGCACGGCCAAAATTTTGGGCCGAACGGAGGCGGTCGATCAAATCTTTAGAAATCCGTGGGCGTTATTCACCGAAAACCGAGAAAATCGTAAATTGTCATTTATGAGAAAAATAGTGATGCCGATCAAACGAATTGATAGAGCGCCCGTCACTAGGCCCCGCAGGCTGCGCACAGCCAAAATTTGGGGCCGAACGGAGGCGGTCGATCAAATCTCCAGAAATCCGTGGGCTAACATTCACCGAAAACCGAGAAAATCGTAAATTGTCATTTATGCAAAAAATAGTGATGCCGATCAAACGAATTGATAGAGCGCCCGTCACTAGGCCCCGCAGGCTGCGCACAGCCAAAATTTGGGGCCGAACGGAGACGGTCGATCACATCTTCTGAAATCCGTGGGCTAACATACACCGAAAATCGAGAAAATCGTAAATTGTCATTTGTTTGAAAAATAGTGATGCCGATCAAAAGAAATGACAGGGCGCCCGTCACCAGGCCCCGCAGGCTGCGCACAGCCAAAATTTGGGGCCGAACGGAGACGGTCGATCAAATCTCCAGAAATCCGTGTGCTAACATTCACCGAAAACCGAGAAAATCGTAAATTGTCATTTCTGCAAAAAATAGTGATGCCGATCAAGAGAAATGACAGGGCGCCAGTCACCAGGCCCCGCAGGCTGCGCACAGCCAAAATTTGGGGCCGAACGGAGACGGTCGATCAAATCTCCAGAAATTCGTGTGCTAACATACACCGAAAACCGAGAAAATCGTAAATTGTCATTTATGCGAAAAATAGTGATGCCCATCAAACGAGTTGACAGGGCGCCCGTCACTAGGCCCCGCAGGCTGCACACGGCCAAAATTTGGAGCCGAACGGAGGCGGTCGATCAAATCTCCAGAAATCCGTGGGCTAACATTCACCGAAAACCGAGAAAATCGTAAATTTTCATTTATGCGAAAAATAGTGATGCCGATCAAACGAATTGATAGAGCGCCCGACACTAGGCCCCGCAGGCTGCGCACAGCCAAAATTTGCGGCCGAACGTAGACGGTCGATCACATCTCCAGAAATCCGTGGGCTAACATACACCGAAAATCGAGAAAATCGTAAATTGTCATTTATGCGAAAAATAGTAATGCCCGTCAAACGAGTTGACAGGGCGCCCGTCACCAGGCCCCGCAGGCAGCGCACGGCCAAAATTTGGAGCCGAACGGAGGCGGTCGATCAAATCTCCAGAAATCCGTGGGCTAACATTCACCGAAAACCGAGAAAATCGTAAATTGTCATTTATGCGAAAAATAGTGATGCTGATCAAACGAATTGATAGAGCGCCCGTCACTAGGCCCCGCAGGCTCCGCACAGCCAAAATTTGGGGCCGAACGGAGGCGGTAGATCAAATCTCCAGAAATCCGTGGGCTAACATTCACCGAAAACCGAGAAAATCGTAAATTGTCATTTATGCGAAAAATAGTGATGCCGATCAAACGAATTGATAGAGCGCCCGTCACTAGGCCCCGCAGGCTGCGCACAACCAAAATTTGGGGCCGAACGGAGATGGTCGATCAAATCTCCAGAAATCCGTGGGCTAACATTCACCGAAAACTGAGAAAATCGTAAATTGTCATTTATGCGAAAAATAGTGATGCCGATCAAACGAATTGATAGAGCACCCGTCACTAGGCCCCGCAGGCTGCGCACAGCCAAAATTTGGGGCCGAACGGAGACGGTCGATCACATCTCCAGAAATCAGTGGGCTAACATACACCGAAAACCGAGAAAATCGTAAATTGTCATTTCTGCAAAAAATAGTGATGCCTATCAAACGAGTTGAAAGGGCGCCTGTCACCAGGCCCCGCAGGCTGCGCACGGCCAAAATTTGGGGGCGAACGGAGGCGGTCGATCAAATCTCCAGAAATCCGTGGGCTAACATTCACCGAAAACCGAGAAAATCGTAAATTGTCATTTATGCAAAAAATAGTGATGCCGATCAAACGAAATGATAGGGCGCCCGTCACTAGGCCCCGCTTGCTGCGCACAGCCAAAATTTGGGGGCCGAACGGAGGCGGTCAATCAAATCTCCAGAAATCCGTGGGCTAACATTCACCGAAAACCGAGAAAATCGTAAATTGTCATTTCTGCAAAAAATAGTGATGCCGATCAAGAGAAATGATAGGGCGCCCGTCACCAGGCCCCGCAGGCTGCGCACAGCCAAAATTTGGGGCCGAACGGAGACGGTCGATCAAATCTCCAGAAATTCATGTGCTAACATACACCGAAAACCGAGAAAATCATAAATTGTCATTTGTTTGAAAAATAGTGATGCCGATCAAACGAAATGACAAGGCGCCCGTCACCAGGCCCCGCAGGCTTCGCACAGCCAAAATTTGGGGCCGAACGGAGGCGGTCGATCGAACCTCGAAAAATCCGTGGGCTAACATTCACCGAAAACCGAGAAAATCGTAAATTGTCATTTCTGCAAAAAATAGTGATGCCCATCAAACGAGTTGATAGGGCGCCCGTCACTAGGCCCCGCAGGCTGCGCACGACCAAAATTTGGGGGCGAACGGAGGCGGTCGATCGAATCTCCAGAAATCCGTGGGCTAACATTCACCGAAAATCGAGAAAATCGTAAATTGTCATTTATGCAAAAAATAGTGATGCCGATCAAATGAAATGATAGGGCGCCCGTCACTAGGCCCCGCAGGCTGCGCACAGCCAAAATTTGGGGCCAAACGGAGACGGTCGATCACATCTCCAAAAATCCGTGGGCAAACATACACCGAAAATCGAGAAAATCGTAAATTGTCATTTGTTTGAAAAATAGTGATGCCGATCAAATGAAATGAAAAGGCGCCCGTCACCAGGCCCCGCAGGCCTCATACAGCCAAAATTTGGGGCCGAACGGAGGCAGTCGATCGAATCTCGAAAAATCCGTGGGCTAACATACACTGAAAACCGAGAAAATCGTAAATTGTCATTTTTTCAAAAAATAGTGATGCCGATCAAAAGAAATGACAGGGCGCCCGTCACCAGGCCCCGCAGGCTGCGCACAGCCAAAATTTGGGGGCCGAACGGAGGCGGTCGATCAAATCTCCAGAAATCCGTGGGCTAACATTCACCGAAAACCGAGAAAATCGTAAATTGTCATTTATGCGAAAAATAGTGATGCCGATCAAACGAATTGATAGAGCGCCTGTCACTAGGCCCCGCAGGCTGCGCACAGCCAAAATTTGGGGCCGAACGGAGACGGTCGATCACATCTTCAGAAATCCGTGGGCTAACATACACCGAAAATCGAGAAAATCGTAAATTGTCATTTGTTTGAAAAATAGTGATGCCGATCAAAAGAAATGACAGGGCGCCCGTCACCAGGCCCCGCAGGCTGCGCACAGCCAAAATTTGGGGCCGAACGGAGACGTCGATCAAATCTCCAGAAATCCGTGGGCTAACATTCACCGAAAACCGAGAAAATCGTAAATTGTCATTTATGCGAAAAATAGTGATGCCGATCAAAGAAATCACAGGGCGCCCGTCACCAGGCCCCGCAGGCTGCGCACAGCCAAAATTTGGGGCCAAACGGAGACGGTCGATCACATCTCCAAAAATCCGTGGGCTAACATACACCGAAAACCGAGAAAATCGTAAATTGTCATTTATGCGAAAAATAGTGATGCCCATCAAACGAGTTGAAAGGGCGCCCGTCACCAGGCCCCGCAGGCTGCGCACGGCCAAAATTTGGGGGCGAACGGAGGCGGTCGATCAAATCTCCAGAAATCCGTGGGCTAACATTCACCGAAAACCGAGAAAATCGTAAATTGTCATTTATGCAAAAAATAGTGATGCCGATCAAACGAAATGATAGGGCGCCCGTCACTAGGCCCCGCTTGCTGCGCACAACCAAAATTTGGGGCCAAACGGAGACGGTCGATCACATCTCCAAAAATCCGTGGGCTAACATACACCGAAAATCGAGAAAATCGTAAATTGTCATTTGTTTGAAAAATAGTGATGCCGATCAAACGAAATGACAGGGCGCCCGTTACCAGGCCCCGCAGGCTGCGCACAGCAAAAATTTGAGGCCAAACGGAGACGGTCGATCACATCTCCAAAAATCCGTGGGCTAACATTCACCAAAAACTGAGAAAATCGTAAATTGTCATTTATGAGAAAAATAGTGATGCCGATCAAACGAATTGATAGAGCGCCCGTCACTAGGCCCCGCAGGCTGCGCACAGCCAAAATTTGAGGCCGAACGGAGACGGTCGATCACATCTCCAAAAATCCGTGGGCTAACATACACCGAAAATCGAGAAAATCCTAAATATTCATTTATGCGAAAAATAGTGATGCCCATCAAACAAGTTGATAGGGCGCCCGTCACCAGGCCCCGCAGGCTGCGCACGGCCAAAATTTGGGGCCGACGATCAAATCTCCAGAAATCCGTGGGCTAACATTCACCGAAAACCGAGAAAATCGTAAATTGTCATTTATGCGAAAAATAGTGATGCCGATCAAACGAATTGATAGAGCGCTCGTCACTAGGCCCCGCAGGCTGCGCACAGCCAAAATTTGGGGCCGAACGGAGACGGTCGATCAAATCTCCAGAAATCCGTGTGCTAACATTCACCGAAAATCGAGAAAATCGTAAATTGTCATTTATGCAAAAAAATAGTGATGCCGATCAAATGAAATGATAGGGCGCCCGTCACTAGGCCCCGCAGGCTGCGCACAGCTAAAATTTGGGGCCAAACGGAGACGGTCAATCACATCTCCAAAAATCCGTGGGCAAACATACACCGAAAATCGAGAAAATCGTAAATTGTCATTTGTTTGAAAAATAGTGATGCCGATCAAACGAAATGACAAGGCGCCCGTCACCAGGCCCCGCAGGCTTCGCACAGCCAAAATTTGGGGCCGAACGGAGGCGGTCGATCGAATCTCGAAAAATCTGTGGGCTAACATACACCGAAAACCGAGAAAATCGTAAATTGTCATTTCCGCAAAAAATAGTGATGCCGATCAAACGAAATGATAGGGCGCCCGTCACTAGGCCCCGCAGGCTGCGCACAGCCAAAATTTGGGGCCAAACGGAGAGGGTCGATCACATCTCCAAAAATCCGTGGGCAAACATACACCGAAAATCGAGAAAATCGTAAATTGTCATTTGTTTGAAAAATAGTGATGCCGATCAAACGAAATGACAAGGCGCCCGTCACCAGGCCCCGCAGGCTTCGCACAGCCAAAATTAGGGGCCGAACGGAGGCGGTCGATCGAATCTCGAAAAATCCGTGGGCTAACATACACCGAAAACCGAGAAAATCGTAAATTGTCATTTTTTCAAAAAATAGTGATGCCGATCAAAAGAAACGGAGACGGTCGATCACATCTCCAAAAATCCGTGGGCAAACATACACCGAAAATCGAGAAAATCGTAAATTGTCATTTGTTTGAAAAATAGTGATGCCGATCAAACGAAATGACAAGGCGCCCGTCACCAGGCCCCGCAGGCTTCGCACAGCCAAAATTTGGGGCCGGACGGAGGCGGTCGATCGAATCTCGAAAAATCCGTGGGCTAACATACACCGAAAACCGAGAAAATCGTAAATTGTCATTTTTTCAAAAAATAGTGATGCCGATCAAAAGAAATGACAGGGCGCCCGTCACCAGGCCCCGCAGGCTGCGCACAGCCAAAATTTGGGGCCAAACGGAGGCGGTCGATTGAATCTCGAAAAATCCGTGTGCTAACATACACCGAAAATCGAGAAAATCATAAATTCTCATTTATGCGAAAAATAGTGATGCCGATCAAACGAAATGATAGGGCGCCCGTCACCAGGCCCTGCAGGCTGCGCACAGCCAAAATTTGGGGCCAAACGGAGAGGGTCGATCACATCTCCAAAAATCCGTGGGCTAACATACACCGAAAATCGAGAAAATCGTAAATTGTCATTTGTTTGAAAAATAGTGATGCCGATCAAAAGAAATGATAGGGCGCCCGTCACCAGCCCCGCAGGCTACGCACAGCCAAAATTTGGGGCCAAACGGAGACGGTCGATCACATCTCCAAAAATCCGTGGGCTTAACATACACCGAAAATCGAGAAAATCATAAATTCTCATTTATTCGAAAAATAGTGATGCCGATCAAACGAAATCATAGGGCGCCCGTCACTAGGCCCCGCAGGCTGCGCACAGCCAAAACTTGGGGCCAAACGGAGACGGTCGATCACATCTCCAAAAATCCGTGGGCTAACATACACCGAAAATCGAGAAAATCGTAAATTGTCATTTGTTTGAAAAATAGTGATGCCGATCAAACGAAATGACAGGGCGCCCGTCACCAGGCCCCGCAGGCTGCGCACAGCAAAAATTTGACGCCAAACGGAGACGGTCGATCACATCTCCAAAAATCCGTGGGCTAACATACACCGAAAATCGAGAAAATCGTAAATTGTCATTTGTTTGAAAAATAGTGATGCCGATCAAAAGAAATGACAGGGCGCCCGTCACCAGGCCCCGCAAGCTACGCACGACCAAAATTTGGGGGCGAACGGAGGCGGTCGATCGAATCACCAGAAATCCGTGGGCTAACATTCACCGAAAATCGAGAAAATCGTAAATTGTCATTTATGCAAAAAATAGTGATGCCAATCAAATGAAATGATAGGGCGCCCGTCAATAGGCCCCGCAGGCTATGCACAGCCAAAATTTGGGGCCAAACGGAGACAGTCGATCACATCTCCAAAAATCCGTGGGCTAACATACACCAAAAATCGAGAAAATCATAAATTGTCATTTATGCAAAAAATAGTGATGCCGATCAAACGAATTGATAGAGCGCCCATCACTAGGCCCCGCAGGCTGCGCACAGCCAAAATTTGGGGCCGAACGGAGACGGTTGATCACATCTCCAGAAATCTGTGGGCTAACATACACCGAAAATTGAGAAAATCGTAAATTGTCATTTATGCGAAAAATAGTGATGCCCATCAAACGAGTTGACAGGGCGCCCGTCACCAGGCCCCGCAGGCTGCGCACGGCCAAAATTTTGGGCCGAACGGAGGCGGTCGATCAAATCTCCAGAAATCCGTGGGCTAACATTCACCAAAAACTGAGAAAATCGTAAATTGTCATTTATGAGAAAAATAGTGATGCCGATCAAACGAATTGATAGAGCGCCCGTCACTAGGCCCCGCAGGCTGCGCACAGCCAAAATTTGAGGCCGAACGGAGGCGGTCGATCACATCTCCAAAAATCCGTGGGCTAACATTCACCGAAAACTGAGAAAATCGTAAATTGTCATTTATGCGAAAAATAGTGATGCCGATCAAACGAATTGATAGAGCGCCCGTCACTAGGCCCCGCAGGCTGCGCACAGCCAAAATTTGGGGCCGAACGGAGACGGTCGATCATATCTCCAGAAATCCGTGGGCTAACATACACCGAAAATCGAGAAAATTGTAAATTGTCATTTATGCGAAAAATAGTGATGCCCATCAAACGAGTTGACAGGGCGCCCGTCACCAGGCCCCGCAGGCTGCGCACGGCCAAAATTTGGGGCCGAACGGAGGCGGTCGATCAAATCTCCAGAAATCCGTGGGCTAACATTCACCGAAAACCGAGAAAATCGTAAATTATCATTTATGCGAAAAATAGTGATGCCGATCAAACGAAATGATAGGGCGCCCGTCACCAGGCCCTGCAGGCTGCGCACAGCCAAAATTTGGGGCCAAACGGAGACGGTCGATCACATCTCCAAAAATCCGTGGGCTAACATACACCGAAAATCGAGAAAATCGTAAATTGTCTTTGTTTGAAAAATAGTGATGCCGATCAAAAGAAATGACAGGGCGCCTGTCACCAGGCCCCGCAGGCTGCGCACAGCCAAAATTTGGGGGCAAACGGAGACGGTCGATCACATCTCCAAAAATCCGTGGGCTAACATACACCGAAAATCGAGAAAATCGTAAATTGTCATTTGTTTGAAAAATAGTGATGCCGATCAAACGAAATGACAGGGCGCCCGTTACCAGGCCCCGCAGGCTGCGCACAGCAAATATTTTAGGCCAAACGGAGACGGTCGATCACATCTCCAAAAATCCGTGGGCTAACATACACCGAAAACCGAGAAAATCGTAAATTGTCATTTATGCGAAAAATAGTGATGCCCATCAAACGAGTTGATAGGGCGCCCGTCACCAGGCCCCGCAGGCTGCGCACGACCAAAATTTGGGGGCGAACGGAGGCGGTCGATCGAATCTCCAGAAATCCGTGGGCTAACATTCACCGAAAATCGAGAAAATCGTAAATTTTCATTTATGCAAAAAATAGTGATGCCGATCGAATGAAATGATAGGGCGCCCGTCACTAGGCCCCGCAGGCTGCGTACAGCCAAAATTTGGGGCCAAACGGAGACGGTCGATCACATCTCCAAAAATCCGTGGGCTAACATACACCGAAAATCGAGAAAATCGTAAATTGTCATTTGTTTGAAAAATAGTGATGCCGATCAAAAGAAATGACAGGGCGCCCGTCACCAGCCCCCGCAGGCTGCGCACAGCCAAGATTTGGGGCCGAACGGAGGCGGTCGATCGAATCTCGAAAAATCCGTGTGCTAACATACACCGAAAATCGAGAAAATCGTAAATTCTCATTTATGCGAAAAATAGTGATGCCGATCAAACGAAATGATAGGGCGCCCGTCACCAGGCCCCGCGGGCTGTGCACAGCCAAAATGGTATCAGAGCCATGTTAGCCATACTAGGCTAAGTTTATTATCACCTGAGGTAGATACTTAAGTTAAACTATGTTACTTTGATTAATAGCTTAGAACAGCATGTCAATATATTGTTAGAATGATTGAACCAGGTGGGGTTCCGGCAGATTTGAGGAAGATGATTCCTCTACAATTGTTTATATGATGTATAGTATTATTCTTAGGATTCTAGAATATTTTCGTGTTTGAATATTAGTCTGAGTATTGAAGGATTCGGTGTATGGTTCTTAAGAATAGACCAGCCTGAAGGGATCGTAATTGCCGCTTAAGCCGAAGGGAGGCGTTAGGCTTGATCCTTGGCCTCGTAGTGTCTATTCCCAAAGAACTATTGTAAAATCCATATGAATTCTTCATGTTATATCTTAGACTTACAATCAAACATTTAAATATTTAAAAATCCAGAGAATTTTACTACTATTCATATAACTATTTGAACAGCGTCATCCAATCAAGTAGACTCGTCCGGATATCGATAACTAATCCTGGCCAATTGTTTAAACAATTGTTTGACTTGATTGTTCTGCCCTATTGATTATAAGTTATACATAGTATAAACTTGATTATCTTATCTCAAAGGTGATAGTTTGCATTATCATGAACCAGCATGTTTATGACATGAATAACATAAATGTTTCAATTTCTAAAATTGAAAATGATTTGCAAAATTGGTCGATTCCTAGAGAACCGATTGAAAAGGTTTACCAAACAGGAAACTTTTCATTTCTCAAAAAATTGCATATCAAGACATGTGAATCAACTGTCTCTATTAATAATCACTTAGAATGCATAAAGCTTCTTGTATCTGCTGATATACAGAAATTTAAAAATGAATTTAAATTCTTGCATATTGGCTTAGTTCAAATTGCTGTTAAACCTCTGTTTAGAAAAGGATTAAACATCCCTTTATGTCTTCTATTACGTGATGATAGATTATTAAATTTTGATGATTCCCTATTAGGAGTCTTAGAAAGTAACCTCGCCAATGGCCCGGTATACTTTAATTGCTATCCCAATTTCTCGGTCGATATTCAGGACCCCAACATCCTGGATACCTTGACACTTAATGTCAAGACCAAGAACATGAATAGTAAGGTTGACACCCGTGAAATAGCTATAATATACAGGGTATATTATAAGCTAATGAAAACCACAATAGCCCCAAAGGCTATTAATGCTAGTGTCAAAGGGGTTACCATGCTCATGGAAGCTAACCAAGAGCACTGTACTACCTTTGTCCCTAGACTTCTCAGATGGACTGACATCCTATCTGATGAAGAATGGAAATTTGATTCCATTACCCATCCTACTCCTCTTCAACCCGAACGGTCTCAGATTGATAGGGTTATCCAATTTCCAGATGGATCCATAAATCTTAAATTTTTGAGATCCAACTCTTGTAGCCAAGCGTCTTCAAGTAGAAGAATGTCTTCGGCTAGACCTTCTTCTTTTTGTCCCCGGGAGGGTAATAATAGTAATTCTTCTGAGAATGATGGTGAACCAGGGAAAATCCACGGCGTGGATTATTCTCACACCATTCCTAAAGTTTTCTATGAAGAACCTACAGGTGATATGCCTACCAGTCCCACTGCCAGTGAAATGAGACCTGAGCAGAGAAGAAAAGATTCTTTGGGTGTTCTCTCATCAGACGATGATTACGAGATCAACAAAAAGAAGATAACTGAATGGTGGAACCTTCCAGAACATAAGGTTAAAAAAGAATGGTATAAGGCAAAATATACCATAGAAGAAAGAACCATTTTCAGAGATAAATGGTACAAGGACATGAAGAAGTTCAAAACAGAACTTGAATTCTTTAAGTGGTTTGAAGTCACTGGTCAGCTTGGAGACAGCAGCTCCTCTCTCAAAATGATTGTCAGACAATGGCATACAAAGGAGAAAACGGTGAACTCTGTCACTCCTCCACTTGAAGGTATCATAATACCTTACAGAAATAAGACCATAAAAGCCTCTCCCTTCAAAAACCCAAGTAGCCAACCTACTGCTCCAGTCACTGCCGAAGATTTGAACAAAGTCTATGAGCAGAATAACTATACAAACCAAATTCTTCATGTTGTTTCCCAACAAATAGAAGAAACCAAAAATTCTCCCAGTACTTCAAGTACTAATCTATTTAGCTCCAAACAAACCCCTTCCAAATCCGTTCACACTTCCATCAGTGAACCTCCTTTCAAAGTAAACGAATTCTCCAAAAAGGATTTTCCAAAGTACCTTAAAGGACAAAACCTTCTTGAGAAAATCAGTGAAGAACTGACCAAACTTAACCTCAACAAAGGAGAAAGTAATGGTCAGAAGATTGGTGCTATTGCAGAAAGCTACAGCAAGAGGCACCATAACAACAGGAACTTCTACAAGAGGCCTTCATTCCCAGACATGCAGTTTGAGGAAAACAACTTCTATCCACAGGGTACTGCTGACGGAACCAGCATCACCGAATGGAACATTGATGGCATGGCTGAAGGACAGATCTATGCCAAGCTACAAGAAATAGGCATGAACATAACTGCCTATAAAATGAAAAACTCTTCTGACAAAGAAGCTTGCGGTTTAATTATTGTAGGCTTTACTGGCATGTTGAAGAATTGGTGGGACAACTACCTTACCGAACAAAACAGACAAGAGATCCTTAGTGCCACAGCACTAAAGACGATTGTTAAAATTGAAGCAGGCCAGGAGCTTGTTAGCCATGAAACGCAAGAAGATGCTACGATAACACTACTGTATAGCATCGCCAAGCATTTTGTGGGTGAACCCAAATTGTTTCAGGACAGAAGCCTGGAGATCCTTAACAATCTATACTGCAAGAAGCTCACAGACTTCAGATGGTATAAGGATATGTTCCTCAACAAGGTACTCATCAGGACCGACTGTAACAATGAGTATTGGAAAGAAAGGTTCATCAGTGGCCTTCCTACCCATTTTGCGGAAAAAGTTAGGTCCAAAATAAGAGATCGTTGTGACGGTAAGATCCCGTATGCAGAACTTGCATATGGGGACATTATCAGTCTCATTAATGTTATTGCCCTTGAGCTCTGCACAGACCTGAAGCTCAAAGAACAGATTAAAAAGGATCAAAGAGATTCTAGCAGAGACTTAGGAACCTTCTGCCAAGACTTTGGGTTTCCTATGTTAAAGCCTCCTTCGTCCAAACCAGACAAAAGGACCAGGAAAGGAGAACCTTTCAAGAGAAGAAGAAAAACCTCAGAAAGGTCCAAACATAGAAAGGACGAAAGAAGGTCCAAATGAAAGGGTTCAAGAAGACCCCAAGCTGTTGAGGACACCTGTTGGACATGTGGCAAAAGAGGCCACAAATCCCCAGAATGCCCAAGAAACAGTAAGAAAAAGAAGAAGATTAATCTTCTAGGAGTCGATGAGGAAACGAAACAGAAACTCTTCTCCATTTTGGAAGAAGAAGAATCTGAATCAGAATACTCTTCCTCTGAAGAAGGAGAATCTGATGAAGACTACTTGAATGTAGCACAAGAATCAGAATCAGAAGATTCAACAACGGATTGCAACTGTAATGGTGCATTTTGCCTGTGCGACAGCAGGTCCCTCAAAGTTCTTTCTGAAAAGGCTGCAGAAACCTTGTTCGCTACTATCGAACACATTCAAGATGAAGAAGCTAGAAGGAAGTACCTTCTTGAGCTTCAAAAGCTTATGCTTAAAGAAAAGAAAGACAGACCAACTGTCACTCCATTCAGCATGAAGCAAGTCATGGAAAAATTCAACTCGGAAAAGAGTAAGGAACCCTCCATAAGTGATCTCAGGAAAGAGATTAGTCTCTTAAAAGAAGAGATAAAAGACATCAAAGCAAGACTTAGCAGCATTGAAGTGGAAAAGCTGGCTAAGAAATTGCTAAAAGAAATAAAAGAAGAACAGAAAGCTTCTGACTCTGAAGAAGAACCAGACTCTCCAAGAAGATACACAGATATCATTGAAGAAGCAGAATCTTCTCATCAAGGTAATGAAGAACCAGGAGTTCTTGCTATAACTCAGGTGAAACCTCAGAGTTCACACATTTTTATTAAATTAATTATTGGTAATCTAACATTCAACAAGATTGCCTTGTTAGACAGTGGTGCAGACAGGAACTGCATAATCGAAGGATTGGTACCTACTAAGTACCTGACCAAAGGCACTACAAAGTTGTATAGTGCAACAGGTGAGCGTATACAGATTGACTATAAGCTGTCTAATGCTCATATTTGTAATAATGGAATTTGTTTAAAAAACGATTTTGTTATTACTAAAAATATAAATGAAGAGATTATTTTGGGAATCCCTTTTATCACCCAAATTAAACCCTTCATTTCAGGCTTTGAATCAATTAAAACCAAGATTTTGGGGAAAAGTCTTGAGTTTCCTTTTGTCAAAACACTTTCAAAAAATGAAAGTAAATTTTTGCATGATAAAACTGCATTTAAGATTTTTCATCTTTCTAACCAAATTGGGTTCCTAAAAGATGATTTAAAAATCAAAAAGATTGAACAGATTTTAAAAACCCCGGGAATGGTTACTAAGATAGCCCAACTCGAGGACAAATTTAAAACTGAAATCTGTTCAGAATTTCCAAATGCTTTTTGGGCCAGAAAAAGCCCATACTGTTGATTTACCTTACATTGATGGTTTTGACGAAAAAACCATAAGTACCAAAGCAAGGCCCATACAAATGAGCCAAGAACTTATGGAAGTTTGTAAAACTGAAATCAACTCACTTTTGGAAAACAAACTTATCCGGCCCTCCAAATCCCCATGGAGTTGCTCGGCCTTTTATGTCAACAAGGCTGCAGAGCAAGAAAGAGGCTCGCCCAGGCTTGTGATAAATTACAAACCTTTAAACTCCGTTTTAAAATGGATTAGATATCCGATTCCTAATAAAAGGGATCTTTTAAAAAGAACTTACAAGGCTAATGTCTATAGCAAATTTGACATGAAGTCTGGTTTTTGGCAAATACAATTATCTGAAAAAGATAAATACAAAACTGCATTCAACGTTCCATTTGGACAATATGAATGGAATGTAATGCCTTTTGGGCTTAAGAACGCCCCTTCCGAATTTCAAAAAATCATGAATGACATATTCAATCATGTAAGCTATATGTCCATAGTTTACATAGATGATGTGTTAATCTTTTCTGAGGACATTGATTCTCACTTCAAACATCTTAACACTTTTTTAAATATTGTTAAGAAAAATGGCTTGGTCGTTAGTGCCAAGAAAATAAAACTTTTTCAAACGAGCATTAGATTTCTTGGTCATGACCTATACCAAGGAACTTATAAGCCGATTTGCAGAGCTATTGAGTTCTCGAATAAGTTTCCTGATGTCATTACAGACAAGACCCAATTACAACGATTTTTGGGAAGTATTAATTATGTTGCAGATTTCATACCTAAGGTAAGGCATATCTGCAAACCATTGTTTGAAAGGCTTAAGAAAAAGCCATGTCCATGGTCTAAGGAACAGACCGAAGCTGTCAAAAAGATTAAGGATATCGTAAAAGATCTCCCTTGCTTAGGAATCCCAAATCCAGATGCCTTCATGATCGTAGAGACCGATGCTTCAGACATTGGCTATGGTGGTATTTTGAAACAGAGAAAATCCCCCGAGGATTTTGAACAACTTGTTAGGTATACCTCAGGTGTATGGAATTCTGCGCAAAAGAATTACAGCACCGTTAAAAAGGAAGTACTTTCTATCGTCTTGTGTATTATTAAATTCCAAGATGATCTAATTAATAAGACTTTTCTGCTTAGAGTAGACTGTAAATCTGCCAAAGACATTTTACAAAAAGATGTAAAAAATTTGGTTTCAAAACAGATTTTTGCAAGGTGGCAAGCCTTACTGTCAAATTTTGATTTTGATATTGAGTTCCTTAAAGGTTCAAATAATTCTTTTCCTGATTATCTAACCAGGGAATTTTTGCAGAATAGGCAATGAGGCCTCTCAAGCCTGCTACCGCATCAACAAGTGGTTCCTCCAGAAGGAGCAATCCGAAGCCCTTGGCTTCTCCATTCCACATTCGGCCATCTTTGAATGACCATCAGGAGTTCAACAAATTCTCTGCCTTAGCCAGGATTCCACCTTTAGACCCTAGGCTAACCATAACTCCATTCCCGCCATTGACTCAGCCTACTCCAAAGGCAAATAGTCCTAAAAAGTCTTCTCCTTTCAAAGAAGACTCACAGCCTTCATCTTTTTCACCTTCAGGTGAGCCCAGGTTTTCAAAAATTCAAACCAGGGATTCTTATGCTTTCAAACCTCCAGAAAGTTTCGCCCAAGCAGTCAACCCAAATATTTCTTCAAAAGAAAAACAAGTTGACAATGATCATAAGGCCAAAGAGACCTTCAAAGATATTCTCATTCTGGTTACTCCGGTCCTTGCCCTTGATAAGGACTTCGAGAACTTAAATATTAAAAGTCTGATCAGGCCTCTTTACACTGATCAAAACTACATTGAAACAGCAAATCCTTTTAAAACTAGAAAGTTTTATGAGTTCATTTTGGTTGACACCGGATCAATTGATATTGAGCATGTCCTCAGTGACGATGCTGATCCGAGTAGCATAGCCTACTCAAAATTCACGATCAAAAAGATCTTATCACCTTTTGATTGGCAAGTGAGTCATCTTCATACACCGATTAATCTTTCCAGGCCATTTAGGCCCCAAACTTTTAATTGGTTTGATTACAGGGACGCATGGTTCAACTTTATGTTCCTGAGACCAGCCAACCATACTTGGTTCGTCAAATACGGACCCGAGGTAAGCAGTAGCATCATCCCAAGATGGTTCTACGACTGGTGGAGTTGTTTTGGAGGAAACCTTGAGGTCCTCCCAAAGAACTTCTCAGATAAATTTGGTCAATATCAAATTGACAAAGAAATTTCATCTTTGCCTGAGCATATTAAATTATGCAAATATTTTCTTTTTAAAAGAATTTTGTTTATTATCTCTTGGAAGTTTTCAATCCAGGAATCAGACAGGATCAAGTATATGTCAAAAGAAGTCTTTGCCAGAGGATGGACTCCGGCACTCAAATCCAAAGATTCAAGGCCAAACCCGAAAAAGGAAAAGCCCCAGAAATCCCCCAGCCAGTCTAAAGAAGAGCTGAAGAAGAAACTTCAGAAAGCTCTTTCAGACCTTGAAAACACTGATGAAGAATCAGCCGAAAGACTTCTTGAAGAAGCATCCTCACAGAGTGGAGATAATGGAGACATGCTGAACCCAAAAGGATTAGCACAGTCGTACATGGATCTTTACTCAGACTAAATCCCAATAGAAGACATTAAAGTCTGGAATTATTGGCTTTCCTGGTAGAGAACCAAAGGTTCGGAATTACCTAAGCAAAGAGTGATAGAGAACCATATCTTCGGAATTATCACTGATGAAGTCTTGACAAAAGACTAAACAACAATGCTATTGGCCGACAAAGCAAAAGCTATGGGCCAACAAAGCAAAGCATCTTCTTTACGAAAAGTAAAAGAAAGGCATCTTCTTTACATAAAGTAAAGGCTCCACTCAGAAAAGAGATTCCCACTAAACAAAAAGATGGGACCAACTCTGGCGGAAAGCAGACTCCACCCAAATCCATGGGCCCTCTTGAAGATAAAGAAATCCAGATGCTCCAACCAAATGGAAGACACCTGTTTTTACTTTATCAGATTTCTGTCTATATAAGGCAGCTTATGTAAACAAGGAAGGCAGAACCTATGGTTCTCTATCACTCTTTCCTTAGGTAATTCCGAACCTTTGGTTCTCTACCAGGAAAGCCAATAATTCCAGACTTTAATGTCTTCTATTGGGATTTAGTCTGAGTAAAGATCCATGTACGACTGTGCTAATCCTTTTGGGTTCAGCATGTCTCCATTATCTCCACTCTGTGAGGATGCTTCTTCAAGAAGTCTTTCGGCTGATTCTTCATCAGTGTTTTCAAGGTCTGAAAGAGCTTTCTGAAGTTTCTTCTTCAGCTCTTCTTTAGACTGGCTGGGGGATTTCTGGGGCTTTTCCTTTTTCGGGTTTGGCCTTGAATCTTTGGATTTGAGTGCCAGAGTCCATCCTCTAGCAAAGACTTCTTTTGACAGATACTTGATCCTGTCTGATTCCTGGATTGAAAACTTCCAAGAGATAATAAACGAAATTCTTTTAAAAAGAAAATATTTGCATAATTTAATATGCTCAGGCAAAGATGAAATTTCTTTGTCAATTTGATATTGACCAAATTTATCTGAGAAGTTCTTTGGGAGGACCTCAAGGTTTCCTCCAAAACAACTCCACCAGTCGTAGAACCATCTTGGGATGATGCTACTGCTTACCTCGGGTCCGTATTTGACGAACCAAGTATGGTTGGCTGGTCTCAGGAACATAAAGTTGAACCATGCGTCCCTGTAATCAAACCAATTAAAAGTTTGGGGCCTAAATGGCCTGGAAAGATTAATCAGCGTATGAAGATGACTCACTTGCCAATCAAAAGGTGATAAGATCTTTTTGATCGTGAATTTTGAGTAGGCTATGCTACTCGGATCAGCATCGTCACTGAGGACATGCTCAATATCAATTGATCCGGTGTCAACCAAAATGAACTCATAAAACTTTCTAGTTTTAAAAGGATTTGCTGTTTCAATGTAGTTTTGATCAGTGTAAAGAGGCCTGATCAGACTTTTAATATTTAAGTTCTCGAAGTCCTTATCAAGGGCAAGGACCGGAGTAACCAGAATGAGAATATCTTTGTAGGTCTCTTTGGCCTTATGATCATTGTCAACTTGTTTTTCTTTTGAAGAAATATTTGGGTTGACTGCTTGGGCGAAACTTTCTGGAGGTTTGAAAGCATAAGAATCCCTGGTTTGAATTTTTGAAAACCTGGGCTCACCTGAAGGTGAAGAAGATGAAGGCTGTGAGTCTTCTTTGAAAGGAGAAGACTTTTTAGGACTATTTGCCTTTGGAGTAGGCTGAGTCAATGGCGGGAATGGAGTTATGGTTAGCCTAGGGTCTAAAGGTGGAATCCTGGCTAAGGCAGAGAATTTGTTGAACTCCTGATGGTCATTCAAAGATGGCCGAATGTGGAATGGAGAAGCCAAGGGCTTCGGATTGCTCCTTCTGGAGGAACCACTTGTTGATGCGGTAGCAGGCTTGAGAGGCCTCATTGCCTATTCTGCAAAAATTCCCTGGTTAGATAATCAGGCAAAGAATTATTTGAACCTTTAAGGAACTCAATATCAAAATCAAAATTTGACAGTAAGGCTTGCCACCTTGCAAAAATCTGTTTTGAAACCAAATTTTTTACATCTTTTTGTAAAATGTCTTTGGCAGATTTACAGTCTACTCTAAGCAAAAAAGTCTTATTAATTAGATCATCTTGGAATTTAATAATACACAAGACGATAGAAAGTACTTCCTTTTTAACGGTGCTGTAATTCTTTTGCGCAGAATTCCATACACCTGAGGTATACCTAACAAGTTGTTCAAAATCCTCGGGGGATTTTCTCTGTTTCAAAATACCACCATAGCCAATGTCTGAAGCATCGGTCTCTACGATCATGAAGGCATCTGGATTTGGGATGCCTAAGCAAGGGAGATCTTTTACGATATCCTTAATCTTTTTGACAGCTTCGGTCTGTTCCTTAGACCATGGACATGGCTTTTTCTTAAGCCTTTCAAACAATGGTTTGCAGATATGCCTTACCTTAGGTATGAAATCTGCAACGTAATTAATACTTCCCAAAAATCGTTGTAATTGGGTCTTGTCTGTAATGACATCAGGAAACTTATTTGAGAACTCAATAGCTCTGCAAATCGGCTTATAAGTTCCTTGGTATAGGTCATGACCAAGAAATCTAATGCTCGTTTGAAAAAGTTTTATTTTCTTGGCACTAACGACCAAGCCATTTTTCTTAACAATATTTAAAAAAGTGTTAAGATGTTTGAAGTGAGAATCAATGTCCTCAGAAAAGATTAACACATCATCTATGTAAACTATGGACATATAGCTTACATGATTGAATATGTCATTCATGATTTTTTGAAATTCGGAAGGGGCGTTCTTAAGCCCAAAAGGCATTACATTCCATTCATATTGTCCAAATGGAACGTTGAATGCAGTTTTGTATTTATCTTTTTCAGATAATTGTATTTGCCAAAAACCAGACTTCATGTCAAATTTGCTATAGACATTAGCCTTGTAAGTTCTTTTTAAAAGATCCCTTTTATTAGGAATCGGATATCTAATCCATTTTAAAACGGAGTTTAAAGGTTTGTAATTTATCACAAGCCTGGGCGAGCCTCTTTCTTGCTCTGCAGCCTTGTTGACATAAAAGGCCGAGCAACTCCACGGGGATTTGGAGGGCCGGATAAGTTTGTTTTCCAAAAGTGAGTTGATTTCAGTTTTACAAACTTCCATAAGTTCTTGGCTCATTTGTATGGGCCTTGCTTTGGTACTTATGGTTTTTTCGTCAAAACCATCAATGTAAGGTATTTTTCGAGTTTCAGTGGACCGCCTCCATTCGGCCCCAAATTTTGACTGTGTGCAGCCTGATGACGGGCGCCCTATCATTTCGTTTGATCGGCATAACTATTTTTTGCATAAATGAGAATTTACGATTTTCTCGGTTTTCGGTGAATGTTAGCCCACGGATTTCTGGAGATTTGATCGACCGCCTCCGTTCGGCCCCAAATTTTGGCTGTGCGCAGCCTGCGGGGCCTGGTGACGGGCGCCCTATCATTTCGTTTGATCGGCATCACTATTTTTGAAATAAATGACAATTTACGATTTTCTCGATTTTCGGTGAATGTTAGCCCACGGATTTTTTGAGTTTCAGTCGACCGCCTCCGTTCGGCCCCAAATTTTGGCTGTGCGCAGCCCGCGGGGCCTGGTGACGGGCGCATTATCATTTCGTTTGATCGGCATAACTATTTTTTGCATAAATGAGAATTTACGATTTTCTCGGTTTTCGGTGAATGTTAGCCCACGGATTTCTGGAGATTTGATCGACCGCCTCCGTTCGGCCCCAAATTTTGGCTATGCGCAGCCTGCGGGGCCTGGTGACGGGCGCCCTATCATTTCGTTTGATCGGCATCACTATTTTTAAAATAAATGACAATTTACGATTTTCTCGATTTTCGGTGAATGTTAGCCCACGGATTTTTCGAGATTCAGTTGACCACCTCCGTTCGGCCCCAAATTTTGGTTGTGCGCAGCCTGCGGGGCTTGGTGACGGGCGCCCTATTATTTTGTTTGATCGGCATCACTATGGCATCACTATTTTTCGCATAAATGAATATTTAGGATTTTCTCGATTTTCGGTGTATGTTAGCCCACGGATTTTTGGAGATGTGATCGACCGTCTCCGTTTGGCCTAAAATTTTTGCTGTGCGCAGCCTGCGGGGCCTGGTGACGGGCGCCCTGTCATTTCATTTGATCGGCATCACTATTTTTCAAACAAATGACAATTTACGATTTTCTCGATTTTCGGTGTATGTTAGCCCACGGATTTTTGGAGATGTGATCGACCGTCTCCGTTTGGCCCCAAATTTTGGCTGTGTGCAGCCTGCGGGGCCTAGTGACGGGTGCCCTATCTTGACATTAAGTGTCAAGGTATCCAGGATGTTGGGGTCCTGAATATCGACCGAGAAATTGGGATAGCAATTAAAGTATACCGGGCCATTGGCGAGGTTGGCCTCGTAGTGTCTATTCCCAAAGAACTATTGTAAAATCCATATGAATTCTTCATGTTATATCTTAGACTTACAATCAAACATTTAAATATTTAAAAATCCAGAGAATTTTACTACTATTCATATAACTATTTGAACAACGTCATCCAATCAAGTAGACTCGTCCGGATATCGATAACTAATCCTGGCCAATTGTTTAAACAATTGTTTGACTTGATTGTTCTGCCCTATTGATTATAAGTTATACATAGTATAAACTTGATTATCTTATCTCAAAGGTGATAGTTTGCATTATCATGAACCAGCATGTTTATGACATGAATAACATAAATGTTTCAATTTCTAAAATTGAAAATGATTTGCAAAATTGGTCGATTCCTAGAGAACCGATTGAAAAGGTTTACCAAACAGGAAACTTTTCATTTCTCAAAAAATTGCATATCAAGACATGTGAATCAACTGTCTCTATTAATAATCACTTAGAATGCATGGGGCCAAACGGAGACGGTCGATCACATCTCCAAAAATCCCTGGGCAAACATACACCGAAAATCGAGAAAATCGTAAATTGTCATTTGTTTGAAAAATAGTGATGCCGATCAAACGAAATGACAAGGCGCCCGTCACCAGGCCCCGCAGGCTTCACACAGCCAAAATTTGGGGCCGAACGGAGGCGGTCGATCGAACCTCGAAAAATCCGTGGGCTAACATTCACCGAAAACCGAGAAAATCGTAAATTGTCATTTCAGCAAAAAATAGTGATGCCCATCAAACGAGTTGATAGGGCGCCCGTCACTAGGCCCCGCAGGCTGCGCACGACCAAAATTTGGGGGCGAACGGAGGCGGTCGATCGAATCTCCAGAAATCCGTGGGCTAACATTCATCGAAAATTGAGAAAATCGTAAATTGTCATTTATGCAAAAAAATAGTGATGCCGATCAAATGAAATGATAGGGCGCCCGTCACTAGGCCCCGCAGGCTGCGCACAGCCAAACTTTGGGGGCGAATGGAGGCGGTCGATCAAATCTCCAGAAATCCGTGGGCTAACATTCACCGAAAACCGAGAAAATCGTAAATTGTCATTTACGCAAAAAATTCTGATGCCGATCAAACGAAATGATAGGGCGCCCGTCACTAGGCCCCGCAGGCTACGCACAGCCAAAATTTGGGGCCAAACGGAGACGGTCGATCACATCTCCAAAAATCCGTGGGCTAACATACACCGAAAATTGAGAAAATCGTAAATTGTCATTTGCTTGAAAAATAGTGATGCCGATCAAACGAAATGACAAGGCGCCCGTCACCAGGCCCCGCAGGCTTCGCACAGCCAAAATTTGGGGCCGAACGGAGGCGGTCGATCGAATCACGAAAAATCCGTGGGCTAACATACACCGAAAACCGAGAAAATCGTAAATTGTCATTTCTGCAAAAAATAGTGATGCCGATCAAAAGAAATGACAGGGCGCCCGTCACCAGGCCCTGCAGGCTGCGCACAGCCAAAATTTGGGGCCGAACGGAGGCGGTCGATTGAATCTCGAAAAATCCGTGTGCTAACATACACCAAAAACTGAGAAAATCGTAAATTCTCATTTATGAGAAAAATAGTGATGCCGATCAAACGAATTGATAGAGCGCCCGTCACTAGGCCCCGCAGGCTGCGCACAGCCAAAATTTGAGGCCGAACGGAGACGGTCGATCACATCTCCAAAAATCCGTGGGCTAACATACACCGAAAATCGAGAAAATCCTAAATATTCATTTATGCGAAAAATAGTGATGCCCATCAAACGAGTTGATAGGGCGCCCGTCACCAGGCCCCGCAGGCTGCGCACGGCCAAAATTTGGGGCCGAACGGAGGCGGTCGATCAAATCTCCAGAAATCCGTGGGCTAACACGCACTGAAAAGTTTGAAAGTTAGCAACATAGGCGCACTATGCTAGTCTCGACAGACCGGACGACATCGGATGTCACGTGTTAACCTATGTCGAGACCCAACGCCCATCGATGAATGCCCAGCGATAGAAAATTTAAACTAAAACACCTATGCTTATCCTTATGATATAAATAAAATCCTAGAGATTAGTGGTGGTAGTGCTGGCCTACCATGGTCGCTTGCCATGGTGGTGTCGGTTGTGGTGGGTCGTTAGGACCAGTTTTTAAATTAAAATTGTCACCCATATTGGGAAATATGTTGAAATGAGTGCGATAGAGGCATATTTTAGAAAAATGGCTCAGCCAAACCGCCTTTCGGCAGTTTGTCGAGATAGATCTCGAAAAAATACACAAAATGAAAAAACAAATCGCGTAAAACGGATAATCCAGCCCAAAGTTATGATCATTTATATAATATGCCTCTAATAAGCTATTTTTCCGTCGATTATATTACAGTTTTAACAACATTATGTAAGATCTCATCAAAAGACTTGCATCTCGGCAGTTCTTATTTTGTTAATAAAGAGCTAACACATACCGAAAATCGCGAAAATCGTAAATTCTCGTTTATGCAAAAAATAGTGATGCCGATCAAACGAAATGATAGGACTATCTAAATTCTGATCACTTTCTGTACTATACTGATTCCTTACTGATTACCGTAATGAATTGATTTAAAACCGAAGTGGGGCTTATATATAATAGAAACAATAAATTGCATTCAGTGAATGCGACTTATAAGTCGCATTTCAGGAATGCGATTTATGACGGTCGATCACATCTCCAAAAATCCGTGGGCAAACATACACCGAAAATCGAGAAAATCGTAAATTGTCATTTGTTTGAAAAATAGTGATGCCGATCAAACGAAATGACAAGGCGCCCGTCACCAGGCCCCGCAGGCTTCGCACAGCCAAAATTTGGGGCCGAACGGAGGCGGTCGATCGAATCTCAAAAAATCCGTGGGCTAACATACACCGAAAACCGAGAAAATCGTAAATTGTCATTTTTTCAAAAAATAGTGATGCCGATCAAAAGAAATGACAGGGCGCCCGTCACCAGGCCCCGCAGGCTGCGCACAGCCAAAATTTGGGGGCGAACGGAGGCGGTCGATCGAATCTCCAGAAATCTGTGGGCTAACATTCACCGAAAATCGAGAAAATCGTAAATTATCATTTATGCAAAAAATAGTGATGCCGATCAAACGAATTGATAGAGCGCCCGTCACTAGGCCCCGCAGGCTGCGCACAACTAAAATTTGGGGCCAAACGGAGACGGTCGATCACATCTCCAAAAATCCGTGGGCAAACATACACCGAAAATCGAGAAAATCGTAAATTGTCATTTGCTTGAAAAATAGTGATGCCGATCAAACGAAATGACAAGGCGCCCGTCACCAGGCCCCGCAGGCTTCGCACAGCCAAAATTAGGGGCCGAACGGAGGCGGTCGATCGAATCTCGAAAAATCCGTGGGCTAACATACACCGAAAACCGAGAAAATCGTAAATTGTCATTTTTTCAAAAAATAGTGATGCCGATCAAAAGAAACGGAGACGGTCGATCACATCTCCAAAAATCCGTGGGCAAACATACACCGAAAATCGAGAAAATCGTAAATTGTCATTTGTTTGAAAAATAGTGATGCCGATCAAACGAAATGACAAGGCGCCCGTCACCAGGCCCCGCAGGCTTCGCACAGCCAAAATTTGGGGCCGGACGGAGGCGGTCGATCGAATCTCGAAAAATCCGTGGGCTAACATACACCGAAAACCGAGAAAATCGTAAATTGTCATTTTTTCAAAAAATAGTGATGCCGATCAAAAGAAATGACAGGGCGCCCGTCACCAGGCCCCGCAGGCTGCGCACAGCCAAAATTTGGGGCCGAACGGAGGCGGTCGATTGAATCTCGAAAAATCCGTGTGCTAACATACACCGAAAATCGAGAAAATCATAAATTCTCATTTATGCGAAAAATAGTGATGCCGATCAAACGAAATGATAGGGCGCCCGTCACCAGGCCCTGCAGGCTGCGCACAGCCAAAATTTGGGGCCAAACGGAGAGGGTCGATCACATCTCCAAAAATCCGTGGGCTAACATACACCGAAAATCGAGAAAATCGTAAATTGTCATTTGTTTGAAAAATAGTGATGCCGATCAAAAGAAATGATAGGGCGCCCGTCACCAGCCCCGCAGGCTACGCACAGCCAAAATTTGGGGCCAAACGGAGACGGTCGATCACATCTCCAAAAATCCGTGGGCTAACATACACCGAAAATCGAGAAAATCATAAATTCTCATTTATTCGAAAAATAGTGATGCCGATCAAACGAAATCATAGGGCGCCCGTCACTAGGCCCCGCAGGCTGCGCACAGCCAAAACTTGGGGCCAAACGGAGACGGTCGATCACATCTCCAAAAATCCGTGGGCTAACATACACCGAAAATCGAGAAAATTGTAAATTGTCATTTGTTTGAAAAATAGTGATGCCGATCAAACGAAATGACAGGGCGCCCGTCACCAGGCCCCGCAGGCTGCGCACAGCAAAAATTTGACGCCAAACGGAGACGGTCGATCACATCTCCAAAAATCCGTGGGCTAACATACACCGAAAATCGAGAAAATCGTAAATTGTCATTTGTTTGAAAAATAGTGATGCCGATCAAAAGAAATGACAGGGCGCCCGTCACCAGGCCCCGCAGGCTACGCACGACCAAAATTTGGGGGCGAACGGAGGCGGTCGATCGAATCACCAGAAATCCGTGGGCTAACATTCACCGAAAATCGAGAAAATCGTAAATTGTCATTTATGCAAAAAATAGTGATGCCAATCAAATGAAATGATAGGGCGCCCGTCAATAGGCCCCGCAGGCTACGCACAGCCAAAATTTGGGGCCAAACGGAGACAGTCGATCACATCTCCAAAAATCCGTGGGCTAACATACACCGAAAATCGAGAAAATCGTAAATTGTCATTTGTTTGAAAAATAGTGATGCTGATCAAACGAAATGACAGGGCGCCCGTCACCAGGCCCCGCAGGCTGTGCACAGCCAAAATTTGGGGCCGAACGGAGGCGGTCGATCGAACCTCGAAAAATCCGTGGGCTAACATTCACCGAAAACCGAGAAAATCGTAAATTGTCATTTCTGCAAAAATAGTGATGCCCATCAAACGAGTTGATAGGGCGCCCGTCACTAGGCCCCGCAGGCTGCGCACGACCAAAATTTGTGGGCGAACGGAGGCGGTCGATCGAATCTCCAGAAATCCGTGGGCTAACATTCACCGAAAATCGAGAAAATCGTAAATTGTCATTTATGCAAAAAATAGTGATGCCGATCAAATGAAATGATAGGGCGCCCGTCACTAGGCCCCGCAGGCTGCGCACAGCCAAAATTTGGGGCCAAACGGAGACGGTCGATCACATCTCCAAAAATCCGTGGGCAAACATACACCGAAAATCGAGAAAATCGTAAATTGTCATTTGTTTGAAAAATAGTGATGCCGATCAAATGAAATGAAAAGGCGCCCGTCACCAGGCCCCGCAGGCTTCATACAGCCAAAATTTGGGGCCGAACGGAGGCGGTCGATCGAATCTCGAAAAATCCGTGGGCTAACATACACTGAAAACCGAGAAAATTGTAAATTGTCATTTGTTTGAAAAATAGTGATGCCGATCAAACGAAATGACAGGGCGCCCGTCACCAGGCCCCGTAGGCTGCGCACAGCAAAAATTTGACGCCAAACGGAGACGGTCGATCACATCTCCAAAAATCCGTGGGCTAACATACACCGAAAATCGAGAAAATCGTAAATTGTCATTTGTTTGAAAAATAGTGATGCCGATCAAAAGAAATGACAGGGCGCCCGTCACCAGGCCCCGCAGGCTACGCACGACCAAAATTTGGGGGCGAACGGAGGCGGTCGATCGAATCACCAGAAATCCGTGGGCTAACATTCACCGAAAATCGAGAAAATCGTAAATTGTCATTTATGCAAAAAATAGTGATGCCAATCAAATGAAATGATAGGGCGCCCGTCAATAGGCCCCGCAGGCTACGCACAGCCAAAATTTGGGGCCAAACGGAGACAGTCGATCACATCTCCAAAAATCCGTGGGCTAACATACACCGAAAATCGAGAAAATCGTAAATTATCATTTGTTTGAAAAATAGTGATGCTGATCAAACGAAATGACAGGGCGCCCGTCACCAGGCCCCGCAGGCTGTGCACAGCCAAAATTTGGGGCCGAACGGAGGCGGTCGATCGAACCTCGAAAAATCCGTGGGCTAACATTCACCGAAAACCGAGAAAATCGTAAATTGTCATTTCTGCAAAAAATAGTGATGCCCATCAAACGAGTTGATAGGGCGCCCGTCACTAGGCCCCGCAGGCTGCGCACGACCAAAATTTGTGGGCGAACGGAGGCGGTCGATCGAATCTCCAGAAATCCGTGGGCTAACATTCACCGAAAATCGAGAAAATCGTAAATTGTCATTTATGCAAAAAATAGTGATGCCGATCAAACGAAATGATAGGGCGCCCGTCACCAGGCCCTGCAGGCTGCGCACAGCCAAAATTTGGGGCCAAATGGAGACGGTCGATCACATCTCCAAAAATCCGTGGGCTAACATACACCGAAAACCGAGAAAATCGTAAATTGTCATTTATGCGAAAAATAGTGATGCCCATCAAACGAGTTGAAAGGGCGCCCGTCACCAGGCCCCGCAGGCTGCGCACGGCCAAAATTTAGGGGCGAACGGAGGCGGTCGATCAAATCTCCAGAAATCCGTGGGCTAACATTCACCGAAAACCGAGAAAATCGTAAATTGTCATTTATGCAAAAAATAGTGATGCCGATCAAACGAAATGATAGGGCGCCCGTCACTAGGCCCCGCAGGCTGCGCACAGCCAAAATTTGGGGCCAAACGGAGACGGTCGATCACATCTGCAAAAATCCGTGGGCTAACATACACCGAAAATCGAGAAAATCGTAAATTGTCATTTGTTTGAAAAATAGTGATGCCGATCAAACGAAATGACAGGGCGCCCATTACCAGGCCCCGCAGGCTGCGCACAGCAAAAATTTGAGGCCAAACGGAGACGGTCGATCACATCTCCAAAAATCCGTGGGCTAACATACACCGAAAATCGAGAAAATCGTAAATTGTCATTTATGCGAAAAATAGTGATGCCCATCAAACGAGTTGATAGGGCGCCCGTCACCAGGCCCCGCAGACTATGCACGACCAAAATTTGGGGGCGAACGGAGGCGGTCGATCGAATCTCCAGAAATCCGTGGGCTAACATTCACCGAAAATCGAGAAAATCGTAAATTGTCATTTATGCAAAAAATAGTGATGCCGATCAAATGAAATGATAGGGCGCCCGTCACTAGGCCCCGCAGGCTGCGCACAGCCAAAATTTGGGGCCAAACGGAGACGGTCGATCACATCTCCAAAAATCCGTGGGCTAACATACACCGAAAACCGAGAAAATCGTAAATTGTCATTTTTTCAAAAAATAGTGATGCCGATCAAACGAAATGACAAGGCGCCCGTCACCAGGCCCCGCAGGCTGCGCACAGCCAAAATTTGGGGGCGAACGGAGGCGGTCGATCGAATCTCCAGAAATCCGTGGGCTAACATTCACAGAAAACCGAGAAAATCGTAAATTGTCATTTATGCAAAAAATAGTGATGCCGATCAAACGAATTGATAGAGCGCCCGTCACTAGGCCCCGCAGGCTGCGCACAGCTAAAATTTGGGGCCAAACGGAGACGGTCGATCACATCTCCAAAAATCCGTGGGCAAACATACACCGAAAATCGAGAAAATCGTAAATTGTCATTTGTTTGAAAAATAGTGATGCCGATCAAACGAAATGACAAGGCGCCCGTCACCAGGCCCCGCAGGCTTCGCACAGCCAAAATTTGGGGCCGAACGGAGGCGGTCGATCGAATCTCGAAAAATCCGTGGGCTAACATACACCGAAAACCGAGAAAATCGTAAATTGTCATTTTTTCAAAAAATAGTGATGCCGATCAAAAGAAATGACAGGGCGCCCGTCACCAGGCCCCGCAGGCTGCGCACAGCCAAAATTTGGGGCCGAACGGAGGCGGTCGATTGAATCTCGAAAAATCCGTGTGCTAACATACACCGAAAATCGAGAAAATCATAAATTCTCATTTATGCGAAAAATAGTGATGCCGATCAAACGAAATGATAGGGCGCCCGTCACCAGGCCCTGCAGGCTGCGTACAGCCAAAATTTGGGGCCAAACGGAGAGGGTCGATCACATCTCCAAAAATCCGTGGGCTAACATACACCGAAAATCGAGAAAATCGTAAATTGTCATTTGTTTGAAAAATAGTGATGCCGATCAAAAGAAATGATAGGGCGCCCGTCACCAGGCCCCGCATGCTACGCACAGCCAACATTTGGGGCCAAACGGAGACGGTCGATCACATCTCCAAAAATCCGTGGGCTAACATACACCGAAAATCGAGAAAATCATAAATTCTCATTTATTCGAAAAATAGTGATGCCGATCAAACGAAATCATAGGGCGCCCGTCACTAGGCCCCGCAGGCTGCGCACAGCCAAAACTTGGGGCCAAACGGAGACGGTCGATCACATCTCCAAAAATCCGTGGGCTAACATACACCGAAAATCGAGAAAATCGTAAATTGTCATTTGTTTGAAAAATAGTGATGCCGATCAAACGAAATGACAGGGCGCCCGTCACCAGGCCCCGCAGGCTCCGCACAGCAAAAATTTGAGGCCAAACGGAGACGGTCGATCACATCTCCAAAAATCCGTGGGCTAACATACACCGAAAATCGAGAAAATCGTAAATTGTCATTTGTTTGAAAAATAGTGATGCCGATCAAAAGAAATGACAGGGCGCCCGTCACCAGGCCCCGCAGGCTACGCACGACCAAAATTTGGGGGCGAACGGAGGCGGTCGATCGAATCTCCAGAAATCCGTGGGCTAACATTCACCGAAAATCGAGAAAATCGTAAATTGTCATTTATGCAAAAAATAGTGATGCCGATCAAATGAAATGATAGGGCGCCCGTCACTAGGCCCCGCAGGCTACGCACAGCCAAAATTTGGGGCCAAACGGAGACAGTCGATCACATCTCCAAAAATCCGTGGGCTAACATACACCGAAAATCGAGAAAATCGTAAATTGTCATTTGTTTGAAAAATAGTGATGCTGATCAAACGAAATGACAGGGCGCCCGTCACCAAGCCCCGCAGGCTGTGAACAGCCAAAATTTGGGGCCGAACGGAGGCGGTCGATCGAACCTCGAAAAATCCGTGGGCTAACATTCACCGAAAACTGAGAAAATCGTAAATTGTCATTTCTGCAAAAAATAGTGATGCCCATCAAACGAGTTGATAGGGCGCCCGTCACTAGGCCCCGCAGGCTGCGCATGACCAAAATTTGGGGGCGAACGGAGGCGGTCGATCGAATCTCCAGAAATCCGTGGGCTAACATTCACCGAAAATCGAGAAAATCGTAAATTGTCATTTATGCAAAAAATAGTGATGCCGATCAAATGAAATGATAGGGCGCCCGTCACTAGGCCCCGCAGGCTGCGCACAGCCAAAATTTGGGGCCAAACGGAGACGGTCGATCACATCTCCAAAAATCCGTGGGCAAACATACACCGAAAATCGAGAAAATCGTAAATTGTCATTTGTTTGAAAAATAGTGATGCCGATCAAACGAAATGACAAGGCGCCCGTCACCAGGCCCTGCAGGCTTCGCACAGCCAAAATTTGGGGCCGAACGGAGGCGGTCGATCGAACCTCAAAAAATCCGTGGGCTAACATTCACCGAAAACCGAGAAAATCGTAAATTGTCATTTCAGCAAAAAATAGTGATGCCCATCAAACGAGTTGATAGGGCGCCCGTCACTAGGCCCCGCAGGCTGCACACGACCAAAATTTGGAGGCGAACGGAGGCGGTCGATCAAATCTCCAGAAATCCGTGGGCTAACATTCACCGAAAATCGAGAAAATCGTAAATTGTCATTTATGCAAAAAAATAGTGATGCCGATCAAATGAAATGATAGGGCGCCCGTCACTAGGCCCCGCAGGCTGCGCACAGCTAAAATTTGGGGCCAAACGGAGACGGTCGATCACATCTCCAAAAATCCGTGGGCAAACATACACCGAAAATCGAGAAAATCGTAAATTGTCATTTGTTTGAAAAATAGTGATGCCGATCAAACGAAATGACAAGGCGCCCGTCACCAGGCCCCGCAGGCTTCGCACAGCCAAAATTTGGGGCTGAACGGAGGCGGTCGATCGAATCTCAAAAAATCTGTGGGCTAACATACACCGAAAACCGAGAAAATCGTAAATTGTCATTTCCGCAAAAAATAGTGATGCCGATCAAACGAAATGATAACACTTTTCTAAATATTGTTAAGAAAAATGGCTTGGTCATTAGTGCCAAGAATGACAGGGCGACCGTCACCAGGCCCCGCAGGCTGCGCACAGCCAAAATTTGGGGTCAAACGGAGACGGTCGATCACATCTCCAAAAATCCGTGGGCTAACATACACTGAAAATCGAGAAAATCGTAAATTGTCATTTGTTTGAAAAATAGTGATGCCGATCAAACGAAATGACAGGGCACCCATTACCAGGCCCCGCAGGCTGCGCACAGCAAAAATTTCAGGCCAAACGGAGACGGTCGATCACATCTCCAAAAATCCGTGGGCTAACATACACCGAAAACCGAGAAAATCGTAAATTGTCATTTATGCGAAAAATAGTGATGCCCATCAAACGAGTTGATAGGGCGCCCGTCACCAGGCCCCGCAGGCTGCGCACGACCAAAATTTGGGGGCGAACGGAGGCGGTCGATCGAATCTCCAGAAATCCGTGGGCTAACATTCACCGAAAATCGAGAAAATCGTAAATTTTCATTTATGCAAAAAAATAGTGATGCCGATCGAATGAAATGATAGGGCGCCCGTCACTAGGCCCCGCGGGCTGCATACAGCCAAAATTTGGGGCCAAACGGAGACGGTCGATCACATCTCCAAAAATCCGTGGGCTAACATACACCGAAAATCGAGAAAATCATAAATTGTCATTTGTTTGAAAAATAGTGAAGCCGATCAAAAGAAATGACAGGGCGCCCGTCACCAGGCCCCGCAGGCTGCGCACAGCCAAAATTTGGGGCCGAACGGAGGTGGTCGATTGAATCTCGAAAAATCCGTGTGCTAACATACACCGAAAATCGAGAAAATCGTAAATTCTCATTTATGCGAAAAATAGTGATGCCGATCAAACGAAATGATAGGGCGCCCGTCACCAGGCCCTGCAGGCTGCGCACAGCCAAAATTTGGGGCCAAACGGAGATGGTCGATCACATCTCCAAAAATCCGTGGGCTAACATACACCGAAAATCGAGAAAATCGTAAATTGTCTTTGTTTGAAAAATAGTGATGCCGATCAAAAGAAATGACAGGGCGCCCGTCACTAGGCCCCGCAGGCTGTGCACAGCCAAAATTTGGGGCCAAACGGAGACGGTCGATCACATCTCCAAAAATCCGTGGGCTAACATACACCGAAAATCGAGAAAATCGTAAATTGTCATTTGTTTGAAAAATAGTGATGCCGATCAAAAGAAATGACAGGGCGCCCGTCACTAGGCCCCGCAGGCTGCGCACAGCCAAAATTTGGGGCCAAACGGAGGCGGTCGATCACATCTCCAAAAATCCGTGGGCAAACATACACCGAAAATCGAGAAAATCGTAAATTGTCATTTATTCGAAAAATAGTGATGCCGATCAAATGAAATGACAGGGCGCCTGTCACCAGGCCCCGCAGGCTGCGCACAGCCAAAATTTGGGGCCGAACGGAGGCGGTCGATTGAATCTCGAAAAATCCGTGTGCTAACATACACCGAAAATCGAGAAAATCGTAAATTCTCATTTATGCGAAAAATAGTGATGCCGATCAAAAGAAATGACAGGGCGCCTGTCACCAGGCCCCGCAGGCTGCGCACGGCCAAAATTTGGGGCCGAACGGAGGCGGTCGATCAAATATCCAAAAATCCCTGGGCTAACACGCACTGAAAAGTTTGAAAGTTAGCAACATAGGCGCACTATGCTAGTCTCGACAGACCGGACGACATCGGATGTCACATGCTAACCTATGTCGAGACCCAACGCCCATCGATGAATGCCCAGCGATAGAAAATTTAAACTAAAACACCTATGCTTATCCTTATGATATAAATAAAATCCTAGAGATTAGTGGTGGTAGTGCTGGCCTACCATGGTCGCTTGCCATGGTGGTGTCGGTTGTGGTGGGTCGTTAGGACCAGTTTTTAAATTAAAATTGTCACCCATATCGGGAAATATGTTGAAATGAGTGCGATAGAGGCATATTTTAGAAAAATGGCTCGGCCAAACCGCCTTTCGGCAGTTTGTCGAGATACATCTCGAAAAAATACACAAAATGAAAAAAAAAATCGCGTAAAACGGATAATCCAGCCCAAAGTTATGATCATTTATATAATATGCCTCTAATAAACTATTTTTCCGTCGATTATATTACAGTTTTAACAACATTATGTAAGATCTCATCAAAAGACTTGCATCTCGGCAGTTCTTATTTTGTTAATAAAGAGCTAACACATACCAAAAATCGCGAAAATCGTAAATTCTCGTTTATGCAAAAAATAGTGATGCCGATCAAACGAAATGATAGGACTATCTAAATTCTGATCACTTTCTGTACTATACTAATTCCTTACTGATTACCGTAATGAATTGATTTAAAACCGAAGTGGGGCTTATATATAATAGAAACAATAAATCGCATTCAGTGAATGCGACTTATAAGTCGCATTTCAAGAATGCGTTTTATAAGTCGCATTCCTGGAATGCGTTTTATAAGTCGCATTTTGCCTTGCGACGCGCCGACTTGCCGGTTGTCCAATCTTTCCCCGTTCCTTTTTCTAGCATGTATGTATTTCAAATACTCTTAACCAACACGCGAATAGGCCATCTATATGCTAGAAATTTACGGGGTGTAACAGCGGATCAAACGAAATGATAGGGCGCCCGTCACCAGGCCCCGCACAGCAAAAATTTGAGGCCAAACGGAGACGGTCGATCACATCTCCAAAAATCCGTGGGCTAACATACACCGAAAACCGAGAAAATCGTAAATTGTCATTTATGCAAAAAATAGTGATGCCCATCAAACGAGTTGATAGGGCGCCTGTCACCAGGCCCCGCAGGCTGCGCACGGCCAAAATTTGGGGGCGAACGGAGGCGGTCGATCAAATCTCCAGAAATCCGTGGGCTAACATTCACCGAAAACCGAGAAAATCGTAAATTGTCATTTACACAAAAAATAGTGATGCAGATCAAACGAATTGATAGAGCGCCCGTCACTAGGCCCCGCAGGCTGCGCACAGCCAAAATTTGGGGCCAAACGGAGACGGTCGATCACATCTCCAAAAATCCGTGGGCAAACATACACCGAAAATCGAGAAAATCATAAATTGTCATTTGCTTGAAAAATAGTGATGCCGATCAAACGAAATGACAAGGCGCCCGTCACAAGGCCCCGCAGGCTTCGCATAGCCAAAATTTGAGGCCGAACGGAGGCGGTCGATCGAATCACGAAAAATCCGTGGGCTAACATACACCGAAAACCGAGAAAATCGTAAATTGTCATTTCTGCAAAAAATAGTGATGCCGATCAAAAGAAATGACAGGGCGCCTGTCACCAGGCCCTGCAGGCTGCGCACAGCCAAAATTTGGGGCCGAACGGAGGCGGTCGATTGAATCTCGAAAAATCCGTGTGCTAACATACACCGAAAATCGAGAAAATCGTAAATTCTCATTTATGCGAAAAATAGTGATGCCGATCAAACGAAATGATAGGGCGCCCGTCACTAGGCCCCGCGGGCTGTGCACAGCCAAAATTTGGGGCCGAACGGAGGCGGTCGATCAAATATCCAGAAATCCCTGGGCTAACACGCACTGAAAAGTTTGAAAGTTAGCAACATAGGCGCACTATGCTAGTCTCGACAGACCGGACGACATCGGATGTCACATGCTAACCTATGTCGAGACCCAACGCCCATCGATGAATGCCCAGCGATAGAAAATTTAAACTAAAACACCTATGCTTATCCGTATGATATAAATAAAATCCTAGAGATTAGTGGTGGTAGTGCTGGCCTACCATGGTCGCTTGCCATGGTGGTGTCGGTTGTGGTGGGTCGTTAGGACCAGTTTTTAAATTAAAATTGTCACCCATATTGGGAAATATGTTGAAATGAGTGCGATAGAGGCATATTTTAGAAAAATGGCTCGGCCAAACCGCCTTTCGGCAGTTTGTCGAGATAGATCTCGAAAAAATACACAAAATGAAAAAAAAAATCGCGTAAAACGTATAATCCAGCCCAAAGTTATGATCATTTATATAATATGCCTCTAATAAACTATTTTTCCGTCGATTATATTACAGTTTTAACAACATTATGTAAGATCTCATCAAAAGACTTGCATCTCGGCAGTTCTTATTTTGTTAATAAAGAGCTAACACATACCAAAAATCGCGAAAATCGTAAATTCTCGTTTATGCAAAAAATAGTGATGCCGATCAAACGAAATGATAGGACTATCTAAATTCTGATCACTTTCTGTACTATACTGATTCCTTACTGATTACCGTAATGAATTGATTTAAAACCGAAGTGGGGCTTATATATAATAGAAACAATAAATCGCATTTAGTGAATGCGACTTATAAGTCGCATTTCAGGAATGTGATTTATAAGTCGCATTTAAGGAATGCGATTTATAAGTCGCATTTCTGGAATGCGTTTTATAAGTAGAATTCCTGGAATGCGTTTTATAAGTCGCATTTTGCCTTGCGACGCGCCGACTTGCCGGTTGTCCAATCTTTCCCCGTTCCTTTTTCTAGCATGTATGTATTTCAAATACTCTTAACCAACACGCGAATAGGCCATCTATATGCTAGAAATTTACGGGGTGTAACAGCGGATCAAACGAAATGATAGGGCGCCCGTCACCAGGCCCCGCACAGCAAAAATTTGAGGCCAAACGGAGACGGTCGATCACATCTCCAAAAATCCGTGGGCTAACATACACCGAAAACCGAGAAAATCGTAAATTGTCATTTATGCAAAAAATAGTGATGCCCATCAAACGAGTTGATAGGGCGCCTGTCACCAGGCCCCGCAGGCTGCGCACGGCCAAAATTTGGGGGCGAACGGAGGCGGTCGATCAAATCTCCAGAAATCCGTGGGCTAACATTCACCGAAAACCGAGAAAATCGTAAATTGTCATTTACACAAAAAATAGTGATGCAGATCAAACGAATTGATAGAGCGCCCGTCACTAGGCCCCGCAGGCTGCGCACAGCCAAAATTTGGGGCCAAACGGAGACGGTCGATCACATCTCCAAAAATCCGTGGGCAAACATACACCGAAAATCGAGAAAATCATAAATTGTCATTTGCTTGAAAAATAGTGATGCCGATCAAACGAAATGACAAGGCGCCCGTCACCAGGCCCCGCAGGCTTCGCATAGCCAAAATTTGAGGCCGAACGGAGGCGGTCGATCGAATCACGAAAAATCCGTGGGCTAACATACACCGAAAACCGAGAAAATCGTAAATTGTCATTTCTGCAAAAAATAGTGATGCCGATCAAAAGAAATGACAGGGCGCCTGTCACCAGGCCCTGCAGGCTGCGCACAGCCAAAATTTGGGGCCGAACGGAGGCGGTCGATTGAATCTCGAAAAATCCGTGTGCTAACATACACCGAAAATCGAGAAAATCGTAAATTCTCATTTATGCGAAAAATAGTGATGCCGATCAAACGAAATGATAGGGCGCCCGTCACTAGGCCCCGCGGGCTGTGCACAGCCAAAATTTGGGGCCGAACGGAGGCGGTCGATCAAATATCCAGAAATCCCTGGGCTAACACGCACTGAAAAGTTTGAAAGTTAGCAACATAGGCGCACTATGCTAGTCTCGACAGACCGGACGACATCGGATGTCACATGCTAACCTATGTCGAGACCCAACGCCCATCGATGAATGCCCAGCGATAGAAAATTTAAACTAAAACACCTATGCTTATCCGTATGATATAAATAAAATCCTAGAGATTAGTGGTGGTAGTGCTGGCCTACCATGGTCGCTTGCCATGGTGGTGTCGGTTGTGGTGGGTCGTTAGGACCAGTATTTAAATTAAAATTGTCACCCATATTGGGAAATATGTTGAAATGAGTGCGATAGAGGCATATTTTAGAAAAATGGCTCGGCCAAACCGCCTTTCGGCAGTTTGTCGAGATAGATCTCGAAAAAATACACAAAATGAAAAAATAAATCGCGTAAAACGTATAATCCAGCCCAAAGTTATGATCATTTATATAATATGCCTCTAATAAACTATTTTTCCGTCGATTATATTACAGTTTTAACAACATTATGTAAGATCTCATCAAAAGACTTGCATCTCGGCAGTTCTTATTTTGTTAATAAAGAGCTAACACATACCAAAAATCGCGAAAATCGTAAATTCTCGTTTATGCAAAAAATAGTGATGCCGATCAAACGAAATGATAGGACTATCTAAATTCTGATCACTTTCTGTACTATACTGATTCCTTACTGATTACCGTAATGAATTGATTTAAAACCGAAGTGGGGCTTATATATAATAGAAACAATAAATCGCATTCAGTGAATGCGACTTATAAGTCGCATTTCAAGAATGCGTTTTATAAGTCGCATTCCTGGAATGCGTTTTATAAGTCGCATTTTGCCTTGCGACGCGCCGACTTGCCGGTTGTCCAATCTTTCCCCGTTCCTTTTTCTAGCATGTATGTATTTCAAATACTCTTAACCAACACGCGAATAGGCCATCTATATGCTAGAAATTTACGGGGTGTAACAGCGGATCAAACGAAATGATAGGGCGCCCGTCACCAGGCCCCGCACAGCAAAAATTTGAGGCCAAACGGAGACGGTCGATCACATCTCCAAAAATCCGTGGGCTAACATACACCGAAAACCGAGAAAATCGTAAATTGTCATTTATGCAAAAAATAGTGATGCCCATCAAACGAGTTGATAGGGCGCCTGTCACCAGGCCCCGCAGGCTGCGCACGGCCAAAATTTGGGGGCGAACGGAGGCGGTCGATCAAATCTCCAGAAATCCGTGGGCTAACATTCACCGAAAACCGAGAAAATCGTAAATTGTCATTTACACAAAAAATAGTGATGCAGATCAAACGAATTGATAGAGCGCCCGTCACTAGGCCCCGCAGGCTGCGCACAGCCAAAATTTGGGGCCAAACGGAGACGGTCGATCACATCTCCAAAAATCCGTGGGCAAACATACACCGAAAATCGAGAAAATCATAAATTGTCATTTGCTTGAAAAATAGTGATGCCGATCAAACGAAATGACAAGGCGCCCGTCACCAGGCCCCGCAGGCTTCGCATAGCCAAAATTTGAGGCCGAACGGAGGCGGTCGATCGAATCACGAAAAATCCGTGGGCTAACATACACCGAAAACCGAGAAAATCGTAAATTGTCATTTCTGCAAAAAATAGTGATGCCGATCAAAAGAAATGACAGGGCGCCTGTCACCAGGCCCTGCAGGCTGCGCACAGCCAAAATTTGGGGCCGAACGGAGGCGGTCGATTGAATCTCGAAAAATCCGTGTGCTAACATACACCGAAAATCGAGAAAATCGTAAATTCTCATTTATGCGAAAAATAGTGATGCCGATCAAACGAAATGATAGGGCGCCCGTCACTAGGCCCCGCGGGCTGTGCACAGCCAAAATTTGGGGCCGAACGGAGGCGGTCGATCAAATATCCAGAAATCCCTGGGCTAACACGCACTGAAAAGTTTGAAAGTTAGCAACATAGGCGCACTATGCTAGTCTCGACAGACCGGACGACATCGGATGTCACATGCTAAACTATGTCGAGACCCAACGCCCATCGATGAATGCCCAGCGATAGAAAATTTAAACTAAAACACCTATGCTTATCCGTATGATATAAATAAAATCCTAGAGATTAGTGGTGGTAGTGCTGGCCTACCATGGTCGCTTGCCATGGTGGTGTCGGTTGTGGTGGGTCGTTAGGACCAGTTTTTAAATTAAAATTGTCACCCATATTGGGAAATATGTTGAAATGAGTGCGATAGAGGCATATTTTAGAAAAATGGCTCGGCCAAACCGCCTTTCGGCAGTTTGTCGAGATAGATCTCGAAAAAATACACAAAATGAAAAAAAAAATCGCGTAAAACGTATAATCCAGCCCAAAGTTATGATCATTTATATAATATGCCTCTAATAAACTATTTTTCCGTCGATTATATTACAGTTTTAACAACATTATGTAAGATCTCATCAAAAGACTTGCATCTCGGCAGTTCTTATTTTGTTAATAAAGAGCTAACACATACCAAAAATCGCGAAAATCGTAAATTCTCGTTTATGCAAAAAATAGTGATGCCGATCAAACGAAATGATAGGACTATCTAAATTCTGATCACTTTCTGTACTATACTGATTCCTTACTGATTACCGTAATGAATTGATTTAAAACCGAAGTGGGGCTTATATATAATAGAAACAATAAATCGCATTTAGTGAATGCGACTTATAAGTCGCATTTCAGGAATGTGATTTATAAGTCGCATTTAAGGAATGCGATTTATAAGTCGCATTTCTGGAATGCGTTTTATAAGTAGAATTCCTGGAATGCGTTTTATAAGTCGCATTTTGCCTTGCGACGCGCCGACTTGCCGGTTGTCCAATCTTTCCCCGTGCCTTTTTCTAGCATGTATGTATTTCAAATACTCTTAACCAACACGCGAATAGGCCATCTATATGCTAGAAATTTACGGGGTGTAACAGCGGATCAAACGAAATGATAGGGCGCCCGTCAACAGGCCCCGCACAGCAAAAATTTGAGGCCAAACGGAGACGGTCGATCACATCTCCAAAAATCCGTGGGCTAACATACACCAAAAACCGAGAAAATCGTAAATTGTCATTTATGCGAAAAATAGTGATGCCCATCAAACGAGTTGATAGGGCGCCCGTCACCAGGCCCCGCAGGCTGCGCACGGCCAAAATTTGGGGGCGAACGGAGGCGGTCGATCAAATCTTCAGAAATCCGTGGGCTAACATTCACCGAAAACCGAGAAAATCGTAAATTGTCATTTACGCAAAAAATAGTGATGCCGATCAAACGAATTGATAGAGCGCCCGTCACTAGGCCCCGCAGGCTGCGCACAGCCAAAATTTGGGGCCAAACGGAGACGGTCGATCACATCTCCAAAAATCCGTGGGCAAACATACACCGAAAATTGAGAAAATCATAAATTATCATTTGTTTGAAAAATAGTGATGCCGATCAAACGAAATGACAAGGCGCCCGTCACCAGGCCCCGCAGGCTTCGCACAGCCAAAATTTATGGCCGAACGGAGGCGGTCGATCGAATCACGAAAAATCTGTGGGCTAACATACACCGAAAACCGAGAAATTCGTAAATTGTCATTTCTGCAAAAAATAGTGATGCCGATCAAAAGAAATGACAGGGCGCCCGTCACCAGGCCCTGCAGGCTGCGCACAACCAAAATTTGGGGCCGAACGGAGGCGGTCGATTGAATCTCGAAAAATCCGTGTGCTAACATACACCGAAAATCGAGAAAATCATAAATTGTCATTTATGCGAAAAATAGTGATGCCGATCAAACGAAATGATAGGGCGCCCGTCACCAGGCCCTGCAGACTGCGCACAGCCAAAATTTGGGGCCAAACGGAGACGGTCGATCACATCTCCAAAAATCCGTGGGCTAACATACACCGAAAATCGAGAAAATCGTAAATTGTCTTTGTTTGAAAAATAGTGATGCCGATCAAAAGAAATGACAGGGCGCCCGTCACCAGGCCCCGCAGGCTGCGCACAGCCAAAATTTGGGGCAAACGGAGACGGTCGATCACATCTCCAAAAATCAGTGGGCTAACATACACCGAAAATCGAGAAAATCGTAAATTGTCATTTGTTTGAAAAATAGTGATGCCGATCAAACGAAATGACAGGGCGCCCGTTACCAGGCCCCGCAGGCTGCGTACAGCAAAAATTTCAGGCCAAACGGAGACGGTCGATCACATCTCCAAAAATCCGTGGGCTAACATACACCGAAAATCGAGAAAATCGTAAATTGTCATTTGTTTGAAAAATAGTGATGCCGATCAAAAGAAATGATAGGGCGCCCGTCACCAGGCCCCGCAGGCTGCGCACAGCCAAAATTTGGGGGCAAACGGAGACGGTCGATCACATCTCCAAAAATCCGTGGGCTAACATTCACCGAAAATCGAGAAAATCGTAAATTGTCATTTGTTTGAAAAATAGTGATGTCGATCAAACGAAATGACAGGGCGCCCGTTACCAGGCCCCGCAGGCTGCGCACAGCAAAAATTTCAGGCCAAACGGAGACGGTCGATCACATATCCAAAAATCCGTGGGCTAACATACACCGAAAACCGAGAAAATCGTAAATTGTCATTTATGCGAAAAATAGTGATGCCCATCAAACGAGTTGATAGGGCGCCCGTCACCAGGCCCCGCAGGCTGCGCACGACCAAAATTTGGGGGCGAACGGAGGCGGTCGATCGAATCTCCAGAAATCCGTGGGCTAACATTCACCGAAAATCGAGAAAATCGTAAATTTTCATTTATGCAAAAAATAGTGATGCCGATCGAATGAAATGATAGGGCGCCCGTCACTAGGCCCCGCAGGCTGCATACAGCCAAAATTTGGGGCCAAACGGAGACGGTCGATCACATCTCCAAAAATCCGTGGGCTAACATACACCGAAAATCGAGAAAATCGTAAATTGTCATTTGTTTGAAAAATAGTGAAGCCGATCAAAAGAAATGACAGGGCGCCCGTCACCAGGCCCCGCAGGCTGCGCACAGCCAAGATTCGGGGCCGAACGGAGGCGGTCGATCGAATCTCGAAAAATCCGTGTGCTAACATACACCGAAAATCGAGAAAATCGTAAATTCTCATTTATGCGAAAAATAGTGATGCCGATCAAACGAAATGATAGGGCGCCCGTCACCAGGCCCCGCGGGCTGTGCACAGCCAAAATTTGGGGCCGAACGGAGGCGGTCGATTGAATCTCGAAAAATCCGTGTGCTAACATACACCGAAAATCGAGAAAATCATAAATTCTCATTTATGCGAAAAATAGTGATGCCGATCAAATGAAATGATAGGGCGCCCGTCACCAGGCCCTGCAGGCTGCGCACAACCAAAATTTGGGGCCAAACGGAGACGGTCGATCACATCTCCAAAAATCCGTGGGCTAACATACACCGAAAATCGAGAAAATCATAAATTCTCATTTATGCGAAAAATAGTGATGCCGATCAAAAGAAATGACAGGGCGCCCGTCACCAGGCCCCGCAGGCTGTGCACAGCCAAAATTTGGGGGCAAACGGAGACGGTCGATCACATCTCCAAAAATCCGTGGGCTAACATACACCGAAAATCGAGAAAATCGTAAATTGTCATTTGTTTGAAAAATAGTGATGCCGATCAAACGAAATGACAGGGCGCCCGTTACCAGGCCCCGCAGGCTGCGCACAGCAAAAATTTCAGGCCAAACGGATACGGTCGATCACATCTCCAAAAATCCGTGGGCTAACATACACCGAAAATCGAGAAAATCGTAAATTGTCATTTGTTTGAAAAATAGTGATGCCGATCAAAAGAAATGATAGGGCGCCCGTCACCAGGCCCCGCAGGCTGCGCACAGCCAAAATTTGGGTTTTATAAGTCGAATTCCTGGAATGCGTTTTATAAGTCGCATTTTGCCTTGCGACGCGCCGACTTGCCGGTTGTCCAATCTTTCCCCGTGCCTTTTTCTAGCATGTATGTATTTCAAATACTCTTAACCAACACGCGAATAGGCCATCTATATGCTAGAAATTTACGGGGTGTAACAGCGGATCAAACGAAATGATAGGGCGCCCATCACCAGGCCCCGCACAGCAAAAATTTGAGGTCAAACGGAGACGGTCGATCACATCTCCAAAAATCCGTGGGCTAACATACACCGAAAACCGAGAAAATCGTAAATTGTCATTTATGCGAAAAATAGTGATGCCCATCAAACGAGTTGATAGGGCGCCCGTCACCAGGCCCCGCAGGCTGCGCACGGCCAAAATTTGGGGGCGAACGGAGGCGGTCGATCAAATCTCCAGAAATCCGTGGGCTAACATTCACCGAAAACCGAGAAAATCGTAAATTGTCATTTACGCAAAAAATAGTGATGCCGATCAAATGAATTGATAGAGCGCCCGTCACTAGGCCCCGAAGGCTGCGCACAGCCAAAATTTGGGGCCAAACGGAGACGGTCGATCACATCTCCAAAAATCCGTGGGCAAACATACACCGAAAATCGAGAAAATCGTAAATTGTCATTTGCTAGAAAAATAGTGATGCCGATCAAACGAAATGACAAGGCGCCCGTCACCAGGCCCCGCAGGCTTCGCACAGCCAAAATTTGGGGCCGAACGGAGGCGGTCGATCGAATCACGAAAAATCCGTGGGCTAACATATACCGAAAACCGAGAAAATCGTAAATTGTCATTTCTGCATAAAATAGTGATGCCGATCAAAAGAAATGACAGGGCGCCCGTCACCAGGCCCCGCAGGCTCCGCACAGCCAATATTTGGGGCCGAACGGAGGCGGTCGATTGAATCTCGAAAAATCCGTTTGTCGAGATAGATCTCGAAACAATACACAAAATGAAAAAAAAAATCGCGTAAAACGGATAATCCAGCCCAAAGTTATGATCATTTATATAATATGCCTCTAATAAACTATTTTTCCGTCGATTATATTATAGTTTTAACAACATTATGTAAGATCTCATCAAAAGACTTGCATCTCGGCAGTTCTTATTTTGTTAATAAAGAGCTAACACATACCAAAAATTGCGAAAATCGTAAATTCTCGTTTATGCAAAAAATAGTGATGCCGATCAAACGAAATGATAGGACTATCTAAATTCTGATCACTTTCTGTACTATACTGATTCCTTACTGATTACCGTAATGAATTGATTTAAAACCGAAGTGGGGCTTATATATAATAGAAACAATAAATCGCATTCAGTGAATGCGACTTATAAGTCGCATTTCAGGAATGCGATTTATAAGTCGCATTTCAGGAATGCGATTTATAAGTCGCATTCCTGGAATGCGTTTTATAAGTCGCATTCCTGGAATGCGTTTTATAAGTCGCATTTTGCCTTGCGACGCGCCGACTTGCCGGTTGTCCAATCTTTCCCCGTGCCTTTTTCTAGCATGTATGTATTTCATATACTCTTAACCAACACGCGAATAGGCCATCTATATGCTAGAAATTTACGGGGTGTAACAGCGGATCAAACGAAATGACAGGGCGCCCGTTACCAGGCCCCGCACAGCAAAAATTTGAGGCCAAACGGAGACGGTCGATCACATCTCCAAAAATCCGTGGGCTAACATACACCGAAAACCGAGAAAATCGTAAATTGTCATTTATGCGAAAAATAGTGATGCCCATCAAACGAGTTGATAGGGCACCCGTCACCAGGCCCCGCAGGCTGCGCACGACCAAAATTTGGGGGCGAACGGAGGCGGTCGATCAAATCTTCAGAAATCCGTGGGCTAACATTCACCGAAAACCGAGAAAATCGTAAATTGTCATTTACGCAAAAAATAGTGATGCCGATCAAAGGAATTGATAGAGCGCCCGTCACTAGGCCCCGCAGGCTGCGCACAGCCAAAATTTGGGGCCAAACGGAGACGGTCGATCACATCTCCAAAAATCCGTGGGCAAACATACACCGAAAATCGAGAAAATGGTAAATTGTCATTTGCTTGAAAAATAGTGATGCCGATCAAACGAAATGACAAGGCGCCCGTCACCAGGCCCCGCAGGCTTCGCACAGCCAAAATTTGGGGCCGAACGGAGGCGGTCGATCGAATCACGAAAAATCCGTGGGCTAACATACACCGAAAACCGAGAAAATCGTAAATTGTCATTTCTGCAAAAAATAGTGATGCCGATCAAAAGAAATGACAGGGCGCCCGTCACCAGGCCCCGCAGGCTGCGCACAGCCAAAATTTGGGGCCGAACGGAGGCGGTCGATTGAATCTCGAAAAATCCGTGTGCTAACATACACCGAAAATCGAGAAAATCATAAATTCTCATTTATGCGAAAAATAGTGATACCGATCAAACGAAATGATAGGGCGCCCGTCACCAGGCCCTGCAGGCTGCGCACAGCCAAAATTTGGGGCCAAACGGAGACGGTCGATCACATCTCCAAAAATCCGTGGGCTAACATACACCGAAAATCGAGAAAATCGTAAATTGTCTTTGTTTGAAAAATAGTGATGCCGATCGAATGAAATGATAGGGTGCCCGTCACTAGGCCCCGCAGGCTGCGCACAGCCAAAATTTGGGGCCAAACGGAGACGGTCGATCACATCTCCAAAAATCCGTGGGCTAACATACACCGAAAATCGAGAAAATCGTAAATTGACATTTGTTTGAAAAATAGTGATGCCGATCAAAAAAAATGACAGGGTGCCCGTCACCAGGCCCCGCAGGCTGCGCACAGCCAAAATTTGGGGCCGAACGGAGGCGGTCGATCGAATCTCGAAAAATCCGTGGGCTAACATTCACCGAAAACCGAGAAAATCGTAAATTGTCATTTCTGCAAAAAATAGTGATGCCGATCAAAAGAAATGACAGGGCGCCCGTCACCAGGCCCCGCAGGCTGCGCACAGCCAAAATTTGGGGCCGAACGGAGGCGGTCGATTGAATCTCAAAAAATCCGTGTGCTAACATACACCGAAAATCGAGAAAATCATAAATTCTCATTTATGCGAAAAATAGTGATGCCGATCAAACGAAATGATAGGGCGCCCGTCACCAGGCCCCGCGGGCTGTGCACAGCCAAAATTTGGGGCCGAACGGAGGCGGTCGATCAAATATCCAGAAATCCCTGGGATAACACGCACTGAAAAGTTTGAAAGTTAGCAACATAGGCGCACTATGCTAGTCTCGACAGACCAGACGACGTCGGATGTCACATGCTAACCTATGTCGAGACCCAACGCCCATCGATAGAAAATTTAAACTAAAACACCTATGCTTATCCTTATGATATAAATAAAATCCTAGAGATTAGTGGTGGTAGTGCTGGCCTACCATGGTCGCTTGCCATGGTGGTGTCGGTTGTGGTGGGTCGTTAGGACTAGTTTTTAAATTAAAATTGTCACCATATTGGGAAATATGTTGAAATGAGTGCGATAGAGGCATATTTTAGAAAAATGGCTCGGCCAAACCGCCTTTCGGCTGTTTGTCGAGATAGATCTCGAAAAAATACACAAAATGAAAAAAAAAATCGCGTAAAACGGATAATCCAGCCCAAAGTTATGATCATTTATATAATATGCCTCTAATAAACTATTTTTCCGTCGATTATATTACAGTTTTAACAACATTATGTAAGATCTCATCAAAAGACTTGCATCTCGGCAGTTCTTATTTTGTTAATAAAGAGCTAACACATACCAAAAATCGCGAAAATCGTAAATTCTCGTTTATGCAAAAAATAGTGATGCCGATCAAACGAAATGATAGGGCGCCCGTCACCAGGCCCTGCAGGCTGCGCACAGCCAAAATTTGGGGCCAAACGGAGACGGTCGATCACATCTCCAAAAATCCGTGGGCTAACATACACCGAAAATCGAGAAAATCGTAAATTGTCATTTGTTTGAAAAATAATGATGCCGATCAAAAGAAATGATAGGGCGCCCGTCATCAGGCCCCGCAGGCTGCGCACAGCCAAAATTTGGGGGCAAACGGAGACGGTCGATCACATCTCCAAAAATCCGTGGGCTAACATACACCGAAAATCGAGAAAATCGTAAATTGTCATTTGTTTGAAAAATAGTGATGCCGATCAAACGAAATGACAGGGCGCCTGTTACCAGGCCCCGCAGGCTGCGCACAGCAAAAATTTGGGGCCAAACGGAGACGGTCGATCACATCTCCAAAAATCCGTGGGCTAACATACACCGAAAACCGAGAAAATTGTAAATTGTCATTTATGCGAAAAATAGTGATGCCCATCAAACGAGTTGATAGGGCGCCCGTCACCAGGCCCCGCAGGCTACGCACGACCAAAATTTGGGGGCGAACGGAGGCGGTCGATCGAATCTCCAGAAATCCGTGGGCTAACATTCACCGAAAATCGAGAAAATCGTAAATTTTCATTGATGTCGATCGAATGAAATGATAGGGTGCCCGTCACTAGGCCCCGCAGGCTGCGCACAGCCAAAATTTGGGGCCAAACGGAGACGGTCGATCACATCTCCAAAAATCCGTGGGCTAACATACACCGAAAATCGAGAAAATCGTAAATTGACATTTGTTTGAAAAATAGTGATGCCGATCAAAAGAAATGACAGGGTGCCCGTCACCAGGCCCCGCAGGCTGCGCACTGCCAAAATTTGGGGCCGAACGGAGGCGGTCGATCGAATCTCGAAAAATCCGTGGGCTAACATTCACCGAAAACCGAGAAAATCGTAAATTGTCATTTCTGCAAAAAATAGTGATGCCGATCAAAAGAAATGACAGGGCGCCCGTCACCAGGCCCCGCAGGCTGCGCACAGCCAAAATTTGGGGCCGAACGGAGGCGGTCGATTGAATCTCAAAAAATCCGTGTGCTAACATACACCGAAAATCGAGAAAATCATAAATTCTCATTTATGCGAAAAATAGTGATGCCGATCAAACGAAATGATAGGGCGCCCGTCACCAGGCCCCGCGGGCTGTGCACAGCCAAAATTTGGGGCCGAACGGAGGCGGTCGATCAAATATCCAGAAATCCCTGGGATAACACGCACTGAAAAGTTTGAAAGTTAGCAACATAGGCGCACTATGCTAGTCTCGACAGACCAGACGACGTCGGATGTCACATGCTAACCTATGTCGAGACCCAACGCCCATCGATAGAAAATTTAAACTAAAACACCTATGCTTATCCTTATGATATAAATAAAATCCTAGAGATTAGTGGTGGTAGTGCTGGCCTACCATGGTCGCTTGCCATGGTGGTGTCGGTTGTGGTGGGTCGTTAGGACTAGTTTTTAAATTAAAATTGTCACCATATTGGGAAATATGTTGAAATGAGTGCGATAGAGGCATATTTTAGAAAAATGGCTCGGCCAAACCGCCTTTCGGCTGTTTGTCGAGATAGATCTCGAAAAAATACACAAAATGAAAAAAAAAATCGCGTAAAACGGATAATCCAGCCCAAAGTTATGATCATTTATATAATATGCCTCTAATAAACTATTTTTCCGTCGATTATATTACAGTTTTAACAACATTATGTAAGATCTCATCAAAAGACTTGCATCTCGGCAGTTCTTATTTTGTTAATAAAGAGCTAACACATACCAAAAATCGCGAAAATCGTAAATTCTCGTTTATGCAAAAAATAGTGATGCCGATCAAACGAAATGATAGGGCGCCCGTCACCAGGCCCTGCAGGCTGCGCACAGCCAAAATTTGGGGCCAAACGGAGACGGTCGATCACATCTCCAAAAATCCGTGGGCTAACATACACCGAAAATCGAGAAAATCGTAAATTGTCATTTGTTTGAAAAATAATGATGCCGATCAAAAGAAATGATAGGGCGCCCGTCATCAGGCCCCGCAGGCTGCGCACAGCCAAAATTTGGGGGCAAACGGAGACGGTCGATCACATCTTCCAAAATCCGTGGGCTAACATACACCGAAAATCGAGAAAATCGTAAATTGTCATTTGTTTGAAAAATAGTGATGCCGATCAAACGAAATGACAGGGCGCCTGTTACCAGGCCCCGCAGGCTGCGCACAGCAAAAATTTGGGGCCAAACGGAGACGGTCGATCACATCTCCAAAAATCCGTGGGCTAACATACACCGAAAACCGAGAAAATCGTAAATTGTCATTTATGCGAAAAATAGTGATGCCCATCAAACGAGTTGATAGGGCGCCCGTCACCAGGCCCCGCAGGCTACGCACGACCAAAATTTGGGGGCGAACGGAGGCGGTCGATCGAATCTCCAGAAATCCGTGGGCTAACATTCACCGAAAATCGAGAAAATCGTAAATTTTCATTGATGTCGATCGAATGAAATGATAGGGTGCCCGTCACTAGGCCCCGCAGGCTGCGCACAGCCAAAATTTGGGGCCAAACGGAGACGGTCGATCACATCTCCAAAAATCCGTGGGCTAACATACACCGAAAATCGAGAAAATCGTAAATTGACATTTGTTTGAAAAATAGTGATGCCGATCAAAAGAAATGACAGGGTGCCCGTCACCAGGCCCCGCAGGCTGCGCACTGCTAAAATTTGGGGCCGAACGGAGGCGGTCGATCGAATCTCGAAAAATCCGTGGGCTAACATTCACCGAAAACCGAGAAAATCGTAAATTGTCATTTCTGCAAAAAATAGTGATGCCGATCAAAAGAAATGACAGGGCGCTCGTCACCAGGCTGCGCACAGCCAAAATTTGGGGCCGAACGGAGGCGGTCGATTGAATCTCAAAAAATCCGTGTGCTAACATACACCGAAAATCGAGAAAATCGTAAATTCTCATTTATGCGAAAAATAGTGATGCCGATCAAACGAAATGATAGGGCGCCCGTCACCAGGCCCCGCGGGCTGTGCACAGCCAAAATTTGGGGCCGAACGGAGGCGGTCGATCAAATATCCAGAAATCCCTGGGATAACACGCACTGAAAAGTTTGAAAGTTAGCAACATAGGCGCACTATGCTAGTCTCGACAGACCAGACGACATCGGATGTCACATGCTAACCTATGTCGAGACCCAACGCCCATCGATGAATGCCCAGCGATAGAAAATTTAAACTAAAACACCTATGCTTATCCTTATGATATAAATAAAATCCTAGAGATTAGTGGTGGTAGTGCTGGCCTACCATGGTCGCTTGCCATGGTGGTGTCGGTTGTGGTGGGTCGTTAGGACTAGTTTTTAAATTAAAATTGTCACCCATATTGGGAAATATGTTGAAATGAGTGCGATAGAGGCATATTTTAGAAAAATGGCTCGGCCAAACCGCCTTTCGGCTGTTTGTCGAGATAGATCTCGAAAAAATACACAAAATGAAAAAACAAATCGCGTAAAACGGATAATCCAGCCCAAAGTTATGATCATTTATATAATATGCCTCTAATAAACTATTTTTCCGTCGATTATATTACAGTTTTAACAACATTATGTAAGATCTCATCAAAAGACTTGCATCTCGGCAGTTCTTATTTTGTTAATAAAGAGCTAACACATAACAAAAATCGTGAAAATCGTAAATTCTCGTTTATGCAAAAAATAGTGATGCCGATCAAACGAAATGATAGGACTATCTAAATTCTGATCACTTTTTGTACTATACTGATTCCTTACTGATTACCGTAATGAATTGATTTAAAACCGAAGTGGGGCTTATAAATAATATTAACAATAAATCGCATTCAGTGAATACGATTTATAAGTCGCATTTCAGGAATGCGATTTATAAGTCGCATTCCTGGAATGCGTTTTATAAGTCGCATATCTGGAATGCGTTTTATAAGTCGCATTTTGCCTTGCGACGCGCCGACTTGCCGGTTGTCCAATCTTTCCCCGTGCCTTTTTCTAGCATGTATGTATTTCAAATACTCTTAACCAACACGCGAATAGGCCATCTATATGCTAGAAATTTACGGGGTGTAACAGCGGATCAAACGAAATGATAGGGCGCCCGTCACCAGGCCCCGCACAGCAAAAATTTGAGGCCAAACGGAGACGGTCGATCACATCTCCAAAAATCCGTGGGCTAACATACACCGAAAACCGAGAAAATTGTAAATTGTCATTTATGCGAAAAATAGTGATGCCCATCAAACGAGTTGATAGGGCGCCCGTCACCAGGCCCCGCAGGCTGCGCACGGCCAAAATTTGGGGGCGAACGGAGGCGGTCGATCAAATCTCCAGAAATCCGTGGGCTAACATTCACCGAAAACCGAGAAAATCGTAAATTGTCATTTACGCAAAAAATAGTGATGCCGATCAAACGAATTGATAGAGCGCCCGTCACTAGGCCCCGCAGGCTGCGCACAGCCAAAATTTGGGGCCAAACGGAGACGGTCGATCACATCTCCAAAAATTCGTGGGCAAACATACACCGAAAATTGAGAAAATCGTAAATTGTCATTTGCTTGAAAAATAGTGATGCCGATCAAACGAAATGACAAGGCGCCCGTCACCAGGCCCCGCAGGCTTCGCACAGCGAAAATTTGGGGCCGAACGGAGGCGGTCGATCGAATCACGAAAAATCTGTGGGCTAACATACACCGAAAACCGAGAAAATCGTAAATTGTCATTTCTGCAAAAAATAGTGATGCCGATCAAAAGAAATGACAGGGCGCCCGTCACCAGGCCTCGCAGGCTGCGCACAGCCAAAATTTGGGGCCGAACGGAGGCGGTCGATTGAATCTCGAAAAATCCGTGTGCTAACATACACCGAAAATCGAGAAAATCATAAATTCTCATTTATGCGAAAAATAGTGATGCCGATCAAACGAAATGATAGGGCGCCCGTCACCAGGCCCTGCAGGCTGCGCACAGCCAAAATTTGGGGCCAAACGGAGACGGTCGATCACATCTCCAAAAATCCGTGGGCTAACATACACCGAAAATCGAGAAAATCGTAAATTGTCATTTGTTTGAAAAATAGTGATGCCGATCAAAAGAAATGACAGGGCGCCCGTCACTAGGCCCCGCAGGCTGCGCACAGCCAAAATTTGGGGGCAAACGGAGACGGTCGATCACATCTCCAAAAATCCGTGGGCTAACAAACACCGAAAATCGAGAAAATCGTAAATTGTCATTTGTTTGAAAAATAGTGATGCCGATCAAATGAAATGACAGGGCGCCCGTTACCAGGCCCCGCAGGCTGCGCACAGCAAAAATTTCAGGCCAAACGGAGACGGTCGATCACATCTCCAAAAATCCGTGGGCTAACATACACCGAAAACCGAGAAAATCGTAAATTGTCATTTATGCGAAAAATAGTGATGCCCATCAAACGAGTTGATAGGGCGCCCGTCACCAGGCCCCGCAGGCTGCGCACGACCAAAATTTGGGGGCGAACGGAGGCGGTCGATCGAATCTCCAGAAATCCGTGGGCTAACATTCACCGAAAATCGAGAAAATCGTAAATTTTCATTTATGCAAAAAATAGTGATGCCGATCGAATGAAATGATAGGGCGCCTGTCACTAGGCCCCGCAGGCTGCGCACAGCCAAAATTTGGGGCCAAACGGAGACGCTCGATCACATCTCCAAAAATTCGTGGGCTAACATACACCGAAAATCGAGAAAATCGTAAATTGTCATTTGTTTGAAAAATAGTGATGCCGATCAAAAGAAATGACAAGGCGCCCGTCACCAGGCCCCGCAGGCTGCGCACAGCCAAAATTTGGGGCCGAACGGAGGCGGTCGATCGAATCTCGAAAAATCTGTGGGCTAACATTCACCGAAAACCGAGAAAATCGTAAATTGTCATTTCTGCAAAAAATAGTGATGCCGATCAAAAGAAATGACAGGGCGCCCGTCACCAGGCCCCGCAGGCTGCGCACAGCCAAAATTTGGGGCCGAACGGAGGCGGTCGATTGAATCTCGAAAAATCCGTGTGCTAACATACACCGAAAATCGAGAAAATCGTAAATTCTCATTTCTACGAAAAATAGTGATGCCGATCAAACGAAATGATAGGGCGCCCGTCACCAGGCCCCGCGGGCTGTGCACAGCCAAAATTTGGGGCCGAACAGAGGCGGTCGATCAAATATCCAGAAATCCCTGGGCTAACACGCACTGAAAAGTTTGAAAGTTAGCAACATAGGCGCACTATGCTAGTCTCGACAGACCGGACGACATCGGATGTCACATGCTAACCTATGTCGAGACCCAACGCCCATCGATGAATGCCCAGCGATAGAAAATTTAAACTAAAACACCTATGCTTATCCTTATGATATAAATAAAATCCTAGAGATTAGTGGTGGTAGTGCTGGCCTACCATGGTCGCTTGCCATGGTGGTGTCGGTTGTGGTGGGTCGTTAGGACCAGTTTTTAAATTAAAATTGTCACCCATATTGGGAAATATGTTGAAATGAGTGCGATAGAGGCATATTTTAGAAAAATGGCTCGGCCAAACCGCCTTTTGGCGGTTTGTCGAGATAGATCTCGAAAAAATACACAAAATGAAAAACAAAATCGCGTAAAACGGATAATCCAGCCCAAAGTTATGATCATTTATATAATATGCCTCTAATAAACTATTTTTCCGTCGATTATATTACAGTTTTAACAACATTATGTAAGATCTCATCAAAAGACTTGCATCTCGGCAGTTCTTATTTTGTTAATAAAGAGCTAACACATACCAAAAATTGCGAAAATCGTAAATTCTCGTTTATGCAAAAAATAATGATGCCGATCAAACGAAATGATAGGACTATCTAAATTCTGATCACTTTCTGTACTATACTGATTCCTTACTGATTACCGTAATGAATTGATTTAAAACCGAAGTGGGGCTTATATATAATAGAAACAATAAATCGCATTCAGTGAATGCGACTTATAAGTCGCATTTCAGGAATGCGATTTATAAGTCGTATTCCTGGAATGCGTTTTATAAGTCGCATATCTGGAATGCGTTTTATAAGTCGCATTTTGCCTTGCGACGCGCCGACTTGCCGGTTGTCCAATCTTTCCCCGTGCCTTTTTCTAGCATGTATGTATTTCAAATACTCTTAACCAACACGCGAATAGGCCATCTATATGTTAGAAATTTACGGGGTGTAACAGCGGATCAAACAAAATGATAGGGCGCCCGTCACCAGGCCCCGCACAGCAAAAATTTGAGGCCAAACGGAGATGGTCGATCACATCTCCAAAAATCCGTGGGCTAACATACACCGAAAACCGAGAAAATCGTAAATTGTCATTTATGCAAAAAATAGTGATGCCCATCAAACGAGTTGATAGGGCGCCCGTCACCAGGCCCCGCAGGCTGCGCACGGCCAAAATTTGGGGGCGAACGGAGGCGGTCGATCAAATCTCCAGAAATCCGTGGGCTAACATTCACCGAAAACCGAGAAAATCGTAAATTGTCATTTACGCAAAAAATAGTGTTGCCGATCAAACGAATTGATAGAGCGCCCGTCACTAGGCCCCGCAGGCTGCACACAGCCAAAATTTGGGGCCAAACGGAGACGGTCGATCACATCTCCAAAAATCCGTGGGCAAACATACACCAAAAATCGAGAAAATCGTAAATTGTCATTTGCTTGAAAAATAGTGATGCCGATCAAACGAAATGACAAGGCGCCCGTCACCAGGCTTCGCACAGCCAAAATTTGGGGCCGAACGGAGGCGGTCGATTGAATCTCGAAAAATCCGTGTGCTAACATACACCGAAAATCGAGAAAATCATAAATTCTCATTTATGCGAAAAATAGTGATGCCGATCAAACGAAATGATAGGGCGCCCGTCACCAGGCCCCGCGGGCTGTGCACAGCCAAAATTTGGGGCCGAACGGAGGTGGTCGATCAAATATCCAGAAATCCCTGGGCTAACACGCACTGAAAAGTTTGAAAGTTAGCAACATAGGCGCACTATGCTAGTCTCGACAGACCGGACGACATCGGATGTCACATGCTAACCTATGTCGAGACCCAACGCCCATCGATGAATGCCCAGCGATAGAAAATTTAAACTAAAACACCTATGCTTATCCTTATGATATAAATAAAATCCTAGAGATTAGTGGTGGTAGTGCTGGCCTACCATGGTCGCTTGCCATGGTGGTGTCGGTTGTGGTGGGTCGTTAGGACCAGTTTTTAAATTAAAATTGTCACCCATATCGGGAAATATGTTGAAATGCGTGCGATAGAGGCATATTTTAGAAAAATGGCTCGGCCAAACCGCCTTTCGGCGGTTTGTCGAGATAGATCTCGAAAACATACACAAAATGAAAAAAAAATCGCGTAAAACGGATAATCCAGCCCAAAGTTATGATCATTTATATAATATGCCTCTAATAAACTATTTTTCCGTCGATTATATTACAGTTTTAACAACATTATGTAAGATCTCATCAAAAGACTTGCATCTCGGCAGTTCTTATTTTGTTAATAAAGAGCTAACACATACCAAAAATCGCAAAAATCGTAAATTCTCGTTTATGCAAAAAATAGTGATGCCGATCAAACGAAATGATAGGACTATCTAAATTCTGATCACTTTCTGTACTATACTGATTCCTTACTGATTACCGTAATGAATTGATTTAAAACCGAAGTGGGGCTTATATATAATAGAAACAATAAATCGCATTCAGTGAATGCGACTTATAAGTCGCATTTCAGGAATGCGATTTATAAGTCGAATTTCAGGAATGCGATTTATAAGTCGCATTCCTAGAATGCGTTTTATAAGTCGCATTTTGCCTTGCGACGCGCCGACTTGCCGGTTGTCCAATCTTTCCCCGTGCCTTTTACTAGCATGTATGTATTTCAAATACTCTTAACCAACACGCGAATAGGCCATCTATATGCTAGAAATTTACGGGGTGTAACAGCGGATCAAACGAAATGATAGGGCGCCCGTCACCAGACCCCGCACAGCAAAAATTTGAGGCCAAACGGAGACGGTCGATCACATCTCCAAAAATCCGTGGGCTAACATACACCGAAAACCGAGAAAATCGTAAATTGTCATTTATGCAAAAAATAGTGATGCCCATCAAACGAGTTGATAGGGCGCCCGTCACCAGGCCCCGCAGGCTGCGCACGACCAAAATTTGGGGGCGAACGGAGGCGGTCGATCAAATCTCCAGAAATCCGTGGGCTAACATTCACCGAAAACTGAGAAAATCGTAAATTGTCATTTACGCAAAAAATAGTGATGCCGATCAAACGAATTGATAGAGCGCCCGTCACTAGGCCCCGCAGGCTGCACACAGCCAAAATTTGGGGCCAAACGGAGACGGTCGATCACATCTCCAAAAATCCGTGGGCAAACATACACCGAAAATCGAGAAAATCGTAAATTGTCATTTGCTTGAAAAATAGTGATGCCGATCAAACGAAATGACAAGGCGCCCGTCACCAGGCCCCGCAGGCTTCGCACAGCCAAAATTTGGGGCCGAACGGAGGCGGTCGATTGAATCTCGAAAAATCCGTGTGCTAACATACACCGAAAATCGAGAAAATCATAAATTCTCATTTATGTGAAAAATAGTGATGCCAATCAAACGAAATGATAGGGCGCCCGTCACCAGGCCCCGCGGGCTGTGCACAGCCAAAATTTTGGGGCCGAACGGAGGTGGTCGATCAAATATCCAGAAATCCCTGGGCTAACACGCACTGAAAAGTTTGAAAGTTAGCAACATAGGCGCACTATGCTAGTCTCGACAGACCGGACGACATCGGATGTCACATGCTAACCTATGTCGAGACCCAACGCCCATCGATGAATGCCCAGCGATAGAAATTTAAACTAAAACACCTATGCTTATCCTTATGATATAAATAAAATCCTAGAGATTAGTGGTGGTAGTGCTGGCCTACCATGGTCGCTTGCCATGGTGGTGTCGGTTGTGGTGGGTCGTTAGGACCAGTTTTTAAATTAAAATTGTCACCCATATCGGGAAATATGTTGAAATGAGTGCGATAGAGGCATATTTTAGAAAAATGGCTCGGCCAAACCGCCTTTCGGCGGTTTGTCGAGATAGATCTCGAAAAAATACACAAAATGAAAAAAAAAAATCGCGTAAAATGGATAATCCAGCCCAAAGTTATGATCATTTATATAATATGCCTCTAATAAACTATTTTTCCGTCGATTATATTACAGTTTTAACAACATTATGTAAGATCTCATCAAAAGACTTGCATCTCGGCAGTTCTTATTTTGTTAATAAAGAGCTAACACATACCAAAAATCGCGAAAATCGTAAATTCTCGTTTATGCAAAAAATAGTGATGCCGATCAAACGAAATGATAGGACTATCTAAATTCTGATCACTTTCTGTACTATACTGATTCCTTACTGATTACCGTAATGAATTGATTTAAAACCGAAGTGGGGCTTATATATAATAGAAACAATAAATCGCATTCAGTGAATGCGACTTATAAGTCGCATTTCAGGAATGCGATTTATAAGTCGCATTTGAAGAATGCGATTTATAAGTCGCATATCTGGAATGCGTTTTATAAGTCGCATTTTGCCTTGCGACGCGCCGACTTGCCGGTTGTCCAATCTTTCCCCGTGCCTTTTTCTAGCATGTATGTATTTCAAATACTCTTAACCAACACGCGAATAGGCCATCTATATGCTAGAAATTTACGGGGTGTAACAGCGGATCAAACGAAATGATAGGGCGCCCGTCACCAGGCCCCGCACAGCAAAAATTTGAGGCCAAACGGAGACGGTCGATCACATCTCCAAAAATCCGTGGGCTAACATACACCGAAAACCGAGAAAATCGTAAATTGTCATTTATGCAAAAAATAGTGATGCCCATCAAACGAGTTGATAGGGCGCCCGTCACCAGGCCCCGCAGGCTGCGCACGGCCAAAATTTGGGGGCGAACGGAGGCGGTCGATCAAATCTCCAAAAATCCGTGGGCTAACATTCACCGAAAACCGAGAAAATCGTAAATTGTCATTTACGCAAAAAATAGTGATGCAGATCAAACGAATTGATAGAGCGCCCGTCACTAGGCCCACCAGGCCCCGCACAGCAAAAATTTGAGGCCAAACGGAGAAGGTCGATCACATCTCCAAAAATTCGTGGGCTAACATACACCGAAAACTGAGAAAATCGTAAATTGTCATTTATGCAAAAAATAGTGATGCCCATCAAACGAGTTGATAGGGCGCCCGTCACCAGGCCCCGCAGGCTACGCACGGCCAAAATTTGGGGGCGAACGGAGGCGGTCGATCAAATCTCCAGAAATCCGTGGGCTAACATTCACCGAAAACAGAGAAAATCGTAAATTGTCATTTACGCAAAAAATAGTGTTGCCGATCAAACGAATTGATAGAGCGCCCGTCACTAGGCCCCGCAGGCTGCGCACAGCCAAAATTTGGGGCCAAACGGAGACGGTCGATCACATCTCCAAAAATCCGTGGGCAAACATACACCGAAAATCGAGAAAATCGTAAATTGTCATTTGCTTGAAAAATAGTGATGCCGATCAAACGAAATGACAAGGCGCCAGTCACCAAGCCCCGCAGGCTTCGCACAGCCAAAATTTGGGGCCGAACGGAGGCGGTCGATTGAATCTCGAAAAATCCGTGTGCTAACATACACCGAAAATCGAGAAAATCATAAATTCTCATTTATGTGAAAAATAGTGATGCCGATCAAACGAAATGATAGGGCGCCCATCACCAGGCCCCGCGGGCTGTGCACAGCCAAAATTTGGGGCCGAACGGAGGCGGTCGATCAAATATCCAGAAATTCCTGGGCTAACACGCACTGAAAAGTTTGAAAGTTAGCAACATAGGCGCACTATGCTAGTCTCGACAGACCGGACGACATCGGATGTCACATGCTAACCTATGTCGAGACCCAACGCCCATCGATGAATGCCCAGCGATAGAAAATTTAAACTAAAACACCTATGCTTATCCTTATGATATAAATAAAATCCTAGAGATTAGTGGTGGTAGTGCTGGCCTACCATGGTCGCTTGCCATGGTGGTGTCGGTTGTGGTGGGTCGTTAGGACCAGTTTTTAAATTAAAATTGTCACCCATATTGGGAAATATGTTGAAATGAGTGCGATAGAGGCATATTTTAGAAAAATGGCTCGGCCAAACCGCCTTTCGGCGGTTTGTCGAGATAGATCTCGAAAAAATACACAAAATGAAAAAAAAAATCGCGTAAAACGGATAATCCAGCCCAAAGTTATGATCATTTATATAATATGCCTCTAATAAACTATTTTTCCGTCGATTATATTACAGTTTTAACAACATTATGTAAGATCTCATCAAAAGACTTGCATCTCGGCAGTTCTTATTTTGTTAATAAAGAGCTAACACATACCAAAAATCGCGAAAATTGTAAATTCTCGTTTATGCAAAAAATAGTGATGCCGATCAAACGAAATGATAGGACTATCTAAATTCTGATCACTTTCTGTACTATACTGATTCCTTACTGATTACCGTAATGAATTGATTTAAAACCGAAGTGGGGCTTATATATAATAGAAACAATAAATCGCATTTCAGGATTGCGATTTATAAGTCGCATTCCTGGAATGCGTTTTATAAGTCGCATTCCTTGAATGCATTTTATAAGTCACATTTTGCCTTGCGACGCGCCGACTTGCCGGTTGTCCAATCTTTCCCCGTGCCTTTTTCTAGCATGTATGTATTTCAAATACTCTTAACCAACACGCGAATAGGCCATCTATATGCTAGAAATTTACGGGGTGTAACAGCGGATCAAACGAAATGATAGGGCGCCCGTCACCAGGCCCCGCACAGCAAAAATTTGAGGCCAAACGGAGACGGTCGATCACATCTCCAAAAATCTGTGGGCTAACATACACCGAAAACCGAGAAAATCGTAAATTGTCATTTATGCAAAAAATAGTGATGCCCATCAAACGAGTTGATAGGGCGCCCGTCACCAGGCCCCGCAGGCTGCGCACGGCCAAAATTTGGGGCCGAACGGAGGCGGTCGATCAAATCTCCAGAAATCCGTGGGCTAACATACACCGAAAACCGAGAAAATCGTAAATTGTCATTTCTGCAAAAAATAGTGATGCCGATCAAAAGAAATGACAGGGCGCCCGTCACCAGGCCTCGCAGGCTGCGCACATCCAAAATTTGGGGCCGAACGGAGGCGGTCGATTGAATCTCGAAAAATCCGTGTGCTAACATACACCGAAAATCGAGAAAATCATAAATTCTCATTTATGCGAAAAATAGTGATGCCGATCAAACGAAATGATAGGGCGCCCGTCACCAGGCCCTGCAGGCTGCGCACAGCCAAAATTTGGGGCCAAACGGAGACGGTCGATCACATCTCCAAAAATCCGTGGGCTAACATACACCGAAAATCGAGAAAATCGTAAATTGTCTTTGTTTGAAAAATAGTGATGCCGATCAAAAGAAATGACAGGGCGCCCGTCACCAGGCCCCGCAGGCTGCGCACAGCCAAAATTTGGGGGCAAACGGAGATGGTCGATCACATCTCCAAAAATCCGTGGGCTAACATACACCGAAAATCGAGAAAATCGTAAATTGTCATTTGTTTGAAAAAAAGTGATGCCGATAAAAAGAAATGACAGGGCGCCCGTCACCAGGCCCCGCAGGCTGCGCACAGTCAAAATTTGGGGCCAAACGGAGGCGGTCGATCGAATCTCGAAAAATCCGTGGGCTAACATACACCGAAAACCGAGAAAATCGTAAATTGTCATTTATGCGAAAAATAGTGATGCCGATCAAAAGAAATGATAGGGAGCCCATCACCAGGCCCCGCAGGCTGCGCACGACCAAAATTTGGGGGCGAACGGAGGCGGTCGATCAAATCTCCAGAAATCTGTGGGCTAACATTCACCGAAAATCGAGAAAATCGTAAATTGTCATTTACGCAAAAAATAGTGATGCCGATCAAACGAATTGATAGAGCGCCCGTCACTAGGCCCCGCAGGCTGCGCACAGCCAAAATTTGGGGCCAAACGGAGACGGTCGATCACATCTCCAAAAATCCGTGGGCAAACATACACCGAAAATCGAGAAAATCGTAAATTGTCATTTGCTTGAAAAATAGTGATGCCGATCAAACGAAATGACAAGGCGCCCGTCACCAGGCCCCGCAGGCTTCGCACAGCTAAAATTTGGGGCCGAACGGAGGCGGTCAATCGAATCACGAAAAATTCGTGGGCTAACATACACCGAAAACCGAGAAAATCGTAAATTGTCATTTCTGCAAAAAATAGTGATGCCGATCAAAAGAAATGACAGGGCGCCCATCACCAGGCCCCGCAGGCTGCGCACAGCCAAAATTTGGGGCCGAACGGAGGCGGTCGATTGAATCTCGAAAAATCCGTGTGCTAACATACACCGAAAATCGAGAAAATAATAAATTCTCATTTATGCGAAAAATAGTGATGCCGATCAAACGAAATGATAGGGCGCCCGTCACCAGGCCCTGCAGGCTGCGCACAGCCAAAATTTGGGGCCAAACGGAGACGGTCGATCACATCTCCAAAAATCTGTGGGCTAACATACACCGAAAATCGAGAAAATCGTAAATTGTCATTTGTTTGAAAAATAGTGATGCCGATCAAAAGAAATGACAGGGCGCCCGTCACCAGGCCCCGCAGGCTGCGCACAGCCAAAATTTGGGGGCAAACGGAGACGGTCGATCACATCTCCAAAAATCCGTGGGCTAACATACACCGAAAATCGAGAAAATCGTAAATTGTCATTTGTTTGAAAAATAGTGATGTCGATCAAACGAAATGACAGGGCGCCCGTTACCAGGCCCCGCAGGCTGCGCACAGCAAAAATTTCAGGCCAAACGGAGACGGTCGATCACATATCCAAAAATCCGTGGGCTAACATACACCGAAAACCGAGAAAATTGTAAATTGTCATTTATGCAAAAAATAGTGATGCCCATCAAACGAGTTGATAGGGCGCCCGTCACCAGGCCCCGCAGGCTGCGTACGACCAAAATTTGGTGGCGAACGGAGGCGGTCGATAGAATCTCCAGAAATCCGTGGGCTAACATTCACCGAAAATCGAGAAAATAGTAAATTTTCATTTATGCAAAAAATAGTGATGCCGATCGAATGAAATGATAGGGCGCCCGTCACTAGGCCCCGCAGGCTGCGCACAGCCAAAATTTGGGGCCAAACGGAGACGGTCGATCACATCTCCAAAAATCCGTGGGCTAACATACACCGAAAATCGAGAAAATCGTAAATTGTCATTTGTTTGAAAAATAGTGATGCCGATCAAAAGAAATGACAGGGCGCCCGTCACCAGGCCCCGCAGGCTGCGCACAGCCAAAATTTAGGGCCGAATGGAGGTGGTCGATCGAATCTCGAAAAATTCGTGGGCTAACATTCACCGAAAACCGAGAAAATCGTAAATTGTCATTTCTGCAAAAAATAGTGATGCCGATCAAAAGAAATGACAGGGCGCCCGTCACCAGGCCCCGCAGGCTGCGCACAGCCAAAATTTGGGGCCGAACGGAGGCGGTCGATTGAATCTCGAAAAATCCGTGTGCTAACATACACCGAAAATCGAGAAAATCGTAAATTCTCATTTCTGCGAAAAATAGTGATGCCGATCAAACGAAATGATAGGGCGCCCGTCACCAGGCCCCGCGGGCTGTGCACAGCCAAAATTTGGGGCCGAACGGAGGCGGTCGATCAAATATCCAGAAATCCCTGGGCTAACACGCACTGAAAAGTTTGAAAGTTAGCAACATAGGCGCACTATGCTAGTCTCGACAGACCGGACGACATCGGATGTCACATTCTAACCTATGTCGAGACCCAACGCCCATCGATGAATGCCCAGCGATAGAAAATTTAAACTAAAACACATATGCTTATCCTTATGATATAAATAAAATCCTAGAGATTAGTGGTGGTAGTGCTGGCCTACCATGGTCGCTTGCCATGGTGGTGTCGGTTGTGGTGGGTCGTTAGGACCAGTTTTTACATTAAAATTGTCACCCATATTGGGAAATATGTTGAAATGAGTGCGATAGAGGCATATTTTAGAAAAATGGCTCGGCCAAACCGCCTTTTGGCGGTTTGTCGAGATAGATCTCGAAAAAATACACAAAATGAAAAAAAAAATCGCGTAAAACGGATAATCCAGCCCAAAGTTATGATCATTTATATAATATGCCTCTAATAAACTATTTTTCCGTCGATTATATTACAGTTTTAACAACATTATGTAAGATCTCATCAAAAGACTTGCATCTCGGCAGTTCTTATTTTGTTAATAAAGAGCTAACACATACCAAAAATCGCGAAAATTGTAAATTCTCGTTTATGCAAAAAATAGTGATGCCGATCAAACGAAATGATAGGACTATCTAAATTCTGATCACTTTCTGTACTATACTGATTCCTTACTGATTACCGTAATGAATTGATTTAAAACCGAAGTGGGGCTTATATATAATAGAAACAATAAATCGCATTCAGTGAATGCGACTTATAAGTCGCATTTCAGGAATGCGATTTATAAGTCGCATTTTGCCTTGCGACGCGCCGACTTGCCGGTTGTCCAATCTTTCCCCGTGCCTTTTTCTAGCATGTATGTATTTCAAATACTCTTAACCAACACGCGAATAGGCCATCTATATGCTAGAAATTTACGGGGTGTAACAGCGGATCAAACGAAATGATAGGGCGCCCGTCACCAGGCCCCGCACAGCAAAAATTTGAGGCCAAACGGAGACGGTCGATCACATCTCCAAAAATCCGTGGGCTAACATACACCGAAAACCGAGAAAATCGTAAATTGTCATTTATGCAAAAAATAGTGATGCCCATCAAACGAGTTGATAGGGCGCCCGTCACCAGGCCCCGCAGGCTGCGCACGGCCAAAATTTGGGGGCGAACGGAGGCGGTCGATCAAATCTCCAGAAATCCGTGGGCTAACATTCACCGAAAATCGAGAAAATCATAAATTGTCATTTACGCAAAAAATAGTGATGCCGATCAAACGAATTGATAGAGCGCCCGTCACTAGGCCCCGCAGGCTGCGCACAGCCAAAATTTGGGGCCAAACGGAGACGGTCGATCACATCTCCAAAAATCCGTGGGCAAACATACACCGAAAATCGAGAAAATCGAGAAAATCGAGAAAATCGTAAATTGTCATTTGCTTGAAAAATAGTGATGCCGATCAAACGAAATGACAAGGCGCCCATCACCAGGCCCCGCAGGCTTCGCACAGCCAAAATTTGGGGCCGAACGGAGGCGGTCGATCGAATCACGAAAAATCCGTGGGCTAACATACACCGAAAACCGAGAAAATTGTAAATTGTCATTTCTGCAAAAAATAGTGATGCCGATCAAAAGAAATGACAGGGCGCCCGTCACCAGGCCCCGCAGGCTGCGCATAGCCAAAATTTGGGGCCGAACGGAGGCGGTCGATTGAATCTCGAAAAATCCGTGTGCTTACATACACCGAAAATCGAGAAAATCATAAATTCTCATTTATGCGAAAAATAGTGATGCCGATCAAACGAAATGATAGGGCGCCCGTCACCAGGCCCTGCAGGCTGCGCACAGCCAAAATTTGGGGCCAAACGGAGACGGTCGATCACATCTCCAAAAATCCGTGGGCTAACATACACCGAAAATCGAGAAAATCGTAAATTGTCATTTGTTTGAAAAATAGTGATGCCGATCAAAAGAAATGACAGGGCGCCCGTCACCAGGCCCTGCAGGCTACGCACAGCCAAAATTTGGGGGCAAACGGAGACGGTCGATCACATCTCCAAAAATCCGTGGGCTAACATACACCGAAAATCGAGAAAATCGTAAATTGTCATTTGTTTGAAAAATAGTGATACCGATCAAACGAAATGACAGGGCGCTCGTTACCAGGCCCCGCAGGCTACGCACAGCAAAAATTTCAGGCCAAACGGAGACGGTCGATCACATCTCCAAAAATCCGTGGGCTAACATACACCGAAAACCGAGAAAATCGTAAATTGTCATTTATGCGAAAAATAGTGATGCCCATCAAACGAGTTGATAGGGCGCCCGTCACCAGGCCCCGCAGGCTGCGCACGACCAAAATTTGGGGGCGAACGGAGGCGGTCGATCGAATCTCCAGAAATCCGTGGGCTAACATTAACCGAAAATCGAGAAAATCGTAAATTTTCATTTATGCAAAAAATAGTGATGCCGATCGAATTAAATGATAGGGAGCCCGTCACTAGGCCCCGCAGGCTGCGCACAGCCAAAATTTGGGGCCAAACGGAGACGGTCGATCACATCTCCAAAAATCCGTGGGCTAACATACACCGAAAACCGAGAAAATCGTAAATTGTCATTTGTTTGAAAAATAGTGATGCCGATCAAAAGAAATGACAGGGCGCCCGTCACCAGGCCCCGCAGGCTGCGCACAGCCAAAATTTGGGGCCGAACGGAGGCGGTCGATCGAATCTCGAAAAATCCGTGGGCTAACATTCACCGAAAACCGAGAAAATCGTAAATTGTCATTTCTGCTAAAAATAGTGATGCCGATCAAAAGAAATGACAGGGCGCCCGTCACCAGGCCCCGCAGGCTGCGCACAGCCAAAATTTGGGGCCGAACGGAGGCGGTCGATTGAATCTCGAAAAATCCGTGTGCTAACATACACCGAAAATCGAGAAAATCGTAAATTCTCATTTATGCGAAAAATAGTGATGCCGATCAAACGAAATGATAGGGCGCCCGTCACCAGGCCCCGCGGGCTGTGCACAGCTAAAATTTGGCGCCGAACGGAGGCGGTCGATCAAATATCCAGAAATCCCTCGGCTAACACGCACTGAAAAGTTTGAAAGTTAGCAACATAGGCGCACTATGCTAGTCTCGACAGACCGAACGACATCGGATGTCACATGCTAACCTATGTCGAGACCCAACGCCCATCGATGAATGCCCAGCGATAGAAAATTTAAACTAAAACACCTATGCTTATCCTTATGATATAAATAAAATCCTAGAGATTAGTGGTGGTAGTGCTGGCCTACCATGGTCGCTTGCCATGGTGGTGTCGGTTGTGGTGGGTCGTTAGGACCAGTTTTTAAATTAAAATTGTCACCCATATCGGGAAATATGTTGAAATGAGTGCGATAGAGGCATATTGTCGAGATAGATCTCGAAAAAATACACAAAATGAAAAAAAAAATCGCGTAAAACGGATAATCCAGCCCAAACTTATGATCATTTATATAATATGCCTCTAATAAACTATTTTTCCGTCGATTATATTACAGTTTTAACAACATTATGTAAGATCTCATCAAAAGACTTGCATCTCGGCAGTTCTTATTTTGTTAATAAAGAGCTAACACATACCAAAAATCGCGAAAATCGTAAATTCTCGTTTATGCAAAAAATAGTGATGACGATCAAACGAAATGATAGGACTATCTAAATTCTGATCACTTTCTGTACTATACTGATTCCTTACTGATTACCGTAATGAATTGATTTAAAACAGAAGTGGGGCTTATATATAATAGAAACAATAAATCGCATTCAGTGAATGCGACTTATAAGTCGCATTTCAAGAATGCGATTTATAAGTCGCATTCCTGGAATGCGTTTTATAAGTCGCATTTTGCCTTGCGACGCGCCGACTTGCCGGTTGTCCAATCTTTCCCCGTGCCTTTTTCTAGCATGTATGTATTTCAAATACTCTTAACCAACACGCGAATAGGCCATCTATATGGTAGAAATTTATGGGGTGTAACAGCGGATCAAACGAAATGATAGGGCACCCGTCACCAGGCCCCGCACAGCAAAAATTTGAGGCCAAACGGAGACGGTCGATCACATCTCCAAAAATCCGTGGGCTAACATACACCGAAAACCGAGAAAATCGTAAATTGTCATTTATGCAAAAAATAGTGATGCCCATCAAACGAGTTGATAGGGCGCCCGTCACCAGGCCCCGCAGGCTGCGCACGGCCAAAATTTGGGAGCGAACGGAGGCGGTCGATCAAATCTCCAGAAATCCGTGGGCTAACATTCACCGAAAACCGAGAAAATCGTAAATTGTCATTTATGCAAAAAATAGTGATGCCGATCAAACGAATTGATAGAGCGCCCGTCACTAGGCCCCGCAGGCTGCGCACAGCCAAAATTTGCGGCCAAACGGAGACGGTCGATCACATCTCCAAAAATCCGTGGGCAAACATACACCGAAAATCGAGAAAATCGTAAATTGTCATTTGGTTGAAAAATAGTGATGCCGATCAAACGAAATGACAAGGCGCCCGTCACCAGGCCCCGCAGGCTTCGCACAGCCAAAATTTGGGGCCGAACGGAGGCGGTCGATCGAATCACGAAAAATCCGTGGGCTAACATACACCGAAAACCGAGAAAATCGTAAATTGTCATTTCTGCAAAAAATAGTGATGCCGATCAAAAGAAATGACAGGGCGCCCGTCACCAGGCCCCGCAGGCTGCGCAGAGCCAAAATTTGGGGCCGAACGGAGGCGGTCGATTGAATCTCGAAAAATCCGTGTGCTAACATACACCGAAAATCGAGAAAATCATAAATTCTCATTTATGCGAAAAATAGTGATGCCGATCAAACGAAATGATAGGGCGCCCGTCACCAGGCCCTGCAGGCTGCGCACAGCCAAAATTTGGGGCCAAACGGAGACGGTCGATCACATCTCCAAAAATCCGTGGGCTAACATACACCGAAAATCGAGAAAATCGTAAATTGTCTTTGTTTGAAAAATAGTGATGCCGATCAAAAGAAATGATAGGGCGCCTGTCAGCAGGCCCCGCAGGCTGCGCACAGCCAAAATTTGGGGGCAAACGGAGACGGTCGATCACATCTCCAAAAATCCGTGGGCTAACATACACCGAAAATCGAGAAAATCGTAAATTGTCATTTGTTTGAAAAATAGTGATGCCGATCAAACGAAATGACAGGGCGCCCATTACCAGGCCCCGCAGGCTGCGCACAGCAAAAATTTCAGGCCAAACGGAGACGGTCGATCACATCTCCAAAAATCCGTGGGCTAACATACACTGAAAACCGAGAAAATCGTAAATTGTCATTTATGCGAAAAATAGTGATGCCCATCAAACGAGTTGATAGGGCGCCCGTCACCAGGCCCCGCAGGCTGCGCACGACCAAAATTTGGGGGCGAACGGAGGCGGTCGATCGAATCTCCAGAAATCCGTGGGCTAACATTCACCGAAAATCGAGAAAATCGTAAATTTTCATTTATGCAAAAAATAGTGATGCTGATCGAACGAAATGATAGGGCGCCCGTCACCAGGCCCCGCGGGCTGTGCACAGCCAAAATTTGGGGCCGAATGGAGGCGGTCGATCAAATATCCAGAAATCCCTGGGCTAACACGCACTGAAAAGTTTGAAAGTTAGCAACATAGGCGCACTATGCTAGTCTCGACAGACCGGACGACATCGGATGTCACATGCTAACCTATGTCGAGACCCAACGCCCATCGATGAATGCCCAGCGATAGAAAATTTAAACTAAAACACCTATGCTTATCCTTATGATATAAATAAAATCTTAGAGATTAGTGGTGGTAGTGCTGGCCTACCATGGTCGCTTGCCATGGTGGTGTCGGTTGTGGTGGGTCGTTAGGACCAGTTTTTAAATTAAAATTGTCACCCATATCGGAAAATATGTTGAAATGAGTGCGATAGAGGCATATTTTAGAAAAATGGCTCGGCCAAACCGCCTTTTGGCGGTTTGTCGAGATAGATCTCGAAAAAATACACAAAATGAAAAAAAAAATCGCGTAAAACGGATAATCCAGCCCAAAGTTATGATCATTTATATAATATGCCTCTAATAAACTATTTTTCCGTCGATTATATTACAGTTTTAACAACATTATGTAAGATCTCATCAAAAGACTTGCATCTCGACAGTTCTTATTTTGTTAATAAAGAGCTAACACATACAAAAAATCGCGAAAATCGTAAATTCTCGTTTATGCAAAAAATAGTGATGCCGATCAAACGAAATGATAGGACTATCTAAATTCTGATCACTTTCTGTACTATACTGATTCCTTACTGATTACCGTAATGAATTGATTTAAAACCGAAGTGGGGCTTATATATAATAGAAACAATAAATCGCATTCAGTGAATGCGACTTATAAGTCGCATTTGAGGAATGCGATTTATAAGTCGCATTCCTGGAGTGCGTTTTATAAGTCGCATTTTGCCTTGCGACGCGCCGACTTGCCGGTTGTCCAATCTTTCCCCGTGCCTTTTTCTAGCATGTATGTATTTCAAATACTCTTAACCAAAACGCGAATAGGCCATCTATATGCTAGAAATTTACGGGGTGTAACAGCGGATCAAACGAAATGATAGGGCGCCCGTCACCAGGCCCCGCACAGCAAAAATTTGAGGCCAAACGGAGACGGTCGATCACATCTCCAAAAATCCGTGGGCTAACATACACCGAAAACCGAGAAAATCGTAAATTGTCATTTATGCGAAAAATAGTGATGCCCATCAAACGAGTTGATAGGGCGCCCGTCACCAGGCCCCGAAGTCTGCGCACGGCCAAAATTTGGGGGCGAACGGAGGCGGTCGATCAAATCTCCAGAAATCCGTGGGCTAACATTCACCGAAAATCGAGAAAATCGTAAATTGTCATTTACGCAAAAAATAGTGATGCCGATCAAACGAATTGATAGAGCGCCCGTCACTAGGCCCCGCAGGCTGCGCACAGCCAAAATTTGGGGCCAAACGGAGACGGTCGATCACATCTCCAAAAATCCGTGGGCAAACATACACCGAAAATCGTAAATTGTCATTTGCTTGAAAAATAGTGATGCCGATCAAACGAAATGACAGGGCGCCCGTCACCAGGCCCCGCAGGCTTCGCACAGCCAAAATTTGGGGCCGAACGGAGGCGGTCGATCGAATCACGAAAAATCCGTGGGCTAACATACACCGAAAACCGAGAAAATCGTAAATTGTTATTTCTGCAAAAAATAGTGATGCCGATCAAAAGAAATGACAGGGCGCCCGTCACCAGGCCCCGCAGGCTGCGCACAGCCAAAATTTGGGGCCGAACGGAGGCGGTCGATTGAATCTCGAAAAATTCGTGTGCTAACATACACCGAAAATCGAGAAAATCATAAATTCTCATTTATGCGAAAAATAGTGATGCCGATCAAACGAAATGATAGGGCGCCCGTCACCAGGCCCTGCAGGCTGCGCACAGCCAAAATTTGGGGCCAAACGGAGACGGTCGATCACATCTCCAAAAATCCGTGGGCTAACATACACCGAAAATCGAGAAAATCATAAATTGTCTTTGTTTGAAAAATAGTGATGCCGATCAAAAGAAATGACAGGGCGCCCGTCACCAGGCCCCGCAGGCTGCGCACAGCCAAAATTTGGGGGCAAACGGAGACGGTCGATCACATCTCCAAAAATCCGTGGGCTAACATACACCGAAAATCGAGAAAATCGTAAATTGTCATTTGTTTGAAAAATAGTGATGCCGATCAAACGAAATGACAGGGCGCCCGTTACCAGGCCCCGCAGGCTGCGCACAGCCAAAATTTGGGGCCAAACGGAGACGGTCGATCACATCTCCAAAAATCCGTGGGCTAACATACACCGAAAACCGAGAAAATCGTAAATTGTCATTTATGCGAAAAATAGTGATGCCCATCAAACGAGTTGATAGGGCGCCCGTCACCAGGCCCCGCAGGCTGCGCACGACCAAAATTTGGGGGCGAACGGAGGCGGTCGATCGAATCTCCAGAAATCCGTGGGCTAACATTCACCGAAAATCGAGAAAATCGTAAATTTTCATTCATGCAAAAAATAGTGATGCCGATCGAATGAAATGATAGGGCGCCCGTCACTAGGCCCCGCAGGCTACGCACAGCCAAAATTTGGGGCCAAACGGAGATGGTCGATCACATCTCCAAAAATCCGTGGGCTAACATACACCGAAAATCGAGAAAATCGTAAATTGTCATTTGTTTAAAAAATAGTGATGCCGATCAAAAGAAATGACAGGGCGCCCGTCACCAGGCCCCGCAGGCTGCGCACAGCCAAAATTTGGGGCCGAACGGAGGCGGTCGATCGAATCTCGAAAAATCCGTGGGCTAACATTCACCGAAAATCGAGAAAATCGTAAATTGTCATTTCTGCAAAAAATAGTGATGCCGATCAAAAGAAATGACAGGGCGCCCGTCACCAGGCCCCGCAGGCTGCGCACAGCTAAAATTTGGGGCCGAACGGAGGCGGTCGATTGAATCTCGAAAAATCCGTGTGCTAACATACACCGAAAATCGAGAAAATCGTAAATTCTCATTTATGCAAAAAATAGTGATGCCGATCAAATGAAATGATAGGGCGCCCTCACCAGGCCCCGCGGGCTGTGCACAGCCAAAATTTGGGGCCGAACGGAGGCGGTCGATCAAATATCCAGAAATCCCTGGGCTAACACGCACTGAAAAGTTTGAAAGTTAGCAACATAGGCGCACTATGCTAGTCTCGACAGACCGGACGACATCGGATGTCACATGCTAACCTATGTCGAGACCCAACGCCCATCGATGAATGCCCAGCGATAGAAAATTTAAACTAAAACACCTATGCTTATCCTTATGATATAAATAAAATCCTAGACATTAGTGGTGGTAGTGCTGGCCTACCATGGTCGCTTGCCATGGTGGTGTCGGTTGTGGTGGGTCGTTAGGACCAGTTTTTAAATTAAAATTGTCACCCATATCGGGAAATATGTTGAAATGAGTGCGATAGAGGCATATTTTAGAAAAATGGCTCGGCCAAACTGCCTTTTGGCGGTTTGTCGAGATAGATCTCGAAAAAATACACAAAATGAAAAAAAAATCGCGTAAAACGGATAATCCAGCCCAAAGTTATGATCATTTATATAATATGCCTCTAATAAACTATTTTTCCGTCGATTATATTACAGTTTTAACAACATTATGTAAGATCTCATCAAAAGACTTGCATCTCGGCAGTTCTTATTTTGTTAATAAAGAGCTAACACATACCAAAAATCGCGAAAATCGTAAATTCTCGTTTATGCAAAAAATAGTGATGCCGATCAAACGAAATGATAGGACTATCTAAATTCTGATCACTTTCTGTACTATACTGATTCCTTACTGATTACCGTAATGAATTGATTTAAAACCGAAGTGGGGCTTATATATAATAGAAACAATAAATCGCATTCAGTGAATGCGACTTATAAGTCGCATTTCAGGAATGCGATTTATAAGTCGCATTCCTGGAATGCGTTTTATAAGTCGCATTTTGCCTTGCGACGCGCCGACTTGCCGGTTGTCCAATCTTTCCCCGTGCCTTTTTCTAGCATGTATGTATTTCAAATACTCTTAACCAACACGCGAATAGGCCATCTATATGCTAGAAATTTACGGGGTGTAACAGCGGATCAAACGAAATGATAGGGCGCCCGTCACCAGGCCCCGCACAGCAAAAATTTGAGGCCAAACGGAGACGGTCGATCACATCTCCAAAAATCCGTGGGCTAACATACACCGAAAACCGAGAAAATCGTAAATTGTCATTTATGCGAAAAATAGTGATGCCCATCAAACGAGTTGATAGGGCGCCCGTCACCAGGCCCCGCAGGCTGCGCACGGCCAAAATTTGGGGGCAAACGGAGGCGGTCGATCAAATCTCCAGAAATCCGTGGGCTAACATTCACCGAAAATCGAGAAAATCGTAAATTGTCATTTACGCAAAAAATAGTGATGCCGATCAAACGAATTGATAGAGCGCCCGTCACTAGGCCCCGCAGGCTGCGCACAGCCAAAATTTGGGGCCAAACGGAGACGGTCGATCACATCTCCAAAAATCCGTGGGCAAACATACACCGAAAATCGAGAAAATCGTAAATTGTCATTTGCTTGAAAAATAGTGATGCCGATCAAACGAAATGACAAGGCGCCCGTCACCAGGCCCCGCAGGCTTCGCACAGCCAAAATTTGGCGCCGAACGGAGGCGGTCGATCGAATCACGAAAAATCCGTGGGCTAACATACACCGAAAACCGAGAAAATCGTAAATTGTCATTTCTGCAAAAAATAGTGATGCCGATCAAAAGAAATGACAGGGCGCCCGTCACCAGGCCCCGCAGGCTGCGCACAGCCAAAATTTGGGGCCGAACGGAGGCGGTCGATTGAATCTCGAAAAATCCGTGTGCTAACATACACCGAAAATCGAGAAAATCATAAATTCTCATTTATGCGAAAAATAGTGATGCCGATCAAACGAAATGATAGGGCGCCCGTCACCAGGCCCTGCAGGCTGCGCACAGCCAAAATTTGGGGCCAAACGGAGACGGTCGATCACATCTCCAAAAATCTGTGGGCTAACATACACCGAAAATCGAGAAAATCGTAAATTGTCATTTATTTGAAAAATAGTGATGCCGATCAAAAGAAATGACAGGGCGCCCGTCACCAGGCCCCGCAGGCTGCGCACAGCCAAAATTTGGGGGCAAACGGAGACGGTCGATTACATCTCCAAAAATCCGTGGGCTAACATACACCGAAAATCGAGAAAATCGTAAATTGTCATTTGTTTGAAAAATAGTGATGCCGATCAAACGAAATGACAGGGCACCCGTTACCAGGCCCCGCAGGCTGCGCACAGCAAAAATTTCAGGCCAAACGGAGACGGTCGATCACATCTCCAAAAATCCGTGGGCTAACATACACCGAAAACCGAGAAAATCGTAAATTGTCATTTATGCGAAAAATAGTGATGCCCATCAAACGAGTTGACAGGGCGCCCGTCACCAGGCCCCGCAGGCTGTGCACAGCCAAAATTTGGGGCCGAACGGAGGCGGTCGATCGAATCTCGAAAAATCCGTGGGCTAACATTCACCAAAAACTGAGAAAATCGTAAATTGTCATTTCTGCAAAAAATAGTGATGCCGATCAAAAGAAATGACAGGGCGCCCGTCACCAGGCCCCGCAGGCTGCGCACAGCCAAAATTTGGGGCCGAACGGAGGCGGTCGATTGAATCTCGAAAAATCTGTGTGCTAACATACACCGAAAATCGAGAAAATCGTAAATTCTCATTTATGCGAAAAATAGTGATGCCGATCAAACGAAATGATAGGGCGCCCGTCACCAGGCCCCGCGGGCTTTGCACAGCCAAAATTTGGGGCCGAACGGAGGCGGTCGATCAAATATCCAGAAATCCCTGGGCTAACACGCACTGAAAAGTTTGAAAGTTAGCAACATAGGCGCACTATGCTAGTCTCGACAGACCGGACGACATCGGATGTCACATGCTAACCTATGTCGAGACCCAACGCCCATCGATGAATGCCCAGCGATAGAAAATTTAAACTAAAACACCTATGCTTATCCTTATGATATAAATAAAATCCTAGAGATTAGTGGTGGTAGTGCTGGCCTACCATTGTCGCTTGCCATTGTGGTGTCGGTTGTGGTGGGTCGTTAGGACCAGTTTTTAAATTAAAATTGTCACCCATATTGGGAAATATGTTGAAATGAGTGCGATAGAGGCATATTTTAGAAAAATGGCTCGGCCAAACCGCCTTTTGGCGGTTTGTCGAGATAGATCTTGAAAAAATACACAAAATGAAAAAAAAAATCGCGTAAAACGGATAATCCAGCCCAAAGTTATGATCATTTATATAATATGCCTCTAATAAACTATTTTTCCGTCGATTATATTACAGTTTTAACAACATTATGTAAGATCTCATCAAAAGACTTGCATCTCGGCAGTTCTTATTTTGTTAATAAAGAGCTAACACATACCAAAAATCGCGAAAATCGTAAATTCTCGTTTATGCAAAAAATAGTGATGCCGATCAAACGAAATGATAGGACTATCTAAATTCTGATCACTTTCTGTACTATACTGATTCCTTACTGATTACCGTAATGAATTGATTTAAAACCGAAGTGGGGCTTATATATAATAGAAACAATAAATCACATTCAGTGAATGCGACTTATAAGTCGGATTTCAGGAATGCGATTTATAAGTCGAATTCCTGGAATGCGTTTTATAAGTCGCATTCCTGGACTGCGTTTTATAAGTCGCATTTTGCCTTGCGACGCGCCGACTTGCCGGTTGTGCAATCTTTCCCCGTGCCTTTTTCTAGCATGTATGTATTTCAAATACTCTTAACCAACACGCGAATAGGCCATGTATATGCTAGAAATTTACGGGGTGTAACAGCGGATCAAACGAAATGATAGGGCGCCCATCACCAGGCCCCGCACAGCAAAAATTTGAGGCCAAACGGAGACGGTCGATCACATCTCCAAAAATCCGTGGGCTAACATACACCGAAAACCGAGAAAATCGTAAATTGTCATTTATGCGAAAAATAGTGATGCCCATCAAACGAGTTGATAGGGCGCCCGTCACCAGGCCCCGCAGGCTGCGCACGGCCAAAATTTGGGGGCGAACGGAGGCGGTCGATCAAATCTCCAGAAATCCGTGGGCTAACATTCACCGAAAATCGAGAAAATCGTAAATTGTCATTTCTGCAAAAAATAGTGATGCCGATCAAACGAGTTGATAGGGCGCCCGTCACCAGGCCCCGCAGGCTGCGCACTGCCAAAATTTGGGGGCGAACGGAGGCGGTCGATCAAATCTCCAGAAATCCGTGGGCTAACATTCACCGAAAACCGAAAAAATCATAAATTGTCATTTACGCAAAAAATAGTGATGCCAATCAAATGAATTGATAGAGCGCCTGTCACTAGGCCCCGCAGGCTGCGCACAGCCAAAATTTGGGGCCAAACGGAGACGGTCGATCACATCTCCAAAAATCCGTGGGCAAACATACACCGAAAATCGAGAAAATCGTAAATTGTCATTTGCTTGAAAAATAGTGATGCCGATCAAACGAAATGACAAGGCGCCCGTCACCAGGCCCCGCAGGCTGCGCACAGCCAAAATTTGGGGCCGAACGGAGGCGGTCGATTGAATCTCGAAAAATTCGTGTGCTAACATACACCGAAAATCGAGAAAATCATAAATTCTCATTTATGCGAAAAATAGTGATGCCGATCAAACGAAATGATAGGGCGCCCGTCACCAGGCCCTGCAGGCTGCGCACAGCCAAAATTTGGGGCCAAACGGAGACGGTCGATCACATCTCCAAAAATCCGTGGGCTAACATACACCGAAAATCGAGAAAATCGTAAACTGTCATTTGTTTGAAAAATAGTGATGCCGATCAAATGAAATGACAGGGCGCCCGTTACCAGGCCCCGCAGGCTACGCACAGCAAAAATTTCAGGCCAAACGGAGACGGTCGATCACATCTCCAAAAATCGTAAATTGTCATTTATGCGAAAAATAGTGATGCCCATCAAACGAGTTGATAGGGCGCCCGTCACCAGGCCCCGCAGGCTGCGCACGGCCAAAATTTGGGGGCGAACGGAGGCGGTCGATCAAATCTCCAGAAATCCGTGGGCTAACATTCACCGAAAATCGAGAAAATCATAAATTCTCATTTATGCGAAAAATAGTGATGCCGATTAAACGAAATGATAGGGCGCCCGTCACCAGGCCCTGCAGGCTGCGCACAGCCAAAATTTGGGGCCAAACGGAGACGGTCGATCACATCTCCAAAAATCCGTGGGCTAACATACACCGAAAATCGAGAAAATCGTAAATTGTCATTTGTTTGAAAAATAGTGATGCCGATCAAAAGAAATGACAGGGCGCCCGTCACCAGGCCCCGCAGGCTGCGCACAGCCAAAATTTGGGGCCGAACAGAGGCGGTCGATCGAATCTCGAAAAATCCGTGGGCTAACATTCACCGAAAACCGAGAAAATCGTAAATTGTCATTTCTGCAAAAAATAGTGATGCCGATCAAAAGAAATGACAGGGCGCCCGTCACCAGGCCCTGGGGCCGAACGGAGGCGGTCGATTGAATCTCGAAAAATCCGTGTGCTAACATACACCGAAAATCGAGAAAATCGTAAATTCTCATTTATGCGAAAAATAGTGATGCCGATCAAACGAAATGATAGGGCGCCCGTCACCAGGCCCCGTGGGCTGTGCACAGCCAAAATTTGGGGCCGAACGGAGGCGGTCGATCAAATATCCAGAAATCCCTGGGCTAACACGCACTGAAAAGTTTGAAAGTTAGCAACATAGGCGCACTATGCTAGTCTCGACAGACCGGACGACATCGGATGTCACATGCTAACCTATGTCGAGACCCAACGCCCATCGATGAATGCCTAGCGATAGAAAATTTAAACTAAAACACCTATGCTTATCCTTATGATATAAATAAAATCCTAGAGATTAGTGGTGGTAGTGCTGGCCTACCATGGTCGCTTGCCATGGTGGTGTCGGTTGTGGTGGGTCGTTAGGACCAGTTTATAAATTAAAATTGTCACCCATATTGGGAAATATGTTGAAATGAATGCGATAGAGGCATATTTTAGAAAAATGGTTCGGCCAAACCGCCTTTCGGCAGTTTGTCGATGTAGATCTCGAAAAAATACACAAAATGAAAAAAAAAATCGCGTAAAACGGATAATCCAGCCCAAAGTTATGATCATTTATATAATATGCCTCTAATAAACTATTTTTCCGTCGATTATATTACAGTTTTAACAACATTATGTAAGATCTCATCAAAAGACTTGCATCTCGGCAGTTCTTATTTTGTTAATAAAGAGCTAACACATACCAAAAATCGCGAAAATCGTGAATTCTCGTTTATGCAAAAAATAGTGATGCCGATCAAACGAAATGATAGGACTATCTAAATTCTGATCACTTTCTGTACTATACTGATTCCTTACTGATTACCGTAATGAATTGATTTAAAACCGAAGTGGGGCTTATATATAATAGAAACAATAAATCGCATTCAGTGAATGCGACTTATAAGTCGCATTTCAGGAATGTGATTTATAAGTGGCATTCCTGGAATGCGTTTTATAAGTCGCATTCCTAGAATGCGTTTTATAAGTCGCATTTTGCCTTGCGATGCGCCGACTTGCCGGTTGTCCAATCTTTCCCCGTGCCTTTTTCTAGCATGTATGTATTTCAAATACTCTTAACCAACACGCGAATAGGCCATCTATATGCTAGAAATTTACGGGGTGTAACAGCGGATCAAACGAAATGATAGGGCCCCCGTCACCAGGCCCCGCACAGCAAAAATTTGAGGCCAAACGGAGACGGTCGATCACATCTCCAAAAATCCGTGGGCTAACATACACCGAAAACCGAGAAAATCGTAAATTGTCATTTATGCAAAAAATAGTGATGCCCATCAAACGAGTTGATAGGGCGCCCGTCACCAGGCCCCGCAGGCTGCGCACGGCCAAAATTTGGGGGCGAACGGAGGCGGTCGATCAAATCTCCAGAAATCCGTGGGCTAACATTCGCCGAAAATCGAGAAAATCGTAAATTGTCATTTACGCAAAAAATAGTGATGCCGATCAAACGAATTGATAGAGCGCCCGTCACTAGGCCCCGCAGGCTGCGCACAGCCAAAATTTGGGGCCAAACGTAGACGGTCGATCACATCTCCAAAAATCCGTGGGCAAACATACACCGAAAATCGAGAAAATCGTAAATTGTCATTTGCTTGAAAAATAGTGATGCCGATCAAATAAAATGACAAGGCGCCCGTCACCAGGCCCCGCAGGCTTCGCACAGCCAAAATTTGGGGCCGAACGGAGGCGGTCGATCGAATCACGAAAAATCTGTGGGCTAACATACACCGAAAACCGAGAAAATCGTAAATTGTCATTTCTGCAAAAAATAGTGATGCCGATCAAAAGAAATGATAGGGCGCCCGTCACCAGGCCCCGCAGGCTGCGCACAGCCAAAATTTGGGGCCGAACGGAGGCGGTCGATTGAATCTCGAAAAATCCGTGTGCTAACATACACCGAAAATCGAGAAAATCATAAATTCTCATTTATGCGAAAAATAGTGATGCCGATCAAACGAAATGATAGGGCGCCCGTCACCAGGCCCTGCAGGCTGCGCACAGCCAAAATTTGGGGCCAAACGGAGACGGTCGATCACATCTCCAAAAATCCGTGGGCTAACATACACCGAAAATCGAGAAAATCGTAAATTGTCATTTGTTTGAAAAATAGTGATGCCGATCAAAAGAAATGACAGGGCGCCCGTCACCAGGCCCCGCAGGCTGCGCACAGCCAAAATTTGGGGGCAAACGGAGACGGTCGATCACATCTCCAAAAATCCGTGGGCTAACATACACCGAAAATCGAGAAAATCGTAAATTGTCATTTGTTTGAAAAATAGTGATGCCGATCAAACGAAATGACAGGGCACCCGTTACCAGGCCCCGCAGGCTGCGCACAACAAAAATTTCAGGCCAAACGGAGACGGTCGATCACATCTCCAAAAATCCGTGGGCTAACATACACCGAAAACCGAGAAAATCGTAAATTGTCATTTATGCGAAAAATAGTGATGCCCATCAAACGAGTTGATAGGGCGCCCGTCACCAGGCCCCGCAGGCTGCGCACGACCAAAATTTGGGGGCGAACGGAGGCGGTCGATCGAATCTCCAGAAATTCGTGGGCTAACATTCACCGAAAATCGAGAAAATCGTAAATTTTCATTTATGCAAAAAATAGTGATGCCGATCGAATGAAATGATAGGGCGCCCGTCACTAGGCCCCGCAGGCTGCGGAGCAAAAAAGAGGCTCTCCCAGGCTTGTGATAAATTACAAACCTTTAAACTCCGTTTTAAAATGGATTAGATATCCGATTCCTAATAAAAGGGATCTTTTAAAAAAAACTTACAAGGCTAATGTCTATAGCAAATTTGACATGAAGTCTGGTTTTTGGCAAATACAATTATCTGAAAAAGATAAATACAAAACTGCATTCAACGTTCCATTTGGACAATATGAATGGAATGTAATGCCTTTTGGGCTTAAGAACGCCCCTTCTGAATTTCAAAAAATCATGAATGACATATTCAATCATGTAAGCTATATGTCCATAGTTTACATAGATGATGTGTTAATCTTTTCTGAGGACATTGATTCTCACTTTAAACATCTTAACACTTTTCTAAATATTATTAAGAAAAATGGCTTGGTCATTAGTGCCAAGAATGACAGGGCGCCCGTCACCAGGCCCCGCAGGCTGCGCACAGCCAAAATTTGGGGGCAAACGGAGTCGGTCGATCACATCTCCAAAAATCCGTGGGCTAACATACACCGAAAATCGAGAAAATCGTAAATTGTCATTTGTTTGAAAAATAGTGATGCCGATCAAACGAAATGACAGGGCACCCGTTACCAGGCCCCGCAGGCTGCGCACAGCAAAAATTTCAGGCCAAACGGAGACGGTCGATCACATCTCCAAAAATCTGTGGGCTAACATACACCGAAAACCGAGAAAATCATAAATTGTCATTTATGCGAAAAATAGTGATGCCCATCAAACGAGTTGATAGGGCGCCCGTCACCAGGCCCCGCAGGCTGCGCACGACCAAAATTTGGGGGCGAACGGAGGCGGTCGATCGAATCTCCAGAAATCCGTGGGCTAACATTCACCGAAAATCGAGAAAATCGTAAATTTTCATTTATGCAAAAAATAGTGATGCCGATCGAATGAAATGATAGGGCACCCGTCACTAGGCCCCGCAGGCTGCGGAGCAAAAAAGAGGCTCTCCCAGGCTTGTGATAAATTACAAACCTTTAAACTCCGTTTTAAAATGGATTAGATATCCGATTCCTAATAAAAGGGATCTTTTAAAAAGAACTTACAAGGCTAATGTCTATAGCAAATTTGACATGAAGTCTGGTTTTTGGCAAATACAATTATCTGAAAAAGATAAATACAAAACTGCATTCAACGTTCCATTTGGACAATATGAATGGAATGTAATGCCTTTTGGGCTTAAGAACGCCCCTTCTGAATTTCAAAAAATCATGAATGACATATTCAATCATGTAAGCTATATGTCCATAGTTTACATAGATGATGTGTTAATCTTTTCTGAGGACATTGATTCTCACTTTAAACATCTTAACACTTTTCTAAATATTGTTAAGAAAAATGGCTTGGTCATTAGTGCCAAGAATGACAGGGCGCCCGTCACCAGGCCCCGCAGGCTGCGCACAGCCAAAATTTGGGGGCAAACGGAGTCGGTCGATCACATCTCCAAAAATCCGTGGGCTAACATACACCGAAAATCGAGAAAATCATAAATTGTCATTTGTTTGAAAAATAGTGATGCCGATCAAACGAAATGACAGGGCACCCGTTACCAGGCCCCGCAGGCTGCGCACAGCAAAAATTTCAGGCCAAACGGAGACGGTCGATCACATCTCCAAAAATCCGTGGGCTAACATACACCGAAAACCGAGAAAATCGTAAATTGTCATTTATGCGAAAAATAGTGATGCCCATCAAACGAGTTGATAGGGCGCCCGTCACCAGGCCCCGCAGGCTGCGCACGACCAAAATTTGGGGGCGAACGGAGGCGGTCGATCGAATCTCCAGAAATCCGTGGGCTAACATTCACCGAAAATCGAGAAAATCGTAAATTTTCATTTATGCAAAAAATAGTGATGCCGATCGAATGAAATGATAGGGCGCCCGTCACTAGGCCCCGCAGGCTGCGGAGCAAAAAAGAGGCTCTCCCAGGCTTGTGATAAATTACAAACCTTTAAACTCCGTTTTAAAATGGATTAGATATCCGATTCCTAATAAAAGGGATCTTTTAAAAAGAACTTACAAGGCTAATGTCTATAGCAAATTTGACATGAAGTCTGGTTTTTGGCAAATACAATTATCTGAAAAAGATAAATACAAAACTGCATTCAACGTTCCATTTGGACAATATGAATGGAATGTAATGCCTTTTGGGCTTAAGAACGCCCCTTCTGAATTTCAAAAAATCATGAATGACATATTCAATCATGTAAGCTATATGTCCATAGTTTACATAGATGATGTGTTAATCTTTTCTGAGGACATTGATTCTCACTTTAAACATCTTAACACTTTTCTAAATATTGTTAAGAAAAATGGCTTGGTCATTAGTGCCAAGAATGACAGGGCGCCCGTCACCAGGCCCTGCAGGCTGCGCACAGCCAAAATTTGGGGGCAAACGGAGTCGGTCGATCACATCTCCAAAAATCCGTGGGCTAACATACACCGAAAATCGAGAAAATCGTAAATTGTCATTTGTTTGAAAAATAGTGATGCCGATCAAACGAAATGATATTGCACCCGTTACCAGGCCCCGCAGGCTGCGCACAGCAAAAATTTCAGGCCAAACGGAGACGGTCGATCACATCTCCAAAAATCCGTGGGCTAACATACACCGAAAATCAAGAAAATCGTAAATTCTCATTTATGAGAAAAATAGTGATGCCGATCAAACAAAATGATAGGGCGCCCATCACCAGGCCCCGCAGGCTGCGCACAGCCAAAATTTGGGGCCAAACGGAGGTGGTCGATCAAATCTCCAAAAATCCGTGGGCTAACATACACCGAAAATCGAGAAAATCATAAATTCTCAATTATGCGAAAAATAGTGATGCCGATCAAATGAAATGATAAGGCGCCCGTCACCAGGCCCCGCAGGTTGCGCACAGCCAAAATTTGGGGCCGAACGGAGGCGTTCGACTGAATCTCGAAAAATCCGTGGGCTAACATACACCGAAAACCGAGAAAATGGTAAATTGTCATTTATTCAAAAAATAGTGATGCCGATCAAAAGAAATGATAGGGAGCCCGTCACCAGACCCCGCAGGCTGCGCACAGCCAAAAATTGGGGCCGAACGGAGACGGTCGATCAAATCTCCAGAAATCTGTGGGCTAACATTCACCGAAAACCGAGAAAATCATAAATTCTCATTTATGCGAAAAATAGTGATGCCGATCAAACGAAATGATAGGGCGCCCGTCACCAGGCCACGCAGGCTGCGCACAGCCAAAATTTGGGGCCGAACGGAGGCGGTCGATCAAATATCCAGAAATCCCTGGGCTAACACGCACTGAAAAGTTTGAAAGTTAGCAACATAGGAGCACTATGCTAGTGTCGACAGGCCGGCCGACATCGGATGTAATGCCGATCAAACAAATGACAGGGCGCCCGTCACCAAGCCCCGCAGGCTACGCACAACCAAAATTTGGGGCCAAACGGAGGAGGTCGATCAAATCTCCAAAAATCCGTGGGCTAACATACACCGAAAATCGAGAAAATCGTAAATTCTCATTTATGCAAAAAATAGTGATGCCGATCAAACAAAATGACAGGGCGCCCGTCACCAGGCCCCGCGGGCTACGCACAGCCAATATTTGGGGCCAAACCGAGGCGGTCGACTGAAACTCGAAAAATCAGTGGGCTTACATACACCGAAAATCTAGAAAATCGTAAATTCTTATTTATGCGAAGAATAGTGATGCCGATCAAACAAAATGATAATGCGCCCGTCACCAGGCCCAGCAGGCTGCGCATAGCCAAAATTTGGGGCCAAACGGAGGCGGTCGATCAAATCTCCAAAAATTCGTGGGCTAACATACACCGAAAATCGAGAAAATCGTAAATTCTCATTTATGCGAAGAATAGTGATGCCGATCAAACGAAATGATAATGCGCCCGTCACCAGGCTGCGCACAGCCAAAATTTGTGGCCAAACGGAGGCGGTCGATCAAATCTCCAAAAATCCGTGGGCTAACATAAACCAAAAATCGAGAAAATCATAAATTGTCATTTATTCGAAAAATAGTGATGCCGATCAAACGAAATGACAGGGCGCCCGTCACCAGGCCCCGCGGGCTGCGCTCAGCCAAAATTTGGAGCCGAACGGAGGCGGTCGATCAAATCTCCAGAAATCCGTAGGCTAACATTCACCAAAAATCGAAAAAATCGTAAATTGTCATTTATTCAAAAAATAGTGATGCCGATCAAACGAAAGGATAGGGCGCCCGTCACCAGACCCCGCAGGCTGCGCACAGCCAAAATTTGGGGCCAAACGGAGGCGGTCGATCAAATCTCCAAAAATCCGTGGTCTAACATACACCGAAAATCAAGAAAATCGTAAATTCTCATTTATGCGAAAAATAGTGATGCCGATCAAACGAAATGATAGGGCGCCCGTCACCAGGCCCCGCAGGCTGCGCACAGCCAAAATTTGGGGCCAAACGGAGGTGGTCGATCAAATCTCCAAAAATCCGTGGGCTAACATACACCGAAAATCGAGAAAATCATAAATTCTCAATTATGCGAAAAATAGTGATGCCGATCAAATGAAATGATAAGGCGCCCGTCACCAGGCCCCGCAGGCTGCGCACAGCCAAAATTTGGGGTCGAACGGAGGTGTTCGACTGAATCTCGAAAAATCCGTGGGCTAACATACACCGAAAACCGAGAAAATGGTAAATTGTCATTTATTCAAAAAATAGTGATGCCGATCAAAAGAAATGATAGGGAGCCCGTCACCAAACCCCGAAGGCTGCGCACAGCCAAAAATTGGGGCCGAACGGAGACGGTCGATCAAATCTCCAGAAATCCGTGGGCTAACATTCACCGAAAACCGAGAAAATCATAAATTCTCATTTATGCGAAAAATAGTGATGCCGATCAAACGAAATGATAGGGCGCCCGTCACCAGGCCACGCAGGCTGCGCACAACCAAAATTTGGGGCCGAACGGAGGCGGTCGATCAAATATCCAGAAATCCCTGGGCTAACACGCACTGAAAAGTTTGAAAGTTAGCAACATAGGAGCACTATGCTAGTGTCGACAGGCCGGCCGACATCGGATGTAATGCCGATCAAACAAATGACAGGGCGCCCGTCACTAAGCCCCGCAGGCTACGCACAACCAAAATTTGGGGCCAAACGGAGGAGGTCGATCAAATCTCCAAAAATCCGTGGGCTAACATACACCGAAAATCGAGAAAATCGTAAATTCTCATTTATGCAAAAAATAGTGATGCCGATCAAACAAAATGACAGGGCGCCCGTCACCAGGCCCCGCGGGCTACGCACAGCCAAAATTTGGGGCCAAACCGAGGCGGTCGACTGAAACTCGAAAAATCAGTGGGCTTACATACACCGAAAATCTAGTAAATCGTAAATTCTCATTTATGCAAAGAATAGTGATGCCGATCAAACAAAATGATAATGCGCCCGTCACCAGGCCCAGCAGGCTGCGCATAGCCAAAATTTAGGGCCAAACGGAGGCGGTCGATCAAATCTCCAAAAATCCGTGGGCTAACATACACCGAAAATTGAGAAAATCGTAAATTCTCATTTATGCGAAGAATAGTGATGCCGATCAAACGAAATGATAATGCGCCCGTCACCAGGCTGCGCACAGCCAAAATTTGTGGCCAAACGGAGGCGGTCGATCAAATCTCCAAAAATCCGTGGGCTAACATAAACCAAAAATCGAGAAAATCATAAATTGTCATTTATTCGAAAAATAGTGATGCCGATCAAACGAAATGACAGGGCGCCCGTCACCAGGCCCTGCGGGCTGCGCTCAGCCAAAATTTGGAGCCGAACGGAGGCGGTCGATCAAATCTCCAGAAATCCGTAGGCTAAACATTCACCGAAAATCGAAAAAATCGTAAATTGTCATTTATTCCAAAAATAGTGATGTCGATCAAACGAAATGATAGGGCGCCCATCACCAAGCCCCGCAGGCTGCGCACAGCCAAAGTTTGGCACTAAACGGAGACGGTCGACTGAAACTCGAAAAATCCGTGGGCTAGCATACACCGAAAATCGAGAAAATCGTAAATTCTCATTTGTTCGAAAAATAGTGATGCCGATCAAACGAAATGATAATGCGCCCATCACCAGGCCCCGCAGGCTGCGCACAGCCAAAATTTGGGGCCAAACGGAGGCGGTCGACTGAAACTCGAAAAATCCGTGGGCTAACATACACCGAAAATCGAGAAAATCGTAAATTCTAATTTATGCGAAGAATAGTGATGCCGATCAAACGAAAAGATAATGCGCCCGTCACCAGGCCCCGCAGGCTACGCACAGCCAAAATTTGGGGCCGAACGGAGACGGTCGATCAAATCTACAGAAATTCGTGGGCTAACATTCACCGAAAACCGAGAAAATCGTAAATTCTCATTTATGCGAAAAATAGTGATGCCGATCAAACGAAATGATAGGGCGCCCGTCACAAGGCCCCGCAGGCTGCGCACAACCAAAATTTGGGGCCGAACGGAGGCGTTCGATCAAATATCCAGAAATCCGTGGGCTAACATTCACCGAAAATCCTGAAAATCATAAATTGTCATTTATTTGAAAAATAGTGATGCCGATCAAATGAAATGATAGGGCGCCCATCACCAAGCCCCGCAGGCTGCGCACAGCCAAAATTTGGGGCCGAACGGAGGCGGTCGACTGAATCTCAAAAAATCTGTGGGCTAACATACACCGAAAACCGAGAAAATGGTAAATTGTCATTTATTCAAAAAATAGTGATGCCGATCAAAAGAAATGATAGGGAGCCCGTCACCAGGCCCCACAGGCTGCGCACAGATAACATTTGGAGCCGAACGGAGACGGTCGATCAAATCTCCAGAAATCCGTGGGCTAACATTCACCGATAACCGAGAAAATCGTAAATTCTCATTTATGCGAAAAATAGTGATGCCGATCAAACGAAATGATAGGGCGCCCGTCACCAGGCACCGCAGGCTGCGCACAGCAAAAATTTGGGGCCGAACGGAGGCGGTCGATCAAATATCCAGAAATTCGTGGGCTAACATTCACCGAAAATCCCGAAAATCATAAATTGTCATTTATTCGAAAAATAGTGATGCCGATCAAACGAAATGATAGGGCGCCCGTCACCAAGCCCCACAGGCTGCGCACAGCCAAAGTTTAGCGCCAAACGGAGACGGTCGACTGAAACTCGAAAAATCCGTGGGCTAACATACACCGAAAATCGAGAAAATCGTAAATTCTCATTTATTCGAAAAATAGTGATGCCGATCGAACGAAATGATAATGCGCCCATCACCAGGCCCCGCAGGCTGCGTATAGCCAAAATTTGGGGCCGAACGGAGGCGGTCGACTGAATCTCGAAAAATCCGTGGGCTAACATACACCGAAAACCGATAAAATGGTAAATTGTCATTTATTCAAAAAATAGTGATGCCGATCAAAAGAAATGATAGGGAGCCCGTCACTAGGCCCCGCAGGCTGCGCATAGCCAAAATTTAGGGCCGAACGGAGACGGTCGATCAAATCTCCAGAAATCCGTGGGCTAACATTCACCGAAAACCGAGAAAATCGTAAATTCTCATTTATGCGAAAAATAGTGATGCCGATCAAACGAAATGATAGGGCGCCTGTCACCAGGCCCCGCAGGCTGCGCACAGCCAAAATTTGGGGCCGAACGGAGGCGGTCGATCAAATATCCAGAAATCTGTGGGCTAACATTCACCGAAAATCCCGAAAATCATAAATTGTCATTTATTCGAAAAATAGTGATGCCGATCAAACGAAATGATAGGGCGCCCGTCACCAAGCCCCGCAGGCTGCGCACAGCCAAAATTTGGGGCCGAACGGAGGCGGTCGACTGAATCTCAAAAAATCCGTGGGCTAACATACATCGAAAATCGAGAAAATCATAAATTCTCATTTGTTCGAAAAATAGTGATACCGATCAAATGAAATGACAGGGCGCCCGTGACTAGGCCCCGCAGGCTGCGCACAGCCAAAATTTGGGGCCAAACGGAGGCGGTCGATCAAATCTCCAAAAATCCGTGGGCTAACATACACCGAAAATCAAGAAAATCGTAAATTCTCATTTATGCGAAAAATAGTGATGCCGATCAAACGAAATGATAGGGCGCCCGTCACCAGGCCCCGAAGGCTGCGCACAGCCAAAATTTGGGGCCAAACGGAGGCGGTCGATCAAATCTCCAAAAATCCGTGGGCTAACATACACCGAAAATCGAGAAAATCATAAATTCTCAATTATGCGAAAAATAGTGATGCCGGTCAAACGAAATGATAAGGCGCCCGTCACCAGGCCCCACAGGCTACGCACAGCCAAAATTTGGGGCCGAACGGAGGCGGTCGATCAAATATCCAGAAATCCGTGGGCTAACATTCACCGAAAATCCCAAAAATCATAAATTGGCATTTATTTGAAAAATAGTGATGCCGATCAAACGAAATGACAGGGCGCCCGTCACCAAGCCGCGCAGGCTGCGTACAGCCAAAATTTGGGGCCGAACGGAGGCGGTCGACTGAATCTCGAAAAATCCGTGGGCTAACATACACCGAAAACCGAGAAAATGGTAAATTGTCATTTATTCAAAAAATAGTGATGCCGATCAAAAGAAATCATAGGGAGCCCGTCACCAGGCCCTGCAGGCTACGCACAGCCAAAATTTGGGGCCGAACGGAGACGGTCGATCAAATCTCCAAAAATCCGTGGGCTAACATTTACCGAAAACTGAGAAAATCGTAAATTCTCATTTATGCGAAAAATAGTGATGCCGATCAAATGAAATGATAGGGCGCCCGTCACCAGGCCACGCAGGCTACGCACAGGCAAAATTTGGGGCCGAACGGAGGCGGTCGATCAAATATCCAGAAATCCCTGGGCTAACACGCACTGAAAAGTTTGAAAGTTAGCAACATAGGAGCACTATGCTAGTGTCGATAGGCCGGCCGACATCGGATGTCACATGCTAACCTATGTCGAGACCCAACGCCCTTCGATGAATGCCCAGCGATAGAAAATTTAAACTAAAACACCTATGCTTATCCTTATGATATAAAAAAAATCCTAGAGATTAGTGGTGGTAGTGCTGGCCTACCATGGTCGCTTGCCATGGTGGTGTCGGTTGTGGTGGGTCGTTAGGACCAGTTTTTAAATTAAAATTGTCAACCATATTGGGAAATATGTTGAAATGAGTGCGATAGAGCCATATTTTGGAAAAATGGCTCGGCCAAACCGCCTTTCGGCAGTTTGTCGAGATAGATCTCGAAAAAATACACAAAATGAAAAACAAAATCGCGTAAAACGGATAATCCAGCCCAAAGTTATGATCATTTATATAATATGCCTCTAATAAACTATTTTTCCATCGATTATATTACAGTTTTAACAACATTATGTAAGATCTCATCAAAAGACTTGCATCTCGGCAGTTCTTATTTTGTTAATAAACAGCTAACACACACCAAAAATCGCGAAAATCGTAAATTCTCGTTTATGAAAAAAATAGTGATGCCGATCAAACGAAATGATAGGACTATCTAAATTCTGATTTCTTATTCTGATCTCTTTCTATACTATACTGATTCTTTACTAATTACCGTAATGAATTGATTTAAAACCGAAGTGGGGCTTATATATAATAGAAACAATAAATCGCATTCAGAGAATGCGACTTATAAGTCGCATTTCAGGAATGCGATTTATAAGTTGTATTTCCTGAATGCGATTTATAAGTCGTATTTTGCCTTGCAACGCGCCGACTTGCCGCTTGTCCGATCTTTCCCCGTGCCTTTTTCTAGCATGTATGTATTTCAAATACTCTTAACCAACACGTGAATAGGCCATCTATATGCTAGAAATTTACGGGGTGTAACAGCGGATCAAACGAAATGATAGGGCGCCCGTCACCAGGCCCCGCAGGCTGTGCACAGCCAAAATTTGGGGCCGAACGGAGACGGTCGATCAAATCTCCAGAAATCCGTGGGCTAACATTCACCGAAAACCGAGAAAATCATAAATTCTCATTTATGCAAAAAATAGTGATGCCGATAAAAAGAAATGATAGGGCGCCCGTCACCAGGCTCCGCAGGCTGCACACAGCTAAAATTTGGGGCCGAACGGAGGTGGTCGATTGAATCTTGAAAAATACGTGGGCTAACATACACCGAAAATCGAGAAAATCGTAAATTTTCATTTGTTCGAAAAATAGTGATGCCGATCAAACAAAATGACAGGGCGCCCGTCACCAGGCCCCGCAGGCTACGCACAGCCAAAATTTGGGGCCAAACGGAGGAGGTCGATCAAATCTCCAAAAATCCGTGGGCTAACATACACCGAAAATCGAGAAAATCGTAAATTCTCATTTATTCAAAAAATAGTGATGCCGATCAAACAAAATGACAGGGCGCCCGTCACCAGGCCCCGCGGGCTACGCACAGCCAAAATTTGGGGCCAAACCGATGCGGTCGACTGAAACTCGAAAAATCAGTGGGCTTACATACACCGAAAATCTAGAAAATCATAAATTCTCATTTATGCGAAGAATAGTGATGCCGATCAAACAAAATGATAATGCGCCCGTCACCAGGCCCAGCAGGCTGCGCATAGCCAAAATTTGGGGCCAAACGGAGGCGGTCGATCAAATCTCCAAAAATCCGTGGGCTAACATACACCGAAAATCGAGAAAATCGTAAATTCTCATTTACGCGAAGAATAGTGATGCCGATCAAACGAAATGATAATGCGCCCGTCACCAGGCCCCGCAGGCTGCGCACAGCCAAAATTTGTGGCCAAACGGAGGCGGTCGATCAAATCTCCAAAAATCCGTGGGCTAACATACACCAAAAATCGAGAAAATCATAAATTGTCATTTATTCGAAAAATAGTGATGCCGATCAAACGAAATGACAGGGCGCCCGTCACCAGGCCCCACGGGCTGCGCTCAGCCAAAATTTGGAGCCGAACGGAGGCGGTCGATCAAATCTCCAGAAATCTGTGGGCTAACATTCACCGAAAATCGAAAAAATCGTAAATTGTCATTTATTCCAAAAATAGTGATGCCGATCAAACGAAATGATAGGGCGCCAGTCACCAAGCCCCGCAGGCTGCGCACAGCCAAAGTTTGGCGCCGAACGGAGACGGTCGACTGAAACTCGAAAAATCCGTGGGCTAACATACACCGAAAATCGAGAAAATCGTAAATTCTCATTTGTTCGAAAAATAGTGATGCCGATCAAACGAAATGATAATGCGCCCATCACCAGGCCCCGCAGGCTGCGCACAGCCAAAATTTGGAGCCAAACGGAGGCGGTCGACTGAAACTCGAAAAATCCGTGGGCTAACATATACCGAAAATCGAGAAAATCGTAAATTCTCATTTATGCGAAGAATAGTGATGCCGATCAAACGAAATGATAATGCGCCCGTCACCAGGCCCTGCAGGCTACGCACAGCCAAAATTTGGGGCCAAACGGAGGCGGTCGATCAAATCTCCAGAAATCCGTGGGCTAACATTCACCGAAAATCCCGAAAATCATAAATTGTCATTTATTCGAAAAATAGTGATGCCGATCAAAAGAAATGATAGGGCGCCCGTCACCAAGCCCCGCAGGCTGCGCACAGCCAAAAGTTGGGGCCGAACAGAGGCGGTCGACTGAATCTCGAAAAATCCGTGGGCTAACATACACCGAAAATCGAGAAAATCGTAAATTCTCATTTGTTCGAAAAATAGTGATGCCGATCAAACGAAATGACAGGGCGCCTGTCACCAGGCCCCGCAGGCTGCGCACAGCCAAAATTTGGGGCCAAACGGAGGCGGTCGATCAAATCTCCAAAAATCCGTGGGCTAACATACACCGAAAATCAAGAAAATCGTAAATTCTCATTTATGCGAAAAATAGTGATGCCGATCAAACGAAATGATAGGGCGCCCGTCACCAGGCCCCGCTGGCTGCGCACAGCCAAAATTTGGGGCCAAACGAAGGCGGTCGATCAAATCTCCAAAAATCCGTGGGCTAACATACACCGAAAATTGAGAAAATCATAAATTCTCAATTATGCGAAAAATAGTGATGCCGATCTAACGAAATGATAAGGCACCCGTCACCAGGCCCCACAGGCTACGCACAGCCAAAATTTGGGGCCGAACGGAGGCGTTCGATCAAATATCCAGAAATCCGTGGGCTAACATTCACCGAAAATCCCGAAAATCATAAATTGTCATTTATTCAAAAAATAGTGATGCCGATCAAACGAAATGATAGGGCGCCCGTCACCAAGCCCCGCAGGCTGCGTACAGCCAAAATTTGGGGACGAACGGAGGCGGTCGACTGAACCTCGAAAAATCCGTGGGCTAACATACACCGAAAACCGAGAAAATGGTAAATTATCATTTATTCAAAAAATAGTGATGCCGATCAAAAGAAATGATAGGGAGCCCGTCACCAGGCCCCGCAGGCTGCGCACAGCCAAAATTTGGGGCCGAACGGAGACGGTCGATCAAATCTCCAGAAATCCGTGGGCTAACATTCACCGAAAACCGAGAAAATCGTAAATTCTCATTTATGCGAAAAATAGTGATGCCGATCAAATGAAATGATAGGGCGCCCATCACCAGGCCCCACAGGTTGCGCACAGCCAAAATTTGAGGCCGAACGGAGGCAGTCGATCAAATATCCAGAAATCCGTGGGCTAACATTCACCGAAAATCCCGAAAATCATAAATTGTCATTTATTCAAAAAATAGTGATGCCGATCAAACGAAATGATAGGGCGCCCGTCACCAAGCCCCGCAGGCTACGCACAACCAAAATTTGGGGCCGAACGGAGGCGGTCGACTGAATCTCGAAAAATCCGTGGGCTAACATACTCCGAAAATCGAGAAAATCGTAAATTCTCATTTATTCGAAAAATAGTGATGCCGATCAAACGAAATGACAGGGCGCCAGTCACCAGGCCCCGCAGGCTGCGCACAGCCAAAATTTGGGGCCAAACGGAGGCGGTCGATCAAATCTCCAAAAATCCGTGGGCTAACATACAGCGAAAATCAAGAAAATCGTAAATTCTCATTTGTTCGAAAAATAGTGATGCCGATCAAACGAAATGATAGGGCGCCCATCACCAGGCCCCGCAGGCTGCGCACAGCCAAAATTTGGGGCCAAACGGAGGCGGTCGATCAAATCTCCAAAAATCCGAGGGCTAACATACACCGAAAATCGAGAAAATCATAAATTCTCAATTATGCGAAAAATAGTGATGCCGATCAAACGAAATGATAAGGCGCCCGTCACCAGGCCTCGCAGACTGCGCACAGCCAAAATTTGGGGTCGAACGGATGCGGTCGATCAAATATCCAGAAATCTGTGGGCTAACATTCACCGAAAATCATAAATTGTCATTTATTCGAAAAATAGTGATGCCGATCAAACGAAATGATAGGGCGCCCGTCACCAAGCCCCGCAGGCTGCGCACAGCCAAAATTTGGGGCCGAACCGAGGCGGTCGACTGAATCTCGAAAAATCCATGGGCTAACATACACCGAAAACCGAGAAAATGGTAAATTGTCATTTATTCAAAAAATAGTGATGTCGATCAAAAGAAATGATAGGGAGCCCGTCACCAGGCCCCGCAGGCTGCGCACAGCCAAAATTTGGGGCCGAACGGAGACGGTCGATCAAATCTCCAGAAATCCGTGGGCTAACATTCACCGAAAACCGAGAAAATCGTAAATTCTTATTTATGCGAAAAATAGTGATGCTGATCAAACGAAATGATAGGGCGCCCGTCACCAGGCCACGCAGGCTACGCACAGCCAAAATTTGGGGCCGAACGGAGGCGGTCGATCAAATATCCAGAAATCCGTGGGCTAACATTCACCGAAAATCCCGAAAATCATAAATTGTCATTTATTCGAAAAATAGTGATGCCGATCAAACGAAATGATAGGGCGCCCGTCACCAAGCCCTGCAGGCTGCGCACAGCCAAAATTTGGGGCCGAACGGAGGCGGTCGACTGAATCTCGAAAAATCCGTGGGTTAACAAACACCGAAAATCGAGAAAATCGTAAATTCTCATTTGTTCGAAAAATAGTGATGCCGATCAAATGAAATGACAGGGCGCCCATCACCAGGCCCCGCAGGCTACGCACAGCCAAAATTTGGGGCCAAACGGAGGCGGTCGATCAAATCTCCAAAAATCTGTGGGCTAACATACACCGAAAATCAAGAAAATCGTAAATTCTCATTTATGCGAAAAATAGTGATGCCGATCAAACGAAATGATAGGGCGCCCGTCACCAGGCCCCGCAGGCTGTGCACAACCAAAATTTGGGGCCAAATGGAGGCGGTTGATCAAATCTCCAGAAATCCGTGGGCTAACATTCACCGAAAATCGAGAAAATCATAAATTCTCAATTATGCGAAAAATAGTGATGCCGATCAAACGAAATGATAAGGCGCCCGTCACCAGGCCCCACAGGCTGCGCACATCCAAAATTTGGGGCCGAACGGAGGCGGTCGATCAAATATCCAGAAATCCGTGGGCTAAAATTCACCGAAAATCCCGAAAATCATAAATTGTCATTTATTCGAAAAATAGTGATGCCGATCAAACGAAATGACAGGGCGCCCGTCACCAAGCCCCGCAGGCTGCGCACAGCCAAAATTTGGGGCCGAACGGAGGCGGTCGACTGAATCTCGAAAAATCCGTGGGCTAACATACACGGAAAACCGAGAAAATGGTAAATTGTCATTTATTCAAAAAATAGTGATGCCGATCAAAAGAAATGATATGGAACCTATCACCAGGCCCCGCAGGCTGCGCACAGCCAAAATTTGGGGCCGAACGGAGACGGTCGATCAAATCTCCAGAAATCCGTGGGCTAACATTCACCGAAAACTGAGAAAATCGTAAATTCTCATTTATGCGAAAAATAGTGATGCCGATCAAACGAAATGATAGGGCGCCCGTCACCAGGCCACGCAGGCTGCGCACAGCCAAAATTTGGGGCCGAAGGGAGGCGGTCGATCAAATATCCAGAAATCCCTGGGCTAACACGCACTGAAAAGTTTGAAAGTTAGCAACATAGGAGCACTATGCTAGTGTCGACAGGCCGGCCGACATCGGATGTGATGCCGATCAAAAAAATGACAGGGCGCCCGTCACCAGGCCCCGCAGGCTACGCACAGCCAAAATTTGGGGCCAAACGGAGGAGGTCGATCAAATCTCCAAAAATCCGTGGGCTAACATACACCGAAAATTGAGAAAATCGTAAATTCTCATTTATGCAAAAAATAGTGATGCCGATCAAACAAAATGACAGGGCGCCCGTCACCAGGCCCCGCGGGCTACACACAGCCAAAATTTGGGGCCAAACCGAGGCGGTCGACTGAAACTCGAAAAATCCGTGGGCTTACATACACCGAAAATCTAGAAAATCGTAAATTCTCATTTATGCGAAGAATAGTGATGCCGATCAAACAAAATGATAATGCGCCCGTCACCAGGCCCAGCAGGCTGCGCATAGCCAATATTTGGGGCCAAACAGAGGCGGTCGATCAAATCTCCAAAAATTCGTGGGCTAACATACACCGAAAATCGAGAAAATCGTAAATTCTCATTTATGCGAAGAATAGTGATGCCGATCAAACAAAATGATAATGCGCCCGTCACCAGGCCCCGCAGGCTGCGCACAGCCAAAATTTGTGGCCAAATGGAGGCGGTCGATCAAATCTCCAAAAATCCGTGGGCTAACATACACCAAAAATCGAGAAAATCATAAATTGTCAATTATTCGAAAAATAGTGATGCCGATCAAACGAAATGACAGGGCGCCCGTCACCAGGCCCCGCGGGCTGCGCTCAGCCAAAATTTGGAGCCGAACGGAGGCGATCGATCAAATCTCCAGAAATCTGTAGGCTAACATTCACCGAAAATCGAAAAAATTGTAAATTGTCATTTAATCCAAAAATAGTGATGCCGATCAAATGAAATGATAGGGCGCCCGTCACCAAGCCCTGCAGGCTGCGCACAGCCAAAGTTTGGCGCCAAACGGAGACGGTCGACTGAAACTCGAAAAATCCGTGGGCTAACATACACCGAAAATCGAGAAAATCATAAATTCTCATTTGTTCGAAAAATAGTGATGCCGATCAAACAAAATGATAATGCGCCCATCACCAGGCCCCGCAGGCTGCACACAGCCAAAATTTGGGGCCAAACGGAGGCGGTCGACTGAAACTCGAAAAATCCGTGGGCTAACATACACCGAAAATCGACAAAATCGTAAATTCTCATTTATGCGAAGAATAGTGATGCCGATCAAACGAAATGATAATGCGCCCGTCACCAGTCCCCGCAGGCTGCGCACAGCCAAAATTTGGGGCCAAACGGAGGCGGTCTATCAAATCTCCAGAAATCCGTTGGCTAACATTCACCGAAAATCCCGAAAATCATAAATTGTCATTTATTCAAAAAATAGTGATGCCGATCAAATGAAATGATAGGGCGCCCGTCACCAAGCCCCGCAGGCTGCGCACAGCCAAAATTTGGGGCCGAACAGAGGCGGTCGACTGAATCTCGAAAAATCCGTGGGCTAATACACCGAAAATCGAGAAAATCGTAAATTCTCATTTGTTCGAAAAATAGTGATGCCGATCAAATGAAATGACAGGGCACCCGTCACCAGGCCCCGCAGGCTGCGCACAGCCAAAATTTGGGGCCAAACGGAGGCGGTCGATCAAATCTCCAAAAAACCGTGGGCAAACATACACCGAAAATCAAGAAAATCGTAAATTCTCATTTATGCGAAAAATAGTGATGCCGATCAAACGAAATGATAGGGCGCCCGTCACCAGGCCCAGCAGGCTGCGCACAGCCAAAATTTGGGGCCAAACGGAGGCGGTCGATCAAATCTCCAAAAATCCGTGGGCTAACATACACCGAAAATTGAGAAAATCATAAATTCTCAATTATGCGAAAAATAGTGATGCCGATCAAACGAAATGATAAGGCGCCCGTCACCAGGCCCCGCAGGCTGCGCACAGCCAAAATTTGGGGCCGAACGGAGGCATTCGATCAAATATCCAGAAATCCGTGGGCTAACATTCACCGAAAATCCCGAAAATCATAAATTGTCATTTATTCGAAAAATAGTGATGCCGATCAAACGAAATGATAGGGCGCCCGTCACCAAGCCCCGCAGGCTGCGCACAGCCAAAATTTGGGGCCGAACGGAGGCGGTCGACAATCTCAAAAAATCCGTGGGCTAACATACACCGAAAACCGAGAAAATGGTAAATTGTCATTTATTCAAAAAATAGTGATGCCGATCAAAAGAAATGATAGGGAGCCCGTCACCAGGCCTCGCAGGCTGCGCACAGCCAAAATTTGGGGCCGAACGGAGACGGTCGATCAAATCTCCAGAAATCCGTGGGCTAACATTCACCGAAAACCGAGAAAAACATAAATTCTCATTTATGCGAAAAATAGTGATGCCGATCAAACGAAATGATAGGGCACCCGTCACCAGGCCCCGCAGGCTGCGCACAGCCAAAATTTGGGGCCGAACGGAGGCGGTCGATCAAATATCCAGAAATCCGTGGGCTAACATTCACCGAAAATCCTGAAAATCATAAATTGTCATTTATTCAAAAAATAGTGATGCCGATCAAACGAAATGATAGGGCGCCCGTCACCAAGCCCCGCAGGCTGCGTACAACCAAAATTTGGGGCCGAACGGAGGCTGCCGACTGAATCTCGAAAAATCCGTGGGCTAACATACACCGAAAATCGAGAAAATCGTAAATTCTCATTTGTTCGAAAAATAGTGATGCCGATCAAACGAAATGACAGGGCGCCCGTCACTAGGCCCCGTAGGCTGCCGACAGCCAAAATTTGGGGCCAAACGGAGGCGGTCGATCAAATCTCCAAAAATCCGTGGGCTAACATATACCGAAAATCAAGAAAATCGTAAATTCTCATTTATGCGAAAAATAGTGATGCCGATCAAACGAAATGATAGGGCGCCCATCACCAGGCCCCGCAGGCTGCGCACAGCCAAAATTTGGGGCCAAACGGAGGCAGTCGATCAAATCTCCAAAAATCTGTGGGCTAACATACACCGAAAATCGAGAAAATCATAAATTCTCAATTATGCGAAAAATAGTGATGCCGATCAAATGAAATGACAGGGCGCCCATCACCAGGCCCCGCAGGCTACGCACAGCCAAAATTTGGGGCCAAACGGAGGCGGTCGATCAAATCTCCAAAAATCTGTGGGCTAACATACACCGAAAATCAAGAAAATCGTAAATTCTCATTTATGCGAAAAATAGTGATGCCGATCAAACGAAATGATAGGGCGCCCGTCACCAGGCCCCGCAGGCTGTGCACAGCCAAAATTTGGGGCCAAATGGAGGCGGTCGATCAAATCTCCAGAAATCCGTGGGCTAACATTCACCGAAAATTGAGAAAATCATAAATTCTCAATTATGCGAAAAATAGTGATGCCGATCAAACAAAATGACAGGGCGCCCGTCACCAGGCCCCGCAGGCTATGCACAGCCAAAATTTGGGGCCAAACGGAGGAGGTCGATCAAATCTCCAAAAATTCGTGGGCTAACATACACCGAAAATAGAGAAAATCGTAAATTCTCATTTATACAAAAAATAGTGATGCCGATCAATCAAAATGATAGGGCGCCCGTCACCAGGCCCCGCGGGCTATGCACAGCCTAAATTTGGGGCCAAACCGAGGCGGTCGACTGAAACTCGAAAAATCCGTGGGCTTACATACACCGAAAATCTAGAAAATCGTAAATTCTCATTTATGCGAAGAATAGTGATGCCGATCAAACAAAATGATAATGCGCCCGTCACCAGGCCCAGCAGGCTGCGCATAGCCAAAATTTGGGGCCAAACGGAGGCGGTCGATCAAATCTCCAAAAATCCGTGGGCTAACATACACCGAAAATTGAGAAAATCGTAAATTCTCATTTATGCGAAGAATAGTGATGCCGATCAAACGAAATGATAATGCGCCCATCACCAGGCCCCGCAGGCTGCGCACAGCCAAAATTTGTGGCCAAACGGAGGCGGTCGATCAAATCTCCAAAAATCCGTATGCTAAAATACACCAAAAATCGAGACAATCATAAATTGTCATTTATTCGAAATATAGTGATGCCGATCAAACGAAATGACAGGGCGCCCATCACCAGGCCCCGCGGGCTGCGCTCAGCCAAAATTTGGAGCCGAACGCAGGCGGTCGATCAAATCTATAGAAATCTGTGGGCTAACATTCACCGAAAATCGAAAAAATCGTAAATTGTCATTAATTCCAAAAATAGTGATGCCGATCAAACGAAATGATAGGGCACCCATCACCAAGCCCCGCAGGCTGCGCACAGCCAAAGTTTGGCGCCAAACGGAGACGGTCGACAGAAACTCGAAAAATCGTGGGCTAACATACACCGAAAATCGAGAAAATCGTAAATTCTCATTTGTTCGAAAAATAGTGATGCCGATCAAACGAAATGATAATGCGTCCATCACCAGGCACCGCAGGCTGCGAACAGCCAAACTTTGGGGCCAAACGGAGGCGGTCGACTGAAACTCGAAAAATCCGTGGGCTAACATAAACCGAAAATCGAGAAAATCGTAAATTCTCATTTATGCGAAGAATAGTGATGCCGATCAAACGAAATGATAATGCGCCCGTCACCAGGCCCCGCAGGCTGCGCACAGCCAAAATTTGGGGCCAAACAGAGGCGGTCGATCAAATCTGCAGAAATCCGTGGGCTAACATTCACCGAAAATCCCGAAAATCATAAATTGTCATTTATTCGAAAAATAGTGATGCAGATCAAACGAAATGATAGGGTGCCCGTCACCAAGCCCCGCAGGCTACGTACAGCCAAAATTTGGGGCCGAACAGAGGCGGTCGACTGAATCTCGAAAAATCCGTGGGCTAACATACACCGAAAATCGAGAAAATCGTAAATTCTCATTTGTTCGAAAAATAGTGATGCCGATCAAACGAAATGACAGGGAGCCCGTCACCAGGCCCCGCAGGCTGCGCACAGCCAAAATTTGGGGCAAAACGGAGGCGGTCGATCAAATCTCCAAAAATTCGTGGGCTAACATACACCGAAAATCAAGAAAATCGTAAATTCTCATTTATGCGAAAAATAGTGATGCCGATCAAACGAAATGATAGGGCGCCCATCACCAGGCTCCGCAGGCTGCACACAGCAAAAATTTGGGCCAAACGGAGGCGGTCGATCAAATCTCCAAAAATCTGTGGGCTAACATACACCGAAAATCGAGAAAATCATAAATTCTCAATTATGCGAAAAATAGTGATGCCGATCAAACGAAATAATAAGGCGCCCGTCACCAGGCCCCGCAGGCTGCGCACAGCTAAAATTTGGGGCTGAACGGAGGCGTTCGATCAAATATCCAGAAATTCGTGGGCTAACATTCACCGAAAATCCCAAAAATCATAAATTGTCATTTATTCAAAAAATAGTGATGCCGATCAAACGAAATGACAGGGCGCCCGTCACCAAGCCCCGCAGGCTGCGCACAGCCAAAATTTGGGGCCGAACGGAGGCGGTCGACTGAATCTCGAAAAATCCGTGGGCTAACATACACCGAAAACCGAGAAAATGGTAAATTGTCATTTATTCAAAAAATAGTGATGCCGATCAAAAGAAATGATAGGGAGCCCGTCACCATGCCCCGCAGGCTGCGCACAGCCAAAATTTGGGGCCGAACGGAGACGGTCGATCAAATCTCCAGAAATCCGTGGGCTAACATTCACCGAAAACCGAGAAAATCGTAAATTCTCATTTATGCGAAATATAGTGATGCCGATCAAACAAAATGATAGGGCGCCCATCACCAGGCCCCGCAGGCTGCGCACAGCCAAAATTTGGGGCCGAACGGAGGCGGTCGATCAAATATCCAGAAATCCGTGGGCTAACATTCACCGAAAATCCCGAAAATCATAGATTGTCATTTATTCGAAAAATAGTGATGCCGATCGAACGAAATGATAGGGCACCCGTCACCAAGTCCTGCAGGCTGCGCACAGCCAAAATTTGGGGCCGAACGGAGGCGGTCGACTGAATCTCGAAAAATCCGTGGGCTAACATTCACCGAAAATCGAGAAACTCGTAAATTCTCATTTGTTCGAAAAATAGTGATGCCGATCAAACAATATGACAGGGCGCTCGTCACCAGGCCCCGTAGGATGCGCACAGCCAAAATTTGGGGCCAAACGGAGGCGGTCGATCAAATCTCCAAAAATCCGTGGGCTAACATATACTGAAAATCGAGAAAATCGAAAATTCTCATTTATGCGAAAAATAGTGATGCCGATCAAACGAAATGATAGGGCGCCCATCACCAGGCTCCGCAGGCTGCACACAGCAAAAATTTGGGCCAAACGGAGGCGGTCGATCAAATCTCCAAAAATCCGTGGGCTAACATACACCGAAAATCAAGAAAATCGTAAATTCTCATTTATGCGAAAAATAGTGATGCCGATCAAACGAAATGATAGGGCGCCCATCACCAGGCTCCGCAGGCTGCACACAGCAAAAATTTGGGCCAAACGGAGGCGGTCGATCAAATCTCCAAAAATCCGTGGGCTAACATACACCGAAAATCGAGAAAATCATAAATTCTCAATTATGCGAAAAATAGTGATACCGATCAAACGAAATAATAAGGCGCCCGTCACCAGGCCCCGCAGGCTGCGCACAGCTAAAATTTGGGGCCAAACGGAGGCGGTCGATCAAATCTCCAAAAATCCGTGGGCTAACATACACCGAAAATCAAGAAAATCGTAAATGCTCATTTATGCGAAAAATAGTGATGCCGATCAAATGAAATGATAGGGCGCCCGTCACCAGGCCCCGCAGGCTGTGCACAGCCAAAATTTGGGGCCAAACAGAGGCGGTCGATCAAATCTCCAAAAATCCGTGGGCTAACATACACCGAAAATCGAGAAAATCATAAATTCTCAATTATGCAAAAAATAGTGATGCCCATCAAACGAAATGATAAGGCGCCCGTCACCAGGCCCCGCAGGCTGCGCACAGCCAAAATTTGGGGCCAAACAGAGGCGGTCGATCAAATCTGCAGAAATCCGTGGGCTAACATTCACCGAAAATCCCGAAAATCATAAATTGTCATTTATTCGAAAAATAGTGATGCAGATCAAACGAAATGATAGGGTGCCCGTCACCAAGCCCCGCAGGCTACGTACAACCAAAATTTGGGGCCGAACAGAGGCGGTCGACTGAATCTCGAAAAATCCGTGGGCTAACATACACCGAAAATCGAGAAAATCGTAAATTCTCATTTGTTCGAAAAATAGTGATGCCGATCAAACGAAATGACAGGGAGCCCGTCACCAGGCCCCGCAGGCTGCGCACAGCCAAAATTTGGGGCAAAACGGAGGCGGTCGATCAAATCTCCAAAAATCTGTGGGCTAACATACACCGAAAATCAAGAAAATCGTAAATTCTCATTTATGCGAAAAATAGTGATGCCGATCAAACGAAATGATAGGGCGCCCATCACCAGGCTCCGCAGGCTGCACACAGCAAAAATTTGGGCCAAACGGAGGCGGTCGATCAAATCTCCAAAAATCTGTGGGCTAACATACACCGAAAATCGAGAAAATCATAAATTCTCAATTATGCGAAAAATAGTGATGCCGATCAAACGAAATAATAAGGCGCCCGTCACCAGGCCCCGCAGGCTGCGCACAGCTAAAATTTGGGGCTGAACGGAGGCGTTCGATCAAATATCCAGAAATTCGTGGGCTAACATTCACCGAAAATCCCGAAAATCATAAATTGTCATTTATTCAAAAAATAGTGATGCCGATCAAACGAAATGACAGGGCGCCCGTCACCAAGCCCCGCAGGCTGCGCACAGCCAAAATTTGGGGCCGAACGGAGGCGGTCGACTGAATCTCGAAAAATCCGTGGGCTAACATACACCGAAAACCGAGAAAATGGTAAATTGTCATTTATTCAAAAAATAGTGATGCCGATCAAAAGAAATGATAGGGAGCCCGTCACCATGCCCCGCAGGCTGCGCACAGCCAAAATTTGGGGCCGAACGGAGACGGTCGATCAAATCTCCAGAAATCCGTGGGCTAACATTCACCGAAAACCGAGAAAATTGTAAATTCTCATTTATGCGAAATATAGTGATGCCGATCAAACAAAATGATAGGGCGCCCATCACCAGGCCCCGCAGGCTGCGCACAGCCAAAATTTGGGGCCGAACGGAGGCGGTCAATCAAATATCCAGAAATCCGTGGGCTAACATTCACCGAAAATCCCGAAAATCATAGATTGTCATTTATTCGAAAAATAGTGATGCCGATCGAACGAAATGATAGGGCGCCCGTCACCAAGTCCTGCAGGCTGCGCACAGCCAAAATTTGGGGCCGAACGGAGGCGGTCGACTGAATCTCGAAAAATCCGTGGGCTAACATTCACCGAAAATCGAGAAACTCGTAAATTCTCATTTGTTCGAAAAATAGTGATGCCGATCAAACAATATGACAGGGCGCTCGTCACCAGGCCCCGTAGGATGCGCACAGCCAAAATTTGGGGCCAAACGGAGGCGGTCGATCAAATCTCCAAAAATCCGTGGGCTAACATATACTGAAAATCGAGAAAATCGTAAATTCTCATTTATGCAAAAAATAGTGATGCCGATCAAACGAAATGATAGGGCGCCCATCACCAGGCTCCGCAGGCTGCACACAGCAAAAATTTGGGCCAAACGGAGGCGGTCGATCAAATCTCCAAAAATCCGTGGGCTAACATACACCGAAAATCAAGAAAATCGTAAATTCTCATTTATGCGAAAAATAGTGATGCCGATCAAACGAAATGATAGAGCGCCCATCACCAGGCTCCGCAGGCTGCACACAGCAAAAATTTGGGCCAAACGGAGGCGGTCGATCAAATCTCCAAAAATCCGTGGGCTAACATACACCGAAAATCGAGAAAATCATAAATTCTCAATTATGCGAAAAATAGTGATGCCGATCAAACGAAATAATAAGGCGCCCGTCACCAGGCTGCGCACAGCTAAAATTTGGGGCCAAACGGAGGCGGTCGATCAAATCTCCAAAAATCCGTGGGCTAACATACACCGAAAATCAAGAAAATCGTAAATGCTCATTTATGCGAAAAATAGTGATGCCGATCAAATGAAATGATAGGGCGCCCGTCACCAGGCCCCGCAGGCTGTGCACAGCCAAAATTTGGGGCCAAACAGAGGCGGTCGATCAAATCTCCAAAAATCCGTGGGCTAACATACACCGAAAATCGAGAAAATCATAAATTCTCAATTATGCAAAAAATAGTGATGCCCATCAAACGAAATGATAAGGCGCCCGTCACCAGGCCCCGCAGGCTGCGCACAGCCAAAATTTGGGGCCAAACAGAGGCGGTCGATCAAATCTGCAGAAATCCGTGGGCTAACATTCACCGAAAATCCCGAAAATCATAAATTGTCATTTATTCGAAAAATAGTGATGCAGATCAAACGAAATGATAGGGTGCCCGTCACCAAGCCCCGCAGGCTACGTACAGCCAAAATTTGGGGCCGAACAGAGGCGGTCGACTGAATCTCGAAAAATCCGTGGGCTAACATACACCGAAAATCGAGAAAATCGTAAATTCTCATTTGTTCGAAAAATAGTGATGCCGATCAAACGAAATGACAGGGAGCCCGTCACCAGGCCCCGCAGGCTGCGCACAGCCAAAATTTGGGGCAAAACGGAGGCGGTCGATCAAATCTCCAAAAATCCGTGGGCTAACATACACCGAAAATCAAGAAAATCGTAAATTCTCATTTATGCGAAAAATAGTGATGCCGATCAAACGAAATGATAGGGCGCCCATCACCAGGCTCCGCAGGCTGCACACAGCAAAAATTTGCGCCAAACGGAGGCGGTCGATCAAATCTCCAAAAATCTGTGGGCTAACATACATCGAAAATCGAGAAAATCATAAATTCTCAATTATGCGAAAAATAGTGATGCCGATCAAACAAAATAATAAGGCGCCCGTCACCAGGCCCCGCAGGCTGCGCACAGCTAAAATTTGGGGCTGAACGGAGGCGTTCGATCAAATATCCAGAAATTCGTGGGCTAACATTCACCGAAAATCCCGAAAATCATAAATTGTCATTTATTCAAAAAATAGTGATGCCGATCAAACGAAATGACAGGGCGCCCGTCACCAAGCCCCGCAGGCTGCGCACAGCCAAAATTTGGGGCCGAACGGAGGCGGTCGACTGAATCTCGAAAAATCCGTGGGCTAACATACACCGAAAACCGAGAAAATGGTAAATTGTCATTTATTCAAAAAATAGTGATGCCGATCAAAAGAAATGATAGGGAGCCCGTCACCATGCCCCGCAGGCTGCGCACAGCCAAAATTTGGGGCCGAACGGAGACGGTCGATCAAATCTCCAGAAATCCGTGGGCTAACATTCACCGAAAATCGAGAAAATCGTAAATTCTCATTTATGCGAAATATAGTGATGCCGATCAAACAAAATGATAGGGCGCCCATCACCAGGCCCCGCAGGCTGCGCACAGCCAAAATTTGGGGCCGAACGGAGGCGGTCGATCAAATATCCAGAAATCCGTGGGCTAACATTCACCGAAAATCCCGAAAATCATAGATTGTCATTTATTCGAAAAATAGTGATGCCGATCGAACGAAATGATAGGGCGCCCGTCACCAAGTCCTGCAGGCTGCGCACAGCCAAAATTTGGGGCCGAACGGAGGCGGTCGACTGAATCTCGAAAAATCCGTGGGCTAACATTCACCGAAAATCGAGAAACTCGTAAATTCTCATTTGTTTGAAAAATAGTGATGCCGATCAAACAAAATGACAGGGCGCTCGTCACCAGGCCCCGTAGGATGCGCACAGCCAAAATTTGGGGCCAAACGGAGGCGGTCGATCAAATCTCCAAAAATCTGTGGGCTAACATATACTGAAAATCGAGAAAATCGTAAATTCTCATTTATGCGAAAAATAGTGATGCCGATCAAACGAAATGATAGGGCGCCCATCACCAGGCTCCGCAGGCTGCACACAGCAAAAATTTGGGCCAAACGGAGGCGGTCGATCAAATCTCCAAAAATCCGTGGGCTAACATACACCGAAAATCAAGAAAATCGTAAATTCTCATTTATGCGAAAAATAGTGATGCCGATCCAACGAAATGATAGGGCGCCCATCACCAGGCTCCGCAGGCTGCACACAGCAAAAATTTGGGCCAAACGGAGGCGGTCGATCAAATCTCCAAAAATCCGTGGGCTAACATACACCGAAAATCGAGAAAATCATAAATTCTCAATTATGCGAAAAATAGTGATGCCGATCAAACGAAATAATAAGGCGCCCGTCACCAGGCTGCGCACAGCTAAAATTTGGGGCCAAACGGAGGCGGTCGATCAAATCTCCAAAAATCCGTGGGCTAACATACACCGAAAATCAAGAAAATCGTAAATGCTCATTTATGCGAAAAATAGTGATGCCGATCAAATGAAATGATAGGGCGCCCGTCACCAGGCCCAGCAGGCTGTGCACAGCCAAAATTTGGGGCCAAACAGAGGCGGTCGATCAAATCTCCAAAAATCCGTGGGCTAACATACACCGAAAATCGAGAAAATCATAAATTCTCAATTATGCAAAAAATAGTGATGCCCATCAAACGAAATGATAAGGCGCCCGTCACCAGGACCCGCAGGCTGCGCACACCCAAAATTTGGGGCCGAACGGAGGCGGTCGATCAAATATCCAGAAATCCGTGGGCTAACAATCACCGAAAATCCCGAAAATCATAAATTGTCATTTATTCAAAAAATAGTGATGCCGATCAAACGAAATGACAGGGCGCCCGTCACCAAGCCCCGCAGGCTGCGCACAGCCAAATTTGGGGCCGAACGGAGGCGGTCGACTGAATCTCGAAAAATCCGTGGGCTAACATACACCGAAAACCGAGAAAATGGTAAATTGTCATTTATTCAAAAAATAGTGATGCCGATCAAAAGAAATGATAGGGAGCCCGTCACCAGGCCCCGCAGGCTGCGCACAACCAAAATTTGGGGCCGAACGGAGACGGTCGATCAAATCTCCAGAAATCCGTGGGCTAACATTCACCGAAAACTGAGAAAATCGTAAATTCTCATTTATGCGAAAAATAGTGATGCCGATCAAACGAAATGATAGGGCGCCCGTCACCATGCCACGCAGGCTGCGCACAGCCAAAATTTGGTGCCGAACGGAGGCGGTCGATCAAATATCCAAAAATCCGTGGGCTAACATACACCGAAAATCAAGAAAATTGTAAATTCTCATTTATGCGAAAAATAGTGATGCCGATCAAACGAAATGATAGGGCGCCCATCACCAGGCCCCGCAGGCTGCGCACAGCCAAAATTTGGGGCCAAACGGAGGCGGTCGATCAAATCTCCAAAAATCCGTGGGATAACATACACCGAAAATCGAGAAAATCATAAATTCTTAATTATGCGAAAAATAGTGATGCCGATCAAACGAAATGATAAGGCGCCCGTCACCAGGCCCCGCAGGCTGCGCACAGCCAAAATTTGGGGCCGAACGGAGGCGGTCGATCAAATATCCAGAAATCCGTGGGCTAAAATTCACTGAAAATCCCGAAAATCATAAATTGTCATTTATTCGAAAAATAGTGATGCCGATCAAACGAAATGACAGGGCGCCCGTCACCAAGCCCCGCAGGCTGCGCACAGCCAAAATTTGGGGCCGAACGGAGGCGGTCGACTGAATCTCGAAAAATCCGTGGGCTAACATACACCGAAAACCGAGAAAATGGTAAATTGTCATTTATTCAAAAAATAGTGATGCCGATCAAAAGAAATGATAGGGAGCCTGTCATCAGGCCCCGCAGGCTGCGCACCGCCAAAATTTGGGGCCGAACGGAGACGGTCGATCAAATCTCCAGAAATCCGTGGGCTAACATTCACCGAAAACCGAGAAAATCGTAAATTCTCATTTATGCGAAAAATAGTGTTGCCGATCAAACGAAATGATAGGGCGCCCGTCACCATGCCACGCAGGCTGCGCACAGCCAAAATTTGGGGCCGAATGGAGGCGGTCGATCAAATATCCAGAAATCCGTGGGCTAACATTCACCGAAAATCCTGAAAATCATAAATTGTCATTTATTCGAAAAATAGTGATGCCGATCAAACGAAATGATAGGGCGCTCGTCACCAAGCCCCGCAGGCTGCGCACAGCCAAAATTTGGGGCCGAACGGAGGCGGTCGACTGAATCTCGAAAAATCCGTGGGCTAACATACACCGAAAACCGAGAAAATGGTAAATTGTCATTTATTCAAAAAATAGTGATGCCAATCAAAAGAAATGATAGGGAGCCCGTCACCAGGCCCCGCAGGCTGTGCACAGCCAAAATTTGGCGCCGAACGGAGGCGGTCGATCAAATCTCCAGAAATCCGTGGGCTAACATTCACCGAAAACCGAGAAAATTGTAAAATCTCATTTATGCGAAAAATAGTGATGCCGATCCACGCAGGCTGTGCACAGCCAAAATTTGGGGCCGAACGCAGGCGGTCGATCAAATCTCCAAAAATCCGTGGGCTAACATACACCGAAAATCGAGAAAATCATAAATTCTCAATTATGCGAAAAATAGTGATGCCGATCAAACGAAATGATAAGGTGCCCGTCACCAGGCCCTGCAGGCTGCGCACAACCAAAATTTGGGGCCGAACGGAGGCGGTCGATCAAATATCCAGAAATCCGTGGGCTAACATTCACCGAAAATCCCGAAAATCATAAATTGTCATTTATTCAAAAAATTATGATGCCGATCAAACGAAATTACAGGGCGCCCATCACCAAGCCCCGCAGGCTGCGCACAGCCATAATTTGGGGCCGAACGGAGGCGGTCGACTGAATCTCGAAAAATCCGTGGGCTAACATACACCGAAAACCGAGAAAATGGTAAATTGTCATTTATTCAAAAAATAGTGATGCCGATCAAAAGAAATGATAGGGAGCCCGTCACCAGGCCCCGCAGGCTGCGCACAGCCAAAATTTGGGGCCGAACGGAGACGGTTGATCAAATCTACAGAAATTCGTGGGCTAACATTCACCGAAAACCGAGAAAATCGTAAATTCTCATTTATGCGAAAAATAGTGATGCCGATCAAACGAAATGATAGGGCGCCCATCACCAGGCCCCGCAGGCTACGCACAGCCAAAATTTGGGGCCGAACGGAGGCGGTCGATCAAGTATCCAGAAATCCGTGGGCTAACATTCACCGAAAATCCCGAAAATCATAAATTGTCATTTATTCAAAAAATAGTGATGCCGATCAAACGAAATGACAGGGCGCCCGTCACCAAGCCCCGCAGGCTGCGCACAGCCAAAATTTGGGGCCGAACGGAGGCGGTCGACTGAATCTCGAAAAATCCGTGGGCTAACATACACCGAAAACCGAGAAAATGGTAAATTGTCATTTATTCAAAAAATAGTGATGCCGATCAAAAGAAATGATAGGGAGCCCGTCACCAGGCCCCGCAGGCTGCGCACAGCCAAAATTTGGGGCCGAACGGAGACGGTTGATCAAATCTACAGAAATTCGTGGGCTAACATTCACCGAAAACCGAGAAAATCGTAAATTCTCATTTATGCGAAAAATAGTGATGCCGATCAAACAAAATGATAGGGCGCCCATCACCAGGCCCCGCAGGCTACGCACAGCCAAAATTTGGGGCCGAACGGAGGCGGTCGATCAAGTATCCAGAAATCCGTGGTAATTCACCGAAAATCCAAAAAATCATAAATTGTCATTTATTCAAAAAATAGTGATGCCGATCAAACGAAATGATAGGGCGCCCGTCACCAAGCCCTGCAGGCTGCGCACAGCCAAAATTTGGGGCCGAACGGAGGCGGTCGACTGAATCTCAAAAAATCCGTGGGCTAACATACACCGAAAATCGAGAAAATCGTAAATTCTCATTTGTTCGATAAATAGTGATGCCGCTCAAACGAAATGACAGGGCGCCCGTCACCAGGCCCCGCAGGCTACGCACAGCCAAAATTTGGGGCCAAACGGAGGCGGTCGATCAAATCTCCAAAAATCCGTGGGCTAACATACACCGAAAATCAAGAAAATCGTAAATTCTCATTTATGCGAAAAATAGTGATGCCGATCAAATGAAATGATAGGGCGCCTATCACCAGGCCCCGCAGGCTGTGCACAGCCAAAATTTGGGGCCAAACGGAGGCGGTCGATCAAATCTCCAAAAATCCGTGGGCTAACATACACCGAAAATCGAGAAAATCATAAATTCTCAATTATGCGAAAAATAGTGATGCCGATCAAATGAAATGATAAGGCGCCCGTCACCAGGCCCCGCAGGCTGCGCACAGCCAAAATTTGGGGCCGAACGGAGGCGGTCGATCAAATATCCAGAAATCCGTGGGCCAACATTCACCGAAAATCCCGAAAATCATAAATTGTCATTTATTCGAAAAATAGTGATGCCGATCAAACGAAATGACAGGGCGCCCGTCACCAAGCCCCGCAGGCTGCGCACAGCCTAAATTTGGGGCCGAACAGAGGCGGTTTACTGAATCTCGAAAAATCTGTGGGCTAACATACACCGAAAATTGAGAAAATGGTAAATTGTCATTTATTCAATAAATAGTGATGCCGATCAAAAGAAATGATAGGGAGCCCGTCACCAGGCCCCGCAGGCTGCGCACAGCCAAAATTTGGGGCCGAACGGAGACGGTCGATCAAATCTCCAGAAATCCGTGGGCTAACATTCACCGAAAACCGAGAAAATCGTAAATTCTCATTTATGCGAAAAATAGTGATGCCGATCAAACGAAATGATAGGGCGCCTGTCACCAGGCCACGCAGGCTGCGCACAGCCAAAATTTGGGGCCGAACGGAGGCGGTCGATCAAATATCCAGAAATCCCTGGGCTAACACGCACAGAAAAGTTTGAAAGTTAGCAACATAGGAGCACTATGCTAGTGTCGACAGGCCGGCCGACATTGGATGTCACATGCTAACCTATGTCGAGACCCAACGCCCTTCGATGAATGCCCAGCGATAGAAAATTTAAACTAAAACACCTATGCTTATCCTTATGATATAAAAAAATCCTAGAGATTAGTGGTGGTAGTGCTGGCCTACCATGGTCGCTTGCCATGGTGGTGTCGGTTGTGGTGGGTCGTTAGGACCAGTTTTTAAATTAAAATTGTCAACCATATTGGGAAATATGTTGAAATGAGTGCGATAGTGGCATATTTTGGAAAAATGGCTCGGCCAAACCGCCTTTCGGCAGTTTGTCGAGATAGATCTCAAAAACATTATGTGAAAAATAGTGATGCCGATCAAACAAAATGATAGGGCGCCCGTCACCAGGCTCCGCAGGCTGCACACAGCCAAAATTTGGGGCCGAACGGAGGCGGTCGGTTGAATCTCGAAAAATACGTGGGCTAACATACACCGAAAATAGAGAAAATAGTAAATTCTCATTTGTTCGAAAAATAGTGATGCCGATCAAATGAAATGATAATGCGCCCGTCACCAGGCCCCGCAGGCCGCGAACAGCCAAAATTTGGGGCCAAACGGAGGCGGTCGACTCAAACTCGAAAAATTCGTGGGCTAACATACACCGAAAATCGAGAAAATCGTATATTCTCATTTATGCGAAGAATAGTGATGCCGATCAAACGAAATGATAATGCGCCCGTCACCAGACCCCGCAGGCTGCGCATAGCCGAAATTTGGGGCCAAACGGAGGCGATCGATCAAATCTCAAAAAATCTGTGGGCTAACATACAGGGAAAATCTAGAAAATCGTAAAATCTCAATTATGCGAAAAATAGTGATGCCGATCAAACGAAATGATAGGGCACCCGTCACCAGGCCCCGCAGGCTGCGCACATCCAAAATTTGGGGCCGAACGGAGGCGGTCGATCAAATATCCAGAAATCCGTGGGCTAACATTCACCGAAAATCCCAAAAATCATAAATTGTCAATTATTCGAAAAATAGTGATACCGATCAAACGAAATGATAGGGCGCCCGTCACCAAGCCCCGCAGGCTGCGCACAGCCAAAATTTGGGGCCGAACGGAGGCGGTCGACTGAATCTCGAAAAATCTGTGGGCTAACATACACCGAAAATCGAGAAAATCATAAATTCTCATTTGTTCAAAAAATAGTGATGCCGATCAAACGAAATGATAGGGCGCCCGTCACCAGGCCCCGTAGGCTGCGCACAGCCAAAATTTGAGGCCAAACGGAGGCGGTCGATCAAATCTCCAAAAATCCGTGGGCTAACATATACCGAAAATCGAGAAAATCGTAAATTCTCATTTATGCGAAAAATAGTGATGCCGATCAAACTAAATGATAGGGCGCCCGTCACCAGGCCCCACAGGCTGCGCACAGCCAAAATTTGGGGCCGAACGGAGGCGGTCGACTGAATCTCGAAAAATCATTGGGCTAACATACACCGAAAATCGAGAAAATTGTAAATTCTCATTTGTTCGAAAAATAGTGGTGCCGATCAAACGAAATGACAGGGCGCCCGTCACCAGGCCCCGCAGGCTGCGGACAGCCAAAATTTGGGGCCAAACAGAGGTGGTCGATCAAATCTCCAAAAATCTGTGGGCTAACATACACCGAAAATCGAGAAAATCGTAAATTCTCATTTATGCGAAAAATAGTGATGCCGATCAAACAAATGATAGGGCGCCCGTCACCAGGCCCCGCAGGCTGTGCACAGCCAAAATTTGGGGCCGAACGGAGGCGATCGATCAAATATCCAGAAATCCCTGGGCTAACACGCACTGAAAAGTTTGAAAGTTAGCAACATAGGAGCACTATGCTAGTGTCGACAGGCCGGCCGACATCGGATGTCACATGCTAACCTATGTCGAGACCCAACGCCCTTCGATGAATGCCCAGCGATAGAAAATTTAAACTAAAACACCTATGCTTATCCTTATGATATAAAAAAAATCCTAGAGATTAGTGGTGGTAGTGGTGGCCTACCATGGTCGCTTGCCATGGTGGTGTCGGTTGTGGTGGGTCGTTAGGACCAGTTTTTAAATTAAAATTGTCAACCATATTGGGAAATATATTGAAATGAGTGCGATAGAGGCATATTTTGGAAAGATGGCTCGGCCAAACCGCCTTTCGGCAGTTTGTCAAGATAGATCTCGAAAAAATATACAAAATGAAAAACAAATCGCATAAAACGGATAATCCAGCCCAAAGTTATGATCATTTATATAATATGTCTCTAATAAACTATTTTTCCATCGATTATATTACAGTTTAACAACATTATGTAAGATCTCATCAAAAGACTTGCATCTCGGCAGTTCTTATTTTGTTAATAAAGAGCTAACACACACCAAAAATCGCGAAAATCGTAAATTCTCGTTTATGCAAAAAATAGTGATGCCGATCAAACGAAATGATAGGACTATCTAAATATTGATTTCTTATTCTGATCTCTTTCTGTACTATACTGATTCTTTACTGATTACCGTAATGAATTGATTTAAAACCGAAGTGGGGCTTATATATAATAGAAACAATAAATCGCATTCAGGGAATGCGACATATAAGTCGCATTTCAGGAATGCGATTTATAAGTCGCATTTTCTGAATGCGATTTATAAGTCGTATTTTGCCTTGCAACGCGCCGACTTGCCGCTTGTCCGATCTTTCCCCGTGCCTTTTTCTACCATGTATGTATTTCAAATACTCTTAACCAACACGTGAATAGGCCATCTATATGCTAGAAATTTACGGGGTGTAACAGCGGATCAAACGAAATGACAGGGCGCCCGTCACCAGGCCTCGCGGGCTGCGCACAGCCAAAATTTGGGGCCGAACGGAGGCGGTCGATCAAATCTCCAGAAATCCGTGGGCTAACATTCACCGAAAATCGAGAAAATCGTAAATTGTCATTTATTCCAAAAATAGTGATGCCGATCAAACAAAATGACAAGGCGCCCGTCACCAGGCTCCGCAGGCTGCGCACAGCCAAAATTTGGGGCCGAACGGAGGCGGTCGATCGAATCTCCAGAAATCCATGGGCTAACATTCACCGAAAACCGAGAAATGTAAAAAATAGTTGTGCCGATCAAACGAAATGATAGGGCGCCCGTCACCAGGCTCCGCAGGCTGCACACAGCCAAAATTTGGGACCGAACGGAGGCGGTCGACTGAAACTCGAAAAATCCGTGGGCTAACATACACCGAAAATCGAGAAAATCGTAAATTCTCATTTATACGAAGAATAGTGATGCCAATCAAATGAAATGATAATGCGCCCGTCAGCAGGCCCCGCAGGCTGCGCACAGCCAAAATTTGGGGCCAAACGGAGGCGGTCGATCATATCTCCAAAAATCCGTGGGCTAACATACACCGAAAATTGACAAAATCGTAAATTCTCATTTATGCGAAAAATAGTGATGCCGATCAAACCAAATGACAGGACTATCTAAATTCTGATTTCTTTCTGTACTATACTGATTCTTTATTGATTACCGTAATGAATTGATTTAAACCGAAGTGTGGCTTATATATAATAGAAACAATAAATCGCATTCAGGGAATGCGACTTATAAGTCGCATTTCAGGAATGCGATTTATAAGTCGCATTTTCTGAATGCGATTTATAAGTCGTATTTTGCCTTGCAACGCGCCGACTTGCCGCTTGTCCGATCTTTCCCCGTGCCTTTTTCTACCATGTATGTATTTCAAATACTCTTAACCAACACGTGAATAGGCCATCTATATGCTAGAAATTTACGGGGTGTAACAGCGGATCAAACGAAATGACAGGGCGCCCGTCACCAGGCCCCGCAGGCTGCGCACAGCCAAAGTTTGGGGCCGAACGGAGGCGGTCGATCAAATCTCCAGAAATCCGTGGGCTAACATATACCGAAAATCGCAAAAATCGTAAATTCTCATTTATGCAAAAAATAGTGATGCCGATCAAACAAAATGATAGGGCGCCCGTCTCCAGGCTGCGCACAGCCAAAATTTGGGGCCGAACGGAGACGGTCGATCACATCTCCAAAAATCCGTGGGCTAACATACACCGAAAATTGAGAAAATCGTAAATTGTCATTTGTTCAAAAAATAGTGATGCCGATCAAACGAAATGAGAGGGCGCCCGTCACCAGGCCCCGCAGGCTGCGCACAGCCAAAATTTGGGGCCGAACGGAGGCGGTCTATCAAATCTCCAGAAATCCGTGGGCTAACATACACCGAAAATCGCAAAAATCGTAAATTCTCATTTATGCGAAAAATAGTGATGCCGATCAAACGAAATGATAGGGCACCCGTCACCAGGCCCCGCAGGTTGCGCACAGCCAAAATTTGGGGCCAAACGGAGACGGTCGATCAAATCTCCAGAAATCCGTGGGCTAACATATACCGAAAATTGCGAAAATCGTAAATTCTCATTTATGCAAAAAATAGTGATGCCGATCAAACGAAATGATAGGGCGCCCGTCACCAGGCCCCGTAGGCTACGTACAGCCAAAATTTGGGGCCAAACGAAGGCGGTCGATTGAATCTCGAAAAATCCGTGGGCTAAATACACCGAAAATTGAGAAAATCGTAAATTCTCATTTATGCAAAAAATAGTGATGCCGATCAAACGAAATGATAGGGCGCCCGTCACCAGGCCCCGCAGGCTCTGCACAGCCAAAATTTGGGGCCAAACGGAGACGGTCGATCACATCTCCAGAAATCCGTGGGCTAACATACACCGAAAATCGCAAAAATCATAAATTCTCATTTATGCAAAAAATAGTGATGCCGGTCAAACGAAATGATAGGGCACCCGTCACCACGCCCCGCAGGCTGCGCACAACCAAAATTTGGGGCCAAACGGAGACGGTCGATCACATCTCCAAAAATCCGTGGACTAAAATACACCGAAAATCGAGAAAATCGTAAATTAGCATTTGTTCGAAAAATAGTGATGCCGATCAAACGAAATGATAGGGCGCCCGTCACCAGGCCCCGCAGGCTGCGCACAGCCAAAATTTGGGGCCGAACGGAGGCGGTCAATCACATCTCCAAAAATTCGTGGGCTAACATACACCGAATATTGAGAAAATTGTAAATTGTCATTTGTTTGAAAAATAGTGATGCTGATCAAACGAAATGATAGGGCGCCCGTCACCAGGCCCCACAGGCTGCGCACAGCCAAAATTTGGGGCCGAACGGAGGCGGTCGATCAAATCTCCAGAAATCCGTGGGCTACACCGAAAATCGCAAAAAACGTAAATTCTCATTTATGCAAAAAATAGTGATGCCAATCAAACGAAATGATAGGGCGCCCGTCACCAGGCTGCGCACAGCCAAAATTTGGGGCCAAACGGAGACGGTCGATCACATCTCCAAAAATCTGTGGGCTAACATACACCGAAAATCGAGAAAATCGTAAATTAGCATTTGTTTGAAAAATAGTGATGCCGATCAAACTAAATGATAGGGCGCCCATCACCAGGCCCCGCAGGCTGCGCACAGCCAAAATTTGGGGCCGAACGGAGGCTGTCGATTGAATCTCGAAAAATCCGTGGGCTAACATACACCGAAAATCGACAAAATCGTAAATTCTCATTTATGCGAAGAATAGTGATGCCGATCAAACGAAATGATAATGCGCCCGTCACCAGTCCCCGCAGGCTGCGCACAGCCAAAATTTGGGGCCAAACGGAGGCGGTCTATCAAATCTCTAGAAATCCGTTGGCTAACATTCACCGAAAATCCCGAAAATCATAAATTGTCATTTATTCAAAAAATAGTGATGCCGATCAAATGAAATGATAGGGCGCCCGTCACCAAGCCCCGCAGGCTGCGCACAGCCAAAATTTGGGGCCGAACAGAGGCGGTCGACTGAATCTCGAAAAATCCGTGGGCTAATACACCGAAAATCGAGAAAATCGTAAATTCTCATTTGTTCGAAAAATAGTGATGCCGATCAAATGAAATGACAGGGCGCCCATCACCAGGCCCCGCAGGCTGCGGACAGCCAAAATTTTAGGCCAAACGGAGGTGGTCGATCAAATCTCCAAAAATCCGTGGGCTAACATACACCGAAAATCGAGAAAATTGTAAATTCTCATTTATGCGAAAAATAGTGATGCCGATCAAACAAAATGACAGGGCGCCCATCACCAGGCCCCGCGGGCTGCACACAGCCAAAATTTGGGGCCGAACGGAGGCGGTCGATCAAATCTCCAGAAATCCGTGGGCTAACATTCACCGAAAATCGAGAAAATCGTAAATTGTCATTTATGCCAAAAATAGTGATGCCGATCAAACGAAATGATAGGGCGCCCGTCACCAGGACCCGCGGGCTGCGCACAGCCAAAATTTAGGGTCGAACGGAGGCGGTCGATCAAATCTCCAGAAATCCGTGGGCTAACATACACTGAAAATCGACAAAATCGTAAATTCTCATTTATGCAAAAAATAGTGATGCCGATCAAACAAAATGACAGGGCCCCCGTCACCAGGCCCCTCAGGCTGCGCACAGCCAAAATTTGGGTCCGAACAGAGGCGGTCGATCAAATCTCCAGAAATCCGTGGGCTAACATTCACCGAAAACCGAGAAAATCGTAAATTGTCATTTATTCCAAAAATAGTGATGCCGATCAAACGAAATGATAGGGCGCCCGTCACCAGGCTCCGCGGACTACGCACAGCCAAAATTTGGGGCCGAACGGAGGCGGTCGACTGAATCTCGTAAAATCCGTGGGCTAACATACACCGAAAATCGAGAAAATTGTAAATTCTCATTTGTTCAAAAAATAGTGATGCCGATCAAACGAAATGATAGGGCGCCCGTCACCAGGACCCGCAGGGCTGCGCACAACCAAAATTTGGGGCCGAACGGAGGCGGTCGATCAAATATCCAGAAATCCCTGGGCTAACACGCACTGAAAAGTTAGAAAATCATAAATTGTCATTTATTCGAAAAATAGTGATGCCGATCAAACGAAATGACAGGGCGCCCGTCACCAGGCCCCGCGGGCTGCGCACAGCCAAAATTTGGGGCCGAACGGAGGCGGTCGATCAAATCTCCAGAAATCCGTGGGCTAACATTCACCGAAAATCGAGAAAATCGTAAATTGTCATTTATTCCAAAAATAGTGATGCCGATCAAACGAAATGACAAGGCGCCCGTCACTAGGCTCCGCAGGCTGCGCACAGCCAAAATTTGGGGTCGAACGGAGGCGGTCGATCGAATCTCCAGAAATCCGTGGGCTAACATTCACCGAAAACCGAGAAAATCATAAATTCTCATTTATGTAAAAAATAGTTGTGCCGATCAAACGAAATGATAGGGCGCCCGTCACCAGGCTCCGCAGGCTGCACACAGCCAAAATTTGGGACCGAACGGAGGCGGTCGACTGAAACTCGAAAAATCCGTGGGCTAACATACACCGAAAATCGAGAAAATCATAAATTCACATTTGTTCGGAAAATAGTGATGCCGATCAAATGAAATGATAGGGCGCCCGTCACCAGGCTCCGCAGGCTGCGCACAGCCAAAATTTGAGGCCAAACGGAGGCGGTCGATCAAATCTCCAAAAATCCGTGGGCTAACATACACCAAAAATCGAGAAAATCGTAAATTCTCATTTATGCGAAAAATAGTGATGCCGATCAAACAAAATGACAGGGCGCCCATCACCAGGCCCCGCGGGCTGCACACAGCCAAAATTTGGGGCCGAACGGAGGCGGTCGATCCAATCTCCAGAAATCCGTGGGCTAACATTCACCGAAAATCGAGAAAATCGTAAATTGTCATTTATGCCAAAAATAGTGATGCCGATCAAACAAAATGACAGGGCGCCCGTCACCAGGACCCGCGGGCTGCGCACAGCCAAAATTTGGGGTCGAACGGAGGCGGTCGATCAAATCTCCAGAAATCCGTGGGCTAACATACACCGAAAATCGAGAAAATCGTAAATTCTCATTTATGCAAAAAATAGTGATGCCGATCAAACGAAATGACAGGGCGCCCGTCACCAGGCCCCTCAGGCTGCGCACAGCCAAAATTTGGGGCCGAACGGAGGCGGTCGATCAAATCTCCAGAAATCCGTGGGCTAACATTCACCGAAAATCGAGAAAATCGTAAATTGTCATTTATTCCAAAAATAGTGATGCCGATCAAATGAAATGATAGGGCGCCCGTCACCAGGCCCCGCGGGCTGCGCACAGCCAAAACTTGGGGCCGAACGGAGGCGGTCGATCAAATCTCCAGAAATCCGTGGGCTAACATTCACCGAAAATCGAGAAAATCATACATTGTCATTTATTCCAAAAATAGTTATGCCGATCAAACAAAATGATAGGGCGCCCGTCAGCAAGCCCCGCAGGCTGCGCACAGCCAAAATTTGGGGCCGAACGGAGGCAGTCGACTGAATCTCGAAAAATCCGTGGGCTAACATACACCGAAAATCGAGAAAATCGTAAATTCTCATTTGTTCGAAAAATAGTGATGCCGATCAAACGAAATGACAGGGCGCCCGTCACCAAGCCCCTAGGCTGCGCACAGCCAAAATTTGGGTCCGAACAGAGGCGGTCGATCAAATATCCAGAAATCCGTGGGCTAACATTCACCGAAAACCGAGAAAATCGTAAATTGTCATTTATTCCAAAAATAGTGATGCCGATCAAACGAAATGATAGGGCGCCCGTCACCAGGCTCCGCGGGCTGCGCACAGCCAAAATTTGGGGCCGAACGGAGGCGGTCGACTGAAACTCGTAAAATCCGTGGGCTAACATACACCGAAAATCGAGAAAATCGTAAATTCTCATTTATGCGAAGAATAGTGATGCCGATCAAACGAAATGATAATGCGCCCGTCACCAGGCCCCGCAGGCTGCGCACAGCCAAAATTTGGGGCCAAACGGAGGCGGTCGATCAAATCTCCAAAAATCCGTGGGCTAACATACACCGAAAATCGACAAAATCGTAAATTCTCGTTTATGCGAAAAATAGTGATGCCGATCAAACAAAATGACAGGGCGCCCGTCACCAGGCCCCGCGGGCTGTGCACAGTCAAAATTGGGGGCCGAACGGAGGCGGTCGATCAAATCTCCAGAAATCCGTGGGCTAACATTCACCGAAAATCGAGAAAATCATAAATTGTCATTTATTCCAAAAATAGTGATGCCGATCAAACGAAATGATAGGGCGCCCGTCAGCAAGCCCCACAGGCTGCGCACAGCCAAAATTAGGGGCCGAACGGAGGCGGTCGACTGAATCTCGAAAAATCCGTGGGCTAACATACACCGAAAATCGAGAAAATCGTAAATTCTCATTTGTTCAAAAAATAGTGATGCCGATCAAACGAAATGATAGGGCGCCCGTCACCAGGACCCGCGGGCTGCGCACAACCAAAATTTGGGGCCGAACGGAGGCGGTCGATCAAATATCCAGAAATCCCTGGGCTAACATGCACTGAAAAGTTTGAAAATCGTAAATTGTCATTTATTCGAAAAATAGTGATGCCGATCAAACGAAATGACAGGGCGCCCGTCACCAGGCCCCGCGGGCTGCGCACAGCCAAAATTTGGGACCGAACGGAGGCGGTCGATCAAATCTCCAGAAATCCATGGGCTAACATACACCGAAAATCGAGAAAATTGTAAATTCTCATTTATGCGAAGAATAGTGATGCCGATCAAACGAAATGATAATGCGCCCGTCACCAGGCCCCGCAGGCTGCGCACAGCCAAAATTTGAGGCCAAACGGAGGCGGTCGATCAAATCTCCAAAAATCCGTGGGCTAACATACACCGAAAATCGACAAAATCGTAAATTCTCATTTATGCGAAAAATAGTGATGCCGATCAAACAAAATGACAGGGCTCCCGTCACCAGGCCCCGCGGGCTGTGCACAGTCAAAATTGGGGGCCGAACGGAGGCGGTCGATCAAATCTCCAGAAATCCGTGGTCTAACATTCACCGAAAATCGAGAAAATCATAAATTGTCATTTATTCCAAAAATAGTGATGCCGATCAAAAGAAATGATAGGGCGCCCGTCAGCAAGCCCTGCAGGCTGTGCACAGCCAAAATTAGGGGCCGAACGGAGGCGGTCGACTGAATCTCGAAAAATCCGTGGGCTAACATACACCGAAAATCGAGAAAATCGTAAATTCTCATTTGTTCAAAAAATAGTGATGCCGATCAAACGAAATGATAGGGCGCCCGTCACCAGGACCCGCGGGCTGCGCACAACCAAAATTTGGGGCCGAACGGAGGCGGTCGATCAAATATCCAGAAATCCCTGGGCTAACACGCACTGAAAAGTTAGAAAATCGTAAATTGTCATTTATTCGAAAAATAGTGATGCCGATCAAACGAAATGACAGGGCGCCCGTCACCAGGCCCCGCGGGCTGCGCACAGCCAAAATTTGGGGCCGAACGGAGGCGGTCGATCAAATCTCCAGAAATCCGTGGGCTAACATTCACCGAAAATCGAGAAAATCGTAAATTGTCATTTATTCCAAAAATAGTGATGCCGATCAAACGAAATGACAAGGCGCCCGTCACTAGGCTCCGCAGGCTGCGCACAGCCAAAATTTGGGGCCGAACGGAGGCGGTCGATCGAATCTCCAAAAATCCGTGGGCTAACATTCACCGAAAACCGAGAAAATTGTAAATTCTCATTTATGTAAAAAATAGTTGTGCCGATCAAACGAAATGATAGGGCGCCCGTCACCAGGCTCCGCAGGCTGCACACAGCCAAAATTTGGGACCGAACGGAGGCGGTCGACTGAAACTCGAAAAATCCGTGGGCTAACATACACCGAAAATCGAGAAAATCGTAAATTCTCATTTGTTTGGAAAATAGTGATGCCGATCAAACGAAATGATAGGGCGCCCGTCACCAGGCTGCGCACAGCCAAAATTTGAGGCCAAACGGAGGCGGTCGATCAAATCTCCAAAAATCCGTGGGCTAACATTCACCGAAAATTGAGAAAATCGTAAATTGTCATTTATGCCAAAAATAGTGATGCCGATCAAACGAAATGACAGGGCGCCCGTCACCAGGACCCGTGGGCTGCGCACAGCCAAAATTTGGGGTCGAACGGAGGCGGTCGATCAAATCTCCAGAAATCCGTGGGCTAACATACACCGAAAATCGAGAAAATCGTAAATTCTCATTTATGCAAAAAATAGTGATGCCGATCAAACGAAATGACAGGGCGCCCGTCACCAGGCCCCTCAGGCTGCGCACAGCCAAAATTTGGGGCCGAACGGAGGTGGTCGATCAAATCTCCAGAAATCCGTGGGCTAACATTCACCGAAAACCGAGAAAATCGTAAATTGTCATTTATTCCAAAAATAGTGATGCCGATCAAACGAAATGATAGGGCGCCCGTCACCAGGCTCCGCGGGCTGCGCACAGCCAAAATTTGGGGCCGAACGGAGACGGTCGATCAAATCTCCAGAAATCTGTGGGCTAACATTCACCGAAAATTGAGAAAATCATAAATTGTCATTTATTCCAAAAATAGTTATGCCGATCAAACAAAATGATAGGGCGCCCGTCAGCAAGCCCCGCAGGCTGCGCACAGCCAAAATTTGGGGCCGAACGGAGGCGGTCGACTGAATCTCGAAAAATCCGTAGGCTAACATACACCGAAAATCGAGAAAATCGTAAATTCTCATTTGTTCGAAAAATAGTGATGCCGATCAAACGAAATGACAGGGCGCCCGTCACCAAGCCCCGCAGGCTGCGCACAGCCAAAATTTGGGGCCAAACGGAGGCGGTCGATCAAATATCCAGAAATTCCTGGGCTAACACGCACTGAAAAGTTTGAAAGTTAGCAACATAGGAGCACTATGCTAGTGTCGACAGGCCGGCTGACATCGGATGTCACATGCTAACCTATGTCGAGACCCAACGCCCTTCAATGAATGCCCAGCGATAGAAAATTTAAACTAAAACACCTATGCTTTTCCTTATGATATAAAAAAAATCCTAGAGATTAGTGGTGGTAGTGCTGGCCTACCATGGTCGCTTGCCATGGTGGTGTCGGTTGTGGTGGTTCGTTAGGACCAGTTTTTAAATTAAAATTGTCAACCATATTGGGAAATATGTTGAAATGAGTGCGATAGAGTCATATTTTGGAAAAATGGCTCCGCCAAACCGCCTTTCGGCAGTTTGTCCAGATAGATTTCGAAAAAAAACACAAAATGAAAAAACAATCGCGTAAAACGGAAAATCCAGCCCAAAGTTATGATCATTTATATAATATGCCTCTAATAAACTATTTTTCCATCGATTATATTACAGTTTTAACAACATTATGTAAGATCTCATCAAAAGACTTGCATCTCGGCAGTTCTTATTTTGTTAATAAAGATCTAACACACACCAAAAATCGCGAAAATCGTAAATTCTCATTTATGCAAAAAATAGTGATGCCGATCAAACGAAATGATAGGACTATCTAAATTCTGATTTCTTTCTGTACTATACTGATTCTTTACTGATTACCGTAATGAATTGATTTAAAACCGAAGTGGGGCTGATATATAATAGAAACAATAAATCGCATTCAGGGAATGCGACTTATAAGTCGTATTTTAGGAATGCGATTTATAAGTCGGAGTTCCTGAATGCGATTTATAAATCGCATTTCTGAATTGCGTTTTATAAGTCGCATTCCTGGAATGCGTTTTATAAGTCGTATTTTGCCTTGCAACGCGCCGACTTGCCGCTTGTCCGATCTTTCCCCGTGCCTTTTTCTAGCATGTATGTATTTCATATACTCTTATCCAACACGCGAATAGGCCATCTATATGCTAGAAATTTACGAGGTGTAACAGCGGATCAAACGAAATGATTGGGCGCCCGTCACCAGGCTGCGCACAGCCAAAATTTGGGGCCAAACGGAGGCGGTCGATCAAATCTTCAGAAATCCGTGGGCTAAAATACACCGAAAATCGAGAAAATCGTAAATTCTCATTTATGCGAAAAATAGTGATGCCGATCAAACGAAATGATTGGGCGCCCGTCACTAGGCCTCGCAGGCTACGCACAGCCAAAATTTGTGGCCGAATAGAGGCGGTCGATTGAATCCCGAATAACCCGTGGGTTAACATACACCGAAAATCGAGAAAATCGTAAATTCTCATTTGTTCGAAAAATAGTGATGCCGATCAAACAAAATGACAGGGCGCCCATCACCAGGCCCCGCAGGCTGCGCACAGCCAAAATTTGAGGCCAAACGGAGGCGGTCGATCAAATCTCCAAAAATCCGTGGGCTAACATACACCGAAAATCGAGAAAATCGTAAATTCTCATTTATGCGAAAAATAGTGATGCCGATCAAACAAAATGACAGGGCGCACATAACCAGGCCCCGCGGGCTGCACACAGCCAAAATTTGGGGCCGAACGGAGGCGGTCGATCAAATCTCCAGAAATCCGTGGGCTAACATACACCGAAAATCGAGAAAATCGTAAATTCTCATTTATGCGAAGAATAGTGATGCCGATCAAACGAAATGATAATGCGCCCGTCACCAGACCCCGCAGGCTGCGCACAGCCAAAATTTGGGGCCAAACGGAGGCGGTCGATCAAATCTCCAAAAATCCGTGGGCTAACATACACCGAAAATCGACAAAATCGTAAATTCTCATTTATGCGAAAAATAGTGATGCCGATCAAATGAAATGACAGGGCGCCCGTCACCAGGCCCCGCGGGCTGCGCACAGTCAAAATCGGGGGCCGAACGGAGGCGGTCGATCAAATCTCCAGAAATCCGTGGTCTAACATTCACCGAAAATCGAGAAAATCATAAATTGTCATTTATTCCAAAAATAGTGATGCCGATCAAACGAAATGATAGGGAGCCCGTCACCAGGCTCCGCAGGCTGCGCACAGCCAAAATTTGGGGCCGAACGGAGGCGGTCGACTGAAAAAAATCCGTGGGCTAACATACATCGAAAATTGAGAAAATCGTAAATTCTCATTTATGCGAAGAATAGTGATGCCGATCAAACGAAATGATAATGCGCCCGTCACCAGGCGCCGCAGGCTGCGCACAGCCAAAATTTGGGGCCAAACGGAGGCGGTCGATCAAATCTCCAAAAATCCGTGGGCTAACATACACCGAAAATCGACAAAATCGTAAATTCTCATTTATGTGAAAAATAGTGATGCCAATCAAACAAAATGACTGGGCTCCCGTCACCAGGCCCCTCGGGCTGCGTACAGCCAAAATTGGGGGCCGAACGGAGGCGGTCGATCAAATCTCCAGAAATCCGTGGGCTAACATTCACCGAAAATCGAGAAAATCATAAATTGTCATTTATTCCAAAAATAGTGATGCCGATCAAACGAAATGATAGGGCGCCCGTCAGCAAGGCCCGCAGATTGCGCACAGCCAAAATTTGGGGCCGAACGGAGGCGGTCGACTGAATCTCGAAAAATCCGTGGGCTAACATACACAGAAAATTGAGAAAATCGTAAATTCTCATTTGTTCGAAAAATAGTGATGCCGATCAAACGAAATGGTAATGCGCCCGTCACCAGGACCCGCGGGCTGCGCACAGCCAAAATTTGGGGCCAAACGGAGGCGGTCGATCAAATATCCAGAAATCCATGGGCTAACACGCACTGAAAAGTTAGAAAATCGTAAATTATCATTTATTCGAAAAATAGTGATGCCGATCAAACGAAATGACAGGGCGCCCGTCACCAGGCCCCGTGGGCTGCGCACAGCCAAAATTTGGGGCCGAACGGAGGCGGTCGATCAAATCTCCAGAAATCCGTGGGCTAACATTCACCGAAAATCGAGAAAATCGTAAATTGTCATTTATTCCAAAAATAGTGATGCCGATCAAACGAAATGACAAGGCGCCCGTCACCAGGCTCCGCAGGCTGCGCACAGCCAAAATTTGGGGCCGAACGGAGGCGGTCGATCAAATCTCCAGAAATCTGTGGGCTAACATTCACCGAAAACCGAGAAAATCGTAAATTCTCATTTATGTAAAAAATAGTTGTGCCGATCAAATGAAATGATAGGGCACCCGTCACCAGGCTCCGCAGGCTGCACACAGCCAAAATTTGGGACCGAACGGAGGCAGTCGACTGAAACTCGAAAAATCTGTGGGCTAACATACACCGAAAATCGAGAAAATCGTAAATTCTCATTTATGCGAAGAATAGTGATGCCGATCAAACGAAATGATAATGCGCCTGTCACCAGGCCCCGCAGGCTGCGTACAGCCAAAATTTTGGGCCAAACGGAGGCGGTCGATCAAATCTCCAAAAATCCGTGGGCTAACATACACCGAAAATCGACAAAATCGTAAATTCTCATTTATGAGAAAAATAGTGATGCCGATCAAACAAAATGACAGGGCGCCCGTCACCAGGCCCCGCGGGCTGCGCACAGCCAAAATTTGGGGCCGAACGGAGGCGGTCGATCAAATCTCCAGAAATCCGTGGGCTAACATTCACCGAAAATCGAGAAAATCGTAAATTGTCATTTATTCCAAAAATAGTTATGCCGATCAAACGAAATGACAGGGTGCCCGTCACCAGGCCCCCCGGGCTGCGCACAGCCAAAATTTGGGGCCGAACGGAGGCGGTCGATCAAATCTCCAGTAATCCGTGGGCCAACATTCACCGAAAATCGAGAAAATCGTAAATTGTCATTTATTCCAAAAATAGTTATGCCGATCAAACGAAATGATAGGGCGCCCGTCACCAGGCCCCGTGGGCTGCGCACAGCCAAAATTTGGGGCCGAACGGAGGCGGTCGATCAAATCTCCAGAAATCTGTGGGCTAACATTCACCGAAAATCGAGAAAATCATAAATTGTCATTTATTCCAAAAATAGTGATGCCGATCAAACGAAATGATAGGCCGTCAGCAAGCCCCGCAGGCTGCGCACAGCCAAAATTTGGGGCCGAACGGAGGCGGTCGACTGAATCTCGAAAAATCCGTGGGCTAACATACACCGAAAATCGAGAAAATCGTAAATTCTCATTTATTCGAAAAATAGTGATGCCGATCAAACGAATTGACAGGGCGCCCGTCACCAGGCCCCGCAGGCTGCGCACAGCCAAAATTTGGGGCCAAACGGAGGCGGTCGATCAAATATCCAGAAATCCCTCGGCTAACACGCACTGAAAAGTTTGAAAGTTAGCAACATAGGAGCACTATGCTAGTGTCGACAGGCCGGCTGACATCGGATGTCACATGCTAACCTATGTCGAGACCCAACGCCCTTCAATGAATGCCCAGCGATAGAAAATTTAAACTAAAACACCTATGCTTATCCTTATGATATAAAAAAAATCCTAGAGATTAGTGGTGGTAGTGCTGGCCTACCATGGTCGCTTGCCATGGTGGTGTCGGTTGTGGTGGGTCGTTAGGACTAGTTTGTAAATTAAAATTGTCAACCGTATTGGGAAATATGTTGAAATGAGTGCGATAGAGGCATATTTTGGAAAAATGGCTCGGCCAAACCGCCTTTCGGCAGTTTGTCGAGATAGATCTCGAAAAAATACACAAAATGAAAAAAAAATCGCGTAAAACGGATAATCCAGCCAAAAGTTATGATCATTTATATAATATGCCTCTAATAAACTATTTTTCCATCGATTATATTACAGTTTTAACAACATTATGTAAGATCTAATCAAAAGACTTGCATCTCGGCAGTTCTTATTTTGTTAATAAAGAGCTAACACACACCAAAAATCGCGAAAATCGTAAATTCTCGTTTATGCAAAAAATAGTGATGCCGATCAAACGAAATGATAGGACTATCTAAATTCTGATTTCTTTCTGTACTATACTGATTCTTTACTGATTACCGTAATGAATTGATTTAAAACCGAAGTGGGGCTTATATATAATAGAAAGAATAAATCGCATTTCCTGAATGCGATTTATAATTCAGATTTCTGAATTGCGTTTTATAAGTCGCATTCCTGGAATGCATTTTATAAGTCGTATTTTGCCTTGCAACACGCCGACTTGCCGCTTGTCCGATCTTTCCCCGTGCCTTTTTCTAGCATGTATGTATTTCATATACTCTTATCCAACACGCGAATAGGCCATCTATATGCTAGAAATTTACGAGGTGTAACAGCGGATCAAACGAAATGATTGGGCGCCCGTCACCAGGCTGCGCACAGCCAAAATTTGGGGCCGAACGGAGGCGGTCGATCAAATCTCCAGAAATCCGTGGGCTAAAATTCATCGAAAATCGAGAAAATCGTAAATTCTCACTTATGCGAAAACTAGTGATGCCGATCAAACGAAATGATAGGGCGCCCGTCACCAGGTTACGCACAGCCAAAATTTTGGGCCGAACGGAGGCGGTCGATCAAATCTCCAGAAATCCGTGGGCTAACATACACCGAAAACCGAGAAAATTGTAAATTCTCATTTGTTCAGAAAATAGTGATGCCGATCAAACGAAATGATAGGGCGCCCATCACCAGGCTCCGCAGGCTGCGCACAGCCAAAATTTGAGGCCAAACGGAGGCGGTCGATCAAATCTCCAAAAATTCGTGGGCTAACATACACCGAAACTCGAGAAAATCGTAAATTCTCATTTATGCAAAAAATAGTGATGCCGATCAAACAAAATGATAGGGCGCCCACCACCAGGCCCCGCGGGCTGCACACAGCCAAAATTTGGGGCCGAACGGAGGCGGTCGATCAAATCTCCAGAAATCCGTGGGCTAACATTCACCGAAAATCGAGAAAATCGTAAATTGTCATTTATGCTAAAAATAGTGATGCCGATCAAACGAAATGACAGGGCGCCCGTCACCAGGACCCGCGGGCTGCGCACAGCCAAAATTTGGGGTCGAACGGAGGCGGTCGATCAAATCTCCAGAAATCCGTGGGCGTTTAACATACACCGAAAATCGACAAAATCGTAAATTCTCATTTATGCAAAAAATAGTGATGCCGATCAAACAAAATGACAGGGCGCCCGTCACCAGGCCCCTCAAGATGCGCACAGCCAAAATTTGGGGCCGAACAGAGGCGGTCGATCAAATCTCCAGAAATCCGTGGGCTAACATTCACCGAAAACCGAGAAAATCATAAATTGTCATTTATTCCAAAAATAGTGATGCCGATCAAACGAAATGATAGGGCGCCTGTCACCGGGCTCCGCGGGCTGCGCACAGCCAAAATTTGGGGCCGAACGGAGGCGGTCGACTGAAACTCGAAAAATCCGTGGGCTAACATACACTGAAAATCGAGAAAATCGTAAATTCTCATTTATGCGAAGAATAGTGATGCCGATCAAACGAAATGATAATGTGCCCGTCACCAGGCCCCGCAGGCTGCGCACAGCCAAAATTTGGGGCCAAACGGAGGCGGTCGATCAAATCTCCAAAAATCCGTGGTCTAACATACACCGAAAATCGACAAAATCGTAAATTCTCATTTATGCGAAAAATAGTGATGCCGATCAAACAAAATGACAGGGCGCCCATCACCAGGCCCCGCGGGCTGCACACAGCCAAAATTTGGGGCCGAACGGAGGCGGTCGATCAAATCTCTAGAAATTCGTGGGCTAACATTCACCGAAAATCGAGAAAATCGTAAATTGTCATTTATGCCAAAAATAGTGATGCCGATCAAACGAAATGACAGGGCGCCCGTCACCAGGACCCGCGGGCTGCGCACAGCCAAAATTTGGGGCCGAACGGAGGCGGTCGATCAAATATACAGAAATCCGTGGGCTAACATACACCGAAAATCGACAAAATCGTAAATTCTCATTTATGCAAAAAATAGTGATGCCGATCAAACAAAATGACAGGGCGCCCGTCACCAGGCCCCTCAGGCTGCGCACAGCCAAAATTTGGGGCCGAACAGAGGCGGTCGATCAAATCTCCAGAAATCCGTGGGCTAACATTCACCGAAAACCGAGAAAATCGTAAATTGTCATTTATTCCAAAAATAGTGATGCCGATCAAACGAAATGATAGGGCGCCCGTCACCAGGCTCCGCAGGCTACGCACAGCCAAAATTTGGTGCCGAACGGAGGCGGTCGACTGAAACTCGAAAAATCCGTGGGCTAACATACACCGAAAATCGAGAAAATCGTAAATTCTCATTTATGCGAAGAATAGTGATGCCGATCAAACGAAATGATAATGTGCCCGTCACCAGGCCCCACAGGCTGCGCACATCCAAAATTTGGGGCCAAACGGAGGCGGTCGATCAAATCTCCAAAAATCCGTGGGCTAACATACACCGAAAATCGACAAAATCGTAAATTCTCATTTATGCGAAAAATAGTGATGCCGATCAAACAAAATGATAGGGCGCCCGTCACCAGGCCCCGCGGGCTGCGCACAGCCAAAATTGGGGGCCGAACGGAGGCGGTCGATCAAATCTCCAGAAATCCGTGGGCTAACATACACCGAAAACCGAGAAAATCGTAAATTCTCATTTGTTCGGAAAATAGTGATGCCGATCAAAAGAAATGATAGGGCACCCGTCAGCAAGCCCCGCAGGCTGCGCACAGCCAAAATTTGGGGCCGAACGGAGGCGGTCGACTGAATCTCGAAAAATCCGTGGGCTAACATACACCGAAAATCGAGAAAATCATAAATTCTCATTTGTTCGAAAAATAGTGATGCCGATCAAACGAAATGATAATGCGCCCGTCACCAGGACCCGCGGGCTGCGCACAACCAAAATTTTGGGCCGAACGGAGGCGGTCGATGAAATATCCAGAAATCCTTGGGCTAACACGCACTGAAAAGTTAGAAAATCGTAAATTGTCATTTATTCGAAAAATAGTGATGCCGATCAAACGAAATGACAGGGCGACCGTCACCAGGCCCCGCGGGCTGCGCACAGCCAAAATTTGGGGCCGAACGGAGGCGATCGATGAAATCTCCAGAAATCCGTGGGCTAACATTCACCGAAAATCGACAAAATCGTAAATTGTCATTTATTCCAAAAATAGTGATGCCGATCAAACGAAATGACAAGGTGCCCGTCACCAGGCTCCGCAGGCTGCGCACAACAAAAATTTGGGGCCGAACGGAGGCGGTCGATCAAATCTCCAGAAATCCGTGGGCTAACATACACCGAAAATCGAGAAAATCATAAATTCTCATTTGTTCGAAAAATAGTGATGCCGATCAAACGAAATGATAATGCGCCCGTCACCAGGACCCGCGGGCTGCGCACAACCAAAATTTTGGGCCGAACGGAGGCGGTCGATCAAATATCCAGAAATCCTTGGGCTAACACGCACTGAAAAGTTAGAAAATCGTAAATTGTCATTTATTCGAAAAATAGTGATGCCGATCAAACGAAATGACAGGGCGACCGTCACCAGGCCCCGCGGGCTGCGCACAGCCAAAATTTGGGGCCGAACGGAGGCGGTCGATGAAATCTCCAGAAATCGGTGGGCTAACATTCACCGAAAATCGACAAAATCGTAAATTGTCATTTATTCCAAAAATAGTGATGCCGATCAAATGAAATGACAGGGCGCCCGTCACCATGCCCCGCAGCCTGCGCACAGCCAAAATTTGGGGCCAAACGGAGGCGGTCGATCAAATATCCAGAAATCCCTGGGCTAACACGCACTGAAAAGTTTGAAAGTTAGCAACATAGGAGCACTATGCTAGTGTCGACAGGCCGGCTGACATCGGATGTCACATGCTAACCTATGTCGAGACCCAACGCCCTTCAATGAATGCCCAGCGATAGAAAATATAAACTAAAACACCTATGCTTATCCTTATGATATAAAAAAAGTCCTAGAGATTAGTGGTGATAGTGCTGGCCTACCATGGTCGCTTGCCATGGTGGTGTCGGTTGTGGTGGGTCGTTAGGACCAGTTTGTAAATTAAAATTGTCAACCGTATTGGGAAATATGTTGAAATGAGTGCGATAGAGGCATATTTTGGAAAAATGGCTCGGCCAAACCGGCGGTTTGTCGAGATAGATCTCGAAAAAATACACAAAATGAAAAAAAAAATCGCGTAAAACGGATAATCCAGCCCAAAGTTATGATCATTTATATAATATGCCTCTAATAAACTATTTTTCCATCGATTATATTACAGTTTTAACAACATTATGTAAGATCTCATCAAAAGACTTGCATCTCGGCAGTTCTTATTTTGTTAATAAAGAGCTAACACACACCAAAAATCGCGAAAATCGTAAATTCTCGTTTATGCAAAAAATAGTGATGCCGATCAAACGAAATGATAGGACTATCTAAATTCTGATTTCTTTCTGTACTATATTGATTCTTTACTGATTACGTATTTATAAGTCGCATTTCTGAATTGCGTTTTATAAGTCGCATTCCTGGAATGCGTTTTATAAGTCGTATTTTGCCTTGCAACGCGCCGACTTGCCGCTTGTCCGATCTTTCCCCGTGCCTTTTTCTAGCATGTATGTATTTCATATACTCTTATCCAACACGCGAATAGGCCATCTATATGCTAGAAATTTACGAGGTGTAACAGCGGATCAAACGAAATGATTGGGCGCCCGTCACCAGGCTGCGCACAGCCAAAATTTGGGGCCGAACGGAGGCGGTCGATCAAATCTCCAGAAATCCGTGGGCTAAAATTCACCGAAAATCGAGAAAATCGTAAATTCTCATTTATGCGAAAACTAGTGATGCCGATCAAACGAAATGATAGGGCGCCCGTCACCAGGCTACGCACAGCCAAAATTTGTGGCCGAACGGAGGCGGTCGATCAAATCTCCAGAAATCCGTGGGCTAACATACACTGAAAACCGAGAAAATCGTAAATTCTCATTTGTTCGAAAAATAGTGATGCCGATCAAATAAAATGACAGGGCGCCCATCACCAGGCCCCGCAGGCTGCGCACAGCCAAAATTTGAGGCCAAACGGAGGCGGTCGATCAAATCTCCAAAAATCCGTGGGCTAACATACACCGAAAATCGAGAAAATCGTAAATTCTCATTTATGCGAAAAATAGTGATGTCGATCAAACAAAATGACAGGGCGCCCATCACCAGGCCCCGCGGGCTGCACACAGCCAAAATTTGGGGCCGAACGGAGGCGGTCGATCAAATCTCCAGAAATTCGTGGGCTAACATTCACCGAAAATCGAGAAAATCGTAAATTGTCATTTATGCCAAAAATAGTGATGCCGATCAAACGAAATGACAGGGCGCCCGTCACAAGGACCCGCGGGCTGCGCACAGCCAAAATTTAGGGCCGAACGGAGGCGGTCGATCAAATCTCCAGAAATCCGTGGGCTAACATACATCGAAAATCGACAAAATCGTAAATTCTCATTTATGCGAAAAATAGTGATGCCGATCAAACAAAATGACAGGGCGCCCATCACCAGGCCCCGCGGGCTGCACACAGCCAAAATTTGGGGCCGAACGGAGGCGGTCGATCAAATCTCCAGAAATCCGTGGGCTAACATTCACCGAAAATCGAGAAAATCGTAAATTGTCATTTATGCCAAAAATAGTGATGCCGATCAAACGAAATGACAGGGCGCCCGTCACCAGGACCCGCGAGCTGCGCACAGCCAAAATTTGGGGTCGAACGGAGGCGGTCGATCAAATCTCCAGAAATCCGTGGGCTAACATACACCGAAAATCGACAAAATCGTAAATTCTCATTTATGCAAAAAATAGTGATGCCGATCAAACGAAATGATAGGGCGCCCATCACCAGGCTCCGCAGGCTGCGCACAGCCAAAATTTGAGGCCAAACGGAGGCGGTCGATCAAATCTCCAAAAATCCGTGGGCTAACATTCACCGAAAATCGACAAAATCGTAAATTCTCATTTATGCGAAAAATAGTGATGCCGATCAAACAAAATGACAGGGCGCCCGTCACCAGGCCCCGCGGGCTGCGCACAGCCAAAATTGGGGGCCGAACGGAGGCGGTCGATCAAATCTCCAGAAATCCGTGGGCTAACATTCACCGAAAATCGAGAAAATCGTAAATTGTCATTTATTCCAAAAATAGTTATGCCGATCAAACGAAATGACAGGGTGCCCGTCACCAAGCCCCGCGGGCTGCGCACAGCCAAAATTTGGGGCCGAACGGAGGCGGTCGATCAAATCTCCAGAAATCCGTGGGCTAACATTCACCAAAAATCGAGAAAATTGTAAATTGTCATTTATTCTAAAAATAGTGATGCCGATCAAACGAAATGACAGGGCGCCCGTGACCAGGCCCCGCAGGCTGCGCACAGCCAAAATTTGGGGCCGAACGGAGGCGGTCGATCAAATCTCCAGTAATCCGTGGGCTAACATTCATCGAAAATCGAGAAAATAGTAAATTGTCATTTATTCCAAAAATAGTTATGCCGATCAAACGAAATGATAGGGCGCCCGTCACCAGGCCCCGCGGGCTACGCACAGCCAAAATTTGGGGCCGAACGGAGGCGGTCGATCAAATCTCTAGAAATTCGTGGGCTAACATTCACCGAAAATCGAGAAAATCGTAAATTGTCATTTATGCCAAAAATAGTGATGCCGATCAAACGAAATGACAGGGCGCCCGTCACCAGGCCCCGCGGGCTGCGCACAGCCAAAATTTGGGGCCGAACGGAGGCGGTCGATCAAATCTCCAGAAATCCGTGGGCTAACATTCACCGAAAATCGAGAAAATCGTAAATTGTCATTTATTCCAAAAATAGTTATGCCGATCAAACGAAATGACAGGGTGCCCGTCACCAAGCCCCGCGGGCTGCGCACAGCCAAAATTTGGGGCCGAACGGAGGCGGTCGATCAAATCTCCAGAAATCCGTGGGCTAACATTCACCAAAAATCGAGAAAATTGTAAATTGTCATTTATTCTAAAAATAGTGATGCCGATCAAACGAAATGACAGGGCGCCCGTGACCAGGCCCCGCAGGCTGCGCACAGCCAAAATTTGGGGCCGAACGGAGGCGGTCGATCAAATCTCCAGTAATCCGTGGGCTAACATTCATCGAAAATCGAGAAAATAGTAAATTGTCATTTATTCCAAAAATAGTTATGCCGATCAAACAAAATGATAGGGCGCCCGTCACCAGGCCCCGCGGGCTACGCACAGCCAAAATTTGGGGCCGAACGGAGGCGGTCGATCAAATCTCTAGAAATTCGTGGGCTAACATTCACCGAAAATCGAGAAAATCGTAAATTGTCATTTATGCCAAAAATAGTGATGCCGATCAAACGAAATGACAGGGCGCCCGTCACCAGGACCCACGGGATGCGCACAGCCAAAATTTGGGGCCGAACGGAGGCGGTCGATCAAATATCCAGAAATCCGTGGGCTAACATACACCGAAAATCGACAAAATCGTAAATCCTCATTTATGCAAAAAATAGTGAAGCCGATCAAACAAAATGACAGGGCGCCCATCACCAGGCCCCTCAGGCTGCGCACAGCCAAAATTTGCGGCCGAACAGAGGCGGTCGATCAAATCTCCAGAAATCCGTGGGCTAACATTCACCGAAAACCGAGAAAATCGTAAATTGTCATTTATTCCAAAAATAGTGATGCCGATCAAACGAAATGATAGGGCGCCCGTCACCAGGCTCCGCTGGCTGCGCACAGCCAAAATTTGGGGCCGAACGGAGGCGGTCGACTGAAACTCGAAAAATCCGTGGGCTAACATACACCGAAAATCGAGAAAATCGTAAATTCTCATTTATGCGCAGAATAGTGATGCCGATCAAACGAAATGATAATGTGCCCGTCACCAGGCCCCGCAGGCTGCGCACAGCCAAAATTTGGGGCCAAACGGAGGCGGTCGATCAAATCTCCAAAAATCCGTGGGCTAACACCGAAAATCGACAAAATCGTAAATTCTCATTTATGCGAAAAATAGTGATGCCGATCAAACAAAATGACAGGGCGCCCGTCACCAGGCCCCGCGGGCTGCGCACAGCCAAAATTGGGGGCCGAACGGAGGCGGTCGATCAAATCTCCAGAAATCCGTGGGCTAACATTCATCGAAAATCGAGAAAATCGTAAATTGTCATTTATTCCAAAAATAGTTATGCCGATCAAACGAAATGACAGGGTGCCCGTCACCAAGCCCCGCGGGCTGCGCACAGCCAAAATTTGGGGCCGAACGGAGGCGGTCGATCAAATCTCCAGAAATCCGTGGGCTAACATTCACCGAAAATCGAGAAAATCGTAAATTGTCATTTATTCCAAAAATAGTGATGCCGATCAAATGAAATGACAGGGCGCCCGTGACCAGGTCCCCCAGGCTGCGCACAGCCAAAATTTGGGGCCGAACGGAGGCGGTCGATCAAATCTCCAGTAATCCGTGGGCTAACATTCACCGAAAATCGAGAAAATCGTAAATTGTCATTTATTCCAAAAATAGTTATGCCGATCAAACGAAATGATAGGGCGCCCGTCACCAGGCCTCGCGGGCTGCGCACAGCCAAAATTTGGGGCCGAACGGAGGCGGTCGATCAAATCTCTAGAAATTCGTGGGCTAACATTCACCGAAAATCGAGAAAATCGTAAATTGTCATTTATGCCAAAAATAGTGATGTCGATCAAACGAAATGATAGGGCGCCCGTCACCAGGCCCCTCAGGCTGCGCACAGCCAAAATTTGGGGCCGAACAGAGGCGGTCGATCAAATCTCCAGAAATCCGTGGGCTAACATTCACCGAAAACCGAGAAAATCGTAAATTGTCATTTATTCCAAAAATAGTGATGCCGATCAAACGAAATGATAGGGCGCCGGTCACCAGGCTCCGCGGGCTGCGCACAGCCAAAATTTGGGGCCGAACGAAGGCGGTCGACTGAAACTCGAAAAATCCGTGGGCTAACATACACCGAAAATCGAGAAAATTGTAAATTCTCATTTATGCGAAGAATAGTGATGCCGATCAAACGAAATGATAATGTGCCCATCACCAGGCCCCGCAGGCTGCGCACAGCCAAAATTTGGGGCCAAACGGAGGCGGTCGATCAAATCTCCAAAAATCCGTGGGCTAACATACACCGAAAATCGACAAAATCGTAAATTCTCATTTATGCGAAAAATAGTGATGCCGATCAAACAAAATGACAGGGCGCCCGTCACCAGGCCCCGCGGGCTGCGCACAGCCAAAATTGGGGGCCGAACGGAGGCGGTCGATCAAATCTCCAGAAATCCGTGGGCTAACATTCAACGAAAATCGAGAAAATCATAAATTGTCATTTATTCCGAAAATAGTGATGCCGATCAAACGAAATGATAGGGCGCCCGTCAGCAAGCCCCGCAGGCTGCGCACAGCCAAAATTTGGGGCCGAACGGAGGCGGTCGACTGAATCTCGAAAAATCCGTGGGCTAACATACACCGAAAATCGAGAAAATCGTAAATTCTCATTTGTTCGAAAAATAGTGATGCCGATCAAACGAAATGATAATGCGCCCGTCACCAGGACCCGCGGGCTGCACACAACCAAAATTTGGGGCCGAACGGAGGTGGTCGATCAAATATCTAGAAATCCCTGGGCTAACACGCACTGAAAAGTTAGAAAATCGTAAATTGTCATTTATTCGAAAAATAGTGATGCCGATCAAACGAAATGATAGAGCGACCGTCACCAGGCCCCGCGGGCTGCGCACAACCAAAATTTGGGGCCGAACGGAGGCGGTCGATCAAATCTCCAGAAATCCGTGGGCTAACATTCACCGAAAATCGAGAAAATCGTAAATTGTCATTTATTCCAAAAATAGTAATGCCGATCAAACGAAATGACAAGGCGCCCGTCACCAGGCTCCGCAGGCTGTGCACAGCCAAAATTTGGGGCCGAACGGAGGCGGTCGATCAAATCTCCAGAAATCCGTGGGCTAACATTCACCGAAAACCGAGAAAATCGTAAATTCTCATTTATGTAAAAAATAGTTGTGCCGATCAAACGAAATGATAGGGCGCCCGTCACCAGGCTCCGCAGGCTGTACACAGCCAAAATTTGGGACCGAACGGAGGCGGTCGACTGAAACTCGAAAAATCTGTGGGCTAACATACACCGAAAATCGAGAAAATCGTAAATTCTCATTTATGCGAAGAATAGTGATGCCGATCAAATGAAATGATAATGCGCCCGTCACCAGGCCCCGCAGGCTGCGCACTGCCAAAATTTGGGGCCAAACGGAGGCGGTCGATCAAATCTCCAAAAATCCGTGGGCTAACATACACCGAAAATCGACAAAATCGTGAATTCTCATTTATGCGAAAAATAGTGATGCCGATCAAACAAAATGACAGGGCGCCCGTCACCAAGCCCCGCGGACTGCGCACAGCCAAAATTTGGGGCCGAACGGAGGAGGTCGATCAAATATCCAGAAATCCGTGGGCTAACATTCACCGAAAATCGAGAAAATCGTAAATTGTCATTTATTCCAAAAATAGTTATGTCGATCAAACAAAATGACAGGGTGCCCGTCACCAGGCCCCGCGGGCTTCACACAGCCAAAATTTGGGGCCGAACGGAGGCGGTCGATCAAATCTCCAGAAATCCGTGGGCTAACATTCACCGAAAATCGAGAAAATCGTAAATTGTCATTTATTCCAAAAATAGTGATGCCGATCAAACGAAATGACAGGGCGCCCGTGACCAGGCCCCACAGGCTGCGCGCAGCCAAAATTTGGGGCCGAACGGAGGCGGTCGATCAAATCTCCAGTAATCCGTGGGCTAACATTCACCGAAAATCGAGAAAATCGTAAATTGTCATTTATTCCAAAAATAGTTATGCCGATCAAACGAAATGATAGGGCGCCCGTCACCAGGCCCCGCGGGCTGCGCACAGCCAAAATTTGGGGCCGAACGGAGGCGGTCGATCAAATCTCCAGAAATCCGTGGGCTAACATTCACCGAAAATCGAGAAAATCGTAAATTGTCATTTATTCCAAAAATAGTGATGCCGATCAAACAAAATGACAGGGCGCCCGTGACCAGGCCCCGCGGGCTGCGCACAGCCAAAATTTGGGGCCGAACGGAGGCGGTCGATCAAATCTCCAGTAATCCGTGGGCTAACATTCACCGAAAAACGAGAAAATTGTAAATTGTCATTTATTCCAAAAATAGTTATGCCGATCAAACAAAATGATAGGGCGCCCGTCACCAGGCCCCGCAGGCTGCGTACAGCCAAAATTTGGGGCCGAACGGAGGCGGTCGATCAAATCTCCAGAAATCCGTGGGCTAACATTCACCGAAAATCGAGAAAATCATAAATTGTCATTTATTCCAAAAATAGTGATGCCGATCAAACGAAATGATAGGGCGCCCGTCAGCAAGCCCCGCAGGCTGCGCACAGCCAAAATTTGGGGCCGAACGGAGGCGGTCGACTGAATCTCGAAAAATCCGTGGGCTAACATACACCGAAAATCGAGAAAATCGTAAATTCTCATTTGTTCGAAAAATAGTGATGCCGATCAAACGAAATGACAGGGCGCCCGTCACCAGGCCCCGCAGACTGCGCACAGCCAAAATTTGGGGCCAAACGGAGGCGGTCGATCAAATATCCAGAAATCCCTGGGCTAACACGCACTGAAAAGTTTGAAAGTTAGCAACATAGGAGCACTATGCTAGTGTCGACAGGCCGGCTGACATCGGATGTCACATGCTAACCTATGTCGAGACCCAACGCCCTTCAATGAATGCCCAGCGATAGAAAATTTAAACTAAAACACCTATGCTTATCCTTATGATATAAAAAAAATCCTAGAGATTAGTGGTGGTAGTGCTGGCCTACCATGGTCGCTTGCCATGGTGGTGTCGGTTGTGGTGGGTCGTTAGGACCAGTTTGGAAATTAAAATTGTCAACCGTATTGGGAAATATGTTGAAATGAGTGCGATAGAGGCATATTTTGGAAAAATGGCTCGGCCAAACCGCCTTTCGGCAGTTTGTCGAGATAGATCTCGAAAAAATACACAAAATGAAAAAAAAATCGCGTAAAACGGATAATCCAGCCCAAAGTTATGATCATTTATATAATATGCCTCTAATAAACTATTTTTCCATCGATTATATTACAGTTTTAACAACATTATGTAAGATCTCATCAAAAGACTTGCATCTCGGCAGTTCTTATTTTGTTAATAAAGAGCTAACACACACCAAAAATCGCGAAAATCGTAAATTCTCGTTTATGCAAAAAATAGTGATGCCGATCAAACGAAATGATAGGACTATCTAAATTCTGATTTCTTTCTGTACTATACTGATTCTTTACTAATTACCGTAATGAATTGATTTAAAACCGAAGTGGGGCTTATATATAATAGAAACAATAAATCGCATTCAGGATATGCGACTTATAAGTCGCATTTCAGCAATGCGATTTATAAGTCGCATTTCCTGAATGCGATTTATAAGTCGCATTCCTGGAATGCGTTTTATAAGTCGTATTTTGCCTTGCAACACGCCGACTTGCCGCTTGTCCGATCTTTCCCCGTGCCTTTTTCTAGCATGTATGTATTTCATATACTCTTATCCAACACGCGAATAGGCCATCTATATGCTAGAAATTTACGAGGTGTAACAGCGGATCAAACGAAATGAATGGGCGCCCGTCACCAGGCTGCGCACAGCCAAAATTTGGGGCCGAACGGAGGCGGTCGATCAAATCTCCAGAAATCCGTGGGCTAAAATTCACCGAAAATCGAGAAAATCGTAAATTCTCATTTATGCGAAAACTAGTGATGCCGATCAAACGAAATGATAGGGCGCCCGTCACCAGGCTACGCACAGCCAAAATTTGTGGCCGAACGGAGGCGGTCGATTGAATCCCGAAAAACCCGTGGGCTAACAAACACCGAAAATCGAGAAAATCGTAAATTCTCATTTGTTCGAAAAATAGTGATGCCGATCAAATAAAATGACAGGGCGCCCATCACCAGGCCCCGCAGGCTGCGCACAGCCAAAATTTGAGGCCAAACGGAGGCGGTCGATCAAATCTCCAAAAATCCGTGGGCTAACATACACCGAAAATCGAGAAAATCGTAAATTCTCATTTATGCGAAAAATAGTGATGTCGATCAAACAAAATGACAGGGCGCCCATCACCAGGCCCCGCGGGCTGCACACAGCCAAAATTTGGGGCCGAACGGAGGCGGTCGATCAAATCTCCAGAAATCCGTGGGCTAACATTCACCGAAAATCGAGAAAATCGTAAATTGTCATTTATGCCAAAAATAGTGATGCCGATCAAACGAAATGACAGGGCGCCCGTCACCAGGACCCGCGGGCTGCGCACAGCCAAAATTTAGGGCCGAACGGAGGCGGTCGATCAAATCTCCAGAAATCCGTGGGCTAACATACATCGAAAATCGACAAAATCGTAAATTCTCATTTATGCAAAAAATAGTGATGCCGATCAAACAAAATGACAGGGCGCCCGTCACCAGGCCCCTCAGGCTGCGCACAGCCAAAATTTGGGGCCGAACAGAGGCGGTCGATCAAATCTCCAGAAATCTGTGGGCTAACATTCACCGAAAACCGAGAAAATCGTAAATTGTCATTTATTCCAAAAATAGTGATGCCGATCAAACGAAATGATAGGGCGCCCGTCACCAGGCTCCGCGGGCTGCGCACAACCAAAATTTGGGGCCGAACGGAGGCGGTCGACTGAAACTCGTAAAATCCGTGGGCTAACATACACCGAAAATCGAGAAAATCGTAAATTCTCATTTATGCGAAGAATAGTGATGCCGATCAAACGAAATGATAATGCGCCCGTCACCAGGCCCCGCAGGCTGCGCACAGCCAAAATTTGGGGCCAAACGGAGGCGGTCGATCAAATCTCCAAAAATCCGTGGGCTAACATACACCGAAAATCGACAAAATCGTAAATTCCTATTTATGCGAAAAATAGTGATGCCGATCAAACAAAATGACAGGGCGCCCGTCACCAGGCCCCGCGGGCTGCGCACAGCCAAAATTGGGGGCCGAATGGAGGCGGTCGATCAAATCTCCAGAAATCCGTGGGCTAACATTCACCGAAAATCGAGAAAATCATAAATTGTCATTTATTCCAAAAATAGTGATGCCGATCAAACGAAATGATAGGGCGCCCGTCAGCAAGCCCCGCAGGCTGCACACAGCCAAAATTTGGGGCCGAACGGAGGCGGTCGACTGAATCTTGAAAAATCTGTGGGCTAACATACACCGAAAATCGAGAAAATCGTAAATTCTCATTTGTTCGAAAAATAGTGATGCCGATCATACGAAATGATAATGCGCCCGTCACCAGGACCCGCGGGCTGCGCAGAACCAAAATTTGGGGCCGAACGGAGGCGGTCGATCAAATATCCAGAAATCCCTGGGCTAACACGCACTGAAAAGTTAGAAAATCGTAAATTGTCATTTATTCGAAAAATAGTGATGCCGATCAAACAAAATGATAGGGCGACCGTCACCAAGCCCCGCGGGCTGCGCACAGCCAAAATTTGGGGCCGAACGGAGGCGGTCGATCAAATCTCCAGAAATCCGTGGGCTAACATTCACCGAAAATCGAGAAAATCGTAAATTGTCATTTATTCCAAAAATAATGATGCCGATCAAACGAAATGACAAGGCGCCCGTCACCAGGCTCCGCAGGCTGCGCACAGCCAAAATTTTGGGCCGAACGGAGGCGGTCGATCAAATCTCCAGAAATCCGTGGGCTAACATTCACCGAAAACCGAGAAAATCGTAAATTCTCATTTATGTAAAAAATAGTTGTGCCGATCAAACGAAATGATAGGGCGCCCGTCACCAGGCTCCGCAGGCTGTACACAGCCAAAATTTGGGACCGAACGGAGGCGGTCGACTAAAACTCGAAAAATCTGTGGGCTAACATACACCGAAAATCGAGAAAATCATAAATTCTCATTTATGCGAAGAATAGTGATGTCGATCAAACGAAATGATAATGCGCCCGTCACCAGGCCCCGCAGGCTGCGCACAGGCAAAATTTGGGGCCAAACGGAGGCGGTCGATCAAATCTCCAAAAATCCGTGGGCTAACATACACCGAAAATCGAGAAAATCGTAAATTCTCATTTATGCGAAAAATAGTGATGCCGATCAAACAAAATGACAGGGCGCCCGTCACCAGGCCCCGCGGGCTACGCACAGCCAAAATTTGGGGCCGAACGGAGGCGGTCGATCAAATCTCCAGAAATCCGTGGGCTAACATTCACCGAAAATCGAGAAAATCGTAAATTGTCATTTATTCCAAAAATAGTTATGCCGATCAAACGAAATGACAGGGCGCCCGTCACCAGGCCACGCAGGCTGCGGACAGCCAAAATTTGGGGCCGAACGGAGATGGTCGATCAAATCTCCAGAAATCCGTGGGCTAACATACACCGAAAATCGAGAAAATCATAAATTCTCATTTATTCCAAAAATAGTTATGCCGATCAAACGAAATGACAGGGTGCCCGTCACCAGGCCCCGCGGGCTGCGCACAGCCAAAATTTGGGGCCGAACGGAGGCGGTCGATCAAATCTCCAGAAATCCGTGGGCTAACATTCACCGAAAATCGAGAAAATTGTAAATTGTCATTTATTCCAAAAATAGTGATGCCGATCAAATGAAATGATAGGGCGCCCGTGACCAGGCCCCGCAGGCTGCAAACAGCCAAAATTTGGGGCCGAACGGAGGCGGTCGATCAAATCTCCAGAAATTCGTGGGCTAACATTCACCGAAAATCGAGAAAATCGTAAATTGTCATTTATGCCAAAAATAGTGATGCCGATCAAACGAAATGACAGGGCGCCCGTCACCAGGACCCGTGGGCTGCGCACAGCCAAAATTTGGGCCCGAACGGAGGCGGTCGATCAAATCTCCAGAAATCCGTGGGCTAACATACACCGAAAATCGACAAAATCATAAATTCTTATTTATGCAAAAAATAGTGATGCCGATCAAACAAAATGATAGGGCGCCCGTCACCAGGCCCCTCTGGCTGCGCACAGCCAAAATTTGGGGCCGAACAGAGGCGGTCGATCAAATCTCCGGAAATCCGTGGGCTAACATTCACCGAAAACCGAGAAAATCGTAAATTGTCATTTATTCCAAAAATAGTGATGCCGATCAAACGAAATGATAGGGCGCCCGTCATCAGGCTCCGCGGGCTGCGGACAGCCAAAATTTGGGGCCGAACGGAGGCGGTCGACTGAAACTCGTAAAATCCGTGGGCTAACATACACCGAAAATCGAGAAAATCGTAAATTCTCATTTATGCGAAGAATAGTGATACCGATCAAACAAAATGATAATGCGCCCGTCACCAGGCCCCGCAGGCTGCGTACAGCCAAAATTTGGGGCCAAACGGAGGCGGTCGATCAAATCTCCAAAAATCCGTGGGCTAACATACACCGAAAATCGACAAAATCATAAATTTTCATTTATGCGAAAAATAGTGATGCCGATCAAACAAAATGACAGGGCGCCCGTCACCAGGCCCCGCGGGCTGCGCACAGTCAAAATTGGGGTCCGAACGGAGGCGGTCGATCAAATCTCCAGAAATCCGTGGGCTAACATTCACCGAAAATGGAGAAAATCATAAATTATCATTTATTCCAAAAATAGTGATGCCGATCAAACGAAATGATAGGGCGCCCGTCAGCAAGCCCCGCAGGCTGCGCACAGCCAAAATTTGGGGCCGAACGGAGGCGGTCGACTGAATCTCGAAAAATCCGTGGGCTAACATACACCGAAAATCGAGAAAATCGTAAATTCTCATTTGTTCAAAAAATAGTGATGCCGATCAAACGAAATGATAGGGCGCCCGTCACCAGGACCCGCGGGCTGCGCACAACCAAAATTTGGGGCCGAACGGAGGCGGTCGATTAAATATCCAGAAATCCCTGGGCTAACACGCACTGAAAAGTTAGAAAATCGTAAATTGTCATTTATTCGAAAAATAGTGATGCCGATCAAACGAAATGACAGGGCGCCTGTCACCAGGCCCCGCGGGCTGCGCACAGCCAAAATTTGGCGCCGAACGTAGGCGGTCGATCAAATCTCCAGAAATCCGTGGGCTAACATTCACCGAAAATCGAGAAAATCGTAAATTGTCATTTATTCCAAAAATAGTGATGCCGATCAAATGAAATGACAAGGCGCCCGTCACCAGGCTCCGCAGGCTGCGCACAGCCAAAATTTGGGGCCGAACGGAGGCGGTCGATCGAATCTCCAGAAATCCGTGGGCTAACATTCACCGAAAACCGAGAAAATCGTAAATTCTCATTTATGTAAAAAATAGTTGTGCCGATCAAACGAAATAATAGGGCTCCCGTCACCAGGCTCCGCAGGCTGCACACAGCCAAAATTTGGGACCGAACGGAGGCGGTCGACTGAAACTCGAAAAATCCGTGGGCTAACATACACCGAAAATCGAGAAAATCGTAAATTCTCATTTATGCAAAAGAATAGTGATGCCAATCAAAGGAAATGATAATGCGCCCGTCACCAGGCCCCGCAGGCTGCGCACAGCCAAAATTTGGGGCCAAACGGAGGCGGTCGATCAAATCTCCAAAAATCTGTGGGCTAACATACACCGAAAATCGACAAAATCGTAAATTCATATTTATGCGAAAAATAGTGATGCCGATCAAAACAAAATGACAGGGCGCCCGTCACCAGGCCCCGCGGGCTACGCACAGCCAAAATTTGGGGCCGAACGGAGGAGGTCGATCAAATCTCCAGAAATCCGTGGGCTAACATTCACCGAAAATCGAGAAAATCGTAAATTGTCATTTATTACAAAAATAGTTATGGCGATCAAACGAAATGACAGGGTGCCCGTCACCAGGCCCCGCGGGCTGCGCACAACCAAAATTTGGGGCCGAACGGAGGTGGTCGATCAAATCTCCAGAAATCCGTGGGCTAACATTCACCGAAAATCGAAAAAATCATAAATTGTCATTTATTCCAAAAATAGTGATGCCGATCAAACGAAATGATAGGGCGCCCGTGACCAAGCCCCGCAGGCTGCGCACAGCCAAAATTTGGGGTCGAACGGAGGCGGTCGATCAAATCTCCTGTAATCCGTGGGCTAACATTTACCGAAAATCGAGAAAATCGTAAATTATCATTTATTCCAAAAATAGTTATGCCGATCAAACGAAATGATAGGGAGCCCGTCATCAGGCCCCGCGGGCTGCGCACAGCCAAAATTTGGGGCCGAACGGAGGCGGTCGATCAAATCTCCAGAAATCCGTGGGCTAACATTCACCGAAAATCGAGAAAATCATAAATTGTCATTTATTCCAAAAATAGTGATGCCGATCAAACAAAATGATAGGGCGCCCGTCAGCAATCCCTGCAGGCTGCGCACAGCCAAAATTTGGGGCCGAACAGAGGCGGTCGACTGAATCTCGAAAAATCCGTGGGCTAACATACACCGAAAATCGAGAAAATTGTAAATTCTCATTTGTTCGAAAAATAGTGATGCCGATCAAACGAAATGATAGGGCGCCCGTCACCAGGCCCCGCAGGCTGCGCACAGCCAAAATTTGGGGCCAAACGGAGGCGGTCGATCAAATATCCAGAAATCCCTGGGCTAACACGCACTGAAAAGTTTGAAAGTTAGCAACATAGGAGCACTATGCTAGTGTCGACAGGCCGACTGACATCGGATGTCACATGCTAACCTATGTCGAGACCCAACGCCCTTCAATGAATGCCCAGCGATAGAAAATTTAAACTAAAACACCTACGCTTATCCTTATGATATAAAAAAATCCTAGAGATTAGTGGTGGTAGTGCTGGCCTACCATGGTCGATTGCCATGGTGGTGTCGGTTGTGGTGGTTCGTTAGGACCAGTTTTTAAATTAAAATTGTCAACCATATTGGGAAATATGTTGAAATGAGTGCGACAGAGTCATATTTTGGAAAAATGGCTCGGCCAAACCGCCTTTCGGCAGTTTGTCGAGATAGATCTCGAAAAAATACACAAAATGAAAAAAAAATCACGTAAAACGGATAATCCAGCCCAAAGTTATGATCATTTATATAATATGCCTCTAATAAACTATTTTTCCATCGATTATATTACAGTTTTAACAACATTATGTAAGATCTCATCAAAAGACTTGCATCTCGGCAGTTCTTATTTTGTTAATAAAGATCTAACACACACCAAAAATCGCGAAAATCGTAAATTCTCGTTTATGCAAAAAATAGTGATGCCGATCAAACGAAATGATAGGACTATCTAAATTCTGATTTCTTTATGTAGTATACTGATTCTTTACTGATTACCGTAATGAATTGATTTAAAACTGAAGTGGGGCTTATATATAATAGAAACAATAAATCGCATTTCAGGAATGCGACTTATAAGCCGCATTTCCTGAATGCGATTTATAAGTCGCATTTCTGAATTGCGTTTTATAAGTCGCATTCCTAGAATGCATTTTAAGTCGTATTTTGCCTTGCAACGCGCCGACTTGCCGCTTGTCCATTTTTCCCCGTGCCTTTTTCTAGCATGTATGTATTTCATATACTCTTAACCAACACGCGAATAGGCCATCTATATGCTAGAAATTTACGAGGTGTAATAGCGGATCAAACGAAATGATAGGGCACCCGTCACCAGGCTGCGCACAGCCAAAATTTGGGGCCAAACGGAGGCGGTCGATAAAATCTCCAAAAATCCGTCGGCTAACATACACCGAAAATCGAGAAAATCGTAAATTGTCATTTATTCAAAAAATAGTGATGCCGATCAAACGAAATGATAGGGAGCCTATCACTAGGCCACGCAGGCTGCGGACAGCCAAAATTTGGGGCCGAACGGAGACGGTCGATCAAATCTCCAGAAATCCGTGGGCTAATATACAACGAAAATCGAGAAAATCGTAAATTCTCATTTATTCCAAAAATAGTTATGTTGATCAAACGAAATGACAGGGTGCCCGTCAGCAGGCCCCGCAGGCTGCGTACAGCCAAAATTTGGGGCCAAACGGAGGCGGTCGATAAAATCTCCAAAAATCCGTGGGCTAACATACACCGAAAATCGACAAAATCGTAAATTCTCATTTATGCGAAAAATAGTGATGCCGATCAAACAAAATGACAGGGCGCCCGTCACCAGGCCCCGCGGGCTGCGCACAGTCAAAATTGGGGGCCGAACGGAGGCGGTAGATCAAATCTCCAGAAATCCGTGGGCTAACATTCACCGAAAATCGAGAAAATCATAAATTGTCATTTATTCCAAAAATAGTGATGCCGATCAAATAAAATAACAGGGCGCCCGTGACCAGGCCCCGCGGGCTGCGCACAGCCAAAATTTGGGGCCGAACGGAGGCGGTCGATCAAATCTCCAGAAATCCGTGGGCTAACATTCACCGAAAATCAAGAAAATCGTAAATTGTCATTTATTCCAAAAATAGTGATGCCGATCAAACGAAATGATAGGGCACCCGTCACTAGGCCCCGCAGGCTGCGCACAGCCAAAATTTGGGGCCAAACTGAGATGGTCGACTGAAACTCGAAAAATCCGTGGGCTAACATACACCGAAAATCGAGAAAATCGTAAATTCTCATTTGTTCAAAAAATAGTGATGCCAATCAAACGAAATGATAATGCGCCCGTCACCAGGCCCCGCGGGCTGCGCACAGCCAAAATTTGGGGACGAACGGAGGCGGTCGACTGAAACTCAAAAAATCCGTGGGCTAACATTCACCGAGAATCGAGAAAATCGTAAATTATCATTTATTCCAAAAATAGTGATGCCCATCAAAAGAAATGACAGGGCGCCCATCACCAGGCCCCGCAGGCTGCGCACAGCCAAAATTTGGGGCCGAACGGAGGCGGTCGATCAAATCTCCAGAAATCCGTGGGCTAACATTCACCGAAAATCGAGAAAATCGTAAATTGTCATTTATTCCAAAAATAGTTATGCCGATCAAACGAAATGACAGGGTGCCCGTCACCAGGCCCCGCGGGCTGCGCACAGCCAAAATTTGGGCCGAACGGAGGCGGTCGACTGAATCTCGAAAAATCCGTGGGCTAACATTCATCGAAAATCGAGAAAATTGTAAATTCTCATTTATGCGAAAAATAGTGATGCCGATCAAATAAAATGACAGGGCGCCCGTCACCAGGCCCCGCAGGCTGCGCACAGCCAAAATTTGGGGCCGAACGGAGGCGGTCGATCTAATCTCCAGAAATCCGTGGGCTAACATTCACCGAAAATCAAGAAAATCGTAAATTGTCATTTATTCCAAAAATAGTGATGCCGATCAAACGAAATGATAGGGCACCCGTCACCAGGCCCCGCAGGCTGCGCACAGCTAAAATTTGGGGCCAAACTGAGATGGTCGACTGAAACTCGAAAAATCCGTGGGCTAACATACACCGAAAATCGAGAAAATCGTAAATTCTCATTTGTTCGAAAAATAGTGATGCCGATCAAACGAAATGATAATGCGCCCGTCACCAGGCCCCGCGGGCTGCGCACAGCCAAAATTTGGGGCCGAACGGAGGCGGTCGACTGAAACTCAAAAAATCCGTGGGCTAATATTCACCGAAAATCGAGAAAATCGTAAATTATCATTTATTCCAAAAATAGTGATGCCGATCAAACGAAATGATAGGGCGCCCGTCACCAGGCCCCGCAGGCTGCGCACAGCCAAAATTTGGGGCCGAACGGAGGCGGTCGATCAAATCTCCAGAAATCCGTGGGCTAACATTCACCGAAAACCGAGAAAATCGTAAATTCTCATTTATGCCAAAAATAGTTATGCCGATAAAACGAAATGATAGGGCGCCCGTCACCAGGCTCCGCAGGCTGCGTACAGCCAAAATTTGGGGCCAAACGGAGACGGTCGATCAAATCTCCAGAAATCCGTGGGCTAACATTCACCGAAAACCGAGAAAATCGTAAATTCTCATTTATGCAAAAAATAGTTATGCCGATAAAACGAAATGATAGGGCGCCCGTCACCAGGCTCCGCAGGCTGCGCACAGCCAAAATTTGGGGCCAAACGGAGACGGTCGATCAAATCTCCAGAAATCCGTGGGCTAACATTCACCGAATATCGAGAAAATCTTAGATTGTCATTTATTCCAAAAATAGTGATGCCGATCAAACGAAATGATATGGCGCCCGTCATCAAGCCTTGCAGGCTGTGCACAACCAAAATTTGGGGCCAAACGGAGACGGTCGACTGAAACTCGAAAAATCCGTGGGCTAACATACACCGAAAATCGAGAAAATCGTAAATTCACATTTGTTCGAAAAATAGTGATGCCGATCAAACGAAATGATAATGCGCCCGTCACCAGGCCCCGCAGGCTGCGCACAGCCAAAATTTGGGCCCAAACGGAGGCGGTCGATCAAATATCTAGAAATCCCTGGGCTAACACGCACTGAAAAGTTTGAAAGTTAGCAACATAGGCGCACTATGCTAGTGTCGACAGACCGGCCGACATCGGATGTCACATGCTAACCTATGTCGAGACCCAACGCCCATCGATGAATGCCCAGCGATAGAAAATTTAAACTAAAACACCTATGCTTATCCTTATGATATAAATAAAATCCTAGAGATTAGTGGTGGTAGTGCTGGCCTACCATGGTCGCTTGCCATGGTGGTGTCGGTTGTGGTGGGTCGTTAGGACCAGTTTTTAAATTAAAATTGTCAACCATATTGGGAAATATGTTGAAATGAGTGCGATAGAGGCATATTTTGGAAAAATGGCTCGGCCAAACCGCCTTTCGGCAGTTTGTCGAGATAGATCTCGAAAAAATACACAAAATGAAAAAAATCGCGTAAAACGGATAATCCTGCCCAAAGTTATGATCATTTATATAATATGCCTCTAATAAACTATTTTTCCGTCGATTATATTACAGTTTTAACAACATTATGTAAGATCTCATCAAAAGACTTGCATCTCGGTAGTTCTTATTTTGTTAATAAAGAGCTAACACACACCAAAAATCGCGAAAATCGTAAATTCTCGTTTATGCAAAAAATAGTGATGCCGATCAAACGAAATTATAGGACTATCTAAATTCTGATTTCTTTCTGTACTATACTGATTCTTTACTGATTACCGTAATGAATTGATTTAAAACCGAAGTGGGGCTTATATATAATAGAAACAATGCGATTTATAAGTCGCATTTCCTGAATGCGATTTATAAGTCGTATTTCTGAATTGCGTTTTATAAGTCGCATTCCTGGAATGCGTTTTATAAGTCGTATTTTGCCTTGCAACGCGCCGACTTGCCGCTTGTCCGATCTTTCCCCGTGCCTTTTTTTAGCATGTATGTATTTCAAATACTCTTAACCAACACGCGAATAGGCCATTTATATGCTAGAAATTTACGGGGTGTAACAGCGGATCAAACGAAATGATAGGGTGCCCGTCACCAGGCCCCGCAGGCTGCGCACAGCCAAAATTTGGGGCCAAACGGAGGCGGTCGATCAAATCTCCAAAAATCCGTGGGCTAACATACACCGAAAATCGAGAAAATCGTAAATTGTCATTTATTCCAAAAATAGTGATGCCGATCAAACGAAATGATAATGCGCCCGTCACCAGGCCCCGCAGGCTGCGCACAGCCAAAATTTGGGGCCAAACGGAGGCGGTCGATCAAATCTCCAAAAATCTGTGGGCTAACATACACCGAAAATCGAGAAAATCGTAAATTCTCATTTATGCGAAAAATAGTGATGCCGATCAAACAAAATGACAGGGCGCCCGTCACCAGGCCCAGCGGGCTGCGGACAGCCAAAATTTGGGGCCGAACGGAGGCGGTCGATCAAATCTCCAAAAATCCGTGGGCTAACATACACCGAAAATCGAGAAAATCATAAATTCTCATTTATGCGAAAAATAGTGATGCCGATCAAACGAAATGATAGGGCGCCCGTCACCAGGCCCCGCAGGCTGCGCACAGCCAAAATTTGGGGCCGAACGGAGGCGGTCGATCAAATCTCCAGAAATCCGTGGGCTAACATTCACCGAAAATCCCAAAAATCATAAATTGTCATTTATTCGAAAAATAGTGATGCCGACCAAACGAAATGATAGGGCACCCATCACCAAGCCCCGCAGGCTGCGCACAGCCAAAATTTGGCGCCGAACGGAGGCGGTCGATTGAATCTCGAAAAATACGTGGGCTAACATACACCGCAAATAGAGAAAATCGTAAATTTTCATTTGTTTGAAAAATAGTGATACCGATCAAACAGAATTACAGGGCGCCCGTCACCAGGCCCCGCAGGCTGCGCACAACCAAAATTTGGGGCCAAACGGAGGCGGTCGATCAAATCTCCAAAAATCTGTGGGCTAACATACACCGAAAATCGAGAAAATTGTAAATTCTCATTTATGTGAAAAATAGTGATGCCGATCAAACAAAATGACAGGGCGCCCGTCACCAGGCCCAGCGGTCTGCGGACAGCCAAAATTTGGGGCCGAACCGAGGCGATCGATCAAATCTCCAGAAATTCGTGGGCTAACATTCACCGAATATCGAGAAAATCTTAAATTGTCATTTATTCCAAAAATAGTGATGCCGATCAAACGAAATGATATGGCGCCCGTCATCAAGCCTCGCAGGCTGTGCACAACCAAAATATGGGGCCAAATGGAGACGGTCGACTGAAACTCGAAAAATCCGTGGGCTAACATACACCGAAAATCGAGAAAATCATAAATTCGCATTTGTTCGAAAAATAGTGATGCCGATCAAACGAAATGATAATGCGCCCGTCACCAGGCCCCGCAGGCTGCGCACAGCCAAAATTTGGGGCCAAACGGAGGCGGTCGATCAAATCTCCAAAAATCTGTGGGCTAACATACACCGAAAATCGAGAAAATCGTAAATTCTCATTTATGCGAAAAATAGTGATGCCGATCAAACAAAATGACAGGGCGCCCGTCACCAGGCCCAGCGCGCTGCGGACAGCCAAAATTTGGGACCGAACGGAGGCGATCGATCAAATCTCCAGAAATTTGTGGGCTAACATTCACCGAATATCGAGAAAATCTTAAATTGTCATTTATTCCAAAAATAGTGATGCCGATCAAACGAAATGATATGGCGCCCGTCATCAAGCCCCGCAGGATGTGCACAACCAAAATTTGGGGCCAAACGGAGACGGTCGACTGAAACTCGAAAAATCCGTGGGCTAACATACACCGAAAATCGAGAAAATCGTAAATTCGCATTTGTTCGAAAAATAGTGATGCCGATCAAACGAAATGATAATGCGCCCGTCACCAGGCCCCGCGGGCTGCGCACAGCAAAAATTTAGGGCCGAACGGAGGCGGTCGATCAAATATCTACAAAATCCCTGGGCTAACACGCACTGAAAAGTTTGAAAGTTAGCAACATAGGCGCACTATGCTAGTGTCGACAGACCGGCCGACATCGGATGTCACATGCTAACCTATGTCGAGACCCAACGCCCATCGATGAATGCCCAGCGATAGAAAATTTAAACTAAAACACCTATGCTTATCCTTACGATATAAATAAAATCCTAGAGATTAGTGGTGGTAGTGCTGGCCTACCATGGTCGCTTGCCATGGTGGTGTCGGTTGTGGTGGGTCGTTAGGACCAGTTTTTAAATTAAAATTGTCAACCATATTGGGAAATATGTTGAAATGAGTGCGATAGAGGCGTATTTTAGAAAAATGGCTCGGCCAAACCGCCTTTCGGCAGTTTGTCGAGATAGATCTCGAAAAAATATACAAAATGAAAAAAAATCGCGTAAAACGGATAATCCAGCCCAAAGTTATGATCATTTATATAATATGCCTCTAATAAACTATTTTTCCGTCGATTATATTACAGTTTTAACAACATTATGTAAGATCTCTTCAAAAGACTTGCATCTCGGTAGTTCTTATTTTGTTAATAAAGAGCTAACACACACCAAAAATTGCGAAAATCGTAAATTCTCGTTTATGCAAAAAATTGTGATGCCGATCAAACGAAATTATAGGACTATCTAAATTCTGATTTCTTTCTGTACTATACTGATTCTTTACTGATTACCGTAATGAATTGATTTAAAACCGAAGTGGGGCTTATATATAATAGAAACTATAAATCGCATTCAGAGAATGCGACTTATAAGTCGCATTTCAGAAATGCGATTTATAAGTCGCATTTCCTGAATGCGATTTATAAGTCGCATTTCTGAATAACATTTTATAAGTCGTATTTTGCCTTGCAACGCGCCGACTTGCCGCTTGTCCGATCTTTCCCCGTGCCTTTTTTTAGCATGTATGTATTTCAAATTTTCTTAACCAACACGCGAATAGGCCATTTATATGCTAGAAATTTACGGGGTGTAACAGCGGATCAAAAGAAATGATAGGGTGCCCGTCACCAGGCCCCGCAGGCTGCGCACAACCAAAATTTGGGGCCAAACGGAGGCGGTCGATCAAATCTCCAAAAATCCGTGGGCTAACATACACCGAAAATCGAGAAAATCGTAAATTGTCATTTATTTCAAAAATAGTGATGCCGATCAAACGAAATGATAGGGCGCCCGTCACCAAGCCCAGCAGGCTGCGCACTGCTAAAATTTGGGGCCAAACGGAGGCGGTAGATTGAATTTCGAAAAATACGTGGGCTAACATACACCGAAAATCCAGAAAATCGTAAATTCTCATTTATGCGAAGAATAGTGATGCCGATCAAACGAAATGATAATGCGCCCGTCACCAGGCCCCGAAGGCTGCGCACAGCCAAAATTTGGGGCCAAACGGAGGCGGTCGATCAAATCTCCAAAAATTCATGGGCGTTAACACCGAAAATCGAGAAAATCATAAATTCTCATTTATGCGAAAAATAGTGATGCCGATCAAACGAAATGATAGGGCGCCCGTCACCAGGCCCCGCAGGCTGCGCACAGCCAAAATTTGGGGCCGAACGGAGGCGGTCGATCAAATCTCCAGAAATCCGTGGGCTAACATTCACCGAAAATCCCGAAAATCATAAATTGTCATTTATGCAAAAAATAGTTATGCCGACCAAACGAAATGATAGGGCACCCGTCACCAAACCCCGCAGGCTGCGCACAGCCAAAATTTGGCACCGAACGGAGGCGGTAGATTGAAACTCGAAAAATACGTGGGCTAACATACACCGCAAATTGAGAAAATCGTAAATTTTCATTTGTTTGAAAAATAGTGATACCGATCAAACAGAATTATAGGGCGCCCGTCACCAGGCCCCGCAGGCTGCGCACAGCAAAAATTTGGGGCCAAACGGAGGCGGTCGATCAAATCTCCAAAAATCCGTGGGCTAACATTCACCGAAAATCGAGAAAATTGTAAATTGTCATTTATTCCAAAAATAGTGATGCCGATCAAACGAAATGACAGGGCGCCCGTCACCAGGCCCCGCAAGCTGCGCACAGCCAAAATTTGGGCCGAACGGAGGCGGTCGATCAAATCTCCAGAAATCCGTGGGCTAACATTCACCGAAAATCGAGAAAATCGTAAATTCTAATTTATGCGAAAAATAGTGATGCCGATCAAATAAAATCCGTGTGCTAACATTCACCGAAAATCGAGAAAATCGTAAATTATCATTTATTCCAAAAATAGTGATGCCGATCAAACGAAATGATAGGGCGCCCGTCACCAAGCCCAGCAGGCTGCGCACAGCTAAAATTTGGGGCCAAACGGAGGCGGTCGATTGAATTTCGAAAAATACGTGGGCTAACATACACCGAAAATCGAGAAAATCGTAAATTCTCATTTATGCGAAGAATAGTGATGCCGATCAAACGAAATGATAATGCGCCCGTCACCAGGCCCCGCAGGCTGCGCACAGCCAAAATTTGGGGCCAAACGGAGGCGGTCGATCAAATCTCCAAAAATCTGTGGGCTAACATACACCGAAAATCGAGAAAATCATAAATTCTCATTTATGCAAAAAATAGTGATGCCGATCAAACGAAATGATAGGGCGCCCGTCACCAGGCCCCGCAGGCTGCGCACAGCCAAAATTTGGGGCCGAACGGAGGCGGTCGATCCAATCTCCAGAAATCCGTGGGCTAACATTCACCGAAAATCCCGAAAATCATAAATTGTCATTTATGCAAAAAATAGTTATGCCGACCAAACGAAATGATAGGGCACCCGTCACCAAGCCCCGCAGGCTGCGCACAGCCAAAATTTGGCGCCGAACGGAGGCGGTCGATTGAAACTCGAAAAATACGTGGGCTAACATACACCGCAAATTGAGAAAATCGTAAATTTTCATTTGTTTGAAAAATAGTGATACCGATCAAACAGAATTATAGGGCGCCGATCACCAGGCCCCGCAGGCTGTGCACAGCCAAAATTTGGGGCCAAACGGAGGCGGTCGATCAAATCTCCAAAAATCCGTGGGCTAACATTCACCGAAAATCGAGAAAATCGTAAATTGTCATTTATTCCAAAAATAGTGATGCCGATCAAACGAAATGATAGGGCGCCCGTCACCAGGCCCCGCAGGCTGCACACAGCCAAAATTTGGGGCCGAACAGAGGCGATCGATCAAATCTCCAGAAATTCGTGGGCTAACATTCACCGAAAATCGAGAAAATCGTAAATTCTCATTTGTTCGAAAAATAGTGATGCCGATCAAACGAAATGATAATGCGCCCGTCACCAGGCCCCGCGGGCTGCGCACAGCCAAAATTTGGGGTCGAACGGAGGCGGTCGATCAAATCTCCAAAAATCTGTGTGCTATAACATTCACCGAAAATCCAGAAAATCATAAATTGTCATTTATTCCAAAAATAGTGATGCCGATCAAATGAAATGATAGGGTGCCCGTCACCAGGCCCCGCAGGATGCGCACAGCCAAAATTTGGGGTCGAACGGAGGCGGTCCACTGAAACTCGAAAAATCCGTGGGCTAACATACACCGAAAATCGAGAAAATCGTAAATTCTCATTTATGCGAAGAATAGTGATGCCGATCAAACGAATTGATAATGCGCCCGTCACCAGGCCCCGCAGGCTGCGCACAGCCAAAGTTTGGGGCCAAACGGAGGCGGTCGATCAAATCTCCAAAAATCTGTGGGCTAACATTCACCCAAAATCGAGAAAATCGTAAATTGTCATTTTTTCCAAAAATAGTGATGCCGATCAAACGAAATGACAGGGCGCCCGTCACCAGGCCCCGCAGGCTGCGCACAACCAAAATTTGGGGCCGAACGGAGGCGATCGATCAAATCTCCAGAAATTCGTGGGCTAACATTCACCGAAAATCGAGAAAATCGTAAATTCTCATTTGTTCGAAAAATAGTGATGTCGATCAAACGAAATGATAGAGCGTCCGTCACCAGGCCTCGCGGGCTGCGCACAGCCAAAATTTGGGGCCGAACGGAAGCGGTCGATCAAATCTCCAGAAATCCGTGTGCTAACATTCACCGAAAATCCCAAAAATCATAAATTGTCATTTATTCCAAAAATAGTGATGCCGATCAAACGAAATGATAGGGCGCCCGTCACCAGGCCCCGCAGGATGCGTACAGCCAAAATTTGGGGCCGAACGGAGGCGGTCGACTGAATCTCCAAAAATCCGTGGGTTAACATACACCGAAAAGTTTGAAAGTTAGCAACATAGGAGCACTATGCTAGTGTCGACAGGCCGGCCGACATCGGATGTCACATGCTAACCTATGTCGAGACCCAACGCCCTTCGATGAATGCCCAGTGATAGAAAATTTAAACTAAAACACCTATGCTTATCCTTATGATATAAAAAAAATCCTAGAGATTAGTGGTGGTAGTGGTGGCCTACCATGGTTGCTTGCCATGGTGGTGTCGGTTGTGGTGGGTCGTTAGGACCAGTTTTTAAATTAAAATTGTCAACCATATTGGGAAATATGTTGAAATGAGTGCGATAGAGGCATATTTTGGAAAAATGGCTCGGCCAAACCGCCTTTCGGCAGTTTGTCGAGATAGATCTCGAAAAAATACACAAAATGAAAAAAAAATCGCGTAAAACGGATAATCCAACCCAAAGTTATGATCATTTATATAATATGCCTCTAATAAACTATTTTTCCATCGATTATATTACAGTTTTAACAACATTATGTAAGATCTCTTCAAAAGACTTGCATCTCGGCAGTTCTTATTTTGTTAATAAAGAGCTAACACACACCAAAAATCGCGAAAATCGTAAATTCTCGTTTATGCAAAAATAGTGATGCCGATCAAACGAAATGATAGGACTATCTAAATTCTGATTTCTTTCTGTACTATAGTGATTCTTTACTGATTACCGTAATGAATTGATTTAAAACCGAAGTGGGGCTTATATATAATAGAAACTATAAATCGCATTTCAGGAATGCGATTTATAAGTCGCATTTCCTAAATGCGATTTATAAGTCGCATTTCTGAATTACGTTTTATAAGTCGTATTTTGCCTTGCAACGCGCCGACTTGCCGCTTGTCCGATCTTTCCCCGTGCCTTTTTTTAGCATGTATGTATTTCAAATACTCTTAACCAACACGCGAATAGGCCATTTATATGCTAGAAATTTACGGGGTGTAACAGCGGATCAAACGAAATGATAGGGTGCCCGTCACCAGGCCCCGCAGGCTGCGCACAACCAAAATTTGGGGCCAAACGGAGGCGGTCGATCAAATCTCCAAAAATCTGTGGGCTAACATACACCGAAAATCGAGAAAATCGTAAATTGTCATTTATTCCAAAAATAGTGATGCCGATCAAACGAAATGATAGGGCGCCCGTCACCAAGCCCAGCAGGCTGCGCACAGCTAAAATTTGGGGCCAAACGGAGGCGGTCGATTGAATTTCGAAAAATACGCGGGCTAACATACACCGAAAATCGAGAAAATCGTAAATTCTCATTTATGCGAAGAATAGTGATGCCGATCAAACGAAATGATAATGCGCCCGTCACCAGGCCCCGCAGGCTGCGCACATCCAAAATTTGGGGCCAAACGGAGGCGGTCGATCAAATCTCCAAAAATCCGTGGGCTAACATACACCGAAAATCGAGAAAATCATAAATTCTCATTTATGCGAAAAATAGTGATACCGATCAAACGAAATGATAGGGCGCCCGTCACCAGGCTGCGCACAGCCAAAATTTGGGGCCGAACGGAGGCGGTCGATCAAATCTCCAGAAATCCGTGGGCTAACATTCACCGAAAACCGAGAAAATCGTAAATTGTCATTTATACAAAAAATAGTTATGCCGACCAAACGAAATGATAGGGCGCCCGTCACCAGGCTCCGCAGGCTGCGCACAGCCAAAATTTGGTGCCGAACGGAGACGGTCGATCAAATCTCCAGAAATCTGTGGGCTAACATACACCGAAAATTGAGAAAATCGTAAATTCTCATTTATGCGAAGAATAGTGATGCCGATCAAACAGAATTACAGGGCGCCCGTCACCAGGCCCCGCAGGCTGCACACAGCCAAAATTTGGGGCCAAACGGAGGCGGTCGACTGAAACTCAAAAAATCCGTGGGCTAACATTCACCGAAAATCGAGAAAATCGTAAATTGTTATTTATTCCAAAAATAGTGATGCCGATCAAACGAAATGACAGGGCGCCCGTCACCAGGCCCCGCAGGCTGCGCACAGCCAAAATTTGGGGCCGAACAGAGGCAGTCGACTGAAACTCGAAAAATCCGTGGGCTAACATTCACCGAAAATCGAGAAAATCATAAATTCTCATTTGTTCGAAAAATAGTGATGCCGATCAAACAAAATGATAATGCGCCCGTCACCAGGCCCCGCGGGCTGCGCATAGCCAAAATTTGGGGCCGAACGGAGGCGGTCGACTGAAACTCAAAAAATCCGTGGGCTAACATTCACCGAAAAACGAGAAAATCGTAAATTGTCATTTATTCCAAAAATAGTGATGCCGATCAAACGAAATGACAGGGCGCCCGTCACCAGGCCCCGCAGGATGCGTACAGCCAAAATTTGGGGCCGAACGGAGGCGGTCGACTGAATCTCCAAAAATCCGTGGGCTAACATACACCGAAAAGTTTGAAAGTTAGCAACATAGGAGCACTATGCTAGTGTCGACAGGCCGGCCGACATCGGATGTCACATGCTAACCTATGTCGAGACCCAACGCCCTTCGATGAATGCCCAGCGATAGAAAATTTAAACTAAAACACCTATGCTTATCCTTATGATATAAAAAAATCCTAGAGATTAGTGGTGGTAGTGGTGGCCTACCATGGTCGCTTGCCATGGTGGTGTCGGTTGTGGTGGGTCGTTAGGACTAGTTTTTAAATTAAAATTGTCAACCATATTGGGAAATATGTTGAAATGAGTGCGATAGAGGCATATTTTGGAAAAATGGCTGGGCCAAACCGCCTTTCGGCAGTTTGTCGAGATAGATCTCGAAAAAATACACAAAATGAAAAAAAAATCGCGTAAAACGGATAATCCAGCCCAAAGTTATGATCATTTATATAATATGCCTCTAATAAACTATTTTTCCGTCGATTATATTACAGTTTTAACAACATTATGTAAGATCTCATCAAAAGACTTGCATCTCGGTGGTTCTTATTTTGTTAATAAAGAGCTAACACACACCAAAAATCGCGAAAATCGTAAATTCTCGTTTATGCAAAAAATAGTGATGCCGATCAAACGAAATTATAGGACTATCTAAATTCTGATTTCTTTCTGTACTATACTGATTCTTTACTGATTACCGTAATGAATTGATTTAAAACCGAAGTGGGGCTTATATATAATAGAAACTATAAATCGCATTTCCTAAATGCGATTTATAAGTCGCATTTCTGAATTACGTTTTATAAGTCGTATTTTGCCTTGCAACGCGCCGACTTGCCGCTTGTCTGATCTTTCCCCGTGCCTTTTTTTAGCATGTATGTATTTCAAATACTCTTAACCAACACGCGAATAGGCCATTTATATGCTAGAAATTTACGGGGTGTAACAGCGGATCAAACGAAATGATAGGGTGCCCGTCACCAGGCCCCGCAGGCTGCGCACAACCAAAATTTGGGGCCAAACGGAGGCGGTCGATCAAATCTCCAAAAATCCGTGGGCTAACATACACCGAAAATCGAGAAAATCGTAAATTGTCATTTATTCCAAAAATAGTGATGCCGATCAAACGAAATGACTGGGCGCCCGTCACCAAGCCCAGCAGGCTGCGCACAGCTAAAATTTGGGGCCAAACGGAGGCGGTCGATTGAATTTCGAAAAATACGCGGGCTAACATACACCGAAAATCGAGAAAATCGTAAATTCTCATTTATGCGAAGAATAGTGATGCCGATCAAACGAAATGATAATGCGCCCGTCACCAGGCCCCGCAGGCTGCGCACATCCAAAATTTGGAGCCAAACGGAGGCGGTCGATCAAATCTCCAAAAATCCGTGGGCTAACATACACCGAAAATCGAGAAAATCATAAATTCTCATTTATGCGAAAAATAGTGATGCCGATCAAACGAAATGATAGGGCGCCCGTCACCAGGCTGCGCACAGCCAAAATTTGGGGCCGAACGGAGGCGGTCGATCAAATCTCCAGAAATCCGTGGGCTAACATTCACCGAAAACCGAGAAAATCGTAAATTGTCATTTATACAAAAAATAGTTATGCCGACCAAACGAAATGATAGGGCGCCCGTCACCAGGCTCCGCAGGCTGCGCACAGCCAAAATTTGGCGCCGAACGGAGACGGTCGATCAAATCTCCAGAAATCCATGGGCTAACATACACCGAAAATTGAGAAAATCGTAAATTCTCATTTATGCGAAGAATAGTGATGCCGATCAAACAGAATTACAGGGCGCCCGTCACTAGGCCCCGCAGGCTGCGCACAGCCAAAATTTGGGGCCAAACGGAGGCGGTCGACTGAAACTCGAAAAATCCGTGGGCTAACATTCACCGAAAATCGAGAAAATCGTAAATTGTCATTTATTCCAAAAATAGTGATGCCGATCAAACGAAATGACAGGGCGCCCGTCACCAGGCCCCGTAGGCTGCGCACAGCCAAAATTTGGGGCCGAACAGAGGCAGTCGACTGAAACTCGAAAAATCCGTGGGCTAACATTCACCGAAAATCGAGAAAATCATAAATTCTCATTTGTTCGAAAAATAGTGATGCCGATCAAACGAAATGATAATGCGCCCGTCACCAGGCCCCGCGGGCTGCGCATAGCCAAAATTTGGGGCCGAACGGAGGCGGTCGACTGAAACTCAAAAAATCCGTGGGCTAACATTCACCGAAAATCGAGAAAATCGTAAATTGTCATTTATTCCAAAAATAGTGATGCCGATCAAACGAAATGACAGGGTGCCCGTCACCAGGCCCCGCAGGATGCGTACAGCCAAAATTTGGGGCCGAACGGAGGCGGTCGACTGAATCTCCAAAAATCCGTGGGCTAACATACACCGAAAAGTTTGAAAGTTAGCAACATAGGAGCACTATGCTAGTGTCGACAGGCCGGCCGACATCGGATGTCACATGCTAACCTATGTCGAGACCCAACGCCCTTCGATGAATGCCCAGCGATAGAAAATTTAAACTAAAACACCTATGCTTATCCTTATGATATAAAAAAATCCTAGAGATTAGTGGTGGTAGTGGTGGCCTACCATGGTCGCTTGCCATGGTGGTGTCGGTTGTGGTGGGTCGTTAGGACCAGTTTTTAAATTAAAATTGTCAACCATATTGTTAAATATGTTGAAATGAGTGTGATAGAGGCATATTTTGGAAAAATGGCTCGGCCAAACCGCCTTTCGGCAGTTTGTCGAGATAGATCTCGAAAAAATACACAAAATGAAAAAAAAATCGCGTAAAACGGATAATCCAGCCCAAAGTTATGATCATTTATATAATATGCCTCTAATAAACTATTTTTCCGTCGATTATATTACAGTTTTAACAACATTATGTAAGATCTCATCAAAAGACTTGCATCTCGGTGGTTCTTATTTTGTTAATAAAGAGCTAACACACACCAAAAATCGCGAAAATCGTAAATTCTCGTTTATGCAAAAAATAGTGATGCCGATCAAACGAAATTATAGGACTATCTAAATTCTGATTTCTTTCTGTACTATACTGATTCTTTACTGATTACCGTAATGAATTGATTTAAAACCGAAGTGGGGCTTATATATAATAGAAACTATAAATCGCATTTCCTGAATGCGATTTATAAGTCGCATTTCTGAATTACGTTTTATAAGTCGTATTTTGCCTTGCAACGCACCGACTTGCCGCTTGTCCGATCTTTCCCCGTGCCTTTTTTTAGCATGTATGTATTTCAAATACTCTTAACCAACACGCGAATAGGCCATTTATATGCTAGAAATTTACGGGGTGTAACAGCGGATCAAACGAAATGATAGGGTGCCCGTCACCAGGCCCCGCAGGCTGCGCACAACCAAAATTTGGGGCCAAACGGAGGCGGTCGATCAAATCTCCAAAAATCCGTGGGCTAACATACACCGAAAATCGAGAAAATCGTAAATTGTCATTTATTCCAAAAATAGTGATGCCGATCAAACGAAATGATAGGGCGCCCGTCACCAAGCCCAGCAGGCTGCGCACAGCTAAAATTTGGGGCCAAACGGAGGCGGTCGATTGAATTTCGAAAAATACGCGGGCTAACATACACCGAAAATCGAGAAAATCGTAAATTTTCATTTATGCGAAGAATAGTGATGCCGATCAAACGAAATGATAATGCGCCCGTCACCAGGCCCCGCAGGCTGCGCACATCCAAAATTTGGGGACAAACGGAGGCGGTCGATCAAATCTCCAAAAATCCGTGGGCTAACATACACCGAAAATCGAGAAAATCATAAATTCTCATTTATGCGAAAAATAGTGATGCCGATCAAACGAAATGATAGGGCGCCCGTCACCAGGCTGCGCACAGCCAAAATTTGGGCCCGAACGGAGGCGGTCGATCAAATCTCCAGAAATCCGTGGGCTAACATTCACCGAAAACCGAGAAAATCATAAATTGTCATTTATACAAAAAATAGTTATGCCGACCAAACGAAATGATAGGGCGCCCGTCACCAGGCTCCGCAGGCTGCGCACAGCCAAAATTTGGCGCCGAACGGAGACGGTCGATCAAATCTCCAGAAATCCGTGGGCTAACATACACCGAAAATTGAGAAAATCGTAAATTCTCATTTATGCGAAGAATAGTGATGCCGATCAAACAGAATTACAGGGCGCCCGTCACCAGGCCCCGCAGGCTGCGCACAGCCAAAATTTGGGGCCAAACGGAGGCGGTCGACTGAAACTCGAAAAATCCGTGGGCTAACATTCACCGAAAATCGAGAAAATCGTAAATTGTCATTTATTCCAAAAATAGTGATGCCGATCAAACGAAATGACAGGGCGCCCGTCACCAGGCCCCGCAGGCTGCGCACAGCCAAAATTTGGGGCCGAACAGAGGCAGTCGACTGAAACTCGAAAAATCCGTGGGCTAACATTCACCGAAAATCGAGAAAATCATAAATTCTCATTTGTTCGAAAAATAGTGATGCCGATCAAACGAAATGATAATGCGCCCGTCCCCAGGCCCCGCGGGCTGCGCATAGCCAAAATTTGGGGCCAAACAGAGGCGGTCGACTGAAACTCAAAAAATCCGTGGGCTAACATTCACCGAAAATCGAGAAAATCGTAAATTGTCATTTATTCCAAAAATAGTGATGCCGATCAAACGAAATGATAGGGTGCCCGTCACCAGGCCCTGCAGGATGCGTACAGCCAAAATTTGGGGCCGAACGGAGGCGGTCGACTGAATCTCCAAAAATCCGTGGGCTAACATACACCGAAAAGTTTGAAAGTTAGCAACATAGGAGCACTATGCTAGTGTCGACAGGCCGGCCGACATCGGATGTCACATGCTAACCTATGTCGAGACCCAACGCCCTTCGATGAATGCCCAGCGATAGAAAATTTAAACTAAAACACCTATGCTTATCCTTATGATATAAAAAAATCCTAGAGATTAGTGGTGGTAGTGGTGGCCTACCATGGTCGCTTGCCATGGTGGTGTCGGTTGTGGTGGGTCGTTAGGACCAGTTTTTAAATTAAAATTGTCAGACATATTGGTAAATATGTTGAAATGAGTGCGATAGAGGCATATTTTGGAAAAATGGCTCGGCCAAACCGCCTTTCGGCAGTTTATCGAGATAGATCTCGAAAAAATACACAAAATGAAAAAAAAATCGCGTAAAACGGATAATCCAGCCCAAAGTTATGATCATTTATATAATATGCCTCTAATAAACTATTTTTCCGTCGATTATATTACAGTTTTAACAACATTATGTAAGATCTCATCAAAAGACTTGCATCTCGGTGGTTCTTATTTTGTTAATAAAGAGCTAACACACACCAAAAATCGCGAAAATCGTAAATTCTCATTTATGCAAAAAATAGTGATGTCGATCAAACGAAATGATAATGCGCCCGTCACCAGGCCCCGCGGGCTGCGCATAGCCAAAATTTGGGGCCGAACGGAGGCGGTCGACTGAAACTCAAAAAATCCGTGGGCTAACATTCACCGAAAATCGAGAAAATCGTAAATTGTCATTTATTCCAAAAATAGTGATGCCGATCAAACGAAATGACAGGGCGCCCATCACCAGGCCCCGCAGGATGCGTACAGCCAAAATTTGGGGCCGAACGGAGGCGGTCGACTGAATCTCCAAAAATCCGTGGGCTAACATACACCGAAAAGTTTGAAAGTTAGCAACATAGGAGCACTATGCTAGTGTCGACAGGCCGGCCGACATCGGATGTCACATGCTAACCTATGTCGAGACCCAACGCCCTTCGATGAATGCCCAGCGATAGAAAATTTAAACTAAAACACCTATGCTTATCCTTATGATATAAAAAAAATCCTAGAGATTAGTGGTGGTAGTGGTGGCCTACCATGGTCGCTTGCCATGGTGGTGTCGGTTGTGGTGGGTCGTTAGGACCAGTTTTTAAATTAAAATTGTCAACCATATTGGGAAATATGTTGAAATGAGTGCGATAGAGGCATATTTTAGAAAAATGGCTCGGCCAAACCGCCTTTCGGCAGTTTGTCGAGATAGATCTCGAAAAAATACACAAAATGAAAAAACAAATCGCGTAAAACGGATAATCCAGCCCAAAGTTATGATCATTTATATAATATGCCTCTAATAAACTATTTTTCCGTCGATTATATTACAGTTTTAACAACATTATGTAAGATCTCATCAAAAGACTTGCATCTCGGTGGTTCTTATTTTGTTAATAAAGAGCTAACACACACCAAAAATCGCGAAAATCGTAAATTCTCGTTTATGCAAAAAATAGTGATGCCGATCAAACGAAATTATAGGACTATCTAAATTCTGATTTCTTTCTGTACTATACTGATTCTTTACTGATTACCGTAATGAATTGATTTAAAACCGAAGTGGGGCTTATATATAATAGAAACTATAAATCGCATTTCCTGAATGCGATATATAAGTCGCATTTCTGAATTACGTTTTATAAGTCGTATTTTGCCTTGCAACGCGCCGACTTGCCGCTTGTCCGATCTTTCCCCGTGCCTTTTTTTAGCATGTATGTATTTCAAATACTCTTAACCAACACGCGAATAGGCCATTTATATGCTAGAAATTTATGGGGTGTAACAACGGATCAAACGAAATGATAGGGTGCCCGTCACCAGGCCCCGCAGGCTGCGCACAACCAAAATTTGGGGCCAAACGGAGGCGGTCGATCAAATCTCCAAAAATCTGTGGGCTAACATACACCGAAAATCGAGAAAATCGTAAATTGTCATTTATTCCAAAAATAGTGATGCCGATCAAACGAAATGATAGGGCGCCCGTCACCAAGCCCAGCAGGCTGCGCACAGCTAAAATTTGGGGCCAAACGGAGGCGGTCGATTGAATTTCGAAAAATACGCGGGCTAACATACACCAAAAATCGAGAAAATCGTAAATTTTCATTTATGCGAAGAATAGTGATGCCGATCAAATGAAATGATAATGCGCCCGTCACCAGGCCCCGCAGGCTGCGCACATCCAAAATTTGGGGCCAAACGGAGGCGGTCGATCAAATCTCCAAAAATCCGTGGGCTAACATACACCGAAAATCGAGAAAATCATAAATTCTCATTTATGCGAAAAATAGTGATGCCGATCAAACGAAATGATAGGGCGCCCGTCACCAGGCTGCGCACAGCCAAAATTTGGGGCCGAACGGAGGCGGTCGACTGAAACTCGAAAAATCCGTGGGCTAACATTCACCGAAAATCGAGAAAATCGTAAATTCTCATTTGTTCAAAAAATAGTGATGTCGATCAAACGAAATAATAGGGCGCCCGTCACCAGGCCCCGCAGGCTGCGCACAGCCAAAATTTGGGGCCGAACGGAGGCGGTCGACTGAAACTCGAAAAATCCGTGGGCTAACATTCACCGAAAATCGAGAAAATCGTAAATTCTCATTTGTTCGAAAAATAGTGATGCCGATCAAACGAAATGATAGGGCGTCCGTCACCAGGCCCCGCGGGCTGTGCACAGCCAAATTTGGGGGCGAACGGAGGCGGTCGATCAAATCTCCAGAAATCCATGTGCTAACATTCACCAAAAATCCCGAAAACCATAAATTGTCATTTATTCCAAAAATAGTGATGCCGATCAAACGAAATGACAGGGCACCCGTCACCAGGCCCCGCAGGCTGCGCACAGCCAAAATTTGGGGCCAAACTGAGACGGTCGACTGAAACTCAAAAAATCCGTGGGCTAACATACGCCGAAAATCGAGAAAATCGTAAATTCTCATTTGTTCGAAAAATAGTGATGCCGATCAAACGAAATGATAATGCGCCCGTCACCAGGCCCCGCGGGCTGCGCATAGCCAAAATTTGGGGCCTAACGGAGGCGGTCGACTGAAACTCAAAAAATCCGTGGGCTAACATTCACCGAAAATCGAGAAAATCGTAAATTGTCATTTATTCCAAAAATAGTGATGCCGATCAAACAAAATGACAGGGCGCCCGTCACCAGGCCCCGCAGGATGCGTACAGCCAAAATTTGGGGCCGAACGGAGGCGGTTGACTGAATCTCCAAAAATCCGTGGGCTAACATACACCGAAAAGTTTGAAAGTTAGCAACATAGGAGCACTATGCTAGTGTCGACAGGCCGGCCGACATCGGATGTCACATGCTAACCTATGTCGAGACCCAACGCCCTTCGATGAATGCCCAGCGATAGAAAATTTAAACTAAAACACCTATGCTTATCCTTATGATATAAAAAAAATCCTAGAGATTAGTGGTGGTAGTGGTGGCCTACCATGGTCGCTTGCCATGGTGGTGTCGGTTGTGGTGGGTCGTTAGGACCAGTTTTTAAATTAAAATTGTCAACCATATTGGGAAATATGTTGAAATGAGTGCGATAGAGGCATATTTTGGAAAAATGGCTCGGCCAAACCGCCTTTCGGCAGTTTGTCGAGATAGATCTCGAAAAAATACACAAAATGAAAAAAAATTCGCGTAAAACGGATAATCCAGCCCAAAGTTATGATCATTTATATAATATGCCTCTAATAAACTATTTTTCCGTCGATTATATTACAGTTTTAACAACATTATGTAAGATCTCATCAAAAGACTTGCATCTCGGTGGTTCTTATTTTGTTAATAAAGAGCTAACACACACCAAAAATCGCGAAAATCGTAAATTCTCGTTTATGCAAAAAATAGTGATGCCGATCAAACGAAATTATAGGACTATTTAAATTCTGATTTCTTTCTGTACTATACTGATTCTTTACTGATTACTGTAATGAATTGATTTAAAACCGAAGTGGGGCTTATATATAATAGAAACTATAAATCGCATTTTAGGAATGCGATTTATAAGTCGCATTTCTGAATTACGTTTTATAAGTCGTATTTTGCCTTGCAACGCGCCGACTTGCCGCTTGTCCGATCTTTCCCCGTGCCTTTTTTTAGCATGTATGTATTTCAAATACTCTTAACCAACACGCGAATAGGCCATTTATATGCTAGAAATTTACGGGGTGTAACAGCGGATCAAACGAAATGATAGGGTGCCCGTCACCAGGCCCCGCAGGCTGCGCACAACCAAAATTTGGGGCCAAACGGAGGCGGTCGATCAAATCTCCAAAAATCCGTGGGCTAACATACACCGAAAATCGAGAAAATCGTAAATTGTCATTTATTCCAAAAATAGTGATGCCGATCAAACGAAATGATAGGGCGCCCGTCACCAAGGCCAGCAGGCTGCGCACAGCTAAAATTTGGGGCCAAACGGAGGCGGTCGATTGAATTTCAAAAAATACGCGGGCTAACATACACCGAAAATCGAGAAAATCGTAAATTCTCATTTATGCGAAGAATAGTGATGCCGATCAAACGAAATGATAATGCGCCCATCACCAGGCCCCGCAGGCTGCGCACATCCAAAATTTGGGGCCAAACGGAGGCGGTCGATCAAATCTCCAAAAATCCGTGGGCTAACATACACCGAAAATCGAGAAAATCATAAATTCTCATTTATGCGAAAAATAGTGATGCCGATCAAACGAAATGATAGGGCGCCCGTCACCAGGCTGCGAACAGCCAAATTTTGGGGCCGAACGGAGGCGGTCGATCAAATCTCCAGAAATCCGTGGGCTAACATTCACCGAAAACCGAGAAAATCGTAAATTCTCATTTATGCAAAAAATAGTTATGCCGATAAAACGAAATGATAGGGCGCCCGTCACCAGGCTCCGTAGGCTGCGCACAGCCAAAATTTGGCGCCGAACGGAGACAGTCGATCAAATCTCCAGAAATCCGTGGGCTAACATACACCGAAAATTGAGAAAATCGTAAATTCTCATTTATGCGAAGAATAGTGATGCCGATCAAACAGAATTACAGGGCGCCCGTCACCAGGCCCCGCAGGCTGCGCACAGCCAAAATTTGGGGCCAAACGGAGGTGGTCGACTGAAACTCGAAAAATCCGTGGGCTAACATTCACCGAAAATCGAGAAAATCGTAAATTGTCATTTATTCCAAAAATAGTGATGCCGATCAAACGAAATGACAGGGCGCCCGTCACCAGGCCCCGCAGGCTGCGCACATCCAAAATTTGGGGCCGAACGGAGGCGATCGATCAAATCTCCATAAATTCGTGGGCTAACATTCACCGAAAATCGAGAAAATCGTAAATTCTCATTTGTTCGAAAAATAGTGATGCCGATCAAACGAAATGATAGAGCGTCCGTCACCAGGCCTCGCGGGCTGCGCACAGCCAAAATTTGGGGCCGAACGGAGGCGGTCGATCAAATCTCCAGAAATCCGTGTGCTAACATTCACCGAAAATCCCGAAAATCATAAATTGTCATTTATTCCAAAAATAGTGATGCCGATCAAACGAAATGACAGGGCGCCCGTCACCAGGCCCCGCAGGATGCGCACAGCCAAAATTTGGGGTCGAACGGAGGCGGTCGACTGAATCTCCAAAAATCTGTGGGCTAAAATACACCGAAAAATTTGAAAGTTAGCAACATAGGAGCACTATGCTAGTGTCGACAGGCCGGCCGACATCGGATTTCACATGCTAACCTATGTCGAGACCCAACGCCCTTCGATGAATGCCCAGCGATAGAAAATTTAAACTAAAACACCTATGCTTATCCTTATGATATAAAAAAAATCTTAGAGATTAGTGGTGGTAGTGGTGGCCTACCATGGTCGCTTGCCATGGTGGTGTCGGTTGTGGTGGGTCGTTAGGACCAGTTTTTAAATTAAAATTATCAACCATATTGGGAAATATGTTGAAATGAGTGCGATAGAGGCATATTTTGGAAAAATGGCTGGGCCAAACCGCCTTTCGGCAGTTTGTCGAGATAGATCTCGAAAAAATACACAAAATGAAAAAAAATTTGCGTAAAACGGATAATCCAGCCCAAAGTTATGATCATTTATATAATATGCCTCTAATAAACTATTTTTCCATCGATTATATTACAGTTTTAACAACATTATGTAAGATCTCTTCAAAAGACTTGCATCTCGGCAGTTCTTATTTTGTTAATAAAGAGCTAACACACACCATAAATCGCGAAAATCGTAAATTCTCGTTTATGCAAAAATAGTGATGCCGATCAAACGAAATGATAGGACTATCTAAATTATGATTTCTTATTCCGATCTCTTTCTGTACTATACTGATTCTTTACTGATTACCGTAATGAATTGATTTAAAACCGAAGTGGTGCTTATACATAATAGAAACAATAAATCGCATTCAGGGAATGCGACTTATAAGTCGAATTTCAGGAATGCGATTTATAAGTCGCATTTTCTGAATACGATTTATAAGTCGCATTTCTAAATTGCGTTTTATAAGTCGCATTCCTGGAATTCGTTTTATAAGTCGTATTTTGCCTTGCAACGCGCCGACTTGCCGCTTGTCCAATCTTTCCCCGTGCCTTTTTCTATCATATATGTATTTTAAATACTCTTAACCAACACGCGAATAGGCCATCTATATGTTAGAAATTTACGGGGTGTAACAGCGGATCAAACAAACTGACAGGGCGCCCGTCACCAGGCCCTGCAGGCTGCGCACAGCCAAAATTTGGGGCCAAAAGGAGGAGGTCGATCAAATCTCCAAAAATCCGTGGGCTAACATACACCGAAAATCGAGAAAATCATAAATTCTCATTTGTTCGAAAAATAGTGATGCCGATCAAACGAAATGATAGGGCGCCCGTCACCAGGCCCCGCAGGCTGCGCACAGCCAAAATTTGGGGCCGAACTGAGGCGGTCGACTGAAACTCGAAAAATCCGTGGGCTAACATTCACCGAAAATCGAGAAAATCGTAAATTCTCATTTGTTCGAAAAATAGTGATGCCGATCAAATGAAATGATAGGGTGCCCGTCACCAGGCCCCGCAGGCTGCGCACAGCCAAAATTTGGGGCCGAACGGAGGCGGTCGACTGAATCTCGAAAAATCCGTGGGCTAACATTCACCGAAAATCGAGAAAATCGTAAATTCTCATTTATTCGAAAAATAGTGATGCCGATCAAACGAAATGATAATGCGCCCGTCACCAGGCCCCGCGGGCTGCGCACAGTCAAAATTTGGGGCCGAACGGAGGCGGTCCACTGAAACTCGAAAAATCCGTGGGCTAACATACACCGAAAATCGAGAAAATCGTAAATTCTCATTTATGCGAAGAATAGTGATGCCGATCAAACGAAATGATAATGCGCCCGTCACCAGGCCCCGCAGGCTGCGCACAGCCAAAGTTTGGGGCCAAACGGAGGCGGTCGATCAAATCTCCAAAAATCCGTGGGCTAACATTCACCGAAAATCGAGAAAATCGTAAATTGTCATTTATTCCAAAAATAGTGATGCCGATCAAATGAAATGACAGGGCGCCCGTCACCAGGCCCCGCAGGCTGCGCACAGCCAAAATTTGGGGCCGAACGGAGGCGGTCGATCAAATCTCCAGAAATCCGTGGGCTAACATTCACCGAAAACCGAGAAAATCGTAAATTCTCATTTATGCAAAAAATAGTTATGCCGATAAAACAAAATGATAGGGCGCCCGTCACCAGGCTGCGCACAGCCAAAATTTGGGGCCAAACGGAGACGGTCGATCAAATCTCCAGAAATCCGTGGGCTAACATACACCGAAAATTGAGAAAATCGTAAATTCTCATTTATGCGAAGAATAGTGATGCCGATCAAATGAAATGATAGGGCGCCCGTCACCAGGCCCCGCAGGCTGCGCACAGCCAAAATTTGGGGCCGAACGGAGGCGGTCGACTGAAACTCGAAAAATCCGTGGGCTAACATTCACCGAAAATCGAGAAAATCGTAAATTCTCATTTGTTTGAAAAATAGTGATGCCGATCAAACGAAATGATAGGGCGTCCGTCACCAGGCCCCGCGGGCTACGCACAGCCAAAATTTGGGGCCGAACGGAGGCGGTCGATCAAATCTCCAGAAATCCGTGTGCTAACATTCACCGAAAATCCCGAAAATCATAAATTGTCATTTATTCCAAAAATAGTGATGCCGATCAAACGAAATGATAGGGCGTCCGTCATCAGGCCCCGCGGCTGCGCACAGCCAAAATTTTGGGCCGAACGGAGGCGGTCGATCAAATCTCCAGAAATCCGTGTGCTAACATTCATCGAAAATCCCGAAAATCATAAATTGTCATTTATTCCAAAAAATAGTGATGCCGATCAAACGAAATGACAGGGCGCCGTCACCAGGCCCCGCAGGATGCGCACAGCCAAAATTTGGGGCCGAACGGAGGCGGTCGATCAAACATCTAGAAATCCCTGGGCTAACACGCACTAAAAAGTTTGAAAGTTAGCAACATAGGCGCACTATGCTAGTGTCAACAGACCGGCCGACATCGGATGTCACATGCTAACCTATGTCGAGACCCAACGCCCATCGATGAAAAATTTAAACTAAAACACCTATGCTTATCCTTATGATATAAATAAAATCCTAGAGATTAGTGGTGGTAGTGCTGGCCTACCATGGTCGCTTGCCATGGTGGTGTCAGTTGTGGTGGGTCGTTAGGACCAGTTTTTAAATTAAAATTGTCAACCATATTGGGAAATATGTTGAAATGAGTGCGATAGAGGCATATTTTGGAAAAATGGCTCGGCCAAACTGCCTTTCGGCAGTTTGTCGAGATAGATCTCGAAAAAATACACAAAATGAAAAAAAATCGCGTAAAACGGATAATCCTGCCCAAAGTTATGATCATTTATATAATATGCCTCTAATAAACTATTTTTCCGTCGATTATATTACAGTTTTAACAACATTATGTAAGATCTCATCAAAAGACTTGCATTTCGGCAGTTCTTATTTTGTTAATAAAGAGCTAACACACACCAAAAATCGCGAAAATCGTAAATTCTCGTTTATGCAAAAAATAGTGATGCCGATCAAACGAAATTATAGGACTATCTAAATTCTGATTTCTTTCTGTACTATACTTATTCTTTACTGATTACCGTAATGAATTGATTTAAAACCGAAGTGGGGCTTATATATAATAGAAACTATAAATCGCATTCAGGGAATGCGACTTATAAGTCGCATTTCAGGAATGCGATTTATAAGTCGCATTTCCTGAATGCGATTTATAAGTCGTATTTTGCCTTGCAACGCGCCGACTTGCCGCTTGTCCGATCTTTCCCCGTGACTTTTTTTAGCATGTATGTATTTCAAATACTCTTAACCAACACGCGAATAGGCAATTTATATGCTAGAAATTTACGGGGTGTAACAGCGGATCAAACGAAATGATAGGGTGCCCGTCACCAGGCCCCGCAGGCTGCGCACAGCCAAAATTTGGGGCCAAACGGAGGCGGTCGATCAAATCTCCAAAAATCCGTGGGCTAACATACACCGAAAATCAAGAAAATCATAAATTCTCATTTATGCGAAAAATAGTGATGCCGATCAAACGAAATGATAGGGCGCCCGTCACCAGGCTGCGCACAGCCAAAATTTGGGGCCGAACGGAGGCGGTCGATCAAATCTCCAGAAATCCGTGGGCTAACATTTACCGAAAACCGAGAAAATCGTAAATTGTCATTTATGCAAAAAATAGTTATGCCGACCAAACGAAATGATAGGGCGCCCGTCACCAAGCCCCGCAGGCTGCGCACAGCCAAAATTTGGCGCCGAACGGAGGCGGTCGATTGAATCTCGAAAAATACGTGGGCTAACATACACCGAAAATTGAGAAAATCGTAAATTCTCATTTATGCGAAGAATAGTGATGCCGATCAAACAGAATTACAGGGCGCCCGTCACCAGGCCCCGCAGGCTGTGCACAGCTAAAATTTGGGGCCAAACGGAGGCGGTCGACTGAAACTCGAAAAATCCGTGGGCTAACATTCACCGAAAATCGAGAAAATCGTAAATTGTCATTTATTCCAAAAATAGTGATGCCGATCAAACAAAATGATAGGGCGCCCGTCACCAGGCCCCGCAGGCTGCGGACAGCCAAAATTTGGGGCCGAACGGAGGCGATCGATCAAATCTCCAGAAATTCGTGGGCTAACATTCACCGAATATCGAGAAAATCTTAAATTGTCATTTATTCCAAAAATAGTGATGCCGATCAAACGAAATGATATGGCGCCCGTCATCAAGCCCCGCAGGCTGTGCACAACCAAAATTTGGGGCCAAACGGAGACGGTCGACTGAAACTCGAAAAATCCGTGGGCTAACATACACCGAAAATTGAGAAAATCGTAAATTCGCATTTGTTCGAAAAATAGTGACGCCGATCAAACGAAATGATAATGCTCCCGTCACCAGGCCCCGCAGGCTGCGCACAGCCAAAATTTGGGGCCAAACGGAGGCGGTCGATCAAATATCCAAAAATCTGTGGGCTAACACGCACCGAAAATCGAGAAAATCGTAAATTCTCATTTATGCGAAAAATAGTGATGCCGATCAAACAAAATGACAGGGCGCCCGTCACCAGGCCCCGCAGGCTGCGCACAGCCAAAATTTGGGGCCGAACGGAGGCGGTCGATCAAATCTCCAAAAATCCGTGGGCTAACATTCACCGAAAAGTTTGAAAGTTAGCAACATAGGAGCACTATGCTAGTGTCAACAGGCCGGCCGACATCGGATGTCACATGCTAACCTATGTCGAGACTCAACGCCCTTCGATGAATGCCCAGCGATAGAAAATTTAAACTAAAACACCTATGCTTATCCTTATGATATAAAAAAAATCCTAGAGATTAGTGGTGGTAGTGCTGGCCTACCATGGTCGCTTGCCATGGTGGTGTCGGTTGTGGTGGGTCGTTAGGACCAGTTTTTAAATTAAAATTGTCAACCATATTGGGAAATATGTTGAAATGAGTGCGATAGAGGCATATTTTGGAAAAATGGCTCGGCCAAACCGCCTTTCGGCTGTTTGTCGAGATAGATCTCGAAAAAATACACAAAATGAAAAAAAAAATCGCGTAAAACGGATAATCCAGCCCAAAGTTATGATCATTTATATAATATGCCTCTAATAAACTATTTTTCCGTCGATTATATTACAGTTTTAACAACATTATGTAAGATCTCATCAAAAGACTTGCATCTCGGTAGTTCTTATTTTGTTAATAAAGAGCTAACACACACCAAAAATCGCGAAAATCGTAAATTCGCGTTTATGCAAAAAATAGTGATGCCGATAAAACGAAATTATAGGACTATCTAAATTCTGATTTCTTTCTGTACTATACTGATTCTTTACTGATTACCGTAATGAATTGATTTAAAACCGAAGTGGGGCTTATATATAATAGAAACTATAAATCGCATTTCAGGAATGCGATTTATAAGTCGCATTTCCTGAATGCGATTTATAAGTCGCATTTCTGAATTACATTTTATAAGTCGTATTTTGCCATGCAACGCGCCGACTTGCCGCTTGTCCGATCTTTCCCCGTGCCTTTTTTTAGCATGTATGTATTTCGAATTCTCTTAAACAACCAAGCCCCGCAGGCTGCGCACAACTAAAATTTGGGGCCAAACGGAGGCGGTCGATTGAATTTCGAAAAATACGTGGGCTAACATACACCGAAAATCGAGAAAATCGTAAATTCTCATTTATGCGAAGAATAGTGATGCCGATCAAATGAAATGATAATGCGCCCGTCACCAGGCCCCGCAGGCTGCGCACATCCAAAATTTGGGGCCAAACGGAGGCGGTCGATCAAATCTCCAAAAATCCGTGGGCTAACATACACCGAAAATCGAGAAAATCATAAATTCTCATTTATGCGAAAAATAGTGATGTCGATCAAACGAAATGATAGGGCACCCGTCACCAGGCTGCGCACAGCCAAAATTTGGGGCCGAACGGAGGCGGTCGATCAAATCTCCAGAAATCCGTGGGCTAACATTTACCAAAAACCGAGAAAATCGTAAATTGTCATTTATGCAAAAAATAGTTATGCCGACCAAACGAAATTATAGGGCGCCCGTCACCAAGCCCCGCAGGCTGCGCACAGCCAAAATTTGGCGCCGAACGGAGGCGGTCGATTGAATCTCGAAAAATACGTGGGCTAACATACACCGAAAATTGAGAAAATCGTAAATTCTCATTTATGCGAAGAATAGTGATGCCGATCAAACAGAATTACAGGGCGCCCGTCACCAGGCCCCGCAGGTTGTGCACAGTTAAAATTTGGGGCCAAACGGAGGCGGTCGACTGAAACTCGAAAAATCCGTGGGCTAACATTCATCGAAAATCGAGAAAATCGTAAATTGTCATTTATTCCAAAAATAGTGATGCCGATCAAACAAAATGACAGGGCGCCCGTCACCAGGCCCCGCAGGCTGCGGACAGCCAAAATTTGGGGCCGAACGGAGGCGATCGATCAAATCTCCAGAAATTCGTGGGCTAACATTCACCGAATATCGAGAAAATCTTAAATTGTCATTTATTCCAAAAATAGTGATGCCGATCAAACGAAATGATATGGCGCCCGTCATCAAGCCCCGCAGGCTGTGCACAACCAAAATTTGGGGCCAAACGGAGACGGTCGACTGAAACTCGAAAAATCCGTGGGCTAACATACACCGAAAATTGAGAAAATCGTAAATTCGCATTTGTTCCAAAAATAGTGACGCCGATCAAACGAAATGATAATGCTCCCGTCACCAGGCCCCGCAGGCTGCGCACAGCCAAAATTTGGGGCCAAACGGAGGCGGTCGATCAAATATCCAAAAATCTGTGGGCTAACACACACCGAAAATCGAGAAAATCGTAAATTCTCCTTTATGCGAAAAATAGTGATGCCGATCAAACAAAATGACAGGGCGCCCGTCACCAGGCCCCGCAGGCTGCGCACAGCCAAAATTTGGGGCCGAACGGAGGCGGTCGATCAAATCTCCAAAAATCCGTGGGCTAACATTCACCGAAAAGTTTGAAAGTTAGCAACATAGGAGCACTATGCTAGTGTCAACAGGCCGGCCGACATCGGATGTCACATGCTAACCTATGTCGAGACTCAACGCCCTTCGATGAATGCCCAGCGATAGAAAATTTAAACTAAAACACCTATGCTTATCCTTATGATATAAAAAAAATCCTAGAGATTAGTGGTGGTAGTGCTGGCCTACCATGGTCGCTTGCCATGGTGGTGTCGGTTGTGGTGGGTCGTTAGGACCAGTTTTTAAATTAAAATTGTCAACCATATTGGGAAATATGTTGAAATGAGTGCGATAGAGGCATATTTTGGAAAAATGGCTCGGCCAAACCGCCTTTCGGCTGTTTGTCGAGATAGATCTCGAAAAAATACACAAAATGAAAAAAAAAATCGCGTAAAACGGATAATCCAGCCCAAAGTTATGATCATTTATATAATATGCCTCTAATAAACTATTTTTCCGTCGATTATATTACAGTTTTAACAACATTATGTAAGATCTCATCAAAAGACTTGCATCTCGGTAGTTCTTATTTTGTTAATAAAGAGCTAACACACACCAAAAATCGCAAAAATCGTAAATTCGCGTTTATGCAAAAAATAGTGATGCCGATCAAACGAAATTATAGGACTATCTAAATTCTGATTTCTTTCTGTACTATACTGATTCTTTACTGATTACCGTAATGAATTGATTTAAAACCGAAGTGGGGCTTATATATAATAGAAACTATAAATCGCATTTCAGGAATGCGATTTATAAGTCGCATTTCCTAAATGCGATTTATAAGTCGCATTTCTGAATTACATTTTATAAGTCGTATTTTGCCATGCAACGCGCCGACTTGCCGCTTGTCCGATCTTTCCCCGTGCCTTTTTTTAGCATGTATGTATTTCGAATTCTCTTAAACAACCAAGCCCCGCAGGCTGCGCACAACTAAAATTTGGGGCCAAACGGAGGCGGTCGATTGAATTTCGAAAAATACGTGGGCTAACATACACCGAAAATCGAGAAAATCGTAAATTCTCATTTATGCGAAGAATAGTGATGCCGATCAAACGAAATGATAATGCGCCCGTCACCAGGCCCCGCAGGCTGCGCACATCCAAAATTTGGGGCCAAACGGAGGCGGTCGATCAAATCTCCAAAAATCCGTGGGCTAACATACACCGAAAATCGAGAAAATCATAAATTCTCATTTATGCGAAAAATAGTGATGTCGATCAAACGAAATGATAGGGCACCCGTCACCAGGCTGCGCACAGCCAAAATTTGGGGCCGAACGGAGGCGGTCGATCAAATCTCCAGAAATCCGTGGGCTAACATTTACCGAAAACCGAGAAAATCATAAATTGTCATTTATGCAAAAAATAGTTATGCCGACCAAACGAAATTATAGGGCGCCCGTCACCAAGCCCCGCAGGCTGCGCACAGCCAAAATTTGGCGCCGAACGGAGGCGGTCGATTGAATCTCGAAAAATACGTGGGCTAACATACACCGAAAATTGAGAAAATCGTAAATTCTCATTTATGCGAAGAATAGTGATGCCGATCAAACAGAATTACAGGGCGCCCGTCACCAGGCCCCGCAGGCTGTGCACAGTTAAAATTTGGGGCCAAACGGAGGCGGTCGACTGAAACTCGAAAAATCCGTGGGCTAACATTCATCGAAAATCGAGAAAATCGTAAATTGTCATTTATTCCAAAAATAGTGATGCCGATCAAACAAAATGACAGGGCGCCCGTCACCAGGCCCCGCAGGCTGCGGACAGCCAAAATTTGGGGCCGAACGGAGGCGATCGATCAAATCTCCAGAAATTCGTGGGCTAACATTCACCGAATATCGAGAAAATCTTAAATTGTCATTTATTCCAAAAATAGTGATGCCGATCAAACGAAATGATATGGCGCCCGTCATCAAGCCCCGCAGGCTGTGCACAACCAAAATTTGGGGCCAAACGGAGACGGTCGACTGAAACTCGAAAAATCCGTGGGCTAACATACACCGAAAATTGAGAAAATCGTAAATTCGCATTTGTTCCAAAAATAGTGACGCCGATCAAACGAAATGATAATGCTCCCGTCACCAGGCCCCGCAGGCTGCGCACAGCCAAAATTTGGGGCCAAACGGAGGCGGTCGATCAAATATCCAAAAATCTGTGGGCTAACACACACCGAAAATCGAGAAAATCGTAAATTCTCCTTTATGCGAAAAATAGTGATGCCGATCAAACAAAATGACAGGGCGCCCGTCACCAGGCCCCGCAGGCTGCGCACAGCCAAAATTTGGGGCCGAACGGAGGCGGTCGATCAAATCTCCAAAAATCCGTGGGCTAACATTCACCGAAAAGTTTGAAAGTTAGCAACATAGGAGCACTATGCTAGTGTCAACAGGCCGGCCGACATCGGATGTCACATGCTAACCTATGTCGAGACTCAACGCCCTTCGATGAATGCCCAGCGATAGAAAATTTAAACTAAAACACCTATGCTTATCCTTATGATATAAAAAAAATCCTAGAGATTAGTGGTGGTAGTGCTGGCCTACCATGGTCGCTTGCCATGGTGGTGTCGGTTGTGGTGGGTCGTTAGGACCAGTTTTTAAATTAAAATTGTCAACCATATTGGGAAATATGTTGAAATGAGTGCGATAGAGGCATATTTTGGAAAAATGGCTCGGCCAAACCGCCTTTCGGCTGTTTGTCGAGATAGATCTCGAAAAAATACACAAAATGAAAAAAAAAATCGCGTAAAACGGATAATCCAGCCCAAAGTTATGATCATTTATATAATATGCCTCTAATAAACTATTTTTCCGTCGATTATATTACAGTTTTAACAACATTATGTAAGATCTCATCAAAAGACTTGCATCTCGGTAGTTCTTATTTTGTTAATAAAGAGCTAACACACACCAAAAATCGCAAAAATCGTAAATTCGCGTTTATGCAAAAAATAGTGATGCCGATCAAACGAAATTATAGGACTATCTAAATTCTGATTTCTTTCTGTACTATACTGATTCTTTACTGATTACCGTAATGAATTGATTTAAAACCGAAGTGGGGCTTATATATAATAGAAACTATAAATCGCATTTCAGGAATGCGATTTATAAGTCGCATTTCCTAAATGCGATTTATAAGTCGCATTTCTGAATTACATTTTATAAGTCGTATTTTGCCATGCAACGCGCCGACTTGCCGCTTGTCCGATCTTTCCCCGTGCCTTTTTTTAGCATGTATGTATTTCGAATTCTCTTAAACAACCAAGCCCCGCAGGCTGCGCACAACTAAAATTTGGGGCCAAACGGAGGCGGTCGATTGAATTTCGAAAAATACGTGGGCTAACATACACCGAAAATCGAGAAAATCGTAAATTCTCATTTATGCGAAGAATAGTGATGCCGATCAAACGAAATGATAATGCGCCCGTCACCAGGCCCCGCAGGCTGCGCACATCCAAAATTTGGGGCCAAACGGAGGCGGTCGATCAAATCTCCAAAAATCCGTGGGCTAACATACACCGAAAATCGAGAAAATCATAAATTCTCATTTATGCGAAAAATAGTGATGTCGATCAAACGAAATGATAGGGCACCCGTCACCAGGCTGCGCACAGCCAAAATTTGGGGCCGAACGGAGGCGGTCGATCAAATCTCCAGAAATCCGTGGGCTAACATTTACCGAAAACCGAGAAAATCATAAATTGTCATTTATGCAAAAAATAGTTATGCCGACCAAACGAAATTATAGGGCGCCCGTCACCAAGCCCCGCAGGCTGCGCACAGCCAAAATTTGGCGCCGAACGGAGGCGGTCGATTGAATCTCGAAAAATACGTGGGCTAACATACACCGAAAATTGAGAAAATCGTAAATTCTCATTTATGCGAAGAATAGTGATGCCGATCAAACAGAATTACAGGGCGCCCGTCACCAGGCCCCGCAGGCTGTGCACAGTTAAAATTTGGGGCCAAACGGAGGCGGTCGACTGAAACTCGAAAAATCCGTGGGCTAACATTCATCGAAAATCGAGAAAATCGTAAATTGTCATTTATTCCAAAAATAGTGATGCCGATCAAACAAAATGACAGGGCGCCCGTCACCAGGCCCCGCAGGCTGCGGACAGCCAAAATTTGGGGCCGAACGGAGGCGATCGATCAAATCTCCAGAAATTCGTGGGCTAACATTCACCGAATATCGAGAAAATCTTAAATTGTCATTTATTCCAAAAATAGTGATGCCGATCAAACGAAATGATATGGCGCCCGTCATCAAGCCCCGCAGGCTGTGCACAACCAAAATTTGGGGCCAAACGGAGACGGTCGACTGAAACTCGAAAAATCCGTGGGCTAACATACACCGAAAATTGAGAAAATCGTAAATTCGCATTTGTTCCAAAAATAGTGACGCCGATCAAACGAAATGATAATGCTCCCGTCACCAGGCCCCGCAGGCTGCGCACAGCCAAAATTTGGGGCCAAACGGAGGCGGTCGATCAAATATCCAAAAATCTGTGGGCTAACACACACCGAAAATTGAGAAAATCGTAAATTCTCCTTTATGCGAAAAATAGTGATGCCGATCAAACAAAATGACAGGGCGCCCGTCACCAGGCCCCGCAGGCTGCGCACAGCCAAAATTTGGGGCCGAACGGAGGCGGTCGATCAAATCTCCAAAAATCCGTGGGCTAACATTCACCGAAAAGTTTGAAAGTTAGCAACATAGGAGCACTATGCTAGTGTCAACAGGCCGGCCGACATCGGATGTCACATGCTAACCTATGTCGAGACTCAACGCCCTTCGATGAATGCCCAGCGATAGAAAATTTAAACTAAAACACCTATGCTTATCCTTATGATATAAAAAAAATCCTAGAGATTAGTGGTGGTAGTGCTGGCCTACCATGGTCGCTTGCCATGGTGGTGTCGGTTGTGGTGGGTCGTTAGGACCAGTTTTTAAATTAAAATTGTCAACCATATTGGGAAATATGTTGAAATGAGTGCGATAGAGGCATATTTTGGAAAAATGGCTCGGTCAAACCGCCTTTCGGCAGTTTGTCGAGATAGATCTCGAAAAAATACACAAAATGAAAAAAAAAATCGCGTAAAACGGATAATCCAGCCCAAAGTTATGATCATTTATATAATATGCCTCTAATAAACTATTTTTCCGTCGATTATATTACAGTTTTAACAACATTATGTAAGATCTCATCAAAAGACTTGCATCTCGGTAGTTCTTATTTTGTTAATAAAGAGCTAACACACACCAAAAATCGCGAAAATCGTAAATTCGCGTTTATGCAAAAAATAGTGATGCCGATCAAACGAAATTATAGGACTATCTAAATTCTGATTTCTTTCTGTACTATACTGATTCTTTACTGATTACCGTAATGAATTGATTTAAAACCGAAGTGGGGCTTATATATAATAGAAACTATAAATCGCATTTCAGGAATGCGATTTATAAGTCGCATTTCCTAAATGCGATTTATAAGTCGCATTTCTGAATTACATTTTATAAGTCGTATTTTGCCATGCAACGCGCCGACTTGCCGCTTGTCCGATCTTTCCCCGTGCCTTTTTTTAGCATGTATGTATTTCGAATTCTCTTAAACAACCAAGCCCCGCAGGCTGCGCACAACTAAAATTTGGGGCCAAACGGAGGCGGTCGATTGAATTTCGAAAAATACGTGGGCTAACATACACCGAAAATCGAGAAAATCGTAAATTCTCATTTATGCGAAGAATAGTGATGCCGATCAAACGAAATGATAATGCGCCCGTCACCAGGCCCCGCAGGCTGCGCACATCCAAAATTTGGGGCCAAACGGAGGCGGTCGATCAAATCTCCAAAAATCCGTGGGCTAACATACACCGAAAATCGAGAAAATCATAAATTCTCATTTATGCGAAAAATAGTGATGTCGATCAAACGAAATGATAGGGCGCCCGTCACCAGGCTGCGCATAGCCAAAATTTGGGGCCGAACGGAGGCGGTCGATCAAATCTCCAGAAATCCGTGGGCTAACATTTACCGAAAACCGAGAAAATCATAAATTGTCATTTATGCAAAAAATAGTTATGCCGACCAAACGAAATGATAGGGCGCCCATCACCAGGCTCCACAGGCTGCGCACAGCCAAAATTTGGCGCCGAACGGAGACGGTCGATCAAATCTCCAGAAATCCGTGGGCTAACATTCACCGAAAATCAAGAAAATCGTAAATTGTCATTTATTCCAAAAATAGTGATGCCGATCAAACGAAATGATAGGGAACCCGTCACCAGGCCCCGCAGGCTGCGCACAACCAAAATTTGGGGCCAAACGGAGGCGGTCGACTGAAACTCGAAAAATCCGTGGGCTAACATTCACCGAAAATCGAGAAAATCGTAAATTGTCATTTATTCCAAAAATAGTGATGCCGATCAAACGAAATGATATGGCGCCCGTCATCAAGCCCCGCAGGCTTTGCACAACCAAAATTTGGGGCCAAACGGAGACGGTCGACTGAAACTCGAAAAATCCGTGGGCTAACATACACCGAAAATTGAGAAAATCGTAAATTCGCATTTGTTCGAAAAATAGTGACGCCGATCAAATGAAATGATAATGCTCCCGTCACCAGGCCCCGCAGGCTGCGCACAGCCAAAATTTGGGGCCAAACGGAGGCGGTCGATCAAATATCCAAAAATCTGTGGGCTAACACACACCGAAAATCGAGAAAATCGTAAATTCTCATTTATGCGAAAAATAGTGATGCCGATCAAACAAAATGACAGGGCGCCCGTCACCAGGCCCCGCAGGCTGCGCACAGCCAAAATTTGGGGCCGAACGGAGGCGGTCGATCAAATCTTCAAAAATCCGTGGGCTAACATTCACCGAAAAGTTTGAAAGTTAGCAACATAGGAGCACTATGCTAGTGTCAACAGGCCGGCCGACATCGGATGTCACATGCTAACCTATGTCGAGACTCAACGCCCTTCGATGAATGCCCAGCGATAGAAAATTTAAACTAAAACACCTATGCTTATCCTTATGATATAAAAAAAATCCTAGAGACTAGTGGTGGTAGTGCTGGCCTACCATGGTCGCTTGCCATGGTGGTGTCGGTTGTGGTGGGTCGTTAGGACCAGTTTTTAAATTAAAATTGTCAACCATATTGGGAAATATGTTGAAATGAGTGCGATAGAGGCATATTTTGGAAAAATGGCTCGGTCAAACCGCCTTTCGGCAGTTTGTCGAGATAGATCTCGAAAAAATACACAAAATGAAAAAAAAAATCGCGTAAAACGGATAATCCAGCCCAAAGTTATGATCATTTATATAATATGCCTCTAATAAACTATTTTTCCGTCGATTATATTACAGTTTTAACAACATTATGTAAGATCTCATCAAAAGACTTGCATCTCGGTAGTTCTTATTTTGTTAATAAAGAGCTAACACACACCAAAAATCGCGAAAATCGTAAATTCGCGTTTATGCAAAAAATAGTGATGCCGATCAAACGAAATTATAGGACTATCTAAATTCTGATTTCTTTCTGTACTATACTGATTCTTTACTGATTACCGTAATGAATTGATTTAAAACCGAAGTGGGGCTTATATATAATAGAAACTATAAATCGCATTTCAGGAATGCGATTTACTGAATGCGATTTATAAGTCGCATTTCTGAATTACATTTTATAAGTCGTATTTTGCCATGCAACGCGCCGACTTGCCGCTTGTCCGATCTTTCCCCGTGCCTTTTTTTAGCATGTATGTATTTCGAATTCTCTTAAACAACCAAGCCCCGCAGGCTGCGCACAACTAAAATTTGGGGCCAAACGGAGGCGGTCGATTGAATTTCGAAAAATACGTGGGCTAACATACACCGAAAATCGAGAAAATCATAAATTCTCATTTATGCAAAGAATAGTGATGCCGATCAAACGAAATGATAATGCGCCCGTCACCAGGCCCCGCAGGCTGCGCACATCCAAAATTTGGGGCCAAACGGAGGCGGTCGATCAAATCTCCAAAAATCCGTGGGCTAACATACACCAAAAATCGAGAAAATCATAAATTCTCATTTATGCGAAAAATAGTGATGTCGATCAAACGAAATGATAGGGCGCCCGTCACCAGGCTGCGCATAGCCAAAATTTGGGGCCGAACGGAGGCGGTCGATCAAATCTCCAGAAATCCGTGGGCTAACATTTACCGAAAACCGAGAAAATCGTAAATTGTCATTTATGCAAAAAATAGTTATGCCGACCAAACGAAATGATAGGGCGCCCGTCACCAGGCTGCGCACAGCCAAAATTTGGCGCCGAACGGAGACGGTCGATCAAATCTCCAGAAATCCGTGGGCTAACATTCACCGAAAATCAAGAAAATCGTAAATTGTCATTTATTCCAAAAATAGTGATGCCGATCAAACGAAATGATAGGGCACCCATCACCAGGCCCCGCAGGCTGCGCACAGCCAAAATTTGGGGCCAAACGGAGGCGGTCGACTGAAACTCGAAAAATCCGTGGGCTAACATTCACCGAAAATCGAGAAAATCGTAAATTGTCATTTATTCCAAAAATAGTGATGCCGATCAAACGAAATGACAGGGCGCCCGTCACCAGGCCCCGCAGGCTGCGCACAGCCAAAATTTGGGGCCGAACGGAGGCGATCGATCAAATCTCCAGAAATTCGTGGGCTAACATTCACCGAAAATCGAGCAAATCGTAAATTCTCATTTGTTCGAAAAATAGTGATGCCGATCAAACGAAATGATAGAGCGTCCGTCACCAGGCCCCGCGGGCTGCGCACAGCCAAAATTTGGGGCCGAACGGAGGCGGTCGACTGAAACTCAAAAAATCCGCGGGCTAACATTCACCGAAAATCGAGAAAATCGTAAATTGTCATTTATTCCAAAAATAGTGATGCCGATCAAACGAAATGACAGGGCGCCCGTCACCAGGCCCCGCAGGATGCGTACAGCCAAAATTTGGGGCCGAACGGAGGCGGTCGACTGAATCTCCAAAAATCCGTGGGCTAACATACACCGAAAAGTTTGAAAGTTAACAACATAGGAGCACTATGCTAGTGTCGACAGGCCGGCCGACATCGGATGTCACATGCTAACCTATGTCGAGACCCAACGCCCTTCGATGAATGCCCAGCGATAGAAAATTTAAACTAAAACACCTATGCTTATCCTTATGATATAAAAAAATCCTAGAGATTAGTGGTGGTAGTGCTGGCCTACCATGGTCGCTTGCCATGGTGGTGTCGGTTGTGGTGGGTCGTTAGGACCAGTTTTTAAATTAAAATTGTCAACCAAATTTGGAATATGTTGAAATGAGTGCGATAGAGGCATATTTTGGAAAAATGGCTTGGCCAAACCGCCTTTCGGCTGTTTGTCGAGATAGATCTCGAAAAAATACACAAAATGAAAAAAAAAATCGCGTAAAACGGATAATGCAGCCCAAAGTTATGATCATTTATATAATATGCCTCTAATAAACTATTTTTCCGTCGATTATATTACAGTTTTAACAACATTATGTAAGATCTCATCAAAAGACTTGCATCTCGGTAGTTCTTATTTTGTTAATAAAGAGCTAACACACACCAAAAATCGCGAAAATCGCAAATTCGCGTTTATGCAAAAAATAGTGATGCCGATCAAACGAAATTATAGGACTATCTAAATTCTGATTTCTTTCTGTACTATACTGATTCTTTACTGATTACCGTAATGAATTGATTTAAAACCGAAGTGGGGCTTATATATAATAGAAACTATAAATCGCATTTCAGGAATGCGATTTATAAGTCGCATTTCCTGAATGCGATTTATAAGTCGCATTTCTGAATTACATTTTATAAGTCGTATTTTGCCATGCAACGCGCCGACTTGCCGCTTGTCCGATCTTTCCCCGTGCCTTTTTTAGCATGTATGTATTTCGAATTCTCTTAAACAACCAAGCCCCGCAGGCTGCGCACAACTAAAATTTGGGGCCAAACGGAGGCGGTCGATTGAATTTCGAAAAATACGTGGGCTAACATACACCGAAAATCGAGAAAATCGTAAATTCTCATTTATGCGAAGAATAGTGATGCCGATCAAACGAAATGATAATGCGCCCGTCACCAGGCCCCGCAGGCTGCGCACATCCAAAATTTGGGGCCAAACGGAGGCGGTCGATCAAATCTCCAAAAATCCGTGGGCTAACATACACCGAAAATCGAGAAAATCATAAATTCTCATTTATGCGAAAAATAGTGATGTCGATCAAACGAAATGATAGGGCGCCCGTCACCAGGCTGCGCACAGCCAAAATTTGGGGCCGAACGGAGGCGGTCGATCAAATCTCCAGAAATCCGTGGGCTAACATTTACCGAAAACCGAGAAAATCGTAAATTGTCATTTATGCAAAAAATAGTTATGCCGACCAAACGAAATGATAGGGCGCCCGTCACCAGGCTCCGCAGGCTGCGCACAGCCAAAATTTGGCGCCGAACGGAGACGGTCGATCAAATCTCCAGAAATCCGTGGGCTAACATACACCGAAAATTGAGAAAATTGTAAATTCTCATTTATGCGAAGAATAGTGATGCCGATCAAACAGAATTACAGGGCGCCCGTCACCAGGCCCCGCAGGCTGCGCACAGCCAAAATTTGGGGCCAAACGGAGGCGGTCAACTGAAACTCGAAAAATCCGTGGGCTAACATTCACCGAAAATCGAGAAAATCGTAAATTGTCATTTATTCCAAAAATAGTGATGCCGATCAAACGAAATGACAGGGCGCCCGTCACCAGGCCCCGCAGGCTGCGCACAGCCAAAATTTGGGGCCGAACGGAGGCGATCGATCAAATCTCCAGAAATTCGTGGGCTAACATTCACCGAAAATCGAGCAAATCGTAAATTCTCATTTGTTCGAAAAATAGTGATGCCGATCAAACGAAATGATAGAGCGTCCGTCACCAGGCCCCGCGGGCTGCGCACAGCCAAAATTTGGGGCCGAACGGAGGCGGTCGACTGAAACTCAAAAAATCCGCGGGCTAACATTCACCGAAAATCGAGAAAATCGTAAATTGTCATTTATTCCAAAAATAGTGATGCCGATCAAACGAAATGACAGGGCGCCCGTCACCAGGCCCCGCAGGATGCGTACAGCCAAAATTTGGGGCCGAACGGAGGCGGTCGACTGAATCTCCAAAAATCCGTGGGCTAACATACACCGAAAAGTTTGAAAGTTAACAACATAGGAGCACTATGCTAGTGTCGACAGGCCGGCCGACATCGGATGTCACATGCTAACCTATGTCGAGACCCAACGCCCTTCGATGAATGCCCAGCGATAGAAAATTTAAACTAAAACACCTATGCTTATCCTTATGATATAAAAAAATCCTAGAGATTAGTGGTGGTAGTGCTGGCCTACCATGGTCGCTTGCCATGGTGGTGTCGGTTGTGGTGGGTCGTTAGGACCAGTTTTTAAATTAAAATTGTCAACCATATTGGGAAATATGTTGAAATGAGTGCGATAGAGGCATATTTTGGAAAAATGGCTTGGCCAAACCGCCTTTCGGCTGTTTGTCGAGATAGATCTCAAAAAAATACACAAAATGAAAAAAAAAATCGCGTAAAACGGATAATCCAGCCCAAAGTTATGATCATTTATATAATATGCCTCTAATAAACTATTTTTCCATCGATTATATTACAGTTTTAACAACATCATGTAAGATCTCTTCAAAAGACTTGCATCTCGGCAGTTCTTATTTTGTTAATAAAGAGCTAACACACACCAAAAATCGCGAAAATCGTAAATTCGCGTTTATGCAAAAATAGTGATGCCGATCAAACGAAATGATAGGACTATCTAAATTCTGATTTCTTATTCCGATCTCTTTCTGTACTATACTGATTCTTTACTGATTACCGTAATGAATTGATTTAAAACCGAAGTGGGGCTTATACATAATAGAAACAATAAATCGCATTCAGGGAATGCGACTTATAAGTCGCATTTCAGGAATGCGATTTATAAGTCGCATTTGCCTTGCAACGCGCCGACTTGCCGCTTGTCCGATCTTTCCCCGTGCCTTTTTCTAGCATGTATGTATTTTAAATACTCTTAACCAACACGCGAATAGGCCATCTATATGCTAGAAATTTACGGGGTGTAACAGCGGATCAAACAAACTGACAGGGCGCCCGTCACCAGGCCCCGCAGGCTGCGCACAGCCAAAATTTGGGGCCAAAAGGAGGAGGTCGATCAAATCTCCAAAAATCCGTGGGCTAACATACACCGAAAATCGAGAAAATCGTAAATTCTAATTTATGCGAAAAATAGTGATGCCGATCAAATAAAATGACAGGGCGCCCGTCACCAGGCCCCGCGGGCTGCGCACAGCCAAAATTTGGGGCCGAACGGAGGCGGTCGATCAAATCTCCAGAAATCCGTGGGCTAACATTCACCGAAAATCCCGAAAATCATAAATTGTCATTTATTCGAAAAATAGTGATGCCGACCAAACGAAATGATAGGGAACCCGTCACCAAGCCCCGCAGGCTGCGCACAGCCAAAATTTGGCGCCGAACGGAGGCGGTCGATTGAATCTCGAAAAATACGTGGGCTAACATACACCGAAAATTGAGAAAATCGTAAATTCTCATTTATGCGAAGAATAGTGATGCCGATCAAACAGAATTACAGGGCGCCCGTCACCAGGCCCCGCAGGCTGCGTACAGCCAAAATTTGGGGCCAAACGGAGGCGGTCGACTGAAACTCGAAAAATCCATGGGCTAACATTCACCGAAAATTGAGAAAATCGTAAATTGTCATTTATTCCAAAAATAGTGATGCTGATCAAACGAAATGACAGGGCTCCCGTCACCAGGCCCCGCAGGCTGCGGACAGCCAAAATTTGGGGCCGAACGGAGGCGATCGATCAAATCTCCAGAAATTCGTGGGCTAACATTCACCGAATATCGAGAAAATCTTAAATTGTCATTTATTCCAAAAATAGTGATGCCGATCAAACGAAATGATATGGCGCCCGTCATCAAGCCCCGCAGGCTGTGCACAACCAAAATTTGGTGCCAAATGGAGACGGTCTACTGAAACTCGAAAAATCCGTGGGCTAACATACACCGAAAATCGAGAAAATCGTAAATTCACATTTGTTCGAAAAATAGTGATGCCGATCAAACAAAATGATAATGCGCCCGTCACCAGGCCCCGCAGTCTGCGCACAGCCAAAATTTGTGCCGAAACGGAGGCGGTCGATCAAATCTCCAGAAATCCCTGGGCTAACATACACCGAAAAGTTTGAAAGTTAGCAACATAGGAGCACTATGCTAGTGTCAACAGGCCGGCCGACATCGGATGTCACATGCTAACCTATGTCGAGACTCAACGCCCTTCGATGAATGCCCAGCGATAGAAAATTTAAACTAAAACACCTATGCTTATCCTTATGATATAAATAAAATCCTAGAGATTAGTGGTGGTAGTGCTGGCCTACCATGGTCGCTTGCCATGGTGGTGTCGGTTGTGGTGGGTCGTTAGGACTAGTTTATAAATTAAAATTGTCAACCATATTGGGAAATATATTGAAATGAGTGTGATAGAGGCATATTTTGGAAAAATGGCTCGGAAAAACCGCCTTTCGGCAGTTTGTCGAGATAGATCTCGAAAAAATACACAAAATGAAAAACAAATCGCGTAAAACGGATAATCCAGCCCAAAGTTATGATCATTTATATAATATGCCTCTAATAAACTATTTTTCCGTCGATTATATTACAGTTTTAACAACATTATGTAAGATCTCATCAAAAGACTTGCATCTCGGTAGTTCTTATTTTGTTAATAAAGAACTAACACACACCAAAAATCGCGAAAATCGTAAATTCGCGTTTATGCAAAAAATAGTGATGCCGATCAAACGAAATTATAGGACTATCTAAATTCTGATTTCTTTCTGTACTATACTGATTCTTTACTGATTACCGTAATGAATTGATTTAAAACCGAAGTGGGGCTTATATATAATAGAAATTATAAATCGCATTCAGGGAATGCGACTTATAAGTCGCATTTCAGGAATGCGATTTATCAGTCGCATTTTCTGAATACGATTTATAAGTCGCATTTCTGAATTACGTTTTATAAGTCGTATTTTGCCTTGCAACGCGCCGACTTGCCGCTTGTCCGATCTTTCCCCGTGACTTTTTTTAGCATGTATGTATTTCAAATACTCTTAACCAACACGAGAATAGGCCATTTATATGCTAGAAATTTACGGGGTGTAACAGCGGATCAATCGAAATGATAGGGTGCCCGTCACCAGGCCCCGCAGGCTGCGCACAACCAAAATTTGGGGCCAAACGGAGGCGGTCGATCAAATCTCCAAAAATCCGTGGGCTAACATACACCGAAAATCGAGAAAATCGTAAATTGTCATTTATTCCAAAAATAGTGATGCCGATCAAACGAAATGATAGGGCGGCCGACACCAAGCCCCGCAGGCTGCGCACAGCTAAAATTTGGGGCCAAACGGAGGCGGTCGATTGAATTTCGAAAAATACGTGGGCTAACATACACCGAAAATCGAGAAAATAGTAAATTCTCATTTATGCGAAGAATAGTGATGCCGATCAAATGAAATGATAATGCGCCCGTCACCAGGCCCCGCAGGCTGCGCACATCCAAAATTTGGGGCCAAACGGAGGCAGTCGATCAAATCTCCAAAAATCCGTGGGCTTACACCGAAAATCTAGAAAATCATAAATTCTCATTTATGCGAAAAATAGTGATGTCGATCAAACGAAATGATAGGGCGCCTGTCACCAGGCTGCGTACAGCCAAAATTTGGGGCCAAAAGGAGGAGGTCGATCAAATCTCCAAAAATCCGTGGGCTAACATACACCGAAAATCGAGAAAATCGTAAATTCTAATTTATGCAAAAAATAGTTATGCCGATCAAATAAAATGATAGGGCGCCCGTCACCAGGCCCCGCGGGCTGCGCACAGCCGAAATTTGGGGCCGAACGGAGGCGGTCGATCAAATCTCCAGAAATCCGTGGGCAAACATTCACCGAAAATCAAGAAAATCGTAAATTGTCATTTATTCCAAAAATAGTGATGCCGATCAAACGAAATGATAGGGCACCCGTCACCAGGTCCCGCAGGCTGCGCACAGCCAAAATTTGGGGCCAAACGGAGGCGGTCGACTGAAACTCGAAAAATCCGTGGGCTAACATTCACCGAAAATCGAGAAAATCGTAAATTCTCATTTGTTCGAAAAATAGTGATGCCGATCAAATGAAATGATAATGCGCCCGTCACCAGGCCCCGCGGGCTGCGCACAGCCAAAATTTGGGGCCGAACGGAGGCGGTCGACTGAAACTAAAAAAATCTGTGGGCTAACATTCACCGAAAATTGAGAAAATCGTAAATTGTCATTTATTCCAAAAATAGTGATGCCGATCAAACGAAATGACAGGGCGCCCATCACCAGGCCCCGCAGGCTGCGCACAGCCAAAATTTGGGGCCGAACGAAGGCGGTCGATCAAATCTCCAGAAATCTGTGGGCTAACATTCACCGAAAACTGAGAAAATCGTAAATTCTCATTTATGCAAAAAATAGTTATGCCGATCAAACGAAATGATAGGTCGCCCGTCACCAGGCTGCGCACAGTCAAAATTTGGGGCCGAACGGAGGCGGTCCACTGAAACTCAAAAAATCCGTGGGCTAACATACACCGAAAATCGAGAAAATCGTAAATTCTCATTTCTGCGAAGAATAGTGATGCCGATCAAACGAAATGATAATGCGCCCATCACCAGGCCCCGCAGGCTACGCACAGCCAAAGTTTGGAACCAAACGGAGGCGGTCGATCAAATCTCCAAAAATTCGTGGGCTAACATTCACCGAAAATCGAGAAAATCGTAAATTGTCATTTATTCCAAAAATAGTGATGCCGATCAAACGAAATGATAGGGCGGCCGTCACCAAGCCCCGCAGGCTGCGCACAGCTAAAATTTGGGGCCAAACGGAGGCGGTCGATTGAATTTCGAAAAATATGTGGGCTAACATACACCGAAAATCGAGAAAATCGTAAATTCTCATTTATGCGAAGAATAGTGATGCCGATCAAACGAAATGATAATGCGCCCGTCACCAGGCCCCGCAGGCTGCGCACATCCAAAATTTGGGGCCAAACGGAGGCGGTCGATCAAATCTCCAAAAATCCGTGGGCTAACATACACCGAAAATCTAGAAAATCATAAATTCTCATTTATGCGAAAAATAGTGATGTCGATCAAACGAAATGATAGGGCGCCCGTCACCAGGCTGCGCACAGCCAAAATTTGGGGCCAAAAGGAGGAGGTCGATCAAATCTCCAAAAATCCGTGGGCTAACATACACCGAAAATCGAGAAAATCGTAAATTCTAATTTATGCAAAAAATAGTTATGCCGATCAAATAAAATGATAGGGCGCCCGTCACCAGGCCCCGCGGGCTGCGCACAGCCAAAATTTGGGGCCGAACGGAGGCGGTCGATCAAATCTCCAGAAATCCGTGGGCTAACATTCACCGAAAATCAAGAAAATCGTAAATTGTCATTTATTCCAAAAATAGTGATGCCGATCAAACGAAATGATAGGGCACCCGTCACCAGGTCCCGCAGGCTACGCACAGCCAAAATTTGGGGCCAAACGGAGGCGGTCGACTGAAACTCGAAAAATCCGTGGGCTAACATTCACCAAAAATCGAGAAAATCGTAAATTCTCATTTGTTCGAAAAATAGTGATGCCGATCAAACGAAATGATAATGCGCCCGTCACCAGGCCCCGCGGGCTGTGCACAGCCAAAATTTGGGGCCGAACGGAGGCGGTCGACTGAAACTAAAAAAATCTGTGGGCTAACATTCACCGAAAATCGAGAAAATCGTAAATTGTCATTTATTCCAAAAATAGTGATGCCGATCAAACGAAATGACAGGGCGCCCATCACCAGGCCCCGCAGGCTGCGCACAGCCAAAATTTGGGGCCGAACGGAGGCGGTCGATCAAATCTCCAGAAATCTGTGGGCTAACATTCACCGAAAACCGAGAAAATCGTAAATTCTCATTTATGCAAAAAATAGTTATGCCGATCAAACGAAATGATAGGTCGCCCGTCACCAGGCTGCGCACAGTCAAAATTTGGGGCCGAACGGAGGCGGTCCACTAAAACTCAAAAAATCCGTGGGCTAACATACACCGAACATCGAGAAAATCGTAAATTCTCATTTATGCGAAAAATAGTGATGCCGATCAAACGAAATGATAATGCGCCCATCACCAGGCCCCGCAGGCTACGCACAGCCAAAGTTTGGAACCAAACGGAGGCGGTCGATCAAATCTCCAAAAATTCGTGGGCTAACATTCACCGAAAATCGAGAAAATCGTAAATTGTCATTTATTCCAAAAATAGTGATGACGATCAAATGAAATGACAGGGCGCCCGTCACCAGGCCCCGCAGGCTGCGCACAGCCAAAATTTGGGGCCGAACGGAGGCGGTCGATCAAATCTCCAGAAATCCGTGGGCTAACATTCACCGAAAACCGAGAAAATCATAAATTCTCATTTATGCCAAAAATAGTTATGCCGATAAAACGAAATGATAGGGCGCCCGTCACCAGGCTCTGCAGGCTGCGTACAGCCAAAATTTGGGGCCAAACGGAGACGGTCGATCAAATCACCAGAAATCCGTGGGCTAACATACATCGAAAATCGAGAAAATCATAAATTCTCATTTGTTCGAAAAATAGTGATGCCGATCAAACGAAATGATAGGGCGCCCGTCACCAGGCCCCGCAGGTTGCGCACAGCCAAAATTTGGGGCCGAACGGAGGCGGTCGATTGAAACTCGAAAAATCCGTGTGCTAACATTCACCGAAAATTGAGAAAATCGTAAATTCTCATTTGTTCAAAAAATAGTGATGCCGATCAAACGAAATGATAGGGCGCCCGTCACCAGGCCCCGCAGCCTGCGCACAGCCAAAATTTGGGGTCGAACGGAGGCGGTCGACTGAAACTCGAAAAATCCGTGGGCTAACATTCACCGAAAATCGAGAAAATCGTAAATTCTCATTTGTTCGAAAAATAGAGATGCCGATCAAACGAAATGATAGAGCGTCCGTCACCAGGCCCCGCGGGCTGCGCACAGCCAAAATTTGGGGCCGAACGGAGGCGGTCGATCAAATCTCCAGAAATCCGTGTGCTAACATTCACCGAAAATCCCGAAAATCATAAATTGTCATTTATTCCAAAAATAGTTATGCCGATCAAACGAAATGATAGGGCACCCGTCACCAGGCCCCGCAGGCTGCGCACAGCCAAAATTTGGGGCCAAACTGAGACGGTCGACTGAAACTCGAAAAATCCGTGGGCTAACATAGACCGAAAATCGAGAAAATCGTAAATTCTCATTTGTTCGAAAAATAGTGATGCCGATCAAATGAAATGATGATGCGCCCGTCACCAGGCCCCGCGGGCTGCGCACAACCAAAATTTGGGGCCGAACGGAGGCGGTCGACTGAAACTCAAAAAATCCGTGGGTTAACATTCACCGAAAATCGAGAAAATCGTAATTTGTCATTTATTCCAAAAATAGTGATGCCGATCAAACGAAATGACAGGGCGCCCGTCACCAGGCCCCGCAGGCTGCGCACAGCCAAAATTTGGGGCCGAACGGAGGCGGTCGATCAAATCTCCAGAAATCCGTGGGCTAACATTCACCGAAAACCGAGAAAATCGTAAATTCTCATTTATGCAAAAAATAGTTATGCCGATCAAACGAAATGATAGGGCGCCCGTCACCAGGCTCCGCAGGCTGCGCACAGTCAAAATTTGGGGCCGAACGGAGGCGGTCCACTGAAACTCGAAAAATCCGTGGGCTAACATACACCGAAAATCGAGAAAATCGTAAATTCTCATTTATGCGAAGAATAGTGATGCCGATCAAACGAAATGATAATGCGCCCGTCACCAGGCCCCGCGGGCTGCGCACAGCCAAAATTTGGGGCCGAACGGAGGCGGTCGACTGAAACTAAAAAAATCTGTGGGCTAACATTCACCGAAAATCGAGAAAATCGTAAATTGTCATTTATTCCAAAAATAGTGATGCCGATCAAACGAAATGACAGGGCGCCCATCACCAGGCCCCGCAGGCTGCGCACAGCCAAAATTTGGGGCCGAACGGAGGCGGTCGATCAAATCTCCAGAAATCTGTGGGCTAACATTCACCGAAAACCGAGAAAATCGTAAATTCTCATTTATGCAAAAAATAGTTATGCCGATCAAACGAAATGATAGGTCGCCCGTCACCAGGCTGCGCACAGTCAAAATTTGGGGCCGAACGGAGGCGGTCCACTGAAACTCAAAAAATCCGTGGGCTAACATACACCGAAAATCGAGAAAATCGTAAATTCTCATTTATGCGAAGAATAGTGATGCCGATCAAACGAAATGATAATGCGCCCATCACCAGGCCCCGCAGGCTACGCACAGCCAATGTTTGGGGCCAAACGGAGGCGGTCGATCAAATCTCCAAAAATTCGTGGGCTAACATTCACCGAAAATCGAGAAAATCGTAAATTGTCATTTATTCCAAAAATAGTGATGCCGATCAAATGAAATGACAGGGCGCCCGTCATCAGGCCCCGCAGGCTACGCACAGCCAAAATTTGTGGCCGAACGGAGGCGGTCGATCAAATCTCCAGAAATCCATGGGCTAACATTCACCGAAAACCGAGAAAATCGTAAATTCTCATTTATGCAAAAAATAGTTATGCCGATAAAACGAAATGATAGGGCGCCCGTCACCAGGCTGCGCACAGCCAAAATTTGGGGCCAAACGGAGACGGTCGATCAAATCTCCAGAAATCCGTGGGCTAACATACACCGAAAATTGAGAAAATCGTAAATTCTCATTTATGCGAAGAATAGTGATGCCGATCAAATGAAATGATAGGGCGCCCGTCACCAGGCCCCGCAGGCTGCGCACAGCCAAAATTTGGGGCCGAACGGAGGCGGTCGACTGAAACTCGAAAAATTCGTGGGCTAACATTCACCGAAAATCGAGAAAATCGTAAATTCTCATTTGTTCGAAAAATAGTGATGCCGATCAAACGAAATGATAATGCGCCCGTCACCAGGCCCCGCGGGTTGCGCACAACCAAAATTTGGGGCCGAACGGAGGCGGTCGACTGAAACTTAAAAAATCCGTGGGCTAACATTCACCGAAAATTGAGAAAATCGTAAATTGTCATTTATTCCAAAAATAGTGATGCCAATCAAACGAAATGACAGGGCGCCCATCACCAGGCCCCGCAGGCTATGCACAGCCAACATTTGGGGCCGAACGGAGGCGGTCGATCAAATCTCCAGAAATCTGTGGGCTAACATTCACCGAACCGAGAAAATCGTAAATTCTCATTTATGCAAAAAATAGTTATGCCGATCAAATGAAATGATAGGGCGCCCGTCACCAGGCTCCGCAGGCTGCGCACAGTCAAAATTTGGGGCCGGATGGAGGCGGTCCACTGAAACTCGAAAAATCCGTGGGCTAACATACACCGAAAATCGAGAAAATCGTAAATTCTCATTTATGCGAAGAATAGTGATGCCGATCAAACGAAATGATAATGCGCCCGTCACTAGGCCCCGCAGGCTGCGCACAGCCAAAGTTTGGGGCCAAAAGGAGGAGGTCGATCAAATCTCCAAAAATCCGTGGGCTAACATACACCGAAAATCGAGAAAATCGTAAATTCTAATTTATGCAAAAAATAGTTATGCCGATCAAATAAAATGATAGGGCGCCCGTCACCAGGCCCCGCGGGCTGCGCACAGCCAAAATTTGGGGCCGAACGGAGGCGGTCGATCAAATCTCCAGAAATCCGTGGGCTAACATTCACCGAAAATCAAGAAAATCGTAAATTGTCATTTATTCCAAAAATAGTGATGCCGATCAAACGAAATGATAGGGCACCCGTCACCAGGTCCCGCAGGCTGCGCACAGCCAAAATTTGGGGCCAAACGGAGGCGGTCGACTGAAACTCGAAAAATCCGTGGGCTAACATTCACCGAAAATCGAGAAAATCGTAAATTCTCATTTGTTCGAAAAATAGTGATGCCGATCAAACGAAATGATAATGCGCCCGTCACCAGGCCCCGCGGGCTGCGCACAGCCAAAATTTGGGTCGAACGGAGGCGGTCGACTGAAACTAAAAAAATCTGTGGGCTAACATTCACCGAAAATCGAGAAAATCGTAAATTGTCATTTATTCCAAAAATAGTGATGCCGATCAAATGAAATGACAGGGCGCCCGTCACCAGGCCCCGCAGGCTGCGCACAGCCAAAATTTGGGGCCGAACGGAGGCGGTCGATCAAATCTCCAGAAATCCGTGGGCTAACATTCACCGAAAACCGAGAAAATCGTAAATTATCATTTATGCAAAAAATAGTTATGCCGATAAAACGAAATGATAGGGCGCCCGTCACCAGGCTGCGCACAGCCAAAATTTGGGGCCAAATGGAGACGGTCGATCAAATCTCCAGAAATCTGTGGGCTAACATACACCGAAAATTGAGAAAATCGTAAATTCTCATTTATGCGAAGAATAGTGATGCCGATCAAATGAAATGATAGGGTGCCCGTCACCAGGCCCCGCAGGCTGCGCACAGCCAAAATTTGGGGCCGAACGGAGGCGGTCGACTGAAACTCGAAAAATCCGTGGGCTAACATTCACCGAAAATCGAGAAAATCGTAAATTCTCATTTGTTTGAAAAATAGTGATGCCGATCAAACGAAATGATAGGGAGTCCGTCACCAGGCCCCGCGGGCTACGCACAGCCAAAATTTGGGGCCGAACGGAGGCGGTCGATCAAATCTCCAGAAATCCGTGTGCTAACATTCACCGAAAATCCCAAAAATCATAAATTGTCATTTATTCCAAAAATAGTGATGCCGATCAAACGAAATGACAGGGAGCCGTCACCAGGCCCCGCAGGATGCGCACAGCCAAAATTTGGGGCCGAACGGAGGCGGTCGACTGAATCTCCAAAAATCCCTGGGCTAACACGCACTGAAAAGTTTGAAAGTTAGCAACATAGGCGCACTATGCTAGTGTCGACAGGCCGCCCGACATCGGATGTCACATGCTAACCTATGTCGAGACCCAAGGCCCTTCGATGAATGCCCAACGATAGAAAATTTAAACTAAAACACCTATGCTTATCCTTATGATATAAAAAAATCCTAGAGATTAGTGGTGGTAGTGCTGGCCTACCATGGTCGCTTGCCAAGGTGGTGTCGGTTGTGGTGGGTCGTTAGGACCAGTTTTTAAATTAAAATTGTCAACCATATTGGGAAATATGTTGAAATGAGTGCGATAGAGGCATATTTTGGAAAAATGGCTCGGCCAAACCGCCTTTCGGCAGTTTGTCGAGATAGATCTCGAAAAAATACACAAAATGAAAAAAAAATCGCGTAAAACGGATAATCCTGCCCAAAGTTATAATCATTTATATAATATGCCTCTAATAAACTATTTTTCCGTCGATTATATTACAGTTTTAACGACATTATGTAAGATCTCATCAAAAGACTTGCATCTCGGCAGTTCTTATTTTGTTAATAAAGAGCTAACACACACCAAAAATCGCGAAAATCGTAAATTCGCGTTTATGCAAAAAATAGTGATGCCGATCAAACGAAATTATAGGACTATCTAAATTCTGATTTCTTTCTGTACTATAATGATTCTTTACTGATTACCGTAATGAATTGATTTAAAACCGAAGTGGGGCTTATATATAATAGAAACTATAAATCGCATTTAGGGAATGCGACTTATAAGTCGTATTTCCTGAATGCGATTTATAAGTCACATTTCTGAGTTACGTTTTATAAGTCGTATTTTGCCTTGCAACGCGCCGACTTGCCGCTTGTCCGATCTTTCCCCGTGCCTTTTTTTAGCATGTATGTATTTCAAATACTCTTAACCAACACGCGAATAGGCCATTTATATGCTAGAAATTTACGGGGTGTAACAGCGGATCAAACGAAATGATAGGGTGCCCGTCACCAGGCCCCGCAGGCTGCGCACAGCCAAAATTTGGGGCCAAACGGAGGCGGTCGATCAAATCTCCAAAAATCCGTGGGCTAACATACACCGAAAATCGAGAAAATCGTAAATTGTCATTTATTCCAAAAATAGTGATGCCGATCAAACGAAATGATAGGGCACCCGTCACCAAGCCCAGCAGGCTGCGCACAGCTAAAATTTGGGTCCAAACGGAGGCGGTCGATTGAATTTCGAAAAATACGTGGGCTAACATACACCGAAAATCGAGAAAATCGTAAATTCTCATTTATGCGAAGAATAGTGATGCCGATCAAACGAAATGATAATGCGCCCGTCACCAGGCCCCGCAGGCTGCGCACAGCCAAAATTTGGGGCCAAACGGAGGCGGTCGATCAAATCTCCAAAAATCCGTGGGCTAACATATACCGAAAATCGAGAAAATCATAAATTCTCATTTATGCGAAAAATAGTGATGCCGATCAAACGAAATGATAGGGCGCCCGTCACCAGGCCCCGCAGGCTGCGCACAACCAAAATTTGGGGCCGAACGGAGGCGGTCGATCAAATCTCCAGAAATTCGTGGGCTAACATTCACCAAAAATCCCGAAAATCATAAATTGTCATTTATTTGAAAAATAGTGATGCCGACCAAACAAAATGATAGGGCACCCGTCACCAAGCCCCGCAGGCTGCGCACAGCCAAAATTTGGCGCCGAACGGAGGCGGTCGATTGAATCTCGAAAAATACGTGTGCTAACATACACCGAAAATTGAGAAAATCGTAAATTCTCATTTATGCGAAGAATAGTGATGCCGATCAAACAGAATTACAGGCGCCCGTCACCAGGCCCCGCAGGCTGCGCACAGCCAAAATTTGGGGCCAAACGGAGGCGGTCGACTGAAACTCGAAAAATCCGTGGGCTAACATTCACCGAAAATCGAGAAAATCGTAAATTGTCATTTATTCCAAAAATAGTGATGCCGATCAAACGAAATGACAGGGCGCCCGTCACCAGGCCCCACAGGCTGCAGTGCACAACCAAAATTTGGGGACAAACGGAGACGGTCGACTGAAACTCGAAAAATCCGTGGGCTAACATACACCGAAAATCGAGAAAATCGTAAATTCACATTTGTTCGAAAAATAGTGATGTCGATCAAATGAAATGATAATGCGCCCGTCACTAGGCCCCGCAGGCTGCGCACAGCCAAAATTTGGGGCCAAACGGAGGCGGTCGACTGAAACTCGAAAAATCCGTGGGCTAACATTCACCGAAAATCGAGAAAATCGTAAATTGTCATTTATTCCAAAAATAGTGATGCCGATCAAACAAAATGACAGGGCGCCCGTCACCAGGCCCCGCAGGCTGCGGACAGCCAAAATTTGGGGCCGAATGGAGGCGATCGATCAAATCTCCAGAAATTCGTGGGCTAACATTCACCGAATATCGAGAAAATCTTAAATTGTCATTTATTCCAAAAATAGTGATGCCGATCAAACGAAATGATATGGCGCCCGTCATCAAGCCCCGCAGGCTGTGCACAACCAAAATTTGGGTCCAAACGGAGACGGTCGACTGAAACTCGAAAAATTCGTGGGCTAACATACACCGAAAATTGAGAAAATCGTAAATTCGCATTTATTCGAAAAATAGTGATGCCGATCAAACGAAATGATAATGCGCCCATCACCAGGCCCCGCAGGCTGCGCACAGCCAAAATTTGGGGCCAAACGGAGGCGGTCGATCAAATATCCAAAAATCTGTGGGCTAACACGCACCGAAAATCGAGAAAATCGTAAATTCTCATTTATGCGAAAAATAGTGATGTCGATCAAACAAAATGACAGGGCGCCCTTCACCAGGCCCAGCGGGCTGCGGACAGCCAAAATTTGGGGCCGAACGGAGGCGATCGATCAAATCTCCAGAAATTCGTGGGCTAACATTCACCGAATATCGAGAAAATCTTAAATTGTCATTTATTCCAAAAATAGTGATGCCGATCAAACGAAATGATATGGCGCCCGTCATCAAGCCCCGCAGGCTGTGCACAACCAAAATTTGGGGCCAAACGGAGACGGTCGACTGAAACTCGAAAAATCCGTGGGCTAACATACACCGAAAATCGAGAAAATTGTAAATTCGCATTTGTTCGAAAAATAGTGATGCCGATCAAACCAAATGATAATGCGCCCGTCACCAGGCCCCGCAGGCTGCGCACAGCCAAAATTTGGGCCCAAACGGAGGCGGTCGATCAAATATCTAGAAATCCCTAGGCTAACACGCACTGAAAAGTTTGAAAGTTAGCAACATAGGCGCACTATGCTAGTGTCGACAGACCGGCCGACATCGGATGTCACATGCTAACCTATGTCGAGACCCAACGCCCATCGATGAATGCCCAGCGATAGAAAATTTAAACTAAAACACCTATGCTTATCCTTATGATATAAATAAAATCCTAGAGATTAGTGGTGGTAGTGCTGGCCTACCATGGTCGCTTGCCATGGTGGTGTCGGTTGTGGTGCGTCGTTAGGACCAGTTTTTAAATTAAAATTGTCAACCATATTGGGAAATATGTTGAAATGAGTGCGATAGAGGCATATTTTGGAAAAATGGCTCGGCCAAACTGCCTTTCGGCAGTTTGTCGAGATAGATCTCGAAAAAATACACAAAATGAAAAAAATCGCGTAAAACTGATAATTCTGCCCAAAGTTATGATCATTTATATAATATGCCTCTAATAAACTATTTTTCCGTCGATTATATTACAGTTTTAACAACATTATGTAAGATCTCATCAAAAGACTTGCATCTCGGCAGTTCTTATTTTGTTAATAAAGAGCTAACACACACCAAAAATCGCGAAAATCGTAAATTCTCGTTTATGCAAAAAATAGTGATGCCGATCAAACGAAATTATAGAATTATCTAAATTCTGATTTCTTTGTGTACTATACTGATTCTTTACTGATTACCGTAATGAATTGATTTAAAACCGAAGTGGGGCTTATATATAATAGAAACTATAAATCGCATTCAGGGAATGCGATTTATAAGTCGCATTTCCTGAATGCGATTTATAAGTCGCATTTCTGAATTACGTTTTATAAGTCGTATTTTGCCTTGCAACGCGCCGACTTGCCGCTTGTCCGATCTTTCCCCGTGCCTTTTTTTAGCTTGTATGTATTTCAAATACTCTTAACCAACACGCGAATAGGCCATTTATATGCTAGAAATTTACGGGGTGTAACAGCGGATCAAACGAAATGATAGGGTGCCTGTCACCAGGCCCCGCAGACTGCGCACAGCCAAAATTTGGGGCCAAACGGAGGCGGTCGATCAATTCTCCAAAAATCCGTGGGCTAACATACACCGAAAATCGAGAAAATCGTAAATTGTCATTTATTCCAAAAATAGTGATGCCGATCAAACGAAATGATAGGGCGCCCGTCACCAAGCCCAGCAGGCTGCGCACAGCTAAAATTTGGGGCCAAACGGAGGCGGTCGATTGAATTTCGAAAAATACGTGGGCTAACATACACCGAAAATCGAGAAAATCGTAAATTCTCATTTATGCGAAGAATAGTGATGCCGATCAAATGAAATGATAATGCGCCCGTCACCAGGCCCCGCAGGCTGCGCACAGCCAAAATTTGGGGCCAAACGGAGGCGGTCGATCAAATCTCCAAAAATCCGTGGGCGTTTACACCGAAAATCGAGAAAATCGTAAATTGTCATTTATTCCAAAAATAGTGATGCCGATCAAACGAAATGATAGGGCGCCCGTCACCAAGCCTAGCAGGCTGCGCACAGCTAAAATTTGGGGCAAAACGGAGGCGGTCGATTGAATTTCGAAAAATACGTGGGCTAACATACACCGAAAATCGAGAAAATCGTAAATTCTCATTTATGCGAAGAATAGTGATGCCGATCAAACGAAATGATAATGCGCCCGTCACCAGGCCCCGCAGGCTGCGCACAGCCAAAATTTGGGGCCAAACGGAGGCGGTCGATCAAATCTCCAAAAATCTGTGGGCTAACATACACCGAAAATCGAGAAAATCATAAATTCTCATTTATGCGAAAAATAGTGATGCCGATCAAACGAAATGATAGGGCACCCATCACCAGGCCCCGCAGGCTGCGCACAACCAAAATTTGGGGCCGAACGGAGGCGGTCGATCAAATCTCCAGAAATCCGTGGGCTAACATTCACCGAAAATCCCGAAAATCATAAATTGTCATTTATTCGAAAAATAGTGATGCCGACCAAACGAAATGATAGGGCACCCGTCACCAAGCCCCGCAGGCTGCGCACAGCCAAAATTTGGCGCCGAACGGAGACGGTCGATTGAATCTCGAAAAATACGTGGGCTAACATACACCGAAAATTGAGAAAATCGTAAATTCTCATTTATGCGAAGAATAGTGATGCCGATCAAACAGAATTACAGGGCGCCCGTCACCAGGCCCCGCAGTCTACGCACAGCCAAAATTTGGGGCCAAACGGAGGCGGTCGACTGAAACTCGAAAAATCCGTGGGCTAACATTCACCGAAAATCGAGAAAATCGTAAATTGTCATTTATTCCAAAAATAGTAATGCCGATCAAACGAAATGATAGGGCGCCCGTCACCAGGCCCCGCAGGCTGCGGACAGCCAAAATTTGGGGCCGAACGGAGGCGATCGATCAAATCTCCAGAAATTCGTGGGCTAACATTCACCGAATATCGAGAAAATCTTAAATTGTCATTTATTCCAAAAATAGTGATGCCGATCAAACGAAATGATATGGCGCCCGTCATCAAGCCCCGCAGGCTGTGCACAACCAAAATTTGGGGCCAAACGGAGACGGTCGACTGAAACTCGAAAAATCCGTGGGCTAACATACACCGAAAATCGAGAAAATCGTAAATTCGCATTTGTTCGAAAAATAGTGATGCCGATCAAACGAAATGATAATGCGCCCGTCACCAGGCCCCGCAGGCTGCGCACAGCCAAAATTTGGGGCCAAACGGAGGCGGTCGATCAAATCTCCAAAAATGTGTGGGCTAACATACACCGAAAATTGAGAAAATCGTAAATTCTCATTTATGCAAAAAATAGTGATGCCGATCAAACAAAATGACAGGGCGCCCGTCACCAGGCCCAGCGGGCTGTGGACAGCCAAAATTTGAGGCCGAACGGAGGCGATCGATCAAATCTCCATAAATTTGTGGGCTAACATTCACCGAATATCGAGAAAATCTTAAATTGTCATTTATTCCAAAAATAGTGATGCCGATCAAACGAAATGATATGGCGCCCGTCATCAAGCCCCGCAGGCTGTGCACAACCAAAATTTGGGGCCAAACGGAGACGGTCGACTGAAACTCGAAAAATCCGTGGGCTAACATACACCGAAAATCGAGAAAATCGTAAATTCGCATTTGTTCGAAAAATAGTGATGCCGATCAAACGAAATGATAATGCGCCCGTCACCAGGCCCCGCAGGCTGCGCACAGCCAAAATTTGGGGCCAAACGGAGGCGGTCGATCAAATATCTAGAAATCCCTAGGCTAACACGCACTGAAAAGTTTGAAAGTTAGCAACATAGGCGCACTATGCTAGTGTCGACAGACCGGCCGACATCGGATGTCACATGCTAACCTATGTCGAGACCCAACGTCCATCGATGAATGCCCAGCGATAGAAAATTTAAACTAAAACACCTATGCTTATCCTTATGATATAAATAAAATCCTAGAGATTAGTGGTGGTAGTGCTGGCCTACCATGGTCGCTTGCCATGGTGGTGTCGGTTGTGGTGGGTCGTTAGGACCAGTTTTTAAATTAAAATTGTCAACCATATTGGGAAATATGTTGAAATGAGTGCGATAGAGGCATATTTTGGAAAAATGGCTCGGCCAAACCGCCTTTCGGCAGTTTGTCGAGATAGATCTCGAAAAAATACACAAAATGAAAAAAAAATCGCGTAAAACGGATAATCCAGCCCAAAGTTATGATCATTTATATAATATGCCTCTAATAAACTATTTTTCCGTCGATTATATTACAGTTTTAACAACATTATGTAAGATCTCATCAAAAGACTTGCATCTCGGCAGTTCTTATTTTGTTAATAAAGAGCTAACACACACCAAAAATCGCGAAAATCGTAAATTCTCGTTTATGCAAAAATAGTGATGCCGATCAAACGAAATGATAGGACTATCTAAATTCTGATTTCTTATTCCGATCTCTTTCTGTACTATACTGATTCTATACTGATTACCGTAATGAATTGATTTAAAACCGAAGTGGGGCTTATACATAATAGAAACAATAAATCGCATTCAGGGAATGCGACTTATAAGTCGTATTTCAGGAATGCGATTTATAAGTCGCATTATCTGAATACGATTGATAAGTCGCATTTCTGAATTGCGTTTTATAAGTCGCATTCTTGGAATGCGTTTTATAAGTCGTATTTTGCCTTGCAACGCGCCGACTTGCCGCTTGTCCGATCTTTCCCCGTGCCTTTTTCTAGCATGTATGTATTTTAAATACTCTTAACCAACACGCGAATAGGCCATCTATATGCTAGAAATTTACGGGGTGTAACAGCGGATCAAACAAACTGACAGGGCGCCCGTCACCAGGCCCCGCAGGCTGCGCACAGCCAAAATTTGGGGCCAAAAGGAGGAGGTCGATCAAATCTCCAAAAATCCGTGGGCTAACATACACCGAAAATCGAGAAAATCGTAAATTCTAATTTATGCGAAAAATAGTGATGCCGATCAAATAAAATGACAGGGCGCCCGTCACCAGGCCCCGCGGGCTGCGCACAGCCAAAATTTGGGGCCGAACGGAGGCGGTCGATCAAATCTCCAGAAATCCGTGGGCTAACATTCACCGAAAATCAAGAAAATCGTAAATTGTCATTTATTCCAAAAATGGTGATGCCGATCAAACGAAATGATAGGGCACCCGTCACCAGGCCCCGCAGGTTGCGCACAGCCAAAATTTTGGGCCAAACTGAGACGGTCGACTGAAACTCGAAAAATCCGTGGGCTAACATACACCGAAAATCGAGAAAATCGTAAATTCTCATTTGTTCGAAAAATAGTGATGCCGATCAAACGAAATGATAATGCGCCCGTCACCAGGCCCCGCGGGCTGCGCACAGCCAAAATTTGGGGCCGAACGAAGGCGGTCGACTGAAACTCAAAAAATCTGTGGGCTAAAATTCACCGAAAATCGAGAAAATCGTAAATTGTCATTTATTCCAAAAATAGTGATGCCGATCAAACGAAATGACTGGGCGCCCGTCACCAGGCCCCGCAAGCTGCGCACAGCCAAAATTTGGGGCCGAACGGAGGCGGTCGATCAAATCTCCAGAAATCCGTGGGCTAACATTCACCGAAAACCGAGAAAATCGTAAATTCTCATTTATGCAAAAAATAGTTATGCCGATCAAACGAAAAGATAGGTCGCCCGTTACCAGGCTGCGCACAGTCAAAATTTGGGGCCGAACGGAGGCGGTCCACTGAAACTCAAAAAATCCGTGGGCTAACATACACCGAAAATCGAGAAAATCGTAAATTCTCATTTATGCGAAGAATAGTGATGCCAATCAAACGAAATGATAATGCGCCCATCACCAGGCCCCGCAGGCTGCGCACAGCCAAAGTTTAGGGCCAAACGGAGGCGGTCGATCAAATCTAAAAAAATTCGTGGGCTAACATTCACCGAAAATCGAGAAAATCGTAAATTGTCATTTATTCCAAAAATAGTGATGCCGATCAAACGAAATGACAGGGAGCCCGTCACCAGGCCCCGCTGGCTGCGCACAGCCAAAATTTGGGGCCGAACGCAGGCGGTCGATCAAATCTCCAGAAATCCATGGGCTAACATTCACCGAAAACCGAGAAAATCATAAATTCTCATTTATGCCAAAAATAGTTATGCCGATAAAACGAAATGATAGGGCGCCCATCACCAGGCTCCGCAGGCTGCGTACAGCCAAAATTTGGGGCCAAACGGAGACGGTCGATCAAATCTCCAAAAATCCGTGGGCTAACATACATCGAAAATCGAGAAAATCATAAATTCTCATTTGTTCGAAAAATAGTGATGCCGATCAAACGAAATGATAGGGCGCCCGTCACCAGGCCCCGCAGGTTGCGCACAGCCAAAATTTAGGGCCGAACGGAGGCGGTCGACTGAAACTCGAAAAATCCGTGGGCTAACATTCACCGAAAATCGAGAAAATCGTAAATTCTAATTTGTTCAAAAAATAGTGATGCCGATCAAACGAAATGATAGGGCGCCCGTCACCAGGGCCCGCAGCCTGCGCACAGCCAAAATTTGGGGCCGAACGGAGGCGGTCGACTGAAACTCGAAAAATCCGTGGGCTAACATTCACCGAAAATCGAGAAAATCGGAAATTCTCATTTGTTCGAAAAGTAGTGATGCCGATCAAACGAAATGATAGGGCGTCCGTCACCAGGCCCCGCGGGCTGCGCACAGCCAAAATTTGGGGCCGAACGGAGACGGTCGATCAAATCTCCAGAAATCCGTGTGCTAACATTCACTGAAAATCCCGAAAATCATAAATTGTCATTTATTCCAAAAATAGTGATGCCGATCAAACGAAATGACAGGGCACCCGTCACCAGGCCCCGCAAGCTGCGCACAGCCAAAATTTGGGGCCAAACTGAGACGGTCGACTGAAACTCGAAAAATCCGTGGGCTAACATAGACCGAAAATCGAGAAAATCATAAATTCTCATTTGTTCGAAAAATAGTGATGCCGATCAAACGAAATGATAATGCGCCCGTCACCAGGCCCCGCGGGCTGCGCACAACCAAAATTTGTGGCCGAACGGAGGCGGTTGACTGAAACTCAAAAAATCCGTGGGCTAACATTCACCGAAAATCGAGAAAATCGTAAATTGTCATTTATTCCAAAAATAGTGATGCCGATCAAATGAAATGATAGGGCGCCCGTCACCAGGTCCCGCAGGCTGGGCACAGCCAAAATTTGGGGTCGAACGGAGGCGGTCGATCAAATCTCCAGAAATCCGTGGGCTAACATTCACCGAAAACCGAGAAAATCGTAAATTCTCATTTATGCAAAAAATAGTTATGACGATCAAACGAAATGATAGGGCGCCCGTCACCAGGCTCCGCAGGCTGCGCACAGTCAAAATTTGGGGCCGAACGGAGGCGGTCCACTGAAACTCGAAAAATCTGTGGGCTAACATACACCGAAAATCGAGAAAATCGTAAATTCTCATTTATGCGAAGAATAGTGATGCCGATCAAACGAAATGATGATGCGCCCGTCACCAGGCCCCGCAGGCTGCGCACAGCCAAAGTTTGGGGCCAAACGGAGGCGGTCGATCAAATCTCCAAAAATCCGTGGGCTAACATTCACCGAAAATCGAGAAAATCGTAAATTGTCATTTATTCCAAAAATAGTGATGCCGATCAAACGAAATGACAGGGCGCCCGTCACCAGGCCCCGCAGGCTGCGTACAGCCAAAATTTGGGGCCGAACGGAGGCGGTCGATCAAATCTCCAGAAATCCGTGGGCTAACATTCACCGAAAACCGAGAAAATCGTAAATTCTCATTTATGCAAAAAATAGTTATGCCGATAAAACGAAATGATAGGGCGCCCGTCACCAGACTCCGCAGGCTGCGTACAGTCAAAATTTGGGGCCAAACGGAGACGGTCGATCAAATCTTCAGAAATCCGTGGGCTAACATACACCGAAAATCGAGAAAATCGTAAATTCTCATTTGTTCGAAAAATAGTGATGCCGATCAAACGAAATGATAGGGCGCCCATCACCAGGCCCCGCAGGCTGCGCACAGCCAAAATTTAGGGCCGAACGGAGGCGGTCGACTGAAACTCGAAAAATCCGTGGGCTAACATTCACCGAAAATCGAGAAAATCGTAAATTCTCATTTGTTCGAAAAATAGTGATGCCGATCAAACGAAATGATAATGCGCCCGTCACCAGGCCCCGCGGGCTGCGCACAGCCAAAATTTGGGGCCGAACGAAGGCGGTCGACTGAAACTCAAAAAATCTGTGGGCTAAAATTCACCGAAAATCGAGAAAATCGTAAATTGTCATTTATTCCAAAAATAGTGATGCCGATCAAACGAAATGACTGGGCGCCCGTCACCAGGCCCCGCAAGCTGCGCACAGCCAAAATTTGGGGCCGAACGGAGGCGGTCGATCAAATCTCCAGAAATCCGTGGGCTAACATTCACCGAAAACCGAGAAAATCGTAAATTCTCATTTATGCAAAAAATAGTTATGCCGATCAAACGAAAAGATAGGTCGCCCGTTACCAGGCTGCGCACAGTCAAAATTTGGGGCCGAACGGAGGCGGTCCACTGAAACTCAAAAAATCCGTGGGCTAACATACACCGAAAATCGAGAAAATCGTAAATTCTCATTTATGCGAAGAATAGTGATGCCAATCAAACGAAATGATAATGCGCCCATCACCAGGCCCCGCAGGCTGCGCACAGCCAAAGTTTGGGGCCAAACGGAGGCGGTCGATCAAATCTAAAAAAATTCGTGGGCTAACATTCACCGAAAATCGAGAAAATCGTAAATTGTCATTTATTCCAAAAATAGTGATGCCGATCAAACGAAATGACAGGGAGCCCGTCACCAGGCCCCGCTGGCTGCGCACAGCCAAAATTTGGGGCCGAACGCAGGCGGTCGATCAAATCTCCAGAAATCCATGGGCTAACATTCACCGAAAACCGAGAAAATCATAAATTCTCATTTATGCCAAAAATAGTTATGCCGATAAAACGAAATGATAGGGCGCCCATCACCAGGCTCCGCAGGCTGCGTACAGCCAAAATTTGGGGCCAAACGGAGACGGTCGATCAAATCTCCAAAAATCCGTGGGCTAACATACATCGAAAATCGAGAAAATCATAAATTCTCATTTGTTCGAAAAATAGTGATGCCGATCAAACGAAATGATAGGGCGCCCGTCACCAGGCCCCGCAGGTTGCGCACAGCCAAAATTTAGGGCCGAACGGAGGCGGTCGACTGAAACTCGAAAAATCCGTGGGCTAACATTCACCGAAAATCGAGAAAATCGTAAATTCTAATTTGTTCAAAAAATAGTGATGCCGATCAAACGAAATGATAGGGCGCCCGTCACCAGGGCCCGCAGCCTGCGCACAGCCAAAATTTGGGGCCGAACGGAGGCGGTCGACTGAAACTCGAAAAATCCGTGGGCTAACATTCACCGAAAATCGAGAAAATCGGAAATTCTCATTTGTTCGAAAAGTAGTGATGCCGATCAAACGAAATGATAGGGCGTCCGTCACCAGGCCCCGCGGGCTGCGCACAGCCAAAATTTGGGGCCGAACGGAGACGGTCGATCAAATCTCCAGAAATCCGTGTGCTAACATTCACTGAAAATCCCGAAAATCATAAATTGTCATTTATTCCAAAAATAGTGATGCCGATCAAACGAAATGACAGGGCACCCGTCACCAGGCCCCGCAAGCTGCGCACAGCCAAAATTTGGGGCCAAACTGAGACGGTCGACTGAAACTCGAAAAATCCGTGGGCTAACATAGACCGAAAATCGAGAAAATCATAAATTCTCATTTGTTCGAAAAATAGTGATGCCGATCAAACGAAATGATAATGCGCCCGTCACCAGGCCCCGCGGGCTGCGCACAACCAAAATTTGTGGCCGAACGGAGGCGGTTGACTGAAACTCAAAAAATCCGTGGGCTAACATTCACCGAAAATCGAGAAAATCGTAAATTGTCATTTATTCCAAAAATAGTGATGCCGATCAAATGAAATGATAGGGCGCCCGTCACCAGGTCCCGCAGGCTGGGCACAGCCAAAATTTGGGGTCGAACGGAGGCGGTCGATCAAATCTCCAGAAATCCGTGGGCTAACATTCACCGAAAACCGAGAAAATCGTAAATTCTCATTTATGCAAAAAATAGTTATGACGATCAAACGAAATGATAGGGCGCCCGTCACCAGGCTCCGCAGGCTGCGCACAGTCAAAATTTGGGGCCGAACGGAGGCGGTCCACTGAAACTCGAAAAATCTGTGGGCTAACATACACCGAAAATCGAGAAAATCGTAAATTCTCATTTATGCGAAGAATAGTGATGCCGATCAAACGAAATGATGATGCGCCCGTCACCAGGCCCCGCAGGCTGCGCACAGCCAAAGTTTGGGGCCAAACGGAGGCGGTCGATCAAATCTCCAAAAATCCGTGGGCTAACATTCACCGAAAATCGAGAAAATCGTAAATTGTCATTTATTCCAAAAATAGTGATGCCGATCAAACGAAATGACAGGGCGCCCGTCACCAGGCCCCGCAGGCTGCGTACAGCCAAAATTTGGGGCCGAACGGAGGCGGTCGATCAAATCTCCAGAAATCCGTGGGCTAACATTCACCGAAAACCGAGAAAATCGTAAATTCTCATTTATGCAAAAAATAGTTATGCCGATAAAACGAAATGATAGGGCGCCCGTCACCAGACTCCGCAGGCTGCGTACAGTCAAAATTTGGGGCCAAACGGAGACGGTCGATCAAATCTCCAGAAATCCGTGGGCTAACATACACCGAAAATCGAGAAAATCGTAAATTCTCATTTGTTCGAAAAATAGTGATGCCGATCAAACGAAATGATAGGGCGCCCATCACCAGGCCCCGCAGGCTGCGCACAGCCAAAATTTAGGGCCGAACGGAGGCGGTCGACTGAAACTCGAAAAATCCGTGGGCTAACATTCACCGAAAATCGAGAAAATCGTAAATTCTCATTTGTTCGAAAAATAGTGATGTCGATCAAACGAAATGATAGGGCGCCCGTCACCAGGCCCCGCAGGCTGCGCACAGCCTAAATTTGGGGCCGAACGGAGGCAGTCGACTGAAACTCGAAAAATCCGTGGGCTAACATTCACCGAAAATCGAGAAAATCGTAAATTCTCATTTGTTCGAAAAATAGTGATGCCGATCAAACGAAATGATAATGCGCCCGTCACCAGGCCCCGCGGGCTGCGCATAGCCAAAATTTGGGGCCGAACGGAGGCGGTCGACTGAAACTCAAAAAATCTGTGGGCTAACATTCACCGAAAATCGAGAAAATCGTAAATTGTCATTTATTCCAAAAATAGTGATGCCGATCAAATGAAATGACAGGGCGCCCGTCACCAGGCCCCGCAGGATGCGTACAGCCAAAATTTGGGGCCGAACGGAGGCGGTCGACTGAATCTCCAAAAATCCGTGGGCTAACATACACCGAAAAGTTTGAAAGTTAGCAACATAGGAGCACTATGCTAGTGTCGACAGGCCGGCCGACATCGGATGTCACATGCTAACCTATGTCGAGACCCAACACCCTTCGATGAATGCCCAGCGATAGAAAATTTAAACTAAAACACCTATGCTTATCCTTATGATATAAAAAAAATCCTAGAGATTAGTGGTGGTAGTGGTGGCCTACCATGGTCGCTTGCCATGGTGGTGTCGGTTGTGGTGGGTCGTTAGGACCAGTTTTTAAATTAAAATTGTCAACCATATTGGGAAATATGTTGAAATGAGTGCGATAGAGGCATATTTTGGAAAAATGGCTCGGCCAAACCGCCTTTCGGCAGTTTGTCGAGATAGATCTTGAAAAAATACACAAAATGAAAAAACAAATCGCGTAAAACGGATAATCCAGCCCAAAATTATGATCATTTATATAATATGCCTCTAATAAACTATTTTTCCATCGATTATATTACAGTTTTAACGACATTATGTAAGATCTCATCAAAAGACTTGCATCTCGGCAGTTCTTATTTTGTTAATAAAGAGCTAACACACACAAAAAATCGCGAAAATCGTAAATTCTCGTTTATGCAAAAATAGTGATGCCGATCAAACGAAATGATAGGACTATCTAAATTCTGATTTCTTATTCCGATCTCTTTCTGTTCTATACTGATTCTTTACTGATTACCGTAATAATTTGATTTAAAACCGAAGTGGGGCTTATACATAATAGAAACAATAAATCGCATTTGCTGAATACGATTTATAAGTCGCATTTCTGAATTGCGTTTTATAAGTCGCATTCCTGGAATGCGTTTTATAAGTCGTATTTTGCCTTGCAACGCGCCGACTTGCCGCTTGTCCGATCTTTCCCCGTGCCTTTTTCTAGCATGTATGTATTTTAAATACTCTTAACCAACATGCGAATAGGCCATCTATATGCTAGAAATTTACGGGGTGTAACAGCGGATCAAACAAACTGACAGGGCGCCCGTCACCAGGCCCCGCAGGTTGCGCACAGCCAAAATTTTGGGCCGAACGGAGGCGGTCGACTGAAACTCGAAAAATCCGTGCGCTAACATTCACCGAAAATCGAGAAAATCGTAAAGTCTCATTTGTTCGAAAAATAGTGATGCCGATCAAACGAAATGATAGGGCGCCCGTCACCAGGCCCCGCAGGCTGCGCACAGCCAAAATTTGGGGCCGAACGGAGGCGGTCGACTGAAACTCGAAAAATCCGTTGGCTAACATTCACCGAAAATCGAGAAAATCGTAAATTCTCATTTGTTCAAAAAATAGTGATGCCGATCAAACGAAATGATAGGGCACCCGTCACCAGGCCCCGCAGGCTGCGCACAGCCAAAATTTGGGGCCGAACGGAGGCGGTCGACTGAAACTCGAAAAATCCGTGGGCTAACATACACCGAAAATCGAGAAAATCATAAATTCTCATTTGTTCGAAAAATAGTGATGCCGATCAAACAAAATGATAATGCGCCCGTCACCAGGCCCCGCGGGCTGCGCACAGCCAAAATTTGGGGTCGAACGGAGGCGGTCGACTGAAACTCAAAAAATCCGTGGGCTAACATTCACCGAAAATAGAGAAAATCGTAAATTGTCATTTATTCCAAAAATAGTGATGCCGATCAAACGAAATGACAGGGCGCCCATCACCAGGCCCCGCAGGCTACGCACAGCCAAAATTTGGGGCCGAACGGAGGCGGTCGATCAAATCTCCAGAAATCCGTGGGCTAACATTCACCGAAAACCGAGAAAATCGTAAATTCTCATTTATGCAAAAAAATAGTTATGCCGATCAAATGAAATGATAGGGCGCCCGTCACCAGGCTCCGCAGGCTGCGCACAGTCAAAATTTGGGGCCGAACGGAGGCGGTCCACTGAAACTCGAAAAATTCGTGGGCTAACATACATCGAAAATCGAGAAAATCGTAAATTCTCATTTATGCGAAGAATAGTGAAGCCGATCAAACGAAATGATAATGCGCCTGTCACCAGGCCCCGCAGGCTGCGCACAGCCAAAGTTTGGGGCCAAACGGAGGCGGTCGATCAAATCTCCAAAAATCCGTGGGCTAACATTCACCGAAAATCGAGAAAATCGTAAATTGTCATTTATTCCAAAAATAGTGATGCCGATCAAATGAAATGACAGGGCGCCCGTCACCAGGCCCCGCAGGCTACGCACAGCCAAAATTTGTGGCCGAACGGAGGCGGTCGATCAAATCTCCAGAAATCCGTGGGCTAACATTCACCGAAAACCGAGAAAATCATAAATTCTCATTTATGCAAAAAATAGTTATGCCGATAAAATGAAATGATAGGGCGCCCGTCACCAGGCTGCGCACAGCCAAAATTTGGGGCCAAACGGAGACGGTCGATCAAATCTCCAGAAATCCGTGGGCTAACATACACCAAAAATTGAGAAAATCGTAAATTCTCATTTATGCGAAGAATAGTGATGCCGATCAAATGAAATGATAGGGCGCCCGTCACCAGGCCCCGCAGGCTGCGCACAGCCAAAATTTGGGGCCGAACGGAGGCGGTCAACTGAAACTCGAAAAATCCGTGGGCTAACATTCACCGAAAATCGAGAAAATCGTAAATTCTCATTTGTTCGAAAAATAGTGATGCCGATCAAATGAAATGATAATGCGCCCGTCACCAGGCCCCGCGGGCTGCGCACAGCCAAAATTTGGGGCCAAACGGAGGCGGTCGACTGAAACTCAAAAAATCCGTGGGCTAACATTCACCGAAAATTGAGAAAATCGTAAATTGTCATTTATTCCAAAAATAGTGATGCCAATCAAACGAAATGACAGGGCGCCCATCACCAGGCCCCGCAGGCTACGCACAGCCAAAATTTGGGGCCGAACGGAGGCGGTCGATCAAATCTCCAGAAATCCGTGGGCTAACATTCACCGAAAACCGAGAAAATCGTAAATTCTCATTTATGCAAAAAATAGTTATGCCGATCAAATGAAATGATAGGGCGCCCATCACCAGGCTCCGCAGGCTGCGCACAGTCAAAATTTGGGGCCGAACGGAGGCGGTCCACTGAAACTCGAAAAATCCGTGGGCTAACATACACCGAAAATCGAGAAAATCGTAAATTCTCATTTATGCAAAGAATAGTGATGCCGATCAAACGAAATGATAATGCGCCCGTCACCAGGCCCCGCAGGCTGCGCACAGCCAAAGTTTGGGGCCAAACGGAGGCGGTCGATCAAATCTCCAAAAATCCATGGGCTAACGTTCACCGAAAATCGAGAAAATCGTAAATTGTCATTTATTCCAAAAATAGTGATGCCGATCAAATGAAATGACAGGGCGCCCATCACCAGGCCCCGCAGGCTGCGCACAGCCAAAATTTGGGGCCGAACGGAGGCGGTCGATCAAATCTCCAGAAATCCGTGGGCTAACATTCACCGAAAACCGAGAAAATCGTAAATTCTCATTTATGCAAAAAATAGTTATGCCGATAAAACGAAATGATAGGGCGCCCGTCACCAGGCTGCGCACAGCCAAAATTTGGGGCCAAACGGAGACGGTCGATCAAATCTCCAGAAATCCGTGGGCTAACATACACCGAAAATTGAGAAAATCGTAAATTCTCATTTATGCGAAGAATAGTGATGCCGATCAAATGAAATGATAAGGCGCCCGTCACCAGGCCCCGCAGGCTGCGCACAGCCAAAATTTGGGGCCGAACGGAGGCGGTCGACTGAAACTCGAAAAATCCGTGGGCTAACATTCACCGAAAATCGAGAAAATCGTAAATTCTCATTTGTTTGAAAAATAGTGATGCCGATGAAACGAAATGATAGGGCGTCCGTCACTAGGCCCCGCGGGCTACGCACAGCCAAAATTTGGGGCCGAACGGAGGCGGTCGATCAAATCTCCAGAAATCCGTGTGCTAACATTCATCTAAAATCCCGAAAATCATAAATTGTCATTTATTCCAAAAATAGTGATGCCGATCAAACGAAATGACAGGGCGCCGTCACCAGGCCCCGCAGGATGCGCACAGCCAAAATTTGGGGCCGAACGGAGGCGGTCGACTGAATCTCCAAAAATCCCTGGGCTAACACGCACTGAAAAGTTTGAAAGTTAGCAACATAGGCGCACTATGCTAGTGTCGACAGGCCGGCCGACATCGGATGTCACATGCTAACCTATGTCGAGACCCAAGGCCCTTCGATGAATGCCCAGCGATAGAAAATTTAAACTAAAACACCTATGCTTATCCTTATGATATAAAAAAATCCTAGAGATTAGTGGTGGTAGTGCTGGCCTACCATGGTCGCTTGCCATGGTGGTGTCGGTTGTGGTGGGTCGTTAGGACGAGTTTTTAAATTAAAATTGTCAACCATATTGGGAAATATGTTGAAATGAGTGCGATAGAGGCATATTTTGGAAAAATGGCTTGGCCAAACCGCCTTTCGGCAGTTTATCGAGACAGATCTCGAAAAAATACACAAAATGAAAAAAAAAATCGCGTAAAACGGATAATCCTGCCCAAAGTTATGATCATTTATATAATATGCCTCTAATAAACTATTTTTCCGTCGATTATATTACAGTTTTAACGACATTATATAAGATCTCATCAAAAGACTTGCATCTCGGCAGTTCTTATTTTGTTAATAAAGAGCTAACACACACCAAAAATCGCAAAAATCGTAAATTCTCGTTTATGCAAAAAATAGTGATGCCGATCAAACGAAATTATAGGACTATCTAAATTCTGATTTCTTTGTGTACTATACTGATTCTTTACTGATTACCGTAATGAATTGATTTAAAACCGAAGTGGGGCTTATATATAATAGAAACAATAAATCGCATTCAGGGAATGCGACTTATAAGTGGCATTTCAGGAATGCGATTTATAAGTCGCATTTCCTCAATGCGATTTATCAGTCGCATTTCTGAATTACGTTTTATAAGTCGTATTTTGCCTAGCAACGCGCCGACTTGCCGCTTGTCCGATCTTTCCCCGTGCCTTTTTTTAGCATGTATGTATTTCAAATACTCTTAACCAACACACGAATAGGCCATTTATATGCTAGAAATTTACGGGGTGTAACAGCGGATCAAACGAAATGATAGGGTGCCCGTCACCAGGCCCCGCAGGCTACGCACAGCCAAAATTTGGGGCCAAACAGAGGCGGTCGATCAAATCTCCAAAAATCTGTGGGCTAACATACACCGAAAATCGAGAAAATCGTAAATTGTCATTTATTCCAAAAATAGTGATGCCGATCAAACGAAATGATAGGGCGCCCGTCACCAAGCCCAGCAGGCTGCGCACAGCTAAAATTTGGGGCCAAACGGAGGCGGTCGATTGAATTTCGAAAAATACGTGGGCTAACATACACCAAAAATCGAGAAAATCGTAAATTCTCATTTATGCGAAGAATAGTGATACCGATCAAACGAAATGATAATGCGCCCGTCACCAGGCCCCGCGGGCTGCGCATAGCCAAAATTTGGGGCCGAACGGAGGCGGTCCACTGAAACTCGAAAAATCCGTGGGCTAACATTCACCGAAAATCGAGAAAATCGTAAATTCTCATTTGTTCGAAAAATAGTGATGCCGATCAAACGAAATGATAATGCGCCCGTCACCAGGCCCCGCGGGCTGCGCATAGCCAAAATTTGGGGCCGAACGGAGGCGGTCGACTAAAACTCAAAAAATCCGTGGGCTAACATTCACCGAAAATCGAGAAAATCGTAAATTGTCATTTATTCCAAAAATAGTGATGCCGATCAAACGAAATGACAGGGCGCCCGTCACCAGGCCCCGCAGGCTGCGCACAGCCAAAATTTGGGGCCGAACGGAGGCGGTCGATCAAATCTCCAGAAATCCGTGGGCTAACATTCACCGAAAACCGAGAAAATCGTAAATTCTCATTTATGCCAAAAATAGTTATGCCGATAAAATGAAATGATATGGCGCCCGTCACCAGGCTCCGCAGGCTGCATACAGCCAAAATTTGGGGCCAAACGGAGACGGTCGATCAAATCTCCAGATATCCGTGGGCTAACATACACCGAAAATCGAGAAAATCATAAATTCTCATTTGTTCGAAAAATAGTGATGCCGATCAAACGAAATGATAGGGCGCCCGTCACCAGGCCCCGCAGGTTGCGCACAGCCAAAATTTGGGGCCGAACGGAGGCTGTCGACTGAAACTCGAAAAATCCGTGGGCTAACATTCACCGAAAATCAAGAAAATCATAAATTCTCATTTGTTCGAAAAATAGTGATGCCGATCAAACGAAATGATAGGGCGCCCGTCACCAGGCCCCGCAGCCCGTGCACAGCCAAAATTTGGGGCCGAACGGAGGCGGTCGACTGAAACTCGAAAAATCTGTGGGCTAACATTCACCGAAAATCGAGAAAATCGTAAATTCTCATTTGTTCAAAAAATAGTGATGCCGATCAAACGAAATGATAGGGCGTCCGTCACCAGGCCCCGCGGGCTGCGCACAGCCAAAATTTGGGGCCGAACGGAGGCGGTCGATCAAATCTCCAGAAATTCGTGTGCTAACATTCACCGAAAATCCCGAAAATCATAAATTGTCATTTATTTCAAAAATAGTGATGCCGATCAAACGAAATGACAAGGCACCCGTCACCAGGCCCCGCAGGCTGCGCACAGCCAAAATTTGGGGCCAAACGGAGACAGTCGACTGAAACTCGAAAAATCCGTGGGCTAACATACACCGAAAATCGAGAAAATCGTAAATTCTCATTTGTTCGAAAAATAGTGATGCCGATCAAACGAAATGATAATGCGCCCGTCACCAGGCCCCGCGGGCTGCGCACAGCCAAAATTTGGGGCCGAACGGAGGCGGTCGACTGAAACTAGAAAAATCCGTGGGCTAACATTCACCGAAAATCGAGAAAATCGTAAATTCTCATTTGTTCAAAAAATAGTGATGCCGATCAAACGAAATGATAGGGCGCCCGTCACCAGGCCCCGCAGGCTGCGCACAGCCAAAATTTGGGGCCGAACGGAGGCAGTCGACTGAAACTCAAAAAATCCGTGGGCTAACATTCACCGAAAATCGAGAAAATCGTAAATTCTCATTTGTTCGAAAAATAGTGATGCCGATCAAGCGAAATGATAATGCGCCCGTCACCAGGCCCCGCGGGCTGCGCATAGCCAAAATTTGGGGCCGAACGGAGGCGGTCCACTGAAACTCGAAAAATCCGTGGGCTAACATACACCGAAAATCGAGAAAATCGTAAATTCTCATTTATGCGAAGAATAGTGATGCCGATCAAATGAAATGATAATGCGCCCGTCACCAGGCCCCGCAGGCTGCGCACAGCCAAAGTTTGGGGCCAAACGAAGGCGGTCGATCAAATCTCCAAAAATCCGTGGGCTAACATTCACCGAAAATCGAGAAAATCGTAAATTGTCCATTATTCCAAAAATAGTGATGCCGATCAAACGAAATGACAGGGCGCCCGTCACCAGGCCCCGCAGGCTACGCACAGCAAAAATTTGGGGCCGAACGGAGGCGGTCGATCAAATCTCCAGAAATCCGTGGGCTAACATTCACCGAAAACCGAGAAAATCGTAAATTCTCATTTATGCAAAAAATAGTTATGCCGATAAAACGAAATGATAGGGCGCCCGTCACCAGGCTTCGCAGGCTGCGTACAGCCAAAATTTGGGGCCAAACGGAGACGGTCGATCAAATCTCAAGAAATCCGTGGGCTAACATACACCGAAAATCGAGAAAATCGTAAATTCTCATTTGTTCGAAAAATAGTGATGCCGATCAAACGAAATGATAGGGCGCCCGTCACCAGGCCCCGCAGGCTGCGCACAGCCAAAATTTGGGGCGAACGGAGGCGGTCGACTAAAACTCGAAAAATCCGTGGGCTAACATTCACCGAAAATCGAGAAAATCATAAATTCTCATTTGTTCGAAAAATAGTGATGCCGATCAAACGAAATGATAGGGCGCCCATCACCAGGCCCCGCAGGCTGCGCACAGCCAAAATTTGGGTCCGAACGGAGGCAGTCGACTGAAACTCGAAAAATCCGTGGGCTAACATTCACCGAAAATCGAGAAAATCGTAAATTCTCATTTGTTCGAAAAATAGTGATGCCGATCAAACGAAATGATAATGCGCCCGTCACCAGGCCCCGCGGGCTGCGCATAGCCAAAATTTGGGGCCGAACGGAGGCAGTCCACTGAAACTCGAAAAATCTGTGGGCTAACATTCACCGAAAATCGAGAAAATCGTAAATTCTCAATTGTTCAAAAAATAGTGATGCCGATCAAACGAAATGATAATGCGCCCGTCACCAGGCCCCGCGGGCTGCGCATAGCCAAAATTTGGGGCCGAACGGAGGCGGTCGACTAAAACTCCAAAAATCCGTGGGCTAACATTCACCGAAAATCGAGAAAATCTTAAATTGTCATTTATTCCAAAAATAGTGATGTCGATCAAACGAAATGACAGGGCGCCCATCACCAGGCCCCGCCGGATGCGTACAGCCAAAATTTGGGGCCGAACGGAGGCGGTCGACTGAATCTCCAAAAATTCGTGGGCTAACATACACCGAAAAGTTTGAAAGTTAGCAACATAGGAGCACTATGCTAGTGTCGACAGGCCGGCCGACATCGGATGTCACATGCTAACCTATGTCGAGACCCAACACCCTTCGATGAATGCCCAGCGATAGAAAATTTAAACTAAAACACCTATGCTTATTCTTATGATATAAAAAAAATCCTAGAGATTAGTGGTGGTAGTGGTGGCCTACCATGGTCGCTTGCCATGGTGGTGTCGGTTGTGGTGGGTCGTTAGGACCAGTTTTTAAATTAAAATTGTCAACCATATTGGGAAATATGTTGAAATGAGTGCGATAGAGGCATATTTTGGAAAAATGGCTCGGCCAAACCGCCTTTCGGCAGTTTGTCGAGATAGATCTTGAAAAAATACACAAAATGAAAAAACAAATCGCGTAAAACGGATAATCCAGCCCAAAATTATGATCATTTATATAATATGCCTCTAATAAACTATTTTTCCTTCGATTATATTACAGTTTTAACGACATTATGTAAGATCTCATCAAAAGACTTGCATCTCGGCAGTTCTTATTTTGTTAATAAAGAGCTAACACACACAAAAAATCGCGAAAATCGTAAATTCTCGTTTATGCAAAAATAGTGATGCCGATCAAACGAAATGATAGGACTATCTAAATTCTGATTTCTTATTCCGATCTCTTTCTGTACTATACTGATTCTTTACTGATTACCGTAATGAATTGATTTAAAACCGAAGTGGGGCTTATACATAATAGAAACAATAAATCGCATTTGCTGAATACGATTTATAAGTCGCATTTCTGAATTGCGTTTTATAAGTCGCATTCCTGGAATGCGTTTTATAAGTCGTATTTTGCCTTGCAACGCGCCGACTTGCCGCTTGTCCGATCTTTCCCCGTGCCTTTTTCTAGCATGTATGTATTTTAAATACTCTTAACCAACACGCGAATAGGCCATCTATATGCTAGAAATTTACGGGGTGTAACAGCGGATCAAACAAACTGACAGGGCGCCCTTCACCAGGCCCCGCAGGCTGCGCACAGCCAAAATTTGGGGCCAAAAGGAGGAGGTCGATCAAATCTCCAAAAATCCGTGGGCTAACATACACCGAAAATCGAGAAAATCGTAAATTCTAATTTATGCGAAAAATAGTGATGCCGATCAAATAAAATGACAGGGCGCCCGTCACCAGGCCCCGCGGGCTGCGCACAGCCAAAATTTGGGGCCGAACGGAGGCGGTCGATCAAATCTCCAGAAATCCGTGGGCTAACATTCACCGAAAATCAAGAAAATCGTAAATTGTCATTTATTCCAAAAATAGTGATGCCGATCAAATGAAATGATAGGGCACCCGTCACCAGGCCCCGCAGGCTGTGCACAGCCAAAATTTTGGGGCCAAACTGAGACGGTCGACTGAAACTCAAAAAATCCGTGGGCTAACATACACCGAAAATCGAGAAAATCGTAAATTCTCAATTGTTCGAAAAATAGTGATGCCGATCAAACGAAATGATAATGCGCCCGTCACCAGGCCCCGCGGGCTGCGCACAGCCAAAATTCTGGGCCGAACGGAGGCGGTCGACTGAAACTCAAAAAATCCGTGGGCTAACATTCACCGAAAATCGAGAAAATCGTAAATTGTCATTTATTCCAAAAATAGTGATGCCGATCAAACGAAATGATAGGGCGCCCGTCACCAGCCCCGCAGGCTGCGCACAGCCAAAATTTGGGGCCGAACGGAGGCGGTCGATCAAATCTCCAGAAATCCGTGGGCTAACATTCACCGAAAATCAAGAAAATCGTAAATTGTCATTTATTCCAAAAATAGTGATGCCGATCAAATGAAATGATAGGGCACCCGTCACCAGGCCCCGCAGGCTGCGCACAGCCAAAATTTGGGGCCAAACTGAGACGGTCGACTGAAACTCAAAAAATCCGTGGGCTAACATACACCGAAAATCGAGAAAATCGTAAATTCTCAATTGTTCGAAAAATAGTGATGCCGATCAAACGAAATGATAATGCGCCCGTCACCAGGCCCCGCGGGCTGCGCACAGCCAAAATTCTGGGCCGAACGGAGGCGGTCGACTGAAACTCAAAAAATCCGTGGGCTAACATTCACCGAAAATCGAGAAAATCGTAAATTGTCATTTATTCCAAAAATAGTGATGCCGATCAAACGAAATGATAGGGCGCCCGTCACCAGCCCCGCAGGCTGCGCACAGCCAAAATTTGGGGACGAACGGAGGCGGTCGATCAAATCTCCAGAAATCCGTGGGCTAACATTCACCGAAAACCGAGAAAATCGTAAATTCTCATTTATGCAAAAAATAGTTATGCCGATCAAACGAAATGATAGGGCGCCCGTCACCAGGCTGCGCACAGTCAAAATTTGGGGCCGAACGGAGGCGGTCCACTGAAACTCGAAAAATCCGTGGGCTAACATACACCGAAAATCGAGAAAATCATAAATTCTCATTTATGCGAAAAATAGTGATGCCGATCAAACGAAATGATAATGCGCCTGTCACCAGGCCCCGTAGGCTGCGCACAGCCCAAGTTTGGGGCCAAACGGAGGCGGTCGATCAAATCTCCAAAAATCCGTGGGCTAACATTCACCGAAAATCGAGAAAATCGTAAATTGTCATTTATTCCAAAAATAGTGATGCCGATCAAACGAAATGACAGGGCGCCCATCACCAGGACCCGCAGGCTGCGCACAGCCAAAATTTGGGGCCGAACGGAGGCGGTCGATCAAATCTCCAGAAATCCGTGGGCTAACATTCACCGAAAACCGAGAAAATCGTAAATTCTCATTTATGCCAAAAATAGTTATGCCGATAAAATGAAATGATAGGGCGCCCGTCACCAGGCTCCGCAGGTTGCGTACAGCCAAAATTTGGGGCCAAACGGAGACGGTCGATCAAATCTCCAGAAATCCGTGGGCTAACATACACCGAAAATCGAGAAAATCATAAATTCTCATTTGTTCGAAAAATAGTGATGCCGATCAAACGAAATGATAGGGCGCCCGTCACCAGGCCCCGCAGGTTGCGCACAGCCAAAATTTGGGGCCGAACGGAGGCGTTCGACTGAAACTCGAAAAATCCGTGGGCTAAAATTCACCTAAAATCGAGAAAATCGTAAATTCTCATTTGTTCAAAAAATAGTGATGCCGATCAAACGAAATGATAGGGCGCCCGTCAGCAGGCCCCGCAGCCTGCGCACAGCCAAAATTTGGGGCCAAACGGAGGCGGTCGACTGAAACTCGAAAAATCCGTGGGCTAACATTCACCGAAAATCGAGAAAATCTTAAATTCTCATTTGTTCAAAAAATAGTGATGCCGATCAAACGAAATGATAGGGCGTCCGTCACCAGGCCCCACGGGCTGTGCACAGCCAAAATTTGGGGCCGAACGGAGGCGGTCGATCAAATCTCCAGAAATCCGTGTGCTAACATTCACCGAAAATCCCGAAAATCATAAATTGTCATTTATTCCAAAAATAGTGATGCCGATCAAACGAAATGACAGGGCACCCGTCACCAGGCCCCGCAGGCTGCGCACAACCAAAATTTGGAGCCAAACGGAGACGGTCGACTGAAACTCGAAAAATCCGTGGGCTAACATACACCGAAAATCGAGAAAATCGTAAATTCTCATTTGTTCGAAAAATAGTGATGCCGATCAAACAGAATTACAGGGCGCCCGTCTCCAGGCCCTGCGGGCTGCGCACAGCCAAAATTTGGGGCCGAACGGAGGCGGTCGACTGAAACTCGAAAAATCCGTGGGCTAACATTCACCGAAAATCGAGAAAATCGTAAATTCTCATTTGTTCGAAAAATAGTGATGCCGATCAAACGAAATGATAATGCGCCCGTCACCAGGCCCCGCGGGCTGCGCATAGCCAAAATTTGGGGCCGAACGGAGGCGATCGACTAAAACTCAAAAAATCCGTGGGCTAACATTCACCGAAAATCGAGAAAATCGTAAATTGTCATTTGTTCGAAAAAGTGATGCCGATCAAACGAAATGATAATGCGCCCGTCACCAGGCCCCGCGGGCTGCGCATAGCCAAAATTTGGGGCCGAACGGAGGCGGTCCACTGAAACTCGAAAAATCCGTGGGCTAACATTCACCGAAAATCGAGAAAATCGTAAATTCTCATTTATGCGAAGAATAGTGATGCCGATCAAACGAAATGATAATGCGCCCGTCACCAGGCCCCGCAGGCTGCGCACAGCCAAAGTTTGGGGCCAAACGGAGGTGGTCGATCAAATCTCCAAAAATCCGTGGGCAATTCACCGAAAATCGAGAAAATCGTAAATTGTCATTTATTCCAAAAATAGTGATGCCGATCAAACGAAATGACAGGGCGCCCGTCACCAGGCCCCGCAGGCTGCGCACAGCCAAAATTTGGGGCCGAACGGAGGCAGTCGACTGAAACTCGAAAAATCCGTGGGCTAACATTCACCGAAAATCGAGAAAATCGTAAATTCTCATTTGTTCGAAAAATAGTGATGCCGATCAAACGAAATGATAATGCGCCCGTCACCAGGCCCCGCGGGCTGCGCATAGCCAAAATTTGGGGCCGAACGGAGGCGGTTCACTGAAACTCGAAAAATCCGTGGGCTATCATACACCGAAAATCGAGAAAATCGTAAATTCTCATTTATGCGAAGAATAGTGATGCCGATCAAATGAAATGATAATGCGCCCGTCACCAGGCCCCGCAGGCTGCGGACAGCCAAAGTTTGGGGCCAAACGGAGGCGGTCGATCAAATCTCCAAAAATCCGTGGGCTAACATTCACCGAAAATCGAGAAAATCGTAAATTGTCATTTATTCCAAAAATAGTGATGCCGATCAAATGAAATGACAGGGCGCCCGTCACCAGGCCCCGCAGGCTGCGCACAGCCAAAATTTGGGGCCGAACGGAGGCGGTCGATCAAATCTCCAGAAATCCGTGGGCTAACATTCACCGAAAACCGAGAAAATCGTAAATTCTCGTTTATGCAAAAAATAGTTATGCCGATAAAACGAAATGATAGGGAGCCCGTCACCAGGCTCCGCAGGCTGCGTACAGCCAAAATTTGGGGCCAAACGGAGAGGGTCGATCAAATCTCCAGAAATCCGTGGGCTAACATACACCGAAAATCGAGAAAATCATAAATTCTCATTTGTTCGAAAAATAGTGATGCCGATCAAACAGAATTATAGGACGCCCGTCACCAGGCCCCGCGGGCTGCGCACAGCCAAAATTTGGGGCCGAACGGAGGCGGTCGACTGAAACTCGAAAAATCCGTGGGCTAACATTCACCGAAAATCGAGAAAATCGTAAATTCTCATTTGTTCGAAAAATAGTGATGCCGATCAAACGAAATGAAAGGGCGCCCGTCACCAGGCCCCGCAGGCTGCGCACAGCCAAAATTTGGGGCCGAACGGAGGCAGTCGACTGAAACTCGAAAAATCCGTGGGCTAACATTCACCGAAAATTGAGAAAATCGTAAATTCTCATTTGTTCAAAAAATAGTGATGCCGATCAAACGAAATGATAATGCGCCCGTCACCAGGCCCCGCGGGCTGCGCATAGCCAAAATTTGGGGCCGAACGGAGGCAGTCCACTGAAACTCGAAAAATCTGTGGGCTAACATTCACCGAAAATCGAGAAAATCGTAAATTCTCATTTGTTCGAAAAATAGTGATGCCGATCAAACGAAATGATAATGCGCCCGTCACCAGGCCCCGCGGGCTGCGCATAGCCAAAATTTGGGGCCGAACGGAGGCGATCGACTAAAACTCAAAAAATCCGTGGGCTAACATTCACCGAAAATCGAGAAAATCGTAAATTGTCATTTATTCCAAAAATAGTGATGCCGATCAAACGAAATGACAGGGCGCCCATCACCAGGCCCCGCAGGATGCGTACAGCCAAAATTTGGGGCCGAACGGAGGCGGTCGACTGAATCTCCAAAAATCCGTGGGCTAACATACACCGAAAAGTTTGAAAGTTAGCAACATAGGAGCACTATGCTAGTGTCGACAGGCCGGCCGACATCGGATGTCACATGCTAACCTATGTCGAGACCCAACACCCTTCGATGAATGCCCAGCGATAGAAAATTTAAACTAAAACACCTATGCTTATCCTTATGATATAAAAAAAATCCTACAGATTAGTGGTGGTAGTGGTGGCCTACCATGGTCGCTTACCATGGTGGTGTCGGTTGTGGTGGGTCGTTAGGACCAGTTTTTAAATTAAAATTGTCAACCATATTGGGAAATATGTTGAAATGAGTGCGATAGCGGCATATTTTGGAAAAATGGCTCGGCCAAACCGCCTTTCGGCAGTTTGTCGAGATAGATCTTGAAAAAATACACAAAATGAAAAAACAAATCGCGTAAAACGGATAATCCAGCCCAAAGTTATGATCATTTATATAATATGCCTCTAATAAACTATTTTTCCATCGATTATATTACAGTTTTAACGACATTATGTAAGATCTCATCAAGAGACTTGCATCTCGGCAGTTCTTATTTTGTTAATAAAGAGCTAACACACACCAAAAATCGCGAAAATCGTAAATTCTCGTTTATGCAAAAATAGTGATGCCGATCAAACGAAATGATAGGACTATCTAAATTCTGATTTCTTATTCCGATCTCTTTCTGTACTATACTGATTCTTTACTGATTACCGTAATGAATTGATTTAAAACCGAAGTGGGGCTTATACATAATAGAAACAATAAATCGCATTTGCTGAATACGATTTATAAGTCGCATTTCTGAATTGCGTTTTATAAGTCGCATTCCTGGAATGCGTTTTATAAGTCGTATTTTGCCTTGCAACGCGCCGACTTGCCGCTTGTCCGATCTTTCCCCGTGCCTTTTTCTAGCATGTATGTATTTTAAATACTCTTAACCAACACGCGAATAGGCCATCTATATGCTAGAAATTTACGGGGTGTAACAGCGGATCAAACAAACTGACAGGGCGCCCGTCACCAGGCCCCGCAGGCTGCGCACAGCCAAAATTTGGGGCCAAAAGGAGGAGGTCGATCAAATCTCCAAAAATCCGTGGGCTAACATACACCGAAAATCGAGAAAATCGTAAATTCTAATTTATGCGAAAAATAGTGATGCCGATCAAATAAAATGACAGGGCGCCCGTCACCAGGCCCCGCGGGCTGCGCACAGCCAAAATTTGGGGCCGAACGGAGGCGGTCGATCAAATCTCCAGAAATCCGTGGGCAAACATACACCGAAAATCGAGAAAATCGTAAATACTCATTTATGCGAAGAATAGTGATGCCGATCAAACGAAATCATAATGCGCTCGTCACCAGGCCCCGCAGGCTGCGCACAGCCAAAATTTGGGGCCAAACGGAGGCGGTCGACTGAAACTCGAAAAATCCGTGGGCTAACATTCACCGAAAATCGAGAAAATCGTAAATTGTCATTTATTCCAAAAATAGTGATGCCGATCAAACAAAATGACAGGGCGCCCGTCACCAGGCCCCGCAGGCTGCGGACAGCCAAAATTTGGGGCCGAACGGAGGTGATCGATCAAATCTCCAGAAATTCGTGGGCTAACATTCACCGAATATCGAGAAAATCTTAAATTGTCATTTATTCCAAAAATAGTGATGCCGATCAAACGAAATGATATGGCGCCCGTCATCAAGCCCCGCAGGCTGTGTACAACCAAAATTTGGGGCCAAACGGAGACGGTCGACTGAAACTCGAAAAATCCGTGTGCTAACATTCATCGAAAATCCCGAAAATCGTAAATTGTCATTTATTCCAAAAATAGTGATGCCGATCAAACGAAATGACAGGGCGCCCATCACCAGGCCCCGCAGGATGCGCACAGCCAAAATTTGGGGCCGAACGGAGGCGGTCGACTGAATCTCCAAAAATCCGTGGGCTAACATACACCGAAAAGTTTGAAAGTTAGCAACATAGGAGCACTATGCTAGTGTCGACAGACCGGCCGACATCGGATGTCACATGCTAACCTATGTCGAGACCCAACGCCCATCGATGAATGCCCAGCGATAGAAAATTTAAACTAAAACACCTATGCTTATCCTTATGATATAAATAAAATCCTAGAGATTAGTGGTGGTAGTGCTGGCCTACCATGGTCGCTTGCCATGGTGGTGTCGGTTGTGGTGGGTCGTTAGGACCAGTTTTTAAATTAAAATTGTCAACCATATTGGGAAATATGTTGAAATGAGTGCGATAGAGGCATATTTTGGAAAAATGGCTCGGCCAAACCGCCTTTCGGCAGTTTGTCGAGATAGATCTCGAAAAAATACACAAAATGAAAAAAAAAATCGCGTAAAACGGATAATCCTGCCCAAAGTTATGATCATTTATATAATATGCCTCTAATAAACTATTTTTCCGTCGATTATATTACAGTTTTAACAACATTATGTAAGATCTCATCAAAAGACTTGCATCTCGGCAGTTCTTATTTTGTTAATAAAGAGCTAACACACACCAAAAATCGCGAAAATCGTAAATTCTCGTTTATGCAAAAAATAGTGATGCCGATCAAACGAAATTATAGGACTATCTAAATTCTGATTTCTTTCTGTACTATACTGATTCTTTACTGATTACCGTAATGAATTGATTTAAAACCGAAGTGGGGCTTATATATAATAGAAACTATAAGTCGCATTTCTGGAATGCGATTTATAACTCGCATTTCCTGAATGCGATTTATAAGTCGCATTTCTGAATTACGTTTTATAAGTCGTATTTTGCCTTGCAACGCGCCGACTTGCCGCTTGTCCGATCTTTCCCCGTGCCTTTTTTTAGCATGTATGTATTTCAAATACTCTTAACCAACACGCGAATAGGCCATTTATATGCTAGAAATTTACGGGGTGTAACAGCGGATCAAACGAAATGATAGGGTGCCCGTCACCAGGCCCCGCAGGCTGCGCACAGCCAAAATTTGGGGCCAAACGGAGGCGGTCGATCAAATCTCCAAAAATCCGTGGGCTAACATACACCGAAAATCGAGAAAATCGTAAATTGTCATTTATTCCAAAAATAGTGATGCCGATCAAACGAAATGATAGGGCGCCCGTCACCAAGCCCAGCAGGCTGCGCACAGCTAAAATTTGGGGCCAAACGGAGGCGGTCGATTGAATTTCGAAAAATACGTGGGCTAACATACACCGAAAATCGAGAAAATCGTAAATTCTCATTTATGCGAAGAATAGTGATGCCAATCAAATGAAATGATAATGCGCCCATCACCAGGCCCCGCAGGCTGCGCACAGCCAAAATTTGGGGCCAAACGGAGGCGGTCGATCAAATCTCCAAAAATCTGTGGGCTAACATACACCGAAAATCGAGAAAATCATAAATTCTCATTTATGCGAAAAATAGTGATGCCGATCAAACGAAATGATAGGGCGCCCGTCACCAGGCCCCGCAGGCTGCCCACAGCCAAAATTTTGGGCCGAACGGAGGCGGTCGATCAAATCTCCAGAAATCCGTGGGCTAACATTCACCGAAAATCCCGAAAATCATAAATTGTCATTTATTTGAAAAATAGTGATGCCGACCAAACAAAATGATAGGGCACCCGTCACCAAGCCCCGCAGGCTGCGCACAGCCAAAATTTGGCGCCGAACGGAGGCGGTCGATTGAATCTCGAAAAATACGTGGGCTAACATACACCGAAAATTGAGAAAATCGTAAATTCTCATTTATGCGAAGAATAGTGATGCCAATCAAACAGAATTATAGGGCGCCCATCACCAGGCCCCGCAGGCTGCGCACAGCCAAAATTTGGGGCCAAACGGAGGCGGTCGACTGAAACTCGAAAAATCCGTGGGCTAACATTCACCGAAAATCGAGAAAATCGTAAATTGTCATTTATTCCAAAAATAGTGATGCCGATCAAACAAAATGACAGGGCGCCCGTCACCAGGCCCCGCAGGCTGCGGACAGCCAAAATTTGGGGCCGAACGGAGGTGATCGATCAAATCTCCAGAAATTCGTGGGCTAACATTCACCGAATATCGAGAAAATCTTAAATTGTCATTTATTCCAAAAATAGTGATGCCGATCAAACGAAATGATATGGCGCCCGTCATCAAGCCCCGCAGGCTGTGTACAACCAAAATTTGGGGCCAAACGGAGACGGTCGACTGAAACTCGAAAAATCCGTGTGCTAACATTCATCGAAAATCCCGAAAATCGTAAATTGTCATTTATTCCAAAAATAGTGATGCCGATCAAACGAAATGACAGGGCGCCCATCACCAGGCCCCGCAGGATGCGCACAGCCAAAATTTGGGGCCGAACGGAGGCGGTCGACTGAATCTCCAAAAATCCGTGGGCTAACATACACCGAAAAGTTTGAAAGTTAGCAACATAGGAGCACTATGCTAGTGTCGACAGACCGGCCGACATCGGATGTCACATGCTAACCTATGTCGAGACCCAACGCCCATCGATGAATGCCCAGCGATAGAAAATTTAAACTAAAACACCTATGCTTATCCTTATGATATAAATAAAATCCTAGAGATTAGTGGTGGTAGTGCTGGCCTACCATGGTCGCTTGCCATGGTGGTGTCGGTTGTGGTGGGTCGTTAGGACCAGTTTTTAAATTAAAATTGTCAACCATATTGGGAAATATGTTGAAATGAGTGCGATAGAGGCATATTTTGGAAAAATGGCTCGGCCAAACCGCCTTTCGGCAGTTTGTCGAGATAGATCTCGAAAAAATACACAAAATGAAAAAAAAAATCGCGTAAAACGGATAATCCTGCCCAAAGTTATGATCATTTATATAATATGCCTCTAATAAACTATTTTTCCGTCGATTATATTACAGTTTTAACAACATTATGTAAGATCTCATCAAAAGACTTGCATCTCGGCAGTTCTTATTTTGTTAATAAAGAGCTAACACACACCAAAAATCGCGAAAATCGTAAATTCTCGTTTATGCAAAAAATAGTGATGCCGATCAAACGAAATTATAGGACTATCTAAATTCTGATTTCTTTCTGTACTATACTGATTCTTTACTGATTACCGTAATGAATTGATTTAAAACCGAAGTGGGGCTTATATATAATAGAAACTATAAGTCGCATTTCTGGAATGCGATTTATAAGTCGCATTTCCTGAATGCGATTTATAAGTCGCATTTCTGAATTACGTTTTATAAGTCGTATTTTGCCTTGCAACGCGCCGACTTGCCGCTTGTCCGATCTTTCCCCGTGCCTTTTTTTAGCATGTATGTATTTCAAATACTCTTAACCAACACGCGAATAGGCCATTTATATGCTAGAAATTTACGGGGTGTAACAGCGGATCAAACGAAATGATAGGGTGCCCGTCACCAGGCCCCGCAGGCTGCGCACAGCCAAAATTTGGGGCCAAACGGAGGCGGTCGATCAAATCTCCAAAAATCCGTGGGCTAACATACACCGAAAATCGAGAAAATCGTAAATTGTCATTTATTCCAAAAATAGTGATGCCGATCAAACGAAATGATAGGGCGCCCATCACCAAGCCAAGCAGGCTGCGCACAGCTAAAATTTGGGGCCAAACGGAGGCGGTCGATTGAATTTCGAAAAATACGTGGGCTAACATACACCGAAAATCGAGAAAATCGTAAATTCTCATTTATGCGAAGAATAGTGATGCCGATCAAACGAAATGATAATGCGCCCGTCACCAGGCCCCGCAGGCTGCGCACAGCCAAAATTTGGGGCCAAACGGAGGCGGTCGATCAAATCTCCAAAAATCCGTGGGCTAACATACACCGAAAATCGAGAAAATCATAAATTCTCATTTATGCGAAAAATAGTGATGCCGATCAAACGAAATGATAGGGCGCCCGTCACCAGGCCCCGCAGGCTGCGCACAGCCAAAATTTGGGGCCGAACGGAGGCGGTCGATCAAATCTCCAGAAATCCGTGGGCTAACATTCACCGAAAATCCCGAAAATCATAAATTGTCATTTAATTGAAAAATAGTAATGCCGACCAAACGAAATGATAGGGCACCCGTCACCAAGCCCCGCAGGCTGCGCACAGCCAAAATTTGGCGCCGAACGGAGGCGGTCGATTGAATCTCGAAAAATACGTGGGGGCTAACATACACCGAAAATTGAGAAAATCGTAAATTCTCATTTATGCGAAGAATAGTGATGCCAATCAAACAGAATTACAGGGCGCCCGTCACCAGGCCCCGTAGGCTGCGCAAAGCGAAAATTTGGGGCCAAACGGAGGCGGTCGACTGAAACTCAAAAAATCCGTGGGCTAACATTCACCGAAAATCGAGAAAATCGTAAATTGTCATTTATTCCAAAAATAGTGATGCCGATCAAACAAAATGACAGGGCGCCCGTCACCAGGCCCCGCAGGCTGCGGACAGCCAAAATTTGGGGCCGAACGGAGGCGATCGATCAAATCTCCAGAAATTCGTGGGCTAACATTCACCGAATATCGAGAAAATCTTAAATTGTCATTTATTCCAAAAATAGTGATGCTGATCAAACGAAATGATATGGCGCCCGTCATCAAGCCCCGCAGGCTGTGCACAACCAAAATATGGGGCCAAACGGAGACGGTCGACTGAAACTCGAAAAATCCGTGTGCTAACATTCATCGAAAATCCCGAAAATCGTAAATTGTCATTTATTCCAAAAATAGTGATGCCGATCAAATGAAATGACAGGGCGCCCGTCACCAGGCCCCGCAGGATGCTCACAGCCAAAATTTGGGGCCGACCGGAGGCGGTCGACTGAATCTCCAAAAATCTGTGGGCTAACATACACCGAAAAGTTTGAAAGTTAGCAACATAGGAGCACTATGCTAGTGTCGACAGACCGGCCGACATCGGATGTCACATGCTAACCTATGTCGAGACCCAACGCCCATCGATGAATGCCCAGCGATAGAAAATTTAAACTAAAACACCTATGCTTATCCTTATGATATAAATAAAATCCTAGAGATTAGTGGTGGTAGTGCTGGCCTACCATGGTCGCTTGCCATGGTGGTGTCGGTTGTGGTGGGTCGTTAGGACCAGTTTTTAAATTAAAATTGTCAACCATATTGGGAAATATGTTGAAATGAGTGCGATAGAGGCATATTTTGGAAAAATGGCTCGGCCAAACCGCCTTTCGGCAGTTTGTCGAGATAGATCTCGAAAAAATACACAAAATGAAAAAAAAATCGCGTAAAACGGATAATCCTGCCCAAAGTTATGATCATTTATATAATATGCCTCTAATAAACTATTTTTCCGTCGATTATATTACAGTTTTAACAACATTATGTAAGATCTCATCAAAAGACTTGCATCTCGGCAGTTCTTATTTTGTTAATAAAGAGCTAACACACACCAAAAATCGCGAAAATCGTAAATTCTCGTTTATGCAAAAAATAGTGATGTCGATCAAACGAAATGATAGGACTATCTAAATTCTGATTTCTTATTCCGATCTCTTTCTGTACTATACTGATTCTTTACTGATTACCGTAATGAATAGATTTAAAACCGAAGTGGGGCTTATACATAATAGAAACAATAAATCGCATTCAGGGAATGCGACTTATAAGTCGCATTTCAGGAATGCGATTTATAAGTCGCATTTGCTGAATACGATTTATAAGTCGCATTTCTGAATTGCGTTTATAAGTCGCATTCCTGGAATGCGTTTTATAAGTCGTATTTTGCCTTGCAACGCGCCGACTTGCCGCTTGTCCGATCTTTCCCCATGCCTTTTTCTAGCATGTATGTATTTTAAATACTCTTAACCAACACGCGAATAGGCCATCTATATGCTAGAAATTTACGGGGTGTAACAGCGGATCAAACAAACTGACAGGGCGCCCGTCACCAGGCCCCGCAGGCTGCGCACAGCCAAAATTTGGGGCCAAAAGGAGGAGGTCGATCAAATCTCCAAAAATCCGTGGGCTAACATACACCGAAAATCGAGAAAATCGTAAATTCTAATTTATGCGAAAAATAGTGATGCCGATCAAATAAAATGACAGGGCGCCCGTCACCAGGCCCCGCGGGCTGCGCACAACCAAAATTTGGGGCCGAACGGAGGCGGTCGATCAAATCTCCAGAAATCCGTGGGCTAACATTCACCGAAAATCAAGAAAATCGTAAATTGTCATTTATTCCAAAAATAGTGATGCCGATCAAACGAAATGATAGGGCACCCGTCACCAGGCCCCGCAGGCTGCGCACAGCCAAAATTTGGGGCCAAACTGAGACGGTCGACTTAAACTCGAAAAATCAGTGGGCTAACATACACCGAAAATCGAGAAAATTGTAAATTCTCATTTGTTCGAAAAATAGTGATGCCGATCAAACGAAATGATAATGCGCCCGTCACCAGGCCCCGCGGGCTGCGCACAGCCAAAATTTGGGGCCGAACGGAGGCGGTCGACTGAAACTCAAAAAATCCGTGGGCTAACATTCACCGAAAATCGAGAAAATCGTAAATTGTCATTTATTTCAAAAATAGTGATGCCGATCAAACGAAATGACTGGGCGCCCGTCACCAGGCTCCGCAGGCTGCGTACAGCCAAAATTTGGGGCCAAACGGAGACGGTCGATCAAATCTCCAGAAATCCGTGGGCTAACATACACCGAAAATCGAGAAAATCATAAATTCTCATTTGTTCGAAAAATAGTGATGCCGATCAAACGAAATGATAGGGCGCCCGTCACCAGGTCCCGCAGGCTGCACACAGCCAAAATTTGGGCCGAACGGAGGCAGTCGACTGAAACTCGAAAAATCCGTGGGCTAACATTCACCGAAAATCGAGAAAATCGTAAATTCTCATTTGTTCGAAAAATAGTGATGCCGATCAAATGAAATGATAATGCGCCCGTCACCAGGCCCCGCGGGCTACGCATAGCCAAAATTTGGGGCCGAACGGAGGCGGTCCACTGAAACTCGAAAAATCCGTGGGCTAACATACACCGAAAATCGAGAAAATCGTAAATTCTCATTTATGCGAAGAATAGTGATGCCGATCAAACGAAATGATAATGCGCCCGTCACCAGGCCCCGCAGGCTGCGTACAGCCAAAGTTTGGGGCCAAACGGAGGCGGTCGATCAAATCTCCAAAAATCCGTGGGCTAACATTCACCGAAAATCGAGAAAATTGTAAATTGTCATTTATTCCAAAAATAGTGATGCCGATCAAACGAAATGACAGGGCGCCCGTCACCAGGCCCCGCAGGCTGCGCACAGCCAAAATTTGGGGCCGAACGGAGGCGGTCGATCAAATCTCCAGAAATTCGTGGGCTAACATTCACCGAAAACCGAGAAAATCGTAAATTCTCATTTATGCAAAAAATAGTTATGCCGATAAAACGAAATGATAGGGCGCCCGTCACCAGGCTCCGCAGGCTGCGTACAGCCAATATTTGGGGCCAAACGGAGACGGTCGATCAAATCTCCAGAAATACGTGGGCTAACATACACCGAAAATCGAGAAAAACGTAAATTCTCATTTGTTCGAAAAATAGTGATGCCGATCAAACGAAATGATAGGGCGCCCGTCACCAGGCCCCGCAGGCTGCGCACAGCCAAAATTTGGGGCCGAACGGAGGCGGTCGACTGAAACTCGAAAAATCCGTGGGCTAACATTCACCGAAAATTGAGAAAATCGTAAATTCTCATTTGTTCGAAAAATAGTGATGCCGATCAAACGAAATGATAGGGCGCCCGTCACCAGGCCCCGCAGGCTGCGCACAGCCAAAATTTGGGGCCGAACAGAGGCGGTCGACTGAAACTCGAAAAATCCGTGGGCTAACATTCACCGAAAATTGAGAAAATTGTAAATTCTCATTTGTTCGAAAAATAGTGATGCCGATCAAACGAAATGATAGGGCGCCCGTCACCAGGCCCCGCAGGCTGCGCACAGCCAAAATTTGGGGCCGAACGGAGGCAGTCGACTGAAACTCGAAAAATCCGTGGGCTAACATTCACCGAAAATCGAGAAAATCGTAAATTCTCATTTGTTCGAAAAATAGTGATGCCGATCAAACGAAATGATAATGCGCCCGTCACCAGGCCCCGCGGGCTGCCCACAGCCAAAATTTGGGGCCGAACGTAGGCGGTCGACTGAAACTCGAAAAATCCGTGGGCTAACATTCACCGAAAATCGAGAAAATCGTAAATTCTCATTTGTTCAAAAAATAGTGATGCCGATCAAACGAAATGATAGGGCGCCCGTCACCAGGCCCCGCAGGCTGCGCACAGCCAAAATTTGGGGCCGAACGGAGGCGGTCGACTGAAACTCGAAAAATCCGTGGGCTAACATTCACCGAAAATCGAGAAAATCGTAAATTCTCATTTGTTCGAAAAATAGTGATGCCGATCAAACGAAATGATAGGGCGTCCGTCACCAGGCCCTGCGGGCTGCGCACAACCAAAATTTGGTGCCGAACGGAGGCGGTCGATCAAATCTCCAGAAATCCGTGGGCTAACATTCACCGAAAATCCCGAAAATCATAAATTGTCATTTATTCCAAAAATAGTGATGCCGATCAAAGGAAATGACAGGGCACCCGTCACCAGGCCCCGCAGGCTGCGCACAGCCAAAATTTGGTACCAAACTGAGACGGTCGACTGAAACTCGAAAAATCCGTGGCTAACATACACCGAAAATCGAGAAATTCGTAAATTCTCATTTGTTCGAAAAATAGTGATGCCGATCAAACGAAATGATAATGCGCCCGTCACCAGGCCCCGCGGGCTGCGCACAGCCAAAATTTGGGGCCGAACGGAGGCGGTCGACTGAAACTCAAAAAATCCGTGGGCTAACATTCACCGAAAATCGAGAAAATCATAAATTGTCATTTATTCCAAAAATAGTGATGCCGATCAAACGAAATGACAGGGCGCCCGTCACCAGGCCCCGCAGGCTGCGCACAGCCAAAATTTGGGGCCGAATGGAGGCGGTCGATCAAATCTCCAGAAATCCGTGGGCTAACATTCACCGAAAACCGAGAAAATCGTAAATTCTCATTTATGCAAAAAATAGTTATGCCGATCAAACGAAATGATAGGGCGCCCGTCACCAGGCTCCGCAGGCTGCGCACAGTCAAAATTTGGGGCCGAACGGAGGCGGTCCACTGAAACTCGAAAAATCCGTGGGCTAACATACGCCGAAAATCGAGAAAATCGTAAATTCTCATTTATGCGAAGAATAGTGATGACGATCAAACGAAATGATAATGACCCCGTCACCAGGCCCCGCAGGCTGCGCACAGCCAAAGTTTGGGGCCAAACGGAGGCGGTCGATCAAATCTCCAAAAATCCGTGGGCTAACATTCACCGAAAATCGAGAAAATCGTAAATTGTCATTTATTCCAAAACTAGTGATGCCGATCAAACGAAATGACAGGGCGCCCGTCACCAGGCTCCGCAGGCTGCGTACAGCCAAAATTTGGGGCCAAACGGAGACGGTCGATCAAATCTCCAGAAATCCGTGGGCTAACATACACCGAAAATCGAGAAAATCGTAAATTCTCATTTGTTCAAAAAATAGTGATGCTGATCAAACGAAATGATAGGGCGCCCGTCACCAGGCCCCGCAGGCTGCGCACAGCCAAAATTTGGGGCCGAACGGAGGCGGTCGACTGAAACTCAAAAAATCCGTGGGCTAACATTCACCGAAAATCGAGAAAATCGTAAATTCTCATTTGATCGAAAAATAGTGATGCCGATCAAACAAAATGATAGGGCGCCCGTCACCAGGCCCCGCAGGCTGCGTACAGCCAAAATTTGTGGCCGAACGGAGGCAGTCGACTGAAACTCGAAAAATCCGTGGGCTAACATTCACCGAAAATCGAGAAAATCGTAAATTCTCATTTGTTCGAAAAATAGTGATGCCGATCAAACGAAATGATAATGCGCCCGTCACCAGGCCCCGCGGGCTGCGCATAGCCAAAATTTGGGGCCGAACGGAGGCGGTCGACTGAAACTCAAAAAATCTGTGGGCTAACATTCACCGAAAATGGAGAAAATCATAAATTGTCATTTATTCCAAAAATAGTGATTCCGATCAAACGAAATGACAGGGCGCCCGTCACCAGGCCCCGCAGGATGCGTACAGCCAAAATTTGGGGCCGAACGGAGGCGGTCGACTGAATCTCCAAAAATTTGTGGGCTAACATACACCGAAAAGTTTGAAAGTTAGCAACATAGGAGCACTATGCTAGTGTCGACAAGCCGGCCGACATCGGATGTCACATGCTAACCTATGTCGAGACCCAATGCCCTTCGATGAATGCCCAGCGATAGAAAATTTAAACTAAAACACCTATGCTTATCCTTATGATATAAAAAAATCCTAGAGATTAGTGGTGGTAGTGCTGGCCTACCATGGTCGCTTGCCATGGTGGTGTCGGTTGTGGTGGGTCGTTAGGACCAGTTTTTAAATTAAAATTGTCAACCATATTAGGAAATATGTTAAAATGAGTGCGATAGAGGCATATTTTAGAAAAATGGTTTGGCCAAACCGCCTTTCGGTAGTTTGTCGAGATAGATCTCGAAAAAATACACAAAATGAAAAAAAAAATCGCGTAAAACGGATAATCCAGCCCAAAGTTATGATCATTTATATAATATGCCTCTAATAAACTATTTTTCCATCGATTATATTACAGTTTTAACAACATTATGTAAGATCTCTTCAAAAGACTTGCATCTCGGCAGTTCTTATTTTGTTAATAAAGAGCTAACACACACCAAAAATCGCGAAAATCGTAAATTCTCGTTTATGCAAAAATAGTGATGCCGATCAAACGAAATGATAGGACTATCTAAATTCTAATTTCTTATTCCGATCTCTTTCTGTACTATACTGATTCTTTACTGATTAGCGTAATGAATTGATTTAAAACCGAAGTGGGGCTTATACATAATGGAAACAATAAATCGCATTCAGGGAATGCGACTTATAAGTCGCATTTCAGGGATGCGATTTATAAGTCGGATTTCTGAATTGCGTTTTATAAGTCGTATTTTGCCTTGCAACGCGGCGACTTGCCGCTTGTCCGATCTTTCCCCGTGCCTTTTTCTAGCATGTATGTATTTTAAATACTCTTAACCAACACGCGAATAGGCCATCTATATGCTAGAAATTTACGGGGTGTAACAGCGGATCAAACAAACTGACAGGGCGCCCGTCACCAGGCCCCGCAGGCTACGCACAGCCAAAATTTGGGGCCAAAAGGAGGAGGTCGATCAAATCTCCAAAAATCTGTGGGCTAACATACACCGAAAATCGAGAAAATCGTAAATTCTAATTTATGCGAAAAATAGTGATGCCGATCAAATAAAATGACAGGGCGCCCGTCACCAGGCCACGCGGGCTGCGCACAGCCAAAATTTGGGGCCGAACAGAGGCGGTCGATCAAATCTCCAGAAATCCGTGGGCTAACATTCACCGAAAATCAAGAAAATCGTAAATTGTCATTTATTCCAAAAATAGTGATGCCGATCAAACGAAATGATAGGGCACCCGTCACCAGGCCCCGCAGGCTGCGCACAGCCAAAATTTGGGGCCAAACTGAGACGGTCGACTGAAACTCAAAAAATCCGTGGGCTAACATACACCGAAAATCGAGAAAATCGTAAATTCTCATTTGTTCGAAAAATAGTGATGCCGATCAAATGAAATGATAATGCGCCCGTCACCAGGCCCCGCGGGCTGCGCACAGCCAAAATTTGGGGCCGAACGGAGGCGGTCGACTGAAACTCAAAAAATCTGTGGGCTAACATTCACCGAAAATCGAGAAAATCGTAAATTGTCATTTATTCCAAAAATAGTGATGCCGATCAAACGAAATGACAGGGCGCCCATCACTAGGCCCCGCAGGCTGCGCACAGCCAAAATTTGGGGCCGAACGGAGGCGGTCGATCAAATCTCCAGAAATCCGTGGGCTAACATTCACCGAAAACCGAGAAAATCGTAAATTCTCATTTATGCAAAAAATAGTTATGCCGATCAAACGAAATGATAGGGCGCCCGTCACCAGGCTGCGCACAGTCAAAATTTGGGGCCGAACGGAGGCGGTCCACTGAAACTCGAAAAATCCGTGGGCTAACATACACCAAAAATCGAGAAAATCGTAAATTCTCATTTATGCGAAGAATAGTGATGCCGATCAAACGAAATGATAATGCGCCCGTCACCAGGCCCCGCAGGCTGCGCACAGCCAAAGTTTGGGGCCAAACGGAGGCGGTCGATCAAATCTCCAAAAATCCGTGGGCTAACATTCACCGAAAATCGAGAAAATCGTAAATTGTCATTTATTCCAAAAATAGTGATGCCGATCAAACGAAATGACAGGGCGCCCGTCACCAGGCCCCGCAGGCTGCGCACAGCTAAAATTTGGGGCCGAACGGAGGCGGTCGATCAAATCTCCAGAAATCCGTGGGCTAACATTCACCGAAAACCGAGAAAATCGTAAATTCTCATTTATGCCAAAAATAGTTATGCCGATAAAATGAAATGATAGGGCGCCCGTCACCAGGCTCCACAGGCTGCGTACAACCAAAATTTGGGGCCAAACGGAGACGGTCGATCAAATCTCCAGAAATCCGTGGGCTAACATACACCGAAAATCGAGAAAATCATAAATTCTCATTTGTTCGAAAAATAGTGATGCCGATCAAACAAAATGATAGGGCGCCCGTCACCAGGCCCCGCAGGTTGCGCACAGCCAAAATTTGGGGCCGAACGGAGGCGGTCGACTGAAACTCGAAAAATCCGTGGGCTAACATTCACTGAAAATCGAGAAAATCGTAAATTCTCATTTGTTCAAAAAATAGTGATGCCGATCAAACGAAATGATAGGGCGCCCGTCACCAGGCCCCGCAGCCTGCGCACAGCCAAAATTTGGGGCCGAACGGAGGCGGTCGACTGAAACTCAAAAAATCTGTGGGCTAACATTCACCGAAAATCGAGAAAATCGTAAATTCTCATTTGTTCGAAAAATAGTGATGCCGATCAAACGAAATGATAATGCGCCCGTCACCAGGCCCCGCGGGCTGCGCATAGCCAAAATTTGGGGCCGAACGGAGGCGGTCGACTGAAACTCAAAAAATCCGTGGGCTAACATTCACCGAAAATCGAGAAAATCATAAATTGTCATTTATTCCAAAAATAGTGATGCCGATCAAACGAAATGACAGGGCGCCCGTCACCAGGCCCCGCAGGCTGCGCACAGCCAAAATTTGGGGCCAAACTGAAACGGTCGACTGAAACTCGAAAAATCCGTGGGCTAACATACACCGAAAATCGAGAAAATTGTAAATTCTCATTTGTTCGAAAAATAGTGATGCCGATCAAACGAAATGATAATGCGCCCGTCACCAGGCCCCGCGGGCTGCGCACAGCCAAAATTTGGGGCCGAACGGAGGCGGTCGACTGAAACTCGAAAAATCTGTGGGCTAACATTCACCGAAAATCGAGAAAATCGTAAATTCTCATTTGTTCGAAAAATAGTGATGTCGATCAAACGAAATGAGACGGCGCCCGACACCAGGTCCCGCAGGCTGCGCACAGCCAAAATTTGGGGCCGAACGGAGGCAGTCGACTGAAACTCGAAAAATCCGTGGGCTAACATTCACCGAAAATCGAGAAAATCGTAAATTCTCATTTATGCGAAGAATAGTGATGCCGATCAAACGAAATGATAATGCGCCCGTCACCAGGCCCCGCAGGCTGCGTACAGCCAAAGTTTGGGGCCAAACGGAGGCGGTCGATCAAATCTCCAAAAATCCGTGGGCTAACATTCACCGAAAATCGAGAAAATTGTAAATTGTCATTTATTCCAAAAATAGTGATGCCGATCAAACGAAATGACAGGGCGCCCGTCACCAGGACCCGCAGGCTGCGCACAGCCAAAATTTGGGGCCGAACGGAGGCGGTCGATCAAATCTCCAGAAATTCGTGGGCTAACATTCACCGAAAACCGAGAAAATCGTAAATTCTCATTTATGCAAAAAATAGTTATGCCGATAAAATGAAATGATAGGGCGCCCGTCACTAGGCTCCGCAGGCTGCGTACAGCCAATATTTGGGGCCAAACGGAGACGGTCGATCAAATCTCCAGAAATACGTGGGCTAACATACACCGAAAATCGAGAAAATCGTAAATTCTCATTTGTTCGAAAAATAGTGATGCCGATCAAACGAAATGATAGGGCGCCCGTCACCAGGCCCCGCAGGCTGCGCACAGCCAAAATTTGGGGCCGAACGGAGGCGGTCGACTGAAACTCGAAAAATCCGTGGGCTAACATTCACCGAAAATTGAGAAAATCGTAAATTCTCATTTGTTCGAAAAATAGTGATGCCGATCAAACGAAATGATAGGGCGCCCGTCACCAGGCCCCGCAGGCTGCGCACAGCCAAAATTTGGGGCTGAACGGAGGCGGTCGACTGAAACTCGAAAAATCCGTGGGCTAACATTCACCGAAAATTGAGAAAATCGTAAATTCTCATTTGTTCGAAAAATAGTGATGCCGATCAAACGAAATGATAGGGCGCCCGTCACCAGGCCCCGCAGGCTGCGCACAGCCAAAATTTGGGGCCGAACGGAGGCAGTCGACTGAAACTCGAAAAATCCGTGGGCTAACATTCACCGAAAATCGAGAAAATCGTAAATTCTCATTTGTTCAAAAAATAGTGATGCCGATCAAACGAAATGATAATGCGCCCGTCACCAGGCCCCGCGGGCTGCGCATAGCCAAAATTTGGGGCCGAACGTAGGCGGTCGACTGAAACTCAAAAAATTCGTGGGCTAACATTCACCGAAAATCAAGAAAATCGTAAATTGTCATTTATTCCAAAAATAGTGATGCCGATCAAACGAAATGACAGGGCGCCCGTCACCAGGCCCCGCAGGATGCGTACAGCCAAAATTTGGGGCCGAACGGAGGCGGTCGACTGAATCTCCAAAAATCCGTGGGCTAACATACACCGAAAAGTTTGAAAGTTAGCAACATAGGAGCACTATGCTAGTGTCGACAGGCCGGCCGACATCGGATGTCACATGCTAACCTATGTCGAGACCCAACCCCCTTCGATGAATGCCCAGCGATAGAAAATTTAAACTAAAACACCTATGCTTATCCTTCTGATATAAAAAAATCCTAGAGATTAGTGATGGTAGTGCTGGCCTACCATGGTCGCTTGCCATGGTGGTGTCGGTTGTGGTGGGTCGTTAGGACCAGTTTTTAAATTAAAATTGTCAACCATATTAGGAAATATGTTGAAATGAGTGCGATAGAGGCATATTTTGGAAAAATGGCTCGGCCAAACCGCCTTTCGGCAGTTTGTCGAGATAGATCTCGAAAAAATACACAAAATGAAAAAAAAATCGCATAAAACGGATAATCCTGCCCAAAGTTATGATCATTTATATAATATGCCTCTAATAAACTATTTTTCCGTCGATTATATTACAGTTTTAACAACATTATGTAAGATCTCATCAAAAGACTTGCATCTCGGCAGTTCTTATTTTGTTAATAAAGAGCTAACACACACCAAAAATCGCGAAAATCGTAAATTCTCGTTTATGCAAAAAATAGTGATGCCGATCAAACGAAATTATAGGACTATCTAAATTCTGATTTCTTATTCCGATCTCTTTTTGTACTATACTGATTCTTTACTGATTACCGTAATGAATTGATTTAAAACCGAAGTGGGGCTTATACATAATGGAAACAATAAATCGCATTCAGGGAATGCGACTTATAGTCGCATTTCAGGGATGCGATTTATAAGTCGCATTTCTGAATTGCGTTTTATAAGTCGTATTTTGCCTTGCAACGCGCCGACTTGCCGCTTGTCCGATCTTTCCCCGTGCCTTTTTCTAGCATGTATGTATTTTAAATACTCTTAACCAACACGCGAATAGGCCATCTATATGCTAGAAATTTACGGGGTGTAACAGCGGATCAAACAAACTGACAGGGCGCCCGTCACCAGGCCCCGCAGGCTACGCACAACCAAAATTTGGGGCCAAAAGGAGGAGGTCGATCAAATCTCCAAAAATCCGTGGGCTAACATACACCGAAAATCGAGAAAATCGTAAATTCTAATTTATGCGAAAAATAGTGATGCCGATCAAATAAAATGACAGGGCGCCCGTCACCAGGCTGCGCACAGCCAAAATTTGGGGCCGAACGGAGGCGGTCGATCAAATCTCCAGAAATCCGTGGGCTAACATTCACCGAAAATCAAGAAAATCGTAAATTGTCATTTATTCCAAAAATAGTGATGCCGATCAAACGAAATGATAGGGCACCCGTCACCAGGCCCCGCAGGCTGCGCACAGCCAAAATTTGGGGCCAAACTGAGACGGTCGACTGAAACTCAAAAAATCCGTGGGCTAACATACACCGAAAATCGAGAAAATCGTAAATTCTCATTTGTTCGAAAAATAGTGATGCCGATCAAATGAAATGATAATGCGCCCGTCACCAGGCCCCGCGGGCTGCGCACAGCCAAAATTTGGGGCCGAACGGAGGCGGTCGACTGAAACTCAAAAAATCTGTGGGCTAACATTCACCGAAAATTGAGAAAATCGTAAATTGTCATTTATTCCAAAAATAGTGATGCCGATCAAACGAAATGACAGGGCGCCCATCACCAGGCCCCGCAGGCTGCGCACAGCCAAAATTTGGGGCCGAACGGAGGCGGTCGATCAAATCTCCAGAAATCCGTGGGCTAACATTCACCGAAAACCGAGAAAATCGTAAATTCTCATTTATGCAAAAAATAGTTATGCCGATCAAACGAAATGATAGGGCGCCCGTCACCAGGCTACGCACAGTCAAAATTTGGGGCCGAACGGAGGCGGTCCACTGAAACTCGAAAAATCCGTGGGCTAACATACACCAAAAATCGAGAAAATCGTAAATTCTCATTTATGCGAAGAATAGTGATGCCGATCAAACGAAATGATAATGCGCCCGTCACCAGGCCCCGCAGGCTGCGCACAGCCAAAGTTTGGGGCCAAACGGAGGCGGTCGATCAAATCTCCAAAAATCCGTGGGCTAACATTCACCGAAAATCGAGAAAATCGTAAATTGTCATTTATTCCAAAAATAGTGATGCCGATCAAACGAAATGACAGGGCGCCCGTCACCAGGCCCCGCAGGCTGCGCACAGCCAAAATTTGGGGCCGAACGGAGGCGGTCGATCAAATCTCCAGAAATCCGTGGGCTAACATTCACCGAAAACCGAGAAAATCGTAAATTCTCATTTATGCCAAAAATAGTTATGCCGATAAAATGAAATGATAGGGCGCCCATCACCAGGCTCCGCAGGCTGCGTACAACCAAAATTTGGGGCCAAACGGAGACGGTCGATCAAATCTCCAGAAATCCGTAGGCTAACATACATCGAAAATAGAGAAAATCATAAATTCTCATTTGTTCGAAAAATAGTGATGCCGATCAAACAAAATGATAGGGCGCCCGTCACCAGGCCCCGCAGGTTGCGCACAGCCAAAATTTGGGGCCGAACGGAGGCGGTCGACTGAAACTCGAAAAATCCGTGGGCTAACATTCACCGAAAATCGAGAAAATCGTAAATTCTCATTTGTTCAAAAAATAGTGATGCCGATCAAACGAAATGATAGGGCGCCCGTCACCAGGCCCCGCAGCCTGCGCACAGCCAAAATTTGGGGCCGAACGGAGGCGGTCGACTGAAACTCAAAAAATCCGTGGGCTAACATTCACCGAAAATCGAGAAAATCGTAAATTCTCATTTGTTCGAAAAATAGTGATGCCGATCAAACGAAATGATAATGCGCCCGTCACCAGGCCCCGCGGGCTGCGCATAGCCAAAATTTGGGGCCGAACGGAGGCGGTCGACTGAAACTCAAAAAATCTGTGGGCTAACATTCACCGAAAATCGAGAAAATCATAAATTGTCATTTATTCCAAAAATAGTGATGCCGATCAAACGAAATGAAAGGGAGCCCGTCACCAGGCCCCGCAGGCTGCGCACAGCCAAAATTTGGGGCCAAACTGAGACGGTCGACTGAAACTCGAAAAATCCGTGGGCTAACATACACCGAAAATCGAGAAAATTGTAAATTCTCATTTGTTCGAAAAATAGTGATGCCGATCAAATGAAATGATAATGCGCCCGTCACCAGGCCTCGCGGGCTGCGCACAGCCAAAATTTGGGGCCGAACGGAGGCGGTCGACTGAAACTCGAAAAATCTGTGGGCTAACATTCACCGAAAATCGAGAAAATCGTAAATTCTCATTTGTTCGAAAAATAGTGATGCCGATCAAACGAAATGAGAGGGCGCCCGACACCAGGTCCCGCAGGCTGCGCACAGCCAAAATTTGGGGCCGAATGGAGGCAGTCGACTGAAACTCGAAAAATCCGTGGGCTAACATTCACCGAAAATCGAGAAAATCGTAAATTCTCATTTGTTCGAAAAATAGTGATGCCGATCAAACGAAATGATGATGCGCCCGTCACCAGGCCCCGCGGGCTGCGCATAGCCAAAATTTGGGGCCGAACGGAGGCGGTCCGCTGAAACTCGAAAAATCCGTGGGCTAACATACACCGAAAATCGTGAAAATCGTAAATTCTCATTTATGCGAAGAATAGTGATGCCGATCAAACGAAATGATAATGCGCCCATCACTAGGCCCTACAGGCTGCGCACAGCCAAAGTTTGGGGCCAAACGGAGGCGGTCGATCAAATCTCCAAAAATCCGTGGGCTAACATTCACCGAAAATCGAGAAAATTGTAAATTTTTATTTATTCCAAAAATAGTGATGCCGATCAAACGAAATGACAGGGCGCCCGTCACCAGGCCCCGCAGGCTGCGCACAGCCAAAATTTGGGGCCGAACGGAGGCGGTCGATCAAATCTCCAGAAATTCGTGGGCTAACATTCACCGAAAACTGAGAAAATCGTAAATTCTCATTTATGCAAAAAATAGTTATGCCGATAAAACGAAATGATAGGGCGCCCGTCACTAGGCTCCGCAGGCTGCGTACAGCCAAAATTTGGGGCCAAACGGAGACGGTCGATCAAATCTCCAGAAATCCGTGGGCTAACATACACCGAAAATCGGGAAAATCGTAAATTCTCATTTGTTCGAAAAATAGTGATGCCGATAAAACGAAATGATAGGGCGCCCGTCACCAGGCCCCGCAGGCTGCGCACAGCCAAAATTTGGGGTCGAACGGAGGCGGTCGACTGAAACTCGAAAAATCCGTGGGCTAACATTCACCGAAAATTGAGAAAATCGTAAATTCTCATTTGTTCGAAAAATAGTGATGCCGATCAAACGAAATGATAGGGCGCCCGTCACCTGGCCCTGCAGGCTGCGCACAGCCAAAATTTGGGGCCGAACGGAGGCAGTCGACTGAAACTCGAAAAATCCGTGGGCTAACATTCACCGAAAATCGAGAAAATCGTAAATTCTCATTTGTTTGAAAAATAGTGATGCCGATCAAACGAAATGATAATGCGCCCGTCACCAGGCCCCGCGGGCTGCGCATAGCAAAAATTTGGGGCCGAACGGAGGCGGTCGACTGAAACTCGAAAAATCCGTGGGCTAACATTCACCGAAAATCGAGAAAATCGTAAATTCTCATTTGTTCGAAAAATAGTGATGCCGATCAAACGAAATGATAGGGCGCCCGTCACCTGGCCCTGCAGGCTGCGCACAGCCAAAATTTGGGGCCAAACGGAGGCAGTCGACTGAAACTCGAAAAATCCGTGGGCTAACATTCACCGAAAATCGAGAAAATCGTAAATTCTCATTTGTTTGAAAAAAAGTGATGCCGATCAAACGAAATGATAATGCGCCCGTCACCAGGCCCCGCGGGCTGCGCATAGCCAAAATTTGGGGCCGAACGGAGGCGGTCGACTGAAACTCAAAAAATCCGTGGGCTAACATTCACCGAAAATCGAGAAAATCGTAAATTGTCATTTATTCCAAAAATAGTGATGCCGATCAAACGAAATGACAGGGCGCCCGTCACAGGCCCCGCAGGTTGCGCACAGCCAAAATTTGGGGCCAAACTGAGACGGTCGACTGAAACTCGAAAAATCCGTGGGCTAACATACACCGAAAATCGAGAAAATCGTAAATTCTCATTTGTTCGAAAAATAGAGATGCCGATCAAACGAAATGATAATGCGCCCGTCACCAGGCCCCGCGGGCTGCGCACAGCCAAAATTTGGGGCCGAACGGAGGCGGTCGACTGAAACTCGAAAAATCTGTGGGCTAACATTCACCGAAAATCGAGAAAATCATAAATTCTCATTTGTTCGAAAAATAGTGATGCCGATCAAACGAAATGATAGGGCGCCCGTCACCAGGTCCCGCAGGCTGCACACAGCCAAAATTTGGGCCGAACGGAGGCAGTCGACTGAAACTCGAAAAATCCGTGGGCTAACATTCACCGAAAATCGAGAAAATTGTAAATTCTCATTTGTTCGAAAAATAGTGATGCCGATCAAACGAAATGATAATGCGCCCGTCACCAGGCCCCGCGGGCTGCGCATAGCCAAAATTTGGGGCCGAACGGAGGCGGTCCACTGAAACTCGAAAAATCCGTCGGCTAACATACACCGAAAATCGAGAAAATCGTAAATTCTCATTTATGCGAAGAATAGTGATGCCGATCAAACGAAATGATAATGCGCCCGTCACCAGGCCCCGCAGGCTGCGTACAGCCAAAGTTTGGGGCCAAACGGAGGCGGTCGATCAAATCTCCAAAAATCCGTGGGCTAACATTCACCGAAAATCGAGAAAATTGTAAATTGTCATTTAATCCAAAAATAGTGATGCCGATCAAACGAAATGACAGGGCGCCCGTCACCAGGCCCCGCAGGCTGCGCACAGCCAAAATTTGGGGCCGAACGGAGGCGGTCGATCAAATCTCCAGAAATTCGTGGGCTAACATTCACCGAAAACCGAGAAAATCGTAAATTCTCATTTATGCAAAAAATAGTTATGCCGATAAAACGAAATGATAGGGCGCCCGTCACCAGGCTCCGCAGGCTGCGTACAGCCAATATTTGGGGCCAAACGGAGACGGTCGATCAAATCTCCAGAAATACGTGGGCTAACATACACCGAAAATCGAGAAAATCGTAAATTCTCATTTGTTCGAAAATAGTGATGCCGATCAAACGAAATGATAGGGCGCCCGTCACCATGCCCCGCAGGCTGCGCACAGCCAAAATTTGGGGCCGAACGGAGGCGGTCGACTGAAACTCGAAAAATCCGTGGGCTAACATTCACCGAAAATTGAGAAAATTGTAAATTCTCATTTGTTCGAAAAATAGTGATGCCGATCAAACGAAATGATAGGGCGCCCGTCACCAGGCCCCGCAGGCTGCGCACAGCCAAAATTTGGGGCCGAACGGAGGCGGTCGACTGAAACTCGAAAAATCCGTGGGCTAACATTCACCGAAAATTGAGAAAATCGTAAATTCTCATTTGTTCGAAAAATAGTGATGCCGATCAAACGAAATGATAGGGCGCCCGTCACCAGGCCCCGCAGGCTGCGCACAGCCAAAATTTGGGGCCGAACGGAGGCAGTCGACTGAAACTCGAAAAATCCGTGGGCTAACATTCACCGAAAATCGAGAAAATCGTAAATTCTCATTTGTTCGAAAAATAGTGATGCCGATCAAACGAAATGATAATGCGCCCGTCACCAGGCCCCGCGGGCTGCGCATAGCCAAAATTTGGGGCCGAACGTAGGCGGTCGACTGAAACTCAAAAAATTCGTGGGCTAACATTCACCGAAAATCGAGAAAATCGTAAATTGTCATTTATTCCAAAAATAGTGATGCCGATCAAACGAAATGACAGGGCGCCCGTCACCAGGCCCCGCAGGATGCGTACAGCCAAAATTTGGGGCTGAACAGAGGCGGTCGACTGAATCTCCAAAAATCCGTGGGCTAACATACACCGAAAAGTTTGAAAGTTAGCAACATAGGAGCACTATGCTAGTGTCGACAGGCCGGCCGACATCGGATGTCACATGCTAACCTATGTCGAGACCCAACGCCCTTCGATGAATGCCCAGCGATAGAAAATTTAAACTAAAACACCTATGCTTATCCTTATGATATAAAAAAATCCTAGAGATTAGTGGTGGTAGTGCTGGCCTACCATGGTCGCTTGCCATGGTGGTGTCGGTTGTGGTGGGTCGTTAGGACCAGTTTTTAAATTAAAATTGTCAACCATATTAGGAAATATGTTGAAATGAGTGCGATAGAGGCATATTTTGGAAAAATGGCTCGGCCAAACTGCCTTTCGGCAGTTTGTCGAGATAGTTCTCGAAAAAATACACAAAATGAAAAAAAAAATCGCATAAAACGGATAATCCTGCCCAAAGTTATGATCATTTATATAATATGCCTCTAATAAACTATTTTTCCGTCGATTATATTACAGTTTTAACAACATTATGTAAGATCTCATCAAAAGACTTGCATCTCGGCAGTTCTTATTTTGTTAATAAAGAGCTAACACACACCAAAAATCACGAAAATCGTAAATTCTCGTTTATGCAAAAAATAGTGATGCCGATCAAACGAAATTATAGGACTATCTAAATTCTGATTTCTTATTCCGATCTCTTTTTGTACTATACTGATTCTTTACTGATTACCGTAATGAATTGATTTAAAACCGAAGTGGGGCTTATACATAATGGAAACAATAAATCGCATTCAGGAAATGCGACTTATAGTCGCATTTCAGGGATGCGATTTATAAGTCGCATTTCTGAATTGCGTTTTATAAGTCGTATTTTGCCTTGCAACGCGCCGACTTGCCGCTTGTCCGATCTTTCCCCGTGCCTTTTTCTAGCATGTATGTATTTTAAATACTCTTAACCAACACGCGAATAGGCCATCTATATGCTAGAAATTTACGGGGTGTAACAGCGGATCAAACAAACTGACAGGGCGCCCGTCACCAGGCCCCGCAGGCTACGCACAACCAAAATTTGGGGCCAAAAGGAGGAGGTCGATCAAATCTCCAAAAATTCGTGGGCTAACATACACCGAAAATCGAGAAAATCGTAAATTCTAATTTATGCGAAAAATAGTGATGCCGATCAAATAAAATGACAGGGCGCCCGTCACCAGGCCACGCGGGCTGCGCACAGCTAAAATTTGGGGCCGAACGGAGGCGGTCGATCAAATCTCCAGAAATCCGTGGGCTAACATTCACCGAAAATCAAGAAAATCGTAAATTGTCATTTATTCCAAAAATAGTGATGCCGATCAAACGAAATGATAGGGCACCCGTCACCAGGCCCCGCAGGCTGCGCACAGCCAAAATTTGGGGCCAAACTGAGACGGTCGACTGAAACTCAAAAAATCTGTGGGCTAACATACACCGAAAATCGAGAAAATCGTAAATTCTCATTTGTTCGAAAAATAGTGATGCCGATCAAATGAAATGATAATGCGCCCGTCACCAGGCCCCGCGGGCTGCGCACAGCCAAAATTTGGGGCCGAACGGAGGCGGTCGACTGAAACTCAAAAAATCCGTGGGCTAACATTCACCGAAAATTGAGAAAATCGTAAATTGTCATTTATTCCAAAAATAGTGATGCCGATCAAACGAAATGACAGGGAGCCCATCACCAGGCCCCGCAGGCTGCGCACAGCCAAAATTTGGGGCCGAACGGAGGCGGTCGATCAAATCTCCAGAAATCCATGGGCTAACATTCACCGAAAACCGAGAAAATTGTAAATTGTCATTTATTCCAAAAATAGTGATGCCGATCAAACGAAATGACAGGGCGCCCGTCACCAGGCCCCGTAGGCTGCGCACAGCCAAAATTTGGGGCCGAACGGAGGCGGTCGATCAAATCTCCAGAAATTCGTGGGCTAACATTCACCGAAAACCGAGAAAATCGTAAATTCTCATTTATGCAAAAAATAGTTATGCCGATAAAACGAAATGATAGGGCGCCCGTCACCAGGCTCCGCAGGCTGCGTACAGCCAATATTTGGGGCCAAACGGAGACGGTCGATCAAATCTCCAGAAATACGTGGGCTAACATACACCGAAAATCGAGAAAATCGTAAATTCTCATTTGTTCGAAAAATAGTGATGCCGATCAAACGAAATGATAGGGCGCCCGTCACCAGGCCCCGCAGGCTGCGCACAGCCAAAATTTGGGGCCGAACGGAGGCGGTCGACTGAAACTCGAAAAATCCGTGGGCTAACATTCACCGAAAATTGAGAAAATTGTAAATTCTCATTTGTTCGAAAAATAGTGATGCCGATCAAACGAAATGATAGGGCGCCCGTCACCAGGCCCCGCAGGCTGCGCACAGCCAAAATTTGGGGCCGAACGGAGGCGGTCGACTGAAACTCGAAAAATCCGTGGGCTAACATTCACCGAAAATTGAGAAAATCGTAAATTCTCATTTGTTCGAAAAATAGTGATGCCGATCAAACGAAATGATAGGGCGCCCGTCACCAGGCCCCGCAGGCTGCGCACAGCCAAAATTTGGGGCCGAACGGAGGCAGTCGACTGAAACTCGAAAAATCTGTGGGCTAACATTCACCGAAAATCGAGAAAATCGTAAATTCTCATTTGTTCGAAAAATAGTGATGCCGATCAAACGAAATGATAATGCGCCCGTCACCAGGCCCCGCGGGCTGCGCATAGCCAAAATTTGGGGCCGAACGTAGGCGGTCGACTGAAACTCAAAAAATTCGTGGGCTAACATTCACCGAAAATCGAGAAAATCGTAAATTGTCATTTATTCCAAAAATAGTGATGCCGATCAAACGAAATGACAGGGCGCCCGTCACCAGGCCCCGCAGGATGCGTACAGCCAAAATTTGGGGCTGAACAGAGGCGGTCGACTGAATCTCCAAAAATCCGTGGGCTAACATACACCGAAAAGTTTGAAAGTTAGCAACATAGGAGCACTATGCTAGTGTCGACAGGCCGGCCGACATCGGATGTCACATGCTAACCTATGTCGAGACCCAACGCCCTTCGATGAATGCCCAGCGATAGAAAATTTAAACTAAAACACCTATGCTTATCCTTATGATATAAAAAAATCCTAGAGATTAGTGGTGGTAGTGCTGGCCTACCATGGTCGCTTGCCATGGTGGTGTCGGTTGTGGTGGGTCGTTAGGACCAGTTTTTAAATTAAAATTGTCAACCATATTAGGAAATATGTTGAAATGAGTGCGATAGAGGCATATTTTGGAAAAATGGCTCGGCCAAACCGCCTTTCGGCAGTTTGTCGAGATAGATCTCGAAAAAATACACAAAATGAAAAAAAAAATCGCATAAAACGGATAATCCTGCCCAAAGTTATGATCATTTATATAATATGCCTCTAATAAACTATTTTTCCGTCGATTATATTACAGTTTTAACAACATTATGTAAGATCTCATCAAAAGACTTGCATCTCGGCAGTTCTTATTTTGTTAATAAAGAGCTAACACACACCAAAAATCACGAAAATCGTAAATTCTCGTTTATGCAAAAAATAGTGATGCCGATCAAACGAAATTATAGGACTATCTAAATTCTGATTTCTTATTCCGATCTCTTTTTGTACTATACTGATTCTTTACTGATTACCGTAATGAATTGATTTAAAACCGAAGTGGGGCTTATACATAATGGAAACAATAAATCGCATTCAGGAAATGCGACTTATAGTCGCATTTCAGGGATGCGATTTATAAGTCGCATTTCTGAATTGCGTTTTATAAGTCGTATTTTGCCTTGCAACGCGCCGACTTGCCGCTTGTCCGATCTTTCCCCGTGCCTTTTTCTAGCATGTATGTATTTTAAATACTCTTAACCAACACGCGAATAGGCCATCTATATGCTAGAAATTTACGGGGTGTAACAGCGGATCAAACAAACTGACAGGGCGCCCGTCACCAGGCCCCGCAGGCTACGCACAACCAAAATTTGGGGCCAAAAGGAGGAGGTCGATCAAATCTCCAAAAATTCGTGGGCTAACATACACCGAAAATCGAGAAAATCGTAAATTCTAATTTATGCGAAAAATAGTGATGCCGATCAAATAAAATGACAGGGCGCCCGTCACCAGGCCACGCGGGCTGCGCACAGCTAAAATTTGGGGCCGAACGGAGGCGGTCGATCAAATCTCCAGAAATCCGTGGGCTAACATTCACCGAAAATCAAGAAAATCGTAAATTGTCATTTATTCCAAAAATAGTGATGCCGATCAAACGAAATGATAGGGCACCCGTCACCAGGCCCCGCAGGCTGCGCACAGCCAAAATTTGGGGCCAAACTGAGACGGTCGACTGAAACTCAAAAAATCCGTGGGCTAACATACACCGAAAATCGAGAAAATCGTAAATTCTCATTTGTTCGAAAAATAGTGATGCCGATCAAATGAAATGATAATGCGCCCGTCACCAGGCCCCGCGGGCTGCGCACAGCCAAAATTTGGGGCCGAACGGAGGCGGTCGACTGAAACTCAAAAAATCCGTGGGCTAACATTCACCGAAAATTGAGAAAATCGTAAATTGTCATTTATTCCAAAAATAGTGATGCCGATCAAACGAAATGACAGGGAGCCCATCACCAGGCCCCGCAGGCTGCGCACAGCCAAAATTTGGGGCCGAACGGAGGCGGTCGACTGAAACTCGAAAAATCCGTGGGCTAACATTCACCGAAAATCGAGAAAATCGTAAATTCTCATTTGTTCGAAAAATAGTGATGCCGATCAAACGAAATGATAGGGCGCCCGTCACCAGGCCCCGCAGGCTGCGCACAGCCAAAATTTGGGGCCGAACGGAGGCGGTCGATCAAATCTCCAGAAATTCGTGGGCTAACATTCACCGAAAACCGAGAAAATCGTAAATTCTCATTTATGCAAAAAATAGTTATGCCGATAAAACGAAATGATAGGGCGCCCGTCACCAGGCTCCGCAGGCTGCGTACAGCCAAAATTTGGGGCCAAACGGAGACGGTCGATCAAATCTCCAGAAATACGTGGGCTAACATACACCGAAAATCGAGAAAATCGTAAATTCTCATTTGTTCGAAAAATAGTGATGCCGATCAAACGAAATGATAGGGCGCCCGTCACCAGGCCCTGCAGGCTGCGCACAGCCAAAATTTGGGGCCGAACGGAGGCGGGCGACTGAAACTCGAAAAATCCGTGGGCTAACATTCACCGAAAATCGAGAAAATCGTAAATTCTCATTTGTTCGAAAAATAGTGATGCCGATCAAACGAAATGATACGGCGCCCGTCACCAGGCCCCGCAGGCTGCGCACAGCCAAAATTTGGGGCCGAACGGAGGCGGTCGACTGAAACTCGAAAAATCTGTGGGCTAACATTCACCGAAAATCGAGAAAATCGTAAATTCTCATTTGTTCGAAAAATAGTGATGCCGATCAAACGAAATGATAGGGCGCCCGTCACCAGGCCCCGCAGGCTGCGCACAGCCAAAATTTGGGGCCGAACAGAGGCAGTCGACTGAAACTCGAAAAATCCGTGGGCTAACATTCACCGAAAATTGAGAAAATTGTAAATTCTCATTTGTTCGAAAAATAGTGATGCCGATCAAACGAAATGATAGGGCGTCCGTCACTAGGCCCCGCGGGCTGCGCACAGCCAAAATTTGGGGCCGAACGGAGGCGGTCGACTGAAACTCAAAAAATCCGTGGGCTAACATTCACCGAAAATCCCGAAAATCATAAATTGTCATTTATTCCAAAAATAGTGATGCCGATCAAAAGAAATGATAGGGCGCCCGTCACCAGGCCCCGCAGGCTGCGCACAGCCAAAATTTGGGGCCGAACGGAGGCGGTCGACTGAAACTCGAAAAATCCGTGGGCTAACATTCACCGAAAATCGAGAAAATTGTAAATTCTCATTTGTTCGAAAAATAGTGATGCCGATCAAACGAAATGATAGGGCGTCCGTCACCAGGCCCCGCGGGCTGCGCACAGCCAAAATTTGGGGCCGAACAGAGGCAGTCGACTGAAACTCGAAAAATCCGTGGGCTAACATTCACCGAAAATCCCGAAAATCATAAATTGTCATTTGTTCCAAAAATAGTGATGCCGATCAAACGAAATGATAGGGCGTCCGTCACCAGGCCCCGCAGGCTGCGCACAGCCAAAATTTGGGGCCAAACTGAGACGGTCGACTGAAACTCGAAAAATCCGTGGGCTAACATACACCGAAAATCGAGAAAATCGTAAATTCTCATTTGTTCGAAAAATAGTGATGCCGATCAAACGAAATGATAATGCGCCCATCACCAGGCCCCGCGGGCTGCGCACAGCCAAAATTTGGGGCCGAACGGAGGCGGTCGACTGAAACTCAAAAAATCCGTGGGCTAACATTCACCGAAAATCGAGAAAATCATAAATTGTCATTTATTCCAAAAATAGTGATGCCGATCAAACGAAATGACAGGGCGCCCGTCACCAGGCTGCGCACAGCCAAAATTTGGGGCCGAATGGAGGCGGTCGATCAAATCTCCAGAAATCCGTGGGCTAACATTCACCGAAAACCGAGAAAATCGTAAATTCTCATTTATGCAAAAAATAGTTATGCCGATCAAACGAAATGATAGGGCGCCCGTCACCAGGCTCCGCAGGCTGTGCACAGTCAAAATTTGGGGCCGAACGGAGGCGGTCCACTGAAACTCAAAAAATCCGTGGGCTAACATACACCGAAAATCGAGAAAATCGTAAATTCTCATTTGTTCGAAAAATAGTGATGCCGATCAAATGAAATGATAATGCGCCCGTCACCAGGCCCCGCGGGCTGCGCACAGCCAAAATTTGGGGCCGAACGGAGGCGGTCGACTGAAACTCAAAAAATCCGTGGGCTAACATTCACCGAAAATTGAGAAAATCGTAAATTGTCATTTATTCCAAAAATAGTGATGCCGATCAAACGAAATGACAGGGAGCCCATCACCAGGCCCCGCAGGCTGCGCACAGCCAAAATTTGGGGCCGAACGGAGGCGGTCGACTGAAACTCGAAAAATCCGTGGGCTAACATTCACCGAAAATCGAGAAAATCGTAAATTCTCATTTGTTCGAAAAATAGTGATGCCGATCAAACGAAATGATAGGGCGCCCGTCACCAGGCCCCGCAGGCTGCGCACAGCCAAAATTTGGGGCCGAACGGAGGCGGTCGATCAAATCTCCAGAAATTCGTGGGCTAACATTCACCGAAAACCGAGAAAATCGTAAATTCTCATTTATGCAAAAAATAGTTATGCCGATAAAACGAAATGATAGGGCGCCCGTCACCAGGCTCCGCAGGCTGCGTACAGCCAAAATTTGGGGCCAAACGGAGACGGTCGATCAAATCTCCAGAAATACGTGGGCTAACATACACCGAAAATCGAGAAAATCGTAAATTCTCATTTGTTCGAAAAATAGTGATGCCGATCAAACGAAATGATAGGGCGCCCGTCACCAGGCCCTGCAGGCTGCGCACAGCCAAAATTTGGGGCCGAACGGAGGCGGGCGACTGAAACTCGAAAAATCCGTGGGCTAACATTCACCGAAAATCGAGAAAATCGTAAATTCTCATTTGTTCGAAAAATAGTGATGCCGATCAAACGAAATGATACGGCGCCCGTCACCAGGCCCCGCAGGCTGCGCACAGCCAAAATTTGGGGCCGAACGGAGGCGGTCGACTGAAACTCGAAAAATCTGTGGGCTAACATTCACCGAAAATCGAGAAAATCGTAAATTCTCATTTGTTCGAAAAATAGTGATGCCGATCAAACGAAATGATAGGGCGCCCGTCACCAGGCCCCGCAGGCTGCGCACAGCCAAAATTTGGGGCCGAACAGAGGCAGTCGACTGAAACTCGAAAAATCCGTGGGCTAACATTCACCGAAAATTGAGAAAATTGTAAATTCTCATTTGTTCGAAAAATAGTGATGCCGATCAAACGAAATGATAGGGCGTCCGTCACCAGGCCCCGCGGGCTGCGCACAGCCAAAATTTGGGGCCGAACGGAGGCGGTCGACTGAAACTCAAAAAATCCGTGGGCTAACATTCACCGAAAATCCCGAAAATCATAAATTGTCATTTATTCCAAAAATAGTGATGCCGATCAAAAGAAATGATAGGGCGCCCGTCACCAGGCCCCGCAGGCTGCGCACAGCCAAAATTTGGGGCCGAACGGAGGCGGTCGACTGAAACTCGAAAAATCCGTGGGCTAACATTCACCGAAAATCGAGAAAATTGTAAATTCTCATTTGTTCGAAAAATAGTGATGCCGATCAAACGAAATGATAGGGCGTCCGTCACCAGGCCCCGCGGGCTGCGCACAGCCAAAATTTGGGGCCGAACAGAGGCAGTCGACTGAAACTCGAAAAATCCGTGGGCTAACATTCACCGAAAATCCCGAAAATCATAAATTGTCATTTGTTCCAAAAATAGTGATGCCGATCAAACGAAATGATAGGGCGTCCGTCACCAGGCCCCGCAGGCTGCGCACAGCCAAAATTTGGGGCCAAACTGAGACGGTCGACTGAAACTCGAAAAATCCGTGGGCTAACATACACCGAAAATCGAGAAAATCGTAAATTCTCATTTGTTCGAAAAATAGTGATGCCGATCAAACGAAATGATAATGCGCCCATCACCAGGCCCCGCGGGCTGCGCACAGCCAAAATTTGGGGCCGAACGGAGGCGGTCGACTGAAACTCAAAAAATCCGTGGGCTAACATTCACCGAAAATCGAGAAAATCATAAATTGTCATTTATTCCAAAAATAGTGATGCCGATCAAACGAAATGACAGGGCGCCCGTCACCAGGCTGCGCACAGCCAAAATTTGGGGCCGAATGGAGGCGGTCGATCAAATCTCCAGAAATCCGTGGGCTAACATTCACCGAAAACCGAGAAAATCGTAAATTCTCATTTATGCAAAAAATAGTTATGCCGATCAAACGAAATGATAGGGCGCCCGTCACCAGGCTCCGCAGGCTGTGCACAGTCAAAATTTGGGGCCGAACGGAGGCGGTCCACTGAAACTCGAAAATTCCGTGTGCTAACATTCATCGAAAATCCCGAAAATCGTAAATTGTCATTTATTCCAAAAATAGTGATGCCGATCAAACGAAATGACAGGGCGCCAGTCACCAGGCTCCGCAGGATGCGCACAGCCAAAATTTGGGGCCGAACGGAGGCGGTCGACTGAATCTCCAAAAATCCGTGGGCTAACATACACCGAAAAGTTTGAAAGTTAGCAACATAGGAGCACTATGCTAGTGTCGACAGACCGGCCGACATCGGATGTCACATGCTAACCTATGTCGAGACCCAACGCCCATCGATGAATGCTCAGCGATAGAAAATTTAAACTAAAACACCTATGCTTATCCTTATGATATAAATAAAATCCTAGAGATTAGTGGTGGTAGTGCTGGCCTACCATGGTCGCTTGCCATGGTGGTGTCGGTTGTGGTGGGTCGTTAGGACCAGTTTTTAAATTAAAATTGTCAACCATATTGGGAAATATGTTGAAATGAGTGCGATAGAGGCATATTTTGGAAAAATGGCTCGGCCAAACCGCCTTTCGGCAGTTTGTCGAGATAGATCTCGAAAAAATACACAAAATGAAAAAAAAATCGCATAAAATGGATAATCCTGCCCAAAGTTATGATCATTTATATAATATGCCTCTAATAAACTATTTTTCCGTCGATTATATTACAGTTTTAACAACATTATGTAAGATCTCATCAAAAGACTTGCATCTCGGCAGTTCTTATTTTGTTAATAAAGAGCTAACACACACCAAAAATCGCGAAAATCGTGAATTCTCGTTTATGCAAAAAATAGTGATGCCGATCAAACGAAATGATAGGCCTATCTAAATTCTGATTTCTTATTCCGATCTCTTTCTGTACTATACTGATTCTTTACTGATTACCGTAATGAATTGATTTAAAACCGAAGTGGTGCTTATACATAATAGAAACAATAAATCGCATTCAGCGAATGCGACTTATAAGTCGCATTTCAGGAATGCGATTTATAAGTCGCATTTGCTGAATACTATTTATAAGTCGCATTTCTGAATTGCGTTTTATAAGTCGCATTCCTGGAATGCGTTTTATAAGTCGTATTTTGCCTTGCAACGCGCCGACTTGCCGCTTGTCCGATCTTTCCCCGTGCCTTTTTCTAGCATGTATGTATTTTAAACAAACTGACAGGGCGCCCGTCACCAGGCCCCGCAGGCTACGCACAGCCAAAATTTGGGGCCAAAAGGAGGAGGTCGATCAAATCTCCAAAAATCCGTGGGCTAACATACACCGAAAATTGAGAAAATCGTAAATTCTAATTTATGCGAAAAATAGTGATGCCGATCAAATAAAATAACAGGGCGCCCGTCACCAGGCCCCGCAGGCTGCGCACAGCCAAAATTTGGGGCCGAACGGAGGCGGTCGATCAAATCTCCAGAAATCCGTGGGCTAACATTCACCGAAAATCAAGAAAATCGTAAATTGTCATTTATTCCAAAAATAGTGATGCCGATCAAACGAAATGATAGGGCAACCGTCACCAGGCCCCGCAGGCTGCGCACAGCCAAAATTTGGGGCCAAACTGAGACGGTCGACTGAAACTCGAAAAATCCGTGGGCTAACATACACCGAAAATCGAGAAAATCGTAAATTCTCATTTGTTCGAAAAATACTGATGCCGATCAAACGAAATGATAATGCGCCCGTCACCAGGCCCCGCGGACTGCGCACAGCCAAAATTTGGGGCCGAACGGAGGCGGTTGACTAAAACTCAAAAAATCCGTGGGCTAACATTCACCGAAAATCGAGAAAATTGTAAATTGTCATTTATTTCAAAAATAGTGATGCCGATCAAACGAAATGACAGGGCGCCCGTCACCAGGCCCCGCAGGCTGCGCACAGCCAAAATTTGGGGCCGAACGGAGGCGGTCGACCAAATCTCCAGAAATCCGTGGGCTAACACTCACCGAAAATCGAGAAAATCGTAAATTCTCATTTATGCAAAAAATAGTTATGCCGATCAAACGAAATGATAGGGCGCCCGTCACCAGGCTGCACACAGTTAAAATTTGGGGCCGAACGGAGGCGGTCGACTGAAACTCGAAAAATCCGTGGGCTAACATTCACCGAAAATCGAGAAAATCGTAAATTCTCATTTGTTCAAAAAATAGTGATGCCGATCAAACGAAATGATAGGGCGCCCGTCACCAGGCCCCGCAGGCTGCGCACAGCCAAAATTTGGGGCCGAACGGAGGCGGTCGACTGAAACTCGAAAAATCCGTGAGCTAACATTCACCGAAAATCGAGAAAATTGTAAATTCTCATTTGTTCGAAAAATAGTGATGCCGATCAAACGAAATGATAGGGCATCCGTCACCAGGCCCCGCGGGCTGCGCACAGCCAAAATTTGGGGCCGAACGGAGGCGGTCGACTGAAACTCAAAAAATCCGTGGGCGTTATTCACCGAAAATCCCGAAAATCATAAATTGTCATTTATTCCAAAAATAGTGATGCCGATCAAACGAAATGACAGGGCACCCGTCACCAGGCCCCGCAGGCTGCGCACAGCCAAAATTTGGGGCCAAACTGAGACGGTCGACTGAAACTCGAAAAATCCGTGGGCTAACATACACCGAAAATCGAGAAAATCGTAAATTCTCATTTGTTCGAAAAATAGTGATGCCGATCAAACGAAATGATAATGCGCCCATCACCAGGCCCCGCGGGCTGCGCACAGCCAAAATTTGGGGCCGAACGGAGGCGGTCGACTGAAACTCAAAAAATCCGTGGGCTAACATTCACCGAAAATCGAGAAAATCATAAATTGTCATTTATTCCAAAAATAGTGATGCCGATCAAACGAAATGACAGGGCGCCCGTCACCAGGCCCCGCAGGCTGCGCACAGCCAAAATTTGGGGCCGAATGGAGGCGGTCGATCAAATCTCCAGAAATCCGTGGGCTAACATTCACCGAAAACCGAGAAAATCGTAAATTCTCATTTATGCAAAAAATAGTTATGCCGATCAAACGAAATGATAGGGCGCCCGTCACCAGGCTCCGCAGGCTGCGCACAGTCAAAATTTGGGGCCGAACGGAGGCGGTCCACTGAAACTCGAAAAATCCGTGGGCTAACACATACACCGAAAATCGAGAAAATCGTAAATTCTCATTTATGTGAAGAATAGTGATGCCGATCAAACAAAATGATAATGCGCCCGTCACCAGGCCCCGCAGGCTGCGCACAGCCAAAGTTTGGGGCCAAACGGAGGCGGTCGATCAAATCTCCAAAAATCCGTGGGCTAACATTCACCGAAAATCGAGAAAATCGTAAATTGTCATTTATTCCAAAAATAGTGATGCCGATCAAACGAAATGACAGGGCGCCCGTCACGAGGCTCTGCAGGCTGCGTACAGCCAAAATTTGGGGCCTAACGGAGACGGTCGATCAAATCTCCAGAAATCCGTGGGCTAACATACACCGAAAATCGAGAAAATCGTAAATTCTCATTTGTTCGAAAAATAGTGATGCTGATCAAACGAAATGATAGGGCGCCCGTCACCAGGCTCCGCAGGCTGCGTACAGCCAAAATTTGGGGCCGAACGGAGACGGTCGATCAAATCTCCAGAAATCCGTGGGCTAACATACACCGAAAATCGAGAAAATCATAAATTCTCATTTGTTCGAAAAATAGTGATGCCGATCAAATGAAATGATAGGGCGCCCGTCACCAGGCCCCGCAGGCTGCGCACAGCCAAAATTTGAGGCCGAACGGAGGCGGTCGACTGAAACTCGAAAAATCCGTGGGCTAACATTCACCGAAAATCGAGAAAATCGTAAATTCTCATTTGTTCGAAAAATAGTGATGCCGATCAAACGAAATGATAGGGCGCCCGTCACCAGGCCCCGCAGGCTGCGCACAGCCAAAATTTGGGGCCGAACGGCGGCGGTCGACTGAAACTCGAAAAATCCGTGGGCTAACATTCACCGAAAATCGAGAAAATCGTAAATTCTCATTTGTTCGAAAAATAGTGATGCCGATCAAACGAAATGATAATGCGCCCGTCACCAGGCCCCGCGGGCTGCGCATAGCCAAAATTTGGGCCGAACGGAGGCGGTCGACTGAAACTCAAAAAATCCGTGGGCTAACATTCACCGAAAATCGAGAAAATCGTAAATTGTCATTTATTCCAAAAATAGTGATGCCGATCAAACGAAATGACAGGGCGCCCGTCACCAGGCCCCACAGGCTGCGCACAGCCAAAATTTGGGGCCAAACTGAAACGGTCGACTGAAACTCGAAAAATCCGTGGGCTAACATACACCGAAAATCGAGAAAATCGTAAATTCTCATTTGTTCGAAAAATAGTGATGCCGATCAAACAAAATGATAATGCGCCCGTCACCAGGCCCCGCGGGCTGCGCACAGCCAAAATTTGGGGCCGAACGGAGGCGGTCGACTGAAACTCGAAAAATCCGTGGGCTAACATTCACCGAAAATTGAGAAAATCGTAAATTCTCATTTCTTCGAAAAATAGTTATGTCGATCAAACGAAATAATAGGGCGCCCGTCACCAGGTCTCGCAGGCTGCGCACAGCCAAAATTTGGGGCCGAACGGAGGCAGTCGACTGAAACTCGAAAAATCCGTGGGCTAACATTCACCGAAAATCGAGAAAATCGTAAATTCTCATTTGTTCGAAAAATAGTGATGCCAATCAAACGAAATGATAATGCGCCCGTCACCAGGCCCCGCGGGCTGCGCATAGCCAAAATTTGGGGCCGAACGGAGGCGGTCCACTGAAACTCGAAAAATCCGTGGGCTAACATACACCGAAAATTGAGAAAATCGTAAATTCTCATTTATGCGAAGAATAGTGATGCCGATCAAACGAAATGATAATGCGCCCGTCACCAGGCACCGCAGGCTGCACACGGCCAAAATTTGGGGGCGAACGGAGGCGGTCGATCAAATCTTCAGAAATCCGTGGGCTAACATTCACCGAAAACAGAGAAAATCGTAAATTGTCATTTACGCAAAAAATAGTGATGCCGATCAAAAGAAATGACAGGGAGCCCGTCACCAGGCCCCGCAGGCTGCGCACAGCCAAAATTTGGGGGCAAACGGAGACGGTCGATCACATCTCCAAAAATCCGTGGGCTAACATACACCGAAAATCGAGAAAATCGTAAATTATCATTTGTTTGAAAAATAGTGATGCCGATCAAACGAAATGACAGGGCGCCCGTTACCAGGCCCCGCAGGCTGCGCACAGCAAAAATTTCAGGCCAAACGGAGGCGGTCGATCACTTCTCCAAAAATCCGTGGGCTAACATACACCGAAAACCGAGAAAATCGTAAATTGTCATTTCTGCAAAAAAATAGTGATGCCGATCAAAAGAAATGACAGGGCGCCCGTCACCAGGCCCCGCAGGCTGCGCACAGCCAAAATTTGGGGCTGAACGGAGGCGGTCGATTGAATCTCGAAAAATCCGTGTGCTAACATACACCGAAAATCGAGAAAATCATAAATTCTCATTTGTTCGAAAAATAGTGATGCCGATCAAACGAAATGATAATGCACCCGTCACCAGGCCCAGCGGGCTGCGCATAGCCAAAATTTGGGCCGAACGGAGGCGGTCGACTGAAACTCAAAAAATCCGTGGGCTAACATTCACCGAAAATCGAGAAAATCGTAAATTGTCATTTATTCCAAAAATAGTGATGCCGATCAAACGAAATGACAGGGCGCCCGTCACCAGGCCCCACAGGCTGCGCACAGCCAAAATTTGGGGCCAAACTGAGACGGTCGACTGAAACTCGAAAAATCCGTGGGCTAACATTCACCGAAAATTGAGAAAATCGTAAATTCTCATTTCTTCGAAAAATAGTGATGTCGATCAAACGAAATGATAGGGCGCCCGTCACCAGGTCTCGCAGGCTGCGCACAGCCAAAATTTGGGGCCGAACGGAGGCAGTCGACTGAAACTCGAAAAATCCGTGGGCTAACATTCACCGAAAATCGAGAAAATCGTAAATTCTCATTTGTTCGAAAAATAGTGATGCCAATCAAACGAAATGATAATGCGCCCGTCACCAGGCCCCGCGGGCTGCGCATAGCCAAAATTTGGGGCCGAACGGAGGCGGTCCACTGAAACTCGAAAAATCCGTGGGCTAACATACACCGAAAATTGAGAAAATCGTAAATTCTCATTTATGCGAAGAATAGTGATGCCGATCAAACGAAATGATAATGCGCCCGTCACCAGGCACCGCAGGCTGCGCACGGCCAAAATTTGGGGGCGAACGGAGGCGGTCGATCAAATCTTCAGAAATCCGTGGGCTAACATTCACCGAAAACAGAGAAAATCGTAAATTGTCATTTACGCAAAAAATAGTGATGCCGATCAAAAGAAATGACAGGGCGCCCGTCACCAGGCCCCGCAGGCTGCGCACAGCCAAAATTTGGGGGCAAACGGAGACGGTCGATCACATCTCCAAAAATCCGTGGGCTAACATACACCGAAAATCGAGAAAATCGTAAATTGTCATTTGTTTGAAAAATAGTGATGCCGATCAAACGAAATGACAGGGCGCCCGTTACCAGGCCCCGCAGGCTACGCACAGCAAAAATTTCAGGCCAAACGGAGGCGGTCGATCACTTCTCCAAAAATCCGTGGGCTAACATACACCGAAAACCGAGAAAATCGTAAATTGTCATTTCTGCAAAAAATAGTGATGCCGATCAAAAGAAATGGCAGGGCGCCCGTCACCAGGCCCCGCAGGCTGCGCACAGCCAAAATTTGGGGCCGAACGGAGGCGGTCGATTGAATCTCGAAAAATCCGTGTGCTAACATACACCGAAAATCGAGAAAATCATAAATTCTCATTTATGCGAAAAATAGTGATGCCGATCAAACGAAATGATAGGGCGCCCGTCACCAGGCCCTGCAGGCTGCGCACAGCCAAAATTTGGGGCCAAACGGAGACGGTCGATCACATCTCCAAAAATCTGTGGGCTAACATACACCGAAAATCGAGAAAATCGTAAATTGTCTTTGTTTGAAAAATAGTGATGCCGATCAAAAGAAATGACAGGGCGCCCGTCACCAGGCCCCGCAGGCTGCGCACAGCCAAAATTTGGGGGCAAACGGAGACGGTCGATCACATCTCCAAAAATCCGTGGGCTAACATACACCGAAAATCGAGAAAATCGTAAATTGTCATTTGTTTGAAAAATAGTGATGCCGATCAAACGAAATGACAGGGCGCCCGTTACCAGGCCCCGCAGGCTGCGCACAGCAAAAATTTCAGGCCAAACGGAGACGGTCGATCACATCTCCAAAAATCCGTGGGCTAACATACACCGAAAACCGAGAAAATCGTAAATTGTCATTTATGCGAAAAATAGTGATGCCCATCAAACGAGTTGATAGGGCGCCCGTCACCAGGCCCCGCAGGCTGCGCACGACCAAAATTTGGGGGCGAACGGAGGCGGTCGATCGAATCTCCAGAAATCCGTGGGCTAACATTCACCGAAAATCGAGAAAATTGTAAATTTTCATTTATGCAAAAAATAGTGATGCCGATCGAATGAAATGATAGGGCGCCCGTCACTAGGCCCCGCAGGCTGCGCACAGCCAAAATTTGGGGCCAAACGGAGACGGCCGATCACATCTCCAAAAATCCGTGGGCTAACATACACCGAAAATCGAGAAAATCGTAAATTGTCATTTGTTTGAAAAATAGTGATGCCGATCAAAAGAATTGACAGGGCGCCCGTCACCAGGCCCCGCAGGCTGCGCACAGCCAAAATTTGGGGCCGAACGGAGGCGGTCGATCGAATCTCGAAAAATCCGTGGGCTAACATTCACCGAAAACCGAGAAAATCGTAAATTGTCATTTCTGCAAAAAATAGTGATGCCGATCAAAAGAAATGACAGGGCGCCCGTCACCAGGCCCCGCAGGCTGCGCACAGCCAAAATTTGGGGCCGAACGGAGGCGGTCGATTGAATCTCAAAAAATCCATGTGCTAACATACACCGAAAATCGAGAAAATCGTAAATTCTCATTTATGCGAAAAATAGTGATGCCGATCAAACGAATGATAGGGCGCCCGTCACCTGGCCCCGCGGGCTGTGCACAGCCAAAATTTGGGGCCGAACGGAGGCGGTCGATCAAATATCCAGAAATCCCTGGGCTAACACGCACTGAAAAGTTTGAAAGTTAGCAACATAGGCGCACTATGCTAGTCTCGACAGACCGGACGACATCGGATGTCACATGCTAACCTATGTCGAGACCCAACGCCCATCGATGAATGCCCAGCGATAGAAAATTTAAACTAAAACACCTATGCTTATCCTTATGATATAAATAAAATCCTAGAGATTAGTGGTGGTAGTGCTGGCCTACCATGGTCGCTTGCCATGGTGGTGTCGGTTGTGGTGGGTCGTTAGGACCAGTTTTTAAATTAAAATTGTCACCCATATCGGGAAATATGTTGAAATGAGTGCGATAGAGGCATATTTTAGAAAAATGGCTCGGCCAAACCGCCTTTCGGCAGTTTGTCGAGATAGATCTCGAAAAAATACACAAAATGAAAAAAAATCACGTAAAACGGTTAATCCAGCCCAAAGTTATGATCATTTATATAATATGCCTCTAATAAACTATTTTTCCGTCGATTATATTACAGTTTTAACAACATTATGTAAGATCTCATCAAAAGACTTGCATCTCGGCAGTTCTTATTTTGTTAATAAAGAGCTAACACATACCAAAAATCGCGAAAATCGTAAATTCTCGTTTATGCAAAAAATAGTGATGCCGATCAAACGAAATGATAGGACTATCTAAATTCTGATCACTTTCTGTACTATACTGATTCCTTACTGATTACCGTAATGAATTGATTTAAAACCGAAGTGGACTTATATATAATAGAAACAATAAATCGCATTCAGTGAATGCGACTTATAAGTTCGCATTTCAGGAATGCGATTTATAAGTCGCATTTCAGGAATGCGTTTTATAAGTCGCATTTTGCCTTGCGACGCGCTGACTTGCCGGTTGTCCAATCTTTCCCCGTGCCTTTTTCTAGCATGTATGTATTTCAAATACTCTTAACCAACACGCGAATAGGCCATCTATATGCTAGAAATTTACGGGGTGTAACAGCGGATCAAACGAAATGATAGGGCGCCCGTCACCAGGCCCCGCACAGCAAAAATTTGAGGCCAAACGGAGACGGTCGATCACATCTCCAAATATCCGTGGGCTAACATACACCGAAAACCGAGAAAATCATAAATTGTCATTAATGCGAAAAATAGTGATGCCCATCAAACGAGTTGATAGGGCGCCCGTCACCAGGCCCCGCAGGCTGCGCATGGCCAAAATTTGGGGGCGAACGGAGGCGGTCGATCAAATCTCCAGAAATCTGTGGGCTAACATTCACCGAAAACCGAGAAAATCATAAATTGTCATTTACGCAAAAAATAGTAATGCCGATCAAACTAATTGATAGAGCGCCCGTCACTAGGCCCCGCAGGCTGCGCACAGCCAAAATTTGGGGCCAAACGGAGACGGTCGATCACATCTCCAAAAATCCGTGGGCAAACATACACCGAAAATCGAGAAAATCGTAAATTGTCATTTGCTTGAAAAATAGTGATGCCGATCAAACGAAATGACAAGGCGCCCGTCACCAGGCCCCGCAGGCTTCGCACAGCCAAAATTTGGGGTCGAACGGAGGCGGTCGATCGAATCACGAAAAATCCGTGGGCTAACATACACCGAAAACCGAGAAAATCGTAAATTGTCATTTCTGCAAAAAATAGTGATGCCGATCAAAAGAAATGACAGGGCGCCCGTCACCAGGCCCCGCAGGCTGCGCACAGCCAAAATTTGGGGCCGAACGGAGGCGGTCGATTGAATCTCAAAAAATCCGTGTGCTAACATACACCGAAAATCGAGAAAATCATAAATTCTCATTTATGCGAAAAATAGTGATGCCGATCAAACGAAATGATAGGGCGCCCGTCACCAGGCCCTGCAGGCTGCGCACAACCAAAATTTGGGCCAAACGGAGACGGTCGATCACATCTCCAAAAATCCGTGGGCTAACATACACCGAAAATCAAGAAAATCGTAAATTGTCTTTGTTTGAAAAATAGTGATGCCGATCAAAAGAAATGACAGGGCGCCCGTCACCAGGCCCCGCAGGCTGCGCACAGCCAAAATTTGGGGGCAAACGGAGACGGTCGATCACATCTCCAAAAATCCGTGGGCTAACATACACCAAAAATTGAGAAAATCGTAAATTGTCATTTGTTTGAAAAATAGTGATGCCGATCAAACGAAATGACAGGGCGCCCGTTACCAGGCCCCGCAGGCTGCGCACAGCAAAAATTTGAGGCCAAACGGAGATGGTCGATCACATCTCCAAAAATCCGTGGGCTAACATACACCGAAAACCGAGAAAATCGTAAATTGTCATTTATGCGAAAAATAGTGATGCCCATCAAACGAGTTGATAGGGCGCCCGTCACTAGGCCCCGCAGGCTGCGCACGGCCAAAATTTGGGGGCGAACGGAGGCGGTCGATCGAATCTCCATAAATCCGTGGGCTAACATTCACCGAAAATCGAGAAAATCGTAAATTTTCATTTATGCAAAAAATAGTGATGCCGATCGAATGAAATGATAGGGCGCCCGTCACTAGGCCCCGCAGGCTGCGCACAGCCAAAATTTGGGGCCAAACGGAGACGGTCGATCACATCTCCAAAAATCCGTGGGCTAACATACACCGAAAATCGAGAAAATCGTAAATTGTCATTTGTTTGAAAAATAGTGATGCCGATCAAAAGAAATGACAGGGCGCCCGTCACTAGGCCCCGCAGGCTGTGCACAGCCAAAATTTGGGGCCGAACGGAGGCGGTCGATCGAATCTCGAAAAATCCGTGGGCTAACATTCACCGAAAACCGAGAAAATCGTAAATTGTCATTTCTGCAAAAAATAGTGATGCCGATCAAAAGAAATGACAGGGCGCCTGTCACCAGGCCCCGCAGGCTGCGCACAGCCAAAATTTGGGGCCGAACGGAGGCGGTCGATTGAATCTCGAAAAATCCGTGTGCTAACATACACCGAAAATTGAGAAAATCATAAATTCTCATTTATGCGAAAAATAGTGATGCCGATCAAACGAAATGACAGGGCGCCCGTCACCAGGCCCCGCAGGCTGCGCACAGCCAAAATTTGGGGCCAAACGGAGACGGTCGATCACATCTCCAAAAATCCGTGGGCTAACATACACCGAAAATCGAGAAAATCGTAAATTGTCTTTGTTTGAAAAATAGTGATGCCGATCAAAAGAAATGACAGGGCGCCCGTCACCAGGCCCCGCAGGCTGCGCACAGCCAAAATTTGGGGGCAAACGGAGACGGTCGATCACATCTCCAAAAATCCGTGGGCTAACATACACCGAAAATCGAGAAAATCGTAAATTATCATTTGTTTGAAAAATAGTGATGCCGATCAAACGAAATGACAGGGCGCCTGTTACCAGGCCCCGCAGGCTTCGCACAGCCAAAATTTCAGGCCAAACAGAGACGGTCGATCACTTCTCCAAAAATCCGTGGGCTAACATACACCGAAAACCGAGAAAATCGTAAATTGTCATTTCTGCAAAAAATAGTGATGCCGATCAAAAGAAATGACAGAGCGCCCGTCACCAGGCCCCGCAGGCTGCGCACAGCCAAAATTTGGGGGCAAACGGAGACGGTCGATCACATCTCCAAAAATCCGTGGGCTAACATACACCGAAAATCGAGAAAATCGTAAATTGTCATTTGTTTGAAAAATAGTGATGCCGATCAAACGAAATGACAGGGCGCCCGTTACCAGGCCCCGCAGGCTGCGCACAGCAAAAATTTCAGGCCAAACAGAGACGGTCGATCACATCTCCAAAAATCCGTGGGCTAACATACACCGAAAACCGAGAAAATCGTAAATTGTCATTTATGTGAAAAATAGTGATGCCCATCAAACGAGTTGATAGGGCGCTCGTCACCAGGCCCCGCAGGCTGCGCACGACCAAAATTTGGGGGCGAACGGAGGCGGTCGATCGAATCTCCAGAAATCCGTGGGCTAACATTCACCGAAAATCGAGAAAATCGTAAATTTTCATTTATGCAAAAAATAGTGATGCCGATCGAATGAAATGATAGGGCGCCCGTCACTAGGCCCCGCAGGCTGCGCACAGCCAAAATTTGGGGCCAAACGGAGACGGTCGATCACATCTCCAAAAATCCGTGGGCTAACATACACCGAAAATCGAGAAAATCGTAAATTGTCATTTGTTTGAAAAATAGTGATGCCGATCAAAAGAAATGACAGGGTGCCCGTCACCAGGCCCCGCAGGCTGCGCACAGCCAAAATTTGGGGCCGAACGGAGGCGGTCGATCGAATCTCAAAAAATCTGTGGGCTAACATACACCGAAAATCGAGAAAATTGTAAATTGTCTTTGTTTGAAAAATAGTGATGCCGATCAAAAGAAATGACAGGGCGCCCGTCACCAGGCCCCGCAGGCTGCGCACAGCCAAAATTTGGGGGCAAACGGAGACGGTCGATCACATCTCGAAAAATCCGTGGGCTAACATACACCGAAAATCGAGAAAATCGTAAATTGTCATTTGTTTGAAAAATAGTGATGCCGATCAAACGAAATGACAGGGCGCCCGTTACCAGGGCCCGCAGGCTGCGCACAGCAAAAATTTCAGGCCGAACGGAGACGGTCGATCACATCTCCAAAAATCCGTGGGCTAACATACACCGAAAACCGAGAAAATCGTAAATTGTCATTTATGCGAAAAATAGTGATGCCCATCAAACGAGTTGATAGGGCGCCCGTCACCAGGCCCCGCAGGCTGCGCACGACCAAAATTTGGGGGCGAACGGAGGCAGTCGATCGAATCTCCAGAAATCCGTGGGCTAACATTCACCGAAAATCGAGAAAATCGTAAATTTTCATTTATTTGAAAAATAGTGATGCCGATAGAACGAAATGACAGGGCGCCCGTCACTAGGCCCCGCAGGCTGCGCACAGCAAAAATTTGGGGCCAAACGGAGACGGTCGATCACATCTCCAAAAATCCGTGGGCTAACATACACCGAAAACCGAAAAAATCGTAAATTGTCATTTGTTTGAAAAATAGTGATGCCGATCAAAAGAAATGACAGGGCGCCCGTCACCAGGCCCCGCAGGCTGTGCACAGCCAAAATTTGGGGCCGAACGGAGGCGGTCGATCGAATCTCGAAAAATCCGTGGGCTAACATTCACCGAAAACCGAGAAAATCGTAAATTGTCATTTCTGCAAAAAATAGTGATGCCGATCAAAAGAAATGACAGGGCGCCCGTCACCAGGCCCCGCAGGCTGCGCACAGCCAAAATTTGGGGCCGAACGGAGGCGGTCGATTGAATCTCGAAAAATCCGTGTGCTAACATACACCGAAAATTGAGAAAATCATAAATTCTCATTTATGCGAAAAATAGTGATGCCGATCAAACGAAATGATAGGGCGCCCGTCACCAGGCCCTGCAGGCTGCGCACAGCCAAAATTTGGGGCCAAACGGAGACGGTCGATCACATCTCCAAAAATCCGTGGGCTAACATACACCGAAAATCGAGAAAATCGTAAATTGTCTTTGTTTGAAAAATAGTGATGCCGATCAAAAGAAATGACAGGGCGCCCGTCACCAGGCCCCGCAGGCTGCGCACAGCCAAAATTTGAGGGCAAACGGAGACGGTCGATCACATCTCCAAAAATCCGTGGGCTAACATACACCGAAAATCGAGAAAATCGTAAATTGTCATTTGTTTGAAAAATAGTGATGCCGATCAAACGAAATGACAGGGCGCCCGTTACCAGGCCCCGCAGGCTGCGCACAGCAAAAATTTCAGGCCAAACGGAGACGGTCGATCACTTCTCCAAAAATCCGTGGGCTAACATACACCGAAAACCGAGAAAATCATAAATTGTCATTTCTGCAAAAAATAGTGATGCCGATCAAAAGAAATGACAGAGCGCCCGTCACCAGGCCCCGCAGGCTGCGCACAGCCAAAATTTGGGGCCGAACGGAGGCGGTCGATTGAATCTCGAAAAATCCGTGTGCTAACATACACTGAAAATCGAGAAAATCGTAAATTGTCTTTGTTTGAAAAATAGTGATGCCGATCAAAAGAAATGACAGGGCGCCCGTCACCAAGCCCCGCAGGCTGCGCACAGCCAAAATTTGGGGGCAAACGGAGACGGTCGATCACATCTCCAAAACTCCGTGGGCTAACATACACCAAAAATCGAGAAAATCGTAAATTGTCATTTGTTTGAAAAATAGTGATGCCGATCAAATGAAATGACAGGGCGCCCGTTACCAGGCCCCGCAGGCTGCGCACAGCAAAAATTTCAGGCCAAACGGAGACGGTCGATCACATCTCCAAAAATCCGTGGGCTAACATACACCGAAAACCGAGAAAATCGTAAATTGTCATTTATGCGAAAAATAGTGATGCCCATCAAACGAGTTGATAGGGCGCCCGTCACCAGGCCCCGCAGGCTGCGCACGACCAAAATTTGGGGGCGAACGGAGGCGGTCGATCGAATCTCCAGAAATCCGTGGGCTAACATTCACCGAAAATCGAGAAAATCGTAAATTTTCATTTATGCAAAAAATAGTGATGCCGATCGAATGAAATGATAGGGCGCCCGTCACTAGGCCCCGCAGGCTGCGCACAGCCAAAATTTGGGGCCAAACGGAGACGGTCGATCACATCTCCAAAAATCCGTGGGCTAACATACACCGAAAATCGAGAAAATCGTAAATTGTCATTTGTTTGAAAAATAGTGATGCCGATCAAAAGAAATGACAGGGCGCCCGTCACCAGGCCCCGCAGGCTGCGCACAGCCAAAATTTGGGGCCGAACGGAGGCGGTCGATCGAATCTCGAAAAATCCGTGGGCTAACATTCACCGAAAACCGAGAAAATCGTAAATTGTCATTTCTGCAAAAAATAGTGATGCCGATCAAAAGAAATGACAGGGCGCCCGTCACCAGGCCCCGCAGGCTGCGCACAGCCAAAATTTGGGGCCGAACGGAGGCGGTCGATTAAATCTCGAAAAATCCGTGTGCTAGCATACACCGAAAATTGAGAAAATCATAAATTCTCATTTATGCGAAAAATAGTGATGCCGATCAAACGAAATGATAGGGCGCCCGTCACCAGGCCCTGCAGGCTGCGCACAGCCAAAATTTGGGGCCAAACGGAGACGGTCGATCACATCTCCAAAAATCCGTGGGCTAACATACACCGAAAATCGAGAAAATCGTAAATTGTCTTTGTTTGAAAAATAGTGATGCCGATCAAAAGAAATGACAGGGCGCCCATCACCAGGCCCCGCAGGCTGCGCACAGCCAAAATTTGGGGGCAAACGGAGACGGTCGATCACATCTCCAAAAATCCGTGGGCTAACATACACCGAAAATCGAGAAAATCGTAAATTGTCATTTGTTTGTAAAATAGTGATGCCGATCAAACGAAATGACAGGGCGCCCGTTACCAGGCCCCGCAGGCTGCGCACAGCAAAAATTTCAGGCCAAACGGAGACGGTCGATCACTTCTCTAAAAATCCGTGGGCTAACATACACCGAAAACCGAGAAAATCATAAATTGTCATTTCTGCAAAAAATAGTGATGCCGATCAAAAGAAATGACAGAGCGCCCATCACCAGGCCCCGCATGCTGCGCACAGCCAAAATTTGGGGCCGAACGGAGGCGGTCGATTGAATCTCGAAAAATCCGTGTGCTAACATACACCGAAAATCGAGAAAATCATAAATTCTCATTTATGGGAAAAATAGTGATGCCGATCAAACGAAATGATAGGGCGCCTGTCACCAGGCCCTGCAGGCTGCGCACAGCCAAAATTTGGGGCCAAACGGAGACGGTCGATCACATCTCCAAAAATCCGTGGGCTAACATACACCGAAAATCGAGAAAATCGTAAATTGTCTTTGTTTGAAAAATAGTGATGCCGATCAAAAGAAAAGACAGGGCGCCCGTCACCAGGCCCCGCAGGCTGCGCACAGCCAAAATTTGGGGGCAAACGGAGACGGTCGATCACATCTCCAAAAATCCGTGGGCAAACATACACCGAAAATCGAGAAAATCGTAAATTGTCATTTGTTTGAAAAATAGTGATGCCGATCAAACAAAATGACAGGGCACCCGTTACCAGGCCCCGCAGGCTGCGCACAGCAAAAATTTTAGGCCAAACGGAGACGGTCGATCACATCTCCAAAAATCTGTGGGCTAACATACACCGAGAACCGAGAAAATCGTAAATTGTCATTTATGCGAAAAATAGTGATGCCCATCAAACGAGTTGATAGGGCGCCCGTCACCAGGCCCCGCAGGCTGCGCACGACCAAAATTTGGGGGCGAACGGAGACGGTCGATCACATCTCAAAAAATCCGTGGGCTAACATACACCGAAAATCGAGAAAATCGTAAATTGTCATTTGTTTGAAAAATAGTGATGCCGATCAAACGAAATGACAGGGCGCCCGTTACCAGGCCCCGCAGGCTGCGCACAGCAAAAATTTCAGGCCAAACGGAGACGGTCGATCACATCTCCAAAAATCCGTGGGCTAACATACACCGAAAACCGAGAAAATCATAAATTGTCATTTATGCGAAAAATAGTGATGCCCATCAAACGAGTTGATAGGGCGCCCGTCACCAGGCCCCGCAGGCTGCGCACGACCAAAATTTGGGGGCGAACGGAGGCGGTCGATCGAATCTCCAGAAATCCGTGGGCTAACATTCACCGAAAATCGAGAAAATCGTAAATTTTCATTTATGCAAAAAATAGTGATGCCGATCGAATGAAATGATAGGGCGCCCGTCACTAGACCCCGCAGGCTGCGCACAGCCAAAATTTGGGGCCAAACGGAGACGGTCGATCACGTCTCCAAAAATCCGTGGGCTAACATACACCGAAAATCGAGAAAATCGTAAATTGTCATTTGTTTGAAAATTAGTGATGCCGATCAAAAGAAATGACAGGGCGCCCGTCACCAGGCCCCGCAGGCTGCGCACAGCCAAAATTTGGGGCCGAACGGAGGCGGTCGATCGAATCTCGAAAAATCCGTGGGCTAACATTCACCGAAAACCGAGAAAATCATAAATTGTCATTTCTGCAAAAAATAGTGATGCCGATCAAAAGAAATGATAGGGCGCCCGTCACCAGGCCCCGCAGGCTGCGCACAGCCAAAATTTGGGGCCGAACGGAGGCGGTCGATTGAATCTCGAAAAATCCGTGTGCTAACATACACCGAAAATCGAGAAAATCGTAAATTCTCATTTATGCGAAAAATAGTGATGCCGATCAAACGAAATGATAGGGCGCCCGTCACCAAGCCCCGCGGGCTGTGCACAGCCAAAATTTGGGGCCGAACGGAGGCGGTCGATCAAATATCCAGAAATCCCTGGGCTAACACGCACTGAAAAGTTTGAAAGTTAGCAACATAGGCGCACTATGCTAGTCTCGACAGACCGGACGACATCGGATGTCACATGCTAACCTATGTCGAGACCCAACGCCCATCGATGAATGCCCAGCGATAGAAAATTTAAACTAAAACACCTATGCTTATCCTTATGATATAAATAAAATCCTAGAGATTAGTGGTGGTAGTGCTGGCCTACCATGGTCGCTTGCCATGGTGGTGTCGGTTGTGGTGGGTCGTTAGGACCAGTTTTTAAATTAAAATTGTCACCCATATTGGGAAATATGTTGAAATGAGTGCGATAGAGGCATATTTTAGAAAAATGGCTCGGCCAAACCGCCTTTCAGCAGTTTGTCGAGATAGATCTCAAAAAAATACACAAAATGAAAAAAAAAATCGCGTAAAACGGATAATCCAGCCCAAAGTTATGATCATTTATATAATATGCCTCTAATAAACTATTTTTCCGTCGATTATATTACAGTTTTAACAACATTATGTAAGATCTCATCAAAAGACTTGCATCTCGGCAGTTCTTATTTTGTTAATAAAGAGCTAACACATACCAAAAATCGCAAAAATCGTAAATTCTCGTTTATGTAAAAAATAGTGATGCCGATCAAACGAAATGATAGGACTATCTAAATTCTGATCACTTTCTGTACTATACTGATTCCTTACTGATTACCGTAATGAATTGATTTAAAACCGAAGTGGGGCTTATATATAATAGAAACAATAAATCGCATTCAGTGAATGCGACTTATAAGTCGCATTTTGCCTTGCGACGCGCCGACTTGCCGGTTGTCCAATCTTTCCCCGTGCCTTTTTCTAGCATGTATGTATTTCATATACTCTTAACCAACACGCGCATAGGCCATCTATATGCTAGAAATTTACGGGGTGTAACAGCGGATCAAACGAAATGATAGGGCGCCCGTCACCAGGCCCCGCACAGCAAAAATTTGAGGCCAAACGGAGACGGTCGATCACATCTCCAAAAATCCGTGGGCTAACATACACCGAAAACCGAGAAAATCGTAAATTGTCATTTATGCGAAAAATAGTGATGCCCATCAAACGAGTTGATAGGGCGCCCGTCACCAGGCCCCGCAGGCTGCACACGGCCAAAATTTGGGGGCGAACGGAGGCGGTCAATCAAATCTCCAGAAATCTGTGGGCTAACATTCACCGAAAACCGAGAAAATCGTAAATTGTCATTTACGCAAAAAATAGTGATGCCGATCAAACAAATTGATAGAGCGCCCGTCACTAGGCCCCGCAGGATGCGCACAGCCAAAATTTGGGGCCAAACGGAGACGGTCGATCACATCTCCAAAAATCCGTGGGCAAACATACACCGAAAATCGAGAAAATCGTAAATTGTCATTTGCTTGAAAAATAGTGATGTCGATCAAACGAAATGACAAGGCGCCCGTCACCAGGCCCCGCAGGCTTCGCACAGCCAAAATTTGGGGCCGAACGGAGGCGGTCGATCGAATCACGAAAAATCCGTGGGCTAACATACACCAAAAACCGAGAAAATCGTAAATTGTCATTTCTGCAAAAAATAGTGATGCCGATCAAAAGAAATGACAGGGCGCCCGTCACCAGGCCCCGCAGGCTGCGCACAGCCAAAATTTGGGGCTGAACGGAGGCGGTCGATTGAATCTCGAAAAATCTGTGTGCTAACATACACCGAAAATCGAGAAAATCGTCAATTCTCATTTATGCGAAAAATAGTGATGCCGATCAAACGAAATGATAGGGCGCCCGTCACCAGGCCCCGCGGGCTGTGCACAACCAAAATTTGGGGCCGAACGGAGGCGGTCGATCAAATATCCAGAAATCCCTGGGCTAACACGCACTGAAAAGTTTGAAAGTTAGCAACATAGGCGCACTATGCTAGTCTCGACAGACCGGACGACATCGGATGTCACATGCTAACCTATGTCGAGACCCAACGCCCATCGATGAATGCCCAGCGATAGAAAATTTAAACTAAAACACCTATGCTTATCCTTATGATATAAATAAAATCCTAGAGATTAGTGGTGGTAGTGCTGGCCTACCATGGTCGCTTGCCATGGTGGTGTCGGTTGTGGTGGGTCGTTATGACCAGTTTTTAAATTAAAATTGTCACCCATATTGGGAAATATGTTGAAATGAGTGCGATAGAGGCATATTTTAGAAAAATGGCTCGGCCAAACCGCCTTTCGGCATTTGTCGAGATAGATCTCGAAAAAATACACAAAATGAAAAAAAAAATCGCGTAAAACGGATAATCCAGCCCAAAGTTATGATCATTTATATAATATGCCTCTAATAAACTATTTTTCCGTCGATTATATTACAGTTTTAACAACATTATGTAAGATCTAATCAAAAGACTTGCATCTCGGCAGTTCTTATTTTGTTAATAAAGAGCTAACACAAACCAAAAATCGCGAAAATTGTAAATTCTCGTTTATGCAAAAAATAGTGATGCCGATCAAACGAAATGATAGGACTATCTAAATTCTGATCACTTTCTGTACTATACTGATTCCTTACTGATTACCGTAATGAATTGATTTAAAACCGAAGTGGGGCTTATATATAATAGAAACAATAAATCGCATTCAGTGAATGCGACTTATAAGTCGCATTTCAGGAATGCGATTTATAAGTCGCATTTCAGGAATGCGATTTATAAGTCGCATTCCTGGAATGCGGTTTATAAGTCGCATTTTGCCTTGCGACGCGCCGACTTGCCGGTTGTCCAATCTTTCCCCGTGCCTTTTTCTAGCATGTATGTATTTCAAATACTCTTAACCAACACACGAATAGGCCATCTATATGCTAGAAATTTACGGGGTGTAACAGCGGATCAAACGAAATGATAGGGCGCCCGTCACCAGGCCCCGCACAGCCAAAATTTGGGGCCGAACGGAGGCGGTCGATTGAATCTCGAAAAATCCGTGTGCTAACATACACCGAAAATCGAGAAAATCGTAAATTCTCATTTATGCGAAAAATAGTGATGCCGATCAAACAAAATGATAGGGCGCCCGTCACCAGGCCCCGCGGGCTGTGCACAGCCAAAATTTGGGGCCGAACGGAGGCGGTCGATCAAATATCCAGAAATCCCTGGGCTAACACGCACTGAAAAGTTTGAAAGTTAGCAACATAGGCGCACTATGCTAGTCTCGACAGACCGGACGACATCGGATGTCACATGCTAACCTATGTCGAGACCCAACGCCCATCGATGAATGCCCAGCGATAGAAAATTTAAACTAAAACACCTATGCTTATCCTTATGATATAAATAAAATCCAAGAGATTAGTGGTGGTAGTGCTGGCCTACCATGGTCGCTTGCCATGGTGGTGTCGGTTGTGGTGGGTCGTTAGGACCAGTTTTTAAATTAAAATTGTCACCCATATCGGGAAATATGTTGAAATGAGTGCGATAGAGGCATATTTTAGAAAAATGGCTCGGCCAAACCGCCTTTCAGCAATTTGTCGAGATAGATCTCGAAAAAATACACAAAATGAAAAAAAAATCGCGTAAAACGGATAATCCAGCCCAAAGTTATGATCATTTATATAATATGCCTCTAATAAACTATTTTTCCGTCGATTATATTACAGTTTTAACAACATTATGTAAGATCTCATCAAAAGACTTGCATCTCGGCAGTTCTTATTTTGTTAATAAAGAGCTAACACATACCAAAAATCGCGAAAATCGTAAATTCTCGTTTATGCAAAAAATAGTGATGCCGATCAAACGAAATGATAGGACTATCTAAATTCTGATCACTTTCTGTACTATACTGATTCCTTACTGATTACCGTAATGAATTGATTTAAAACCGAAGTGGGACTTATATATAATAGAAACAATAAATCGCATTCAGTGAATGCGACTTATAAGTCGCATTTTGCCTTGCGACGCGCCGACTTGCCGGTTGTCCAATCTTTCCCCGTGCCTTTTTCTAGCATGTATGTATTTCAAATACTCTTAACCAACACACGAATAGGCCATCTATATGCTAGAAATTTACGGGGTGTAACAGCGGATCAAACGAAATGATAGGGCGCCCGTCACCAGGCCCCGCACAGCAAAAATTTGAGGCCAAACGGAGACGGTCGATCACATCTCCAAAAATCCGTGGGCTAACATACACCGAAAACCGAGAAAATCGTAAATTGTCATTTATGCGAAAAATAGTGATGCCCATCAAACGAGTTGATAGGGCGCCTGTCACCAGGCCCCGCAGGCTGCGCACGGCCAAAATTTGGGGGCGAACGGAGGCGGTCGATCAAATCTTCAGAAATCCGTGGGCTAACATTCACCGAAAATCGAGAAAATCGTAAATTTTCATTTATGCAAAAAATAGTGATGCCGATCGAATGAAATGATAGGGCGCCCGTCACTAGGCCCCGCAGGCTGCGCACAGCCAAAATTTGGGGCCAAACGGAGACGGTCGATCACATCTCCAAAAATCCGTGGGCTAACATACACCGAAAATCGAGAAAATCGTAAATTGTCATTTGTTTGAAAAATAGTGATGCCGATCAAAAGAAATGACAGGGCGCCCGTCACCAGGCCCCGCAGGCTGCGCACAGCCAAAATTTGGGGCCGAACGGAGGCGGTCGATCGAATCTCGAAAAATCCGTGGGCTAACATTCACCGAAAACCGAGAAAATCATAAATTGTCATTTCTGCAAAAAATAGTGATGCCGATCAAAAGAAATGACAGGGCGCCCGTCACCAGGCCCCGCAGGCTGCGCACAGCCAAAATTTGGGGCCGAACGGAGGCGGTCGATTGAATCTCGAAAAATCCGTGTGCTAACATACACCGAAAATCGAGAAAATCATAAATTCTCATTTATGCGAAAAATAGTGATGCCGATCAAATGAAATGATAGGGCGCCCGTCACCAGGCCCTGCAGGCTGCGCACAGCCAAAATTTGGGGCCAAACGGAGACGGTCGATCACATCTCCAAAAATCCGTGGGCTAACATACACCGAAAATCGAGAAAATCGTAAATTGTCATTTGTTTGAAAAATAGTGATGCCGATCAAAAGAAATGACAGGGCACCCGTCACTAGGCCCCGCAGGCTGCGCACAGCCAAAATTTGGGGCCGAACTGAGGCGGTCGATCGAATCACAAAAAATCTGTGGGCTAACATTCACCGAAAACCGAGAAAATCGTAAATTGTCATTTCTGCAAAAAATAGTGATGCCGATCAAAAGAAATGACAGGGCGCCCGTCACCAGGCCCCGCAGGCTGCGCACAGCCAAAATTTGGGGCCGAACGGAGGCGGTCGATTGAATCTCGAAAAATCCGTGTGCTAACATACACCGAAAATCGAGAAAATCATAAATTCTCATTTATGCGAAAAATAGTGATGCCGATCAAACGAAATGATAGGGCGCCCGTCACCAGGCCCTGCAGGCTGCGCACAGCCAAAATTTGGGGCCAAACGGAGACGATCGATCACATCTCCAAAAATCCGTGGGCTAACATACACCGAAAATCGAGAAAAATCGTAAATTGTCTTTGTTTGAAAAATAGTGATGCCGATCAAAAGAAATGACAGGGCGCCCGTCACCAGGCCCCGCAGGCTGCGCACAGCCATAATTTGGGGCCGAACGGAGGCGGTCGATTGAATCTCGAAAAATCCGTGTGCTAACATACACCGAAAATTGAGAAAATCATAAATTCTCATTTATGCGAAAAATAGTGATGCCGATCCAACGAAATGATAGGGCGCCCGTCACCAGGCCCTGCAGGCTGCGCACAGCCAAAATTTGGGGCCAAACGGAGACGGTCGATCACATCTCCAAAAATTCGTGGGCTAACATACACCGAAAATTGAGAAAATCGTAAATTGTCTTTGTCTGAAAAATAGTGATGCCGATCAAAAGAAATGACAGGGCGCCGATCACCAGGCTGCGCACAGCCAAAATTTGGGGGCAAACGGAGACGGTCGATCACATCTCAAAAAATCTGTGGGCTAACATACACCGAAAATCGAGAAAATCGTAAATTGTCATTTGTTTGAAAAATAGTGATGCCGATCAAACAAAATGACAGGGCGCCCGTTACCATGCCCCGCAGGCTGCGCACAGCAAAAATTTCAGGCCAAACGGAGATGGTCGATCACATCTCCAAAAATCCGTGGGCTAACATACACCGAAAACCGAGAAAATCGTAAATTGTCATTTATGCGAAAAATAGTGATGCCCATCAAACGAGTTGATAGGGCGCCCTTCACCAGGCCCCGCAGGCTGCGCACGACCAAAATTTGGGGGCGAACGGAGGCGGTCGATCGAATCTCCAGAAATCCGTGGGCTAACATTCACCGAAAATCGAGAAAATCGTAAATTTTCATTTATGCAAAAAATAGTGATGCCGATCGAATGAAATGATAGGGCGCCCGTCACTAGGCCCCGCAGGCTGCGCACAGCCAAAATTTGGGGCCAAACGGAGACGGTCGATCACATCTCCAAAAATCCATGGGCTAACATACACCGAAAATCGAGAAAATCGTAAATTGTCATTTGTTTGAAAAATAGTGATGCCGATCAAAAGAAATGATAGGGCGCCCGTCACCAGGCCCCGCAGGCTGTGCACAGCAAAAATTTGGGGCCGAACGGAGGCGGTCGATTGAATCTCGAAAAATCCGTGTGCTAACATACACCGAAAATCGAGAAAATCGTAAATTCTCATTTATGCGAAAAATAGTGATGCCGATCAAACGAAATGATAGGGCGCCCGTCACCAGGCCCCGCAGGCTGTGCACAGCCAAAATTTGGGGCCGAACGGAGGCGGTCGATCAAATATCCAGAAATCCCTGGGCTAACACGCACTGAAAAGTTTGAAAGTTAGCAACATAGGCGCACTATGCTAGTCTCGACAGACCGGACGACATCGGATGTCACATGCTAACCTATGTCGAGACCCAACGCCCATCGATGAATGCCCAGCGATAGAAAATTTAAACTAAAACACCTATGCTTATCCTTATGATATAAATAAAATCCTAGAGATTAGTGGTGGTAGTGCTGGCCTACCATGGTCGCTTGCCATGGTGGTGTCGGTTGTGGTGGGTCGTTAGGACCAGTTTTTAAATTAAAATTGTCACCCATATTGGGAAATATGTTGAAATGAGTGCGATAGAGGCATATTTTAGAAAAATGGCTCGGCCAAACCACCTTTCGGCAGTTTGTCGAGATAGATCTCGAAAAAATACACAAAATGAAAAAAAAAATCGCGTAAAACGGATAATCCAGCCCAAAGTTATGATCATTTATATAATATGCCTCTAATAAACTATTTTTCCGTCGATTATATTACAGTTTTAACAACATTATGTAAGATCTCATCAAAAGACTTGCATCTCGGCAGTTCTTATTTTGTTAATAAAGAGCTAACACATACCAAAAATCGCGAAAATCGTAAATTCTCGTTTATGCAAAAAATAGTGATGCCGATCAAACGAAATGATAGGACTATCTAAATTCTGATCACTTTCTGTACTATACTGATTCCTTACTGATTACCGTAATGAATTGATTTAAAACCGAAGTGGGGCTTATATATAATAGAAACAATAAATCGCATTCAGTGAATACGACTTATAAGTCGCATTTCAGGAATGCGATTTATAAGTCGCATTTCAGAAATGCGATTTATAAGTCGCATTCCTGGAATGCGTTTTATAAGTCGCACTTTGCCTTGCGACGCGCCGACTTGCCGGTTGTCCAATCTTTCCCCGTGCCTTTTTCTAGCATGTATGTATTTCAAATACTCTTAACCAACACGCGAATAGGCCATCTATATGCTAGAAATTTACGGGGTGTAACAGCGGATCAAACGAAATGATAGGGCGCCCGTCACCAGGCCCCGCACAGCAAAAATTTGAGGCCAAACGGAGACGGTCGATCACATCTCCAAAAATCTGTGGGCTAACATACACCGAAAACCGAGAAAATCGTAAATTGTCATTTATGCAAAAAATAGTGATGCCCATCAAACGAGTTGATAGGGCGCCCGTCACCAGGCCCCGCAGGCTGCGCACGGCCAAAATTTGGGGGCGAACGGAGGCGGTCGATCAAATCTCCAGAAATCCGTGGGCTAACATTCACCGAAAATCGAGAAAATCGTAAATTGTCATTTACGCAAAAAATAGTGATGCCGATCAAACGAATTGATAGAGCGCCCGTCACTAGGCCCCGCAGGCTGCGCACAGCCAAAATTTGGGGCCAAACGGAGACGGTCGATCACATCTCCAAAAATCCGTGGGCAAACATACACCGAAAATCGAGAAAATCGTAAATTGTCATTTGCTTGAAAAATAGTGATGCCGATCAAACGAAATGACAAGGCGCCCGTCACCAGGCCCCGCAGGCTTCGCACAGCCAAAATTTGGGGCCGAACGGAGGCGGTCGATTGAATCTCGAAAAATCCGTGGGCTAACATTCACCGAAAACCGAGAAAATCGTAAATTGTCATTTCTGCAAAAAATAGTGATGCCGATCAAAAGAAATGACAGGGCGCCCATCACCAGGCCCCGCAGGCTGCGCACAGCCAAAATTTGGGGCCGAACGGAGGCGGTCGATTGAATCTCGAAAAATCCGTGTGCTAACATACACCGAAAATCGAGAAAATCATAAATTCTCATTTATGCGAAAAATAGTGATGCCGATCAAACGAAATGATAGGGCGCCCGTCACCAGGCCCTGCAGGCTGCGCACAGCCAAAATTTGGGGCCAAACGGAGACGGTCGATCACATCTCCAAAAATCTGTGGGCTAACATACACCGAAAATCGAGAAAATCGTAAATTGTCATTTGTTTAAAAAATAGTGATGCCGATCAAAAGAAATGACAAGGCGCCCGTCACCAGGCCCCACAGGCTGCGCACAACCATAATTTGGGGGCAAACGGAGACGGTCGATCACATCTCCAAAAATCCGTGGGCTAACATACACCGAAAATCGAGAAAATCGTAAATTGTCATTTGTTTGAAAAATAGTGATGCCAATCAAACGAAATGACAGGGCGCCCGTTACCAGGCCCCGCAGGCTGCGCACAGCAAAAATTTCAGGCCAAACGGAGACGGTCGATCACATCTCCAAAAATCCGTGGGCTAACATACACCGAAAACCGAGAAAATCGTAAATTGTCATTTATGCGAAAAATAGTGATGCCCATCAAACGAGTTGATAGGGCGCCCGTCACCAGGCCCCGCAGGCTGCGCACGACCAAAATTTGGGGGCGAACGGAGGCGGTCGATCGAATCTCCAGAAATCCGTGGGCTAACATTCACCGAAAATCGAGAAAATCGTAAATTTTCATTTATGCAAAAAATAGTGATGCCGATCGAATGAAATGATAGGGCGCCCGTCACTAGGCCCCGCAGGCTGCGCACAGCCAAAATTTGGGGCCAAACGGAGACGGTCGATCACATCTCCAAAAATCCGTGGGCTAACATACACCGAAAATCGACAAAATCGTAAATTGTCATTTGTTTGAAAAATAGTGATGCCTATCAAAAGAAATGATAGGGCGCCCGTCACCAGGCCCCGCAGGCTGCGCACAGCTAAAATTTGGGGCCGAACGGAGGCGGTCGATCGAATCTCGAAAAATCCGTGGGCTAACATTCACCGAAAACCGAGAAAATCGTAAATTGTCATTTCTGCAAAAAATAGTGATGCCGATCAAAAGAAATGACAGGGCGCCCGTCACCAGGCCCCGCAGGCTGCGCACAGCCAAAATTTGGGGCCGAACGGAGGCGGTCGATTAAATCTCGAAAAATCCGTGTGCTAACATACACCGAAAATGGAGAAAATCGTAAATTCTCATTTATGCGAAAAATAGTGGTGCCGATCAAACGAAATGATAGGGCGCCCGTCACCAGGCCCCGCGGGCTATGCACAGCCAAAATTTGGGGCCGAACGGAGGCGGTCGATCAAATATCCAGAAATCCCTGGGCTAACACGCACTGAAAAGTTTGAAAGTTAGCAACATAGGCGCACTATGCTAGTCTCGACAGACCGGACGACATCGGATGTCACATGCTAACCTATGTCGAGACCCAACGCCCATCGATGAATGCCCAGCGATAGAAAATTTAAACTAAAACACCTATGCTTATCCTTATGATATAAATAAAATCCTAGAGATTAGTGGTGGTAGTGCTGGCCTACCATGGTCGCTTGCCATGGTGGTGTCGGTTGTGGTGGGTCGTTAGGACCAGTTTTTAAATTAAAATTGTCACCCATATTGGGAAATATGTTTAAATGAGTGCGATAGAGGCATATTTTAGAAAAATGGCTCGGCCAAACTGCCTTTGGGCAGTTTGTCGAGATAGATCTCGAAAAAATACACAAAATGAAAAAAAAAATCGCGTAAAACGGATAATCCAGCCCAAAGTTATGATCATTTATATAATATGCCTCTAATAAACTATTTTTCCGTCGATTATATTACAGTTTTAACAACATTATGTAAGATCTCATCAAAAGACTTGCATCTCGGCAGTTCTTATTTTGTTAATAAAGAGCTAACACATACCAAAAATCGCGAAAATCGTAAATTCTCGTTTATGCAAAAAATAGTGATGCCGATCAAACGAAATGATAGGACTATCTAAATTCTGATCACTTTCTGTACTATACTGATTCCTTACTGATTACCGTAATGAATTGATTTAAAACCGAAGTGGGGCTTATATATAATAGAAACAATAAATCGCATTCAGAAATGCGACTTATAAGTCGCATTTCAGGAATGCGTTTTATAAGTCGCATTTCAGAAATGCGATTTATAAGTCGCATTCCTGGAATGCGTTTTATAAGTCGCATTTTGCCTTGCGACGCGCCGACTTGCCGGTTGTCCAATCTTTCCCCGTGCCTTTTTCTAGCATGTATGTATTTCAAATACTCTTAACCAACACGCGAATAGGCCATCTATATGCTAGAAATTTACGGGGTGTAACAGCGGATCAAACGAAATGATAGGGCGCCCGTCACCAGGCCCCGCACAGCAAAAATTTGAGGCCAAACGGAGACGGTCGATCACATCTCCAAAAATCCGTGGGCTAACATACACCGAAAACCGAGAAAATCGTAAATTGTCATTTATGCAAAAAATAGTGATGCCCATCAAACGAGTTGATAGGGCGCCCGTCACCAGGCCCCGCAGGCTGCGCACGGCCAAAATTTGGGGGCGAACGGAGGCGGTCGATCAAATCTGCAGAAATCCGTGGGCTAACATTCACCGAAAATCGAGAAAATCGTAAATTGTCATTTACGCAAAAAATAGTGATGCCGATCAAACGAATTGATAGAGCGCCCATCACCAGGCCCCGCAGGCTTCGCACAGCCAAAATTTGGGCCGAACGGAGGCGGTCGATTGAATCTCCAAAAATCCGTGGGCAAACATTCACCGAAAACCGAGAAAATCGTAAATTGTCATTTCTGCAAAAAATAGTGATGCCGATCAAAAGAAATGACAGGGAGCCCATCACCAGGCCCCGCAGGCTGCGCACAGCCAAAATTTGGGGCCGAACGGAGGCGGTCGATTGAATCTCGAAAAATCCGTGTGCTAACATGCACCGAAAATCGAGAAAAATCATAAATTCTCATTTATGCGAAAAATAGTGATGCCGATCAAACGAAATGATAGGGCGCCCGTCACCAGGCCCTGCAGGCTGCGCACAGCCAAAATTTGGGGCCAAACGGAGACGGTCGATCACATCTCCAAAAATCCGTGGGCTAACATACACCGAAAATCGAGAAAATCGTAAATTGTCATTTGTTTGAAAAATAGTGATGCCGATCAAAAGAAATGACAAGGCGCCCGTCACCAGGCCCCACAGGCTGCGCACAGCCATAATTTGGGGGCAAACGGAGACGGTCGATCACATCTCCAAAAATCCGTGGGCTAACATACACCGAAAATCGAGAAAATCGTAAATTGTCATTTGTTTGAAAAATAGTGATGCCAATCAAACGAAATGACAGGGCGCCCGTTACCAGGCCCCGCAGGCTGCGCACAGCAAAAATTTCAGGCCAAACGGAGACGGTCGATCACATCTCCAAAAATCCGTGGGCTAACATACACCGAAAACCGAGAAAATCGTAAATTGTCATTTATGCGAAAAATAGTGATGCCCATCAATCGAGTTGATAGGGCGCCCGTCACCAGGCCCTGCAGGCTGCGCACGACCAAAATTTGGGGGCGAACGGAGGCGGTCGATCGAATCTCCAGAAATCCGTGGGCTAACATTCACCGAAAATCGAGAAAATCGTAAATTTTCATTTATGCAAAAAATAGTGATGCCGATCGAATGAAATGATAGGGCGCCCATCACTAGGCCCCGCAGGCTGCGCACAGCCAAAATTTGGGGCCAAACGGAGACGGTCGATCACATCTCCAAAAATCCGTGGGCTAACATACACCGAAAATCGACAAAATCGTAAATTGTCATTTGTTTGAAAAATAGTGATGCCTATCAAAAGAAATGATAGGGCGCCCGTCAGCAGGCCCCGCAGGCTGCGCACAGCTAAAATTTGGGGCCGAACGGAGGCGGTTGATCGAATCTCGAAAAATCCGTGGGCTAACATTCACCGAAAACCGAGAAAATCGTAAATTGTCATTTCTGCAAAAAATAGTGATGCCGATCAAAAGAAATGACAGGGCGCCCGTCACCAGGCCCCGCAGGCTGCGCACAGCCAAAATTTAGGGCCGAACGGAGGCGGTCGATTGAATATCGAAAAATCCGTGTGCTAACATACACCGAAAATCGAGAAAATCGTAAATTCTCATTTATGCGAAAAATAGTGATGCCGATCAAACAAAATGATAGGGCGCCCGTCACCAGGCCCCGCGGGCTGTGCACAGCCAAAATTTGGGGCCGAACGGAGGCGGTCGATCAAATATCCAGAAATCCCTGGGCTAACACGCACTGAAAAGTTTGAAAGTTAGCAACATAGGCGCACTATGCTAGTCTCGACAGACCGGACGACATCGGATGTCACATGCTAACCTATGTCGAGACCCAACGCCCATCGATGAATGCCCAGCGATAGAAAATTTAAACTAAAACACCTATGCTTATCCTTATGATATAAATAAAATCCTAGAGATTAGTGGTGGTAGTGCTGGCCTACCATGGTCGCTTGCCATGGTGTTGTCGGTTGTGGTGGGTCGTTAGGACCAGTTTTTAAATTAAAATTGTCACCCATATTGGGAAATATGTTTAAATGAGTGCGATAGAGGCATATTTTAGAAAAATGGCTAGGCCAAACTGCCTTTGGGCAGTTTGTCGAGATAGATCTCGAAAAAATACACAAAATGAAAAAAAAAATCGCGTAAAACGGATAATCCAGCCCAAAGTTATGATCATTTATATAATATGCCTCTAATAAACTATTTTTCCGTCGATTATATTACAGTTTTAACAACATTATGTAAGATCTCATCAAAAGACTTGCATCTCGGCAGTTCTTATTTTGTTAATAAAGAGCTAACACATACCAAAAATCGCGAAAATCGTGAATTCTCGTTTATGCAAAAAAATAGTGATGCCGATCAAACGAAATGATAGGACTATCTAAATTCTGATCACTTTCTGTACTATACTGATTCCTTACTGATTACCGTAATGAATTGATTTAAAACCGAAGTGGGGCTTATATATAATAGAAACAATAAATCGCATTCAGAAATTTGACTTATAAGTCGCATTTCAGGAATGCGTTTTATAAGTCGCATTTCAGAAATGCGATTTATAAGTCGCATTTCTGGAATGCGTTTTATAAGTCGCATTTTGCCTTGCGACGCGCCGACTTGCCGGTTGTCCAATCTTTCCCCGTGCCTTTTTCTAGCATGTATGTATTTCAAATACTCTTAACCAACACGCGAATAGGCCATCTATATGCTAGAAATTTACGGGGTGTAACAGCGGATCAAACGAAATGATAGGGCGCCCGTCACCAGGCCCCGCACAACAAAAATTTGAGGCCAAACGGAGACGGTCGATCACATCTCCAAAAATCCGTGGGCTAACATACACCGAAAACCGAGAAAATCGTAAATTGTCATTTATGCAAAAAATAGTGATGCCCATCAAACGAGTTGATAGGGCGCCCGTCACCAGGCCCCGCAGGCTGCGCACGGCCAAAATTTGGGGGCGAACGGAGGCGGTCGATCAAATCTCCAGAAATCCGTGGGCTAACATTCACCGAAAATCGAGAAAATCGTAAATTGTCATTTACGCAAATAATAGATATGCCGATCAAACGAATTGATAGAGCGCCCGTCACTAGGCCCCGCAGGCTGCGCACAGCCAAAATTTGGGGCCAAACGGAGACGGTCGATCACATCTCCAAAAATCCGTGGGCAAACATACACCGAAAATCGAGAAAATCGTAAATTATCATTTGCTTGAAAAATAGTGATGCCGATCAAATGAAATGACAAGGCGCCCGTCACCAGGCCCCGCAGGCTTCGCACAACCAAAATTAGGGGCCGAACGGAGGCGGTCGATCGAATCACGAAAAATCCGTGGGCTAACATACACCGAAAACCGAGAAAATCGTAAATTGTCATTTCTGCGAAAAATAGTGATGCCGATCAAAAGAAATGACAGGGCGCCCTTCACCAGGCCCCGCAGGCTGCGCACAACCAAAATTTGGGGGTGAACGGAGGCGGTCGATCGAATCTCCAGAAATCCGTGGGCTAACATTCACCGAAAATCGAGAAAATCATAAATTTTCATTTATGCAAAAAATAGTGATGCCGATCGAATGAAATGATAGGGCGCCCGTCAATAGGCCCCGCAGGCTGCGCACAGCCAAAATTTGGGGCCAAACGGAGACGGTCGATCACATCTCCAAAAATCCGTGGGCAAACATACACCGAAAATCGAGAAAATCGTAAATTGTCATTTGCTTGAAAAATAGTGATGCCGATCAAACGAAATGACAAGGTGCCCGTCACCAGGCCCCGCAGGCTTCGCACAGCCAAAATTTGGGGCCGAACGGAGGCGGTCGATCGAATCACGAAAAATCCGTGGGCTAACATATACCGAAAACCGAGAAAATCGTAAATTGTCATTTCTGCAAAAAATAGTGATGCCGATCAAAAGAAATGACAGGGCGCCCGTCACCAGGCCCCGCAGGCTGCGCACAGCCAAAATATGGGGCCGAACGGAGGCGGTCGATTGAATCTCGAAAAATCCGTGTGCTAACATACACCGAAAATCGAGAAAATCATAAATTCTCATTTATGCGAAAAATAGTGATGCCGATCAAACGAAATGATAGGGCGCCCGTCAGCAGGCCCTGCAGGCTGCGCACAGCCAAAATTTGGGGCCAAACGGAGACGGTCGATCACATCTCCAAAAATCCGTGGGCTAACATACACCGAAAATCGAAAAAATCGTAAATTATCATTTGTTTGAAAAATAGTGATGCCGATCAAAAGAAATGATAGGGCGCCCGTCACCAGGCCCCGCAGGCTGCGCACAGCCAAAATTTGGGGGCAAACGGAGACGGTCGATCACATCTCCAAAAATCCGTGGGCTAACATACACCGAAAATCGAGAAAATCGTAAATTGTCATTTGTTTGAAAAATAGTGATGCCGATCAAACGAAATGACAGGGCGCCCGTTACCAGGCCCCGCAGGCTGCGCAAAGCAAAAATTTCAGGCCAAACGGAGACGGTCGATCACATCTCCAAAAATCCGTGGGCTAACATACACCGAAAACCGAGAAAATCGTAAATTGTCATTTATGCGAAAAATAGTGATGCCCATCAAACGAGTTGATAGGGCGCCCGTCACCAGGCCCCGCAGGCTGCGCACGACCAAAATTTTGGGGCGAACGGAGGCGGTCGATCAAATCTCCAGAAATCCGTGGGCTAACATTCACCGAAAATCGAGAAAATCGTAAATTTTCATTTATGCAAAAAATAGTGATGCCGATCGAATGAAATGATAGGGCGCCCGTCACTAGGCCCCGCAGGCTGCGCACAGCCAAAATTTGGGGCCAAACGGAGACGGTCGATCACATCTCCAAAAATCCGTGGGCTAACATACACCGAAAATCGAGAAAATCGTAAATTGTCATTTGTTTGAAAAATAGTGATGCCGATCAAACAAAATGATAGGGCGCCCGTCACCAGGCCCCGCACAGCAAAAATTTCAGGCCAAACGGAGACGGTCGATCACATCTCCAAAAATCCGTGGGCTAACATACACCGAAAACTGAGAAAATCGTAAATTGTCATTTATGCGAAAAATAGTGATGCCCATAAAACGAGTTGATAGGGCGCCCGTCACCAGGCCCCGCAGGCTGCGCACGGCCAAAATTTGGGGGCGAATGGAGGCGGTCGATCAAATCTCCAGAAATCCGTGGGCTAACATTCACCGAAAATCGAGAAAATCGTAAATTGTCATTTACGCAAAAAATAGTGATGCCGATCAAACGAATTGATAGAGCGCCCGTCACTAGGCCCCGCAGGCTGCGCACAGCCAAAATTTGGGGCCAAACGGAGACGGTCGATCACATCTCCAAAAATCCGTGGGCAAACATACACCGAAAATCGAGAAAATCGTAAATTATCATTTGCTTGAAAAATAGTGATGCCGATCAAACGAAATGACAAGGCGCCCGTCACCAGGCCCCTCAGGCTTCGCACAGCCAAAATTTGGGGCCGAACGGAGGCGGTCGATCGAATCACGAAAAATCCGTGGGCTAACATACACCGAAAACCGAGAAAATCGTAAATTGTCATTTCTGCAAAAAATAGTGATGCCGATCAAAAGAAATGACAGGGCGCCCGTCACCAGGCCCCGCAGGCTGCGCACAGCCAAAATTTGGGGCCGAACGGAGGCGGTCGATTGAATCTCGAAAAATCCGTGTGCTAACATACACCGAAAATCGAGAAAATCATAAATTCTCATTTATGCAAAAAATAGTGATGCCGATCAAACGAAATGATAGGGCGCCCGTCACCCGGCCCTGCAGGCTGCGCACAGCCAAAATTTGGGGCCAAACGGAGACGGTCGATCACATCTCCAAAAATCCGTGGGCTAACATACACCGAAAATCGAGAAAATCGTAAATTGTCATTTGTTTGAAAAATAGTGATGCCGATCAAAAGAAATGACAGGGCGCCCGTCACCAGGCCCCGCAGGCTGCGCACAGCCAAAATTTGGGGGCAAACGGAGACGGTCGATCACATCTCCAAAAATCCGTGGGCTAACATACACCGAAAATCGAGAAAATCGTAAATTGTCATTTGTTTGAAAAATAGTGATGCCGATCAAACGAAATGACAGGGCGCCCGTTACCAGGCCCCGCAGGCTGCGCACAGCAAAAATTTCAGGCCAAACGGAGACGGTCGATCACATCTCCAAAAATCCGTGGGCTAACATACACCGAAAACCGAGAAAATCGTAAATTGTCATTTATGCGAAAAATAGTGATGCCCATCAAATGAGTTGATAGGGCGCCCGTCAGCAGGCCCCGCAGGCTGCGCATGACCAAAATTTGGAGGCGAACGGAGGCGGTCGATCGAATCTCCAGAAATCCGTGGGCTAACATTCACCGAAAACCGAGAAAATCGTAAATTGTCATTTACGCAAAAAATAGTGATGCCGATCAAACGAATTGATAGAGCGCCCGTCACTAGGCCCCGCAGGCTGCGCACAGCCAAAATTTGGGGCCAAACGGAGACGGTCGATCACATCTCCAAAAATCCGTGGGCAAACATACACCGAAAATCGAGAAAATCGTAAATTGTCATTTGCTTGAAAAATAGTGATGCCGATCAAACGAAATGACAAGGCGCCCGTCACCAGGCCCCGCAGGCTTCGCACAGCCAAAATTTGGGGCCGAACGGAGGCGGTTGATCGAATCACGAAAAATCCGTGGGCTAACATACACCGAAAATCGAGAAAATCGTAAATTGTCATTTCTGCAAAAAATAGTGATGCCGATCAAAAGAAATGGCAGGGCGCCCGTCACCAGGCCCCGCAGGCTGCGCACAGCCAAAATTTGGGGCCGAACGGAGGCGGTCGATTGAATCTCGAAAAATCCGTGTGCTAACATACACCGAAAATCGAGAAAATCATAAATTCTCATTTATGCGAAAAATAGTGATGCCGATCAAACGAAATGATAGGGCGCCCGTCACCAGGCCCTGCAGGCTGCGTACAGCCAAAATTTGGGGCCAAACGGAGACGGTCGATCCAATCTCCAAAAATCCGTGGGCTAACATACACCGAAAATCGAGAAAATCGTAAATTGTCATTTGATTGAAAAATAGTGATGCCGATCAAAAGAAATGATAGGGCGCCCGTCACCAGGCCCCGCAGGCTGCGCACAGCAAAAATTTGGGGGCAAACGGAGACGGTCGATCACATCTCCAAAAATCCGTGGGCTAACATACACCGAAAATCGAGAAAATTGTAAATTGTCATTTGTTTGAAAAATAGTGATGCCGATCAAATGAAATGACAGGGCGCCCGTTACCAGGCCCCGCAGGCTGCGCACAGCAAAAATTTCAGGCCAAACGGAGACGGTCGATCACATCTCCAAAAATCCGTGGGCTAACATACACCGAAAACCGAGAAAATCGTAAATTGTCATTTATGCGAAAAATAGTGATGCCCATCAAACGAGTTGATAGGGCGCCCGTCACCAGGCCCCGCAGGCTGCGCACGACCAAAATTTGGGGGCGAACGGAGGCGGTCGATCGAATCTCCAGAAATCCGTGGGCTAACATTCACCGAAAATCGAGAAAATCGTAAATTTTCATTTATGCAAAAAATAGTGATGCCGATCGAATGAAATGATAGGGCGCCCGTCACTAGGCCCTGCAGGCTGCGCACAGCCAAAATTTGGGGCCAAACGGAGACGGTCGATCACATCTCCAAAAATCCGTGGGCTAACATACACCGAAAATCGAGAAAATCGTAAATTGTCATTTGTTTGAAAAATAGTGATGCCGATCAAAAGAAATGACAGGGCGCCCGTCACCAGGCCCCGCAGGCTGCGCACAGCCAAAATTTGGGGCCGAACGGAGGCGGTCGATCGAATCTCGAAAAATCCGTGGGCTAACATTCACCGAAAACCGAGAAAATCGTAAATTGTCATTTCTGCAAAAAATAGTGATGCCGATCAAAAGAAATGACAGGGCGCCCGTCACCAGGCTCCGCAGGCTGTGCACAGCCAAAATTTGGGGCCGAACGGAGGCGGTCGATTGAATCTCGAAAAATCCGTGTGCTAACATACACCGAAAATCGAGAAAATCATAAATTCTCATTTATGCGAAAAATAGTGATGCCGATCAAACGTAATGATAGGGCGCCCGTCACCAGGCCCTGCAGGCTGCGCATAGCCAAAATTTGGGGCCAAACGGAGACAGTCGATCACATCTCCAAAAATCCGTGGGCTAACATACACCGAAAATCGAGAAAATCGTAAATTGTCTTTGTTTGAAAAATAGTGATGCTGATCAAAAGAAATGACAGGGCGCCCGTCACCAGGCCCCGCAGGCTGCGCACAGCCAAAATTTGGGGGCAAACGGAGACGGTCGATCACATCTCCAAAAATCCGTGGGCTAACATACACCGAAAATCGAAAAAATCGTAAATTGTCATTTGTTTGAAAAATAGTGATGCCGATCAAACGAAATGACAGGGCGCCCGTTACCAGGCCCCGCAGGCTGCGCACAGCAAAAATTTGAGGCCAAACGGAGACGGTCGATCACATCTCCAAAAATCCGTGGGCTAACATACACCGAAAACCAAGAAAATCGTAAATTGTCATTTATGCGAAAAATAGTGATGCCCATCAAACGAGTTGATAGGGCGCCCGTCACCAGGCCCCGCAGGCTGCGCACGACCAAAATTTGGGGGCGAACGGAGGCGGTCGATCGAATCTCCATAAATCCGTGGGCTAACATTCACCGAAAATCGAGAAAATTGTAAATTTTCATTTATGCAAAAAATAGTGATGCCGATCGAATGAAATGATAGGGCGCCCATCACTAGGCCCCGCAAGCTGCGCACAGCCAAAATTTGGGGCCAAACGGAGACGGTCGATCACATCTCCAAAAATCCGTGGGCTAACATACACCGAAAATCGAGAAAATCGTAAATTGTCATTTCTGCAAAAAATAGTGATGCCGATCAAAAGAAATGACAGGGCGCCCGTCACCAGGCCCCGCAGGCTGCGCACAGCCAAAATTTGGGGCCGAACGGAGGCGGTCGATTGAATCTCGAAAAATCCGTGTGCTAACATACACCGAAAATCGAGAAAATCATAAATTCTCATTTATGCAAAAAATAGTGATGCCGATCAAACGAAATGATAGGGCGCCCGTCACCAGGCCCCGCGGGCTATGCACAGCCAAAATTTGGGGCCGAACGGAGGCGGTCGATCAAATATCCAGAAATCCCTGGGCTAACACGCACTGAAAAGTTTTAAAGTTAGCAACATAGGCGCACTATGCTAGTCTCGACAGACCGGACGACATCGGATGTCACATGCTAACCTATGTCGAGACCCAATGCCCATCGATGAATGCCCAGCGATAGAAAATTTAAACTAAAACACCTATGCTTATCCTTATGATATAAATAAAATCCTAGAGATTAGTGGTGGTAGTGCTGGCCTACCATGGTCGCTTGCCATGGTGGTGTCGGTTGTGGTGGGTCGTTAGGACCAGTTTTTAAATTAAAATTATCACCCATATTGGTAAATATGTTGAAATGAGTGCGATAGAGGCATATTTTAGAAAAATGGCTAGGCCAAACCGCCTTTTGGCGGTTTGTCGAGATAGATCTCGAAAAAATACACAAAATGAAAAAAAAAATCGCGTAAAACGGATAATCCAGCCCAAAGTTATGATCATTTATATAATATGCCTCTAATAAACTATTTTTCCGTCGATTATATTACAGTTTTAACAACATTATGTAAGATCTCATCAAAAGACTTGCATCTCGGCAGTTCTTATTTTGTTAATAAAGAGCTAACACATACCAAAAATCGCGAAAATCGTAAATTCTCGTTTATGCAAAAAATAGTGATGCCGATCAAACGAAATGATAGGAGTATCTAAATTCTGATCACTTTCTGTACTATACTGATTCCTTACTGATTACCGTAATGAATTGATTTAAAACCGAAGTGGGGCTTATATATAATAGAAACAATAAGTCGCATTTCAGGAATGCGATTTATAAGTCGCATTTCAGGAATGCGATTTATAAGTCGCATTCCTGGAATGCGTTTTATAAGTCGCATTCCTGGAATGCGTTTTATAAGTCGCATTTTGCCTTGCGACGCGCCGACTTGCCGGTTGTCCAATCTTTCTCCGTGCCTTTTTCTAGCATGTATGTATTTAAAATACTCTTAACCAACACGCGAATAGGCCATCTATATGCTAGAAATTTACGGGGTGTAACAGCGGATCAAATGAAATGATAGGGCGCCCGTCACCAGGCCCCGCACAGCAAAAATTTGAGGCCAAACGGAGACGGTCGATCACATCTCCAAAAATCCGTGGACTAACATACACCGAAAACCGAGAAAATCGTAAATTGTCATTTATGCGAAAAATAGTGATGCCCATGAAACGAGTTGATAGGGCGCCCGTCACCAGGCCCCGCAGGCTGCGCACGGCCAAAATTTAGGGGCGAACGGAGGCGGTCGATCAAATCTTCAGAAATCCGTGGGCTAACATTCACCGAAAACCGAGAAAATCGTAAATTGTCATTTACGCAAAAAATAGTGATGCCGATCAAATGAATTGATAGAGCGCCCGTCACTAGGCCCCGCAGGCTGCACACAGCCAAAATTTGGGGCCAAACGGAGACGTTCGATCACATCTCCAAAAATCCGTGGGCAAACATACACCGAAAATCGAGAAAATCGTAAATTGTCATTTGCTTGAAAAATAGTGATGCCGATCAAACGAAATGACAAGGCGCCCGTCAGCAGGCCCCGCAGGCTTCGCACAGCCAAAATTTGGGGCCGAACGGAGGCGGTCGATCGAATCACGAAAAATCCGTGGGCTAACATACACCGAAAATCGAGAAAATCGTAAATTGTCATTTCTGCAAAAAATAGTGATGCCGATCAAAAGAAATGATAGGGCGCCCGTCACCAGGCCCCGCAGGCTGCGCACAGCCAAAATTTGGGGCCGAACGGAGGCGGTCGATCGAATCTCGAAAAATCCGTGGGCTAACATTCACCAAAAACCGAGAAAATCGTAAATTGTCATTTCTGCAAAAAATAGTGATGCCGATCAAAAGAAATGACAGGGCGCCCGTCACCAGGCCCCGCAGGCTGCGCACAGCCAAAATTTGGGGCCGAACGGAGGCGGTCGATTGAATCTCGAAAAATCCGTGTGCTAACATACACCGAAAATTGAGAAAATCGTAAATTGTCATTTGTTTGAAAAATAGTGATGCCGATCAAAAGAAATGACAGGGCGCCCGTCACCAGGCCCCGCAGGCTGCGCACAGCCAAAATTTGGGGCCGAACGGAGGCGGTCGATCGAATCTCGAAAAATCCGTGGGCTAACATTCACCGAAAACTGAGAAAATCGTAAATTGTCATTTCGTTGAAAAATAGTGATGCCGATCAAAAGAAATGACAGGGCGCCCGTCACCAGGCCCCGCAGGCTGCGCACAGCCAAAATTTGGGGCCGAACGGAGGCGGTCGATTGAATCTCGAAAAATCTGTGTGCTAACATACACCGAAAATCGAGAAAATCGTAAATTCTCATTTATGCGAAAAATAGTGATGCCGATCAAACGAAATGATAGGGCGCCCATCACCAGGCCCCGCGGGCTGTGCACAGCCAAAATTTGGTCGCTTGCCATGGTGGTGTCGGTTGTGGTGGGTCGTTAGGACCAGTTTTTAAATTAAAATTGTCACCCATATTGGGAAATATATTGAAATGAGTGCGATAGAGGCATATTTTAGAAAAATGGCTAGGCCAAACCGCCTTTCGGCGGTTTGTCGAGATAGATCTCGAAAAAATACACAAAATGAAAAAAAAAATCGCGTAAAACGGATAATCCAGCCCAAAGTTATGATCATTTATATAATATGCCTCTAATAAACTATTTTTCCGTCGATTATATTACAGTTTTAACAACATTATGTAAGATCTCATCAAAAGACTTGCATCTCGGCAGTTCTTAATTTGTTAATAAAGAGCTAACACATACCAAAAATCGCGAAAATCGTAAATTCTCGTTTATGCAAAAAATAGTGATGCCGATCAAACGAAATGATAGGACTATCTAAATTCTGATCACTTTCTGTACTATACTGATTCCTTACTGATTACCGTAATGAATTGATTTAAAACCGAAGTGGGGCTTATATATAATAGAAACAATAAATCGCATTCAGTGAATGCGATTTATAAGTCGCATTCCTGGAATGCGTTTTATAAGTCGCATTCCTGGAATGCGTTTTATAAGTCGCATTTTGCCTTGCGACGCGCCGACTTGCCGGTTGTCCAATCTTTCCCCGTGCCTTTTTCTAGCATGTATGTATTTCAAATACTCATAACCAACACGCGAATAGGCCATCTATATGCTAGAAATTTACGGGGTGTAACAGCGGATCAAACGAAATGATAGGGCGCCCGTCACCAGGCCCCGCACAGCAAAAATTTGAGGCCAAACGGAGACGGTCGATCACATCTCCAAAAATCCGTGGGCTAACATACACCGAAAATCGAGAAAATCGTAAATTGTCATTTATGCGAAAAATAGTGATGCCCATCAAACGAGTTGATAGGGCGCCCGTCACCAGGCCCCGCAGGCTGCGCACGGCCAAAATTTGGGGGCAAACGGAGACGGTCGATCACATCTCAAAAATCCGTGGGCTAACATACACCGAAAATCGAGAAAATCGTAAATTGTCATTTGTTTGAAAAATAGTGATGCCGATCAAACGAAATGACAGGGCGCCCGTTACTAGGCCCCGCAAGCTGCACACAGCAAAAATTTCAGGCCAAACGGAGACGGTCGATCACATCTCCAAAAATCCGTGGGCTAACATACACCGAAAACCGAGAAAATCGTAAATTGTCATTTATGCGAAAAATAGTGATGCCCATCAAACGAGTTGATAGGGCACCCGTCACCAGGCCCCGCAAGCTGCGCACGACCAAAATTTGGGGGCGAACGGAGGCGGTCGATCGAATCTCCAGAAATCCGTGGGCTAACATTCACCGAAAATTGAGAAAATTGTAAATTTTCATTTATGCAAAAAATAGTGATGCCGATCGAATGAAATGATAGGGCGCCCGTCACTAGGCCCCGCAGGCTGCGCACAGCCAAAATTTGGGGCCAAACGGAGACGGTCGATCACATCTCCAAAAATCCGTGTGCTAACATACACCGAAAACCGAGAAAATCGTAAATTGTCATTTATGCGAAAAATAGTGATGCCCATCAAACGAGTTGATAGGGCGCCCGTCACCAGGCCCCGCAGGCTGCGCACGGCCAAAATTTGGGGGCGAACGGAGGCGGTCGATCGAATCTCCAGAAATCCGTGGGCTAACATTCACCGAAAATCGAGAAAATCATAAATTTTCATTTATGCAAAAAATAGTGATGCCGATCGAATGAAATGATAGGGCGCCCGTCACTAGGCCCCGCAGGCTGCGCACAGCCAAAATTTGGGGCCAAACGGAGACGGTCGATCACATCTCCAAAAATCCGTGGGCTAACATACACCGAAAACCGAGAAAATCGTAAATTGTCATTTATGCGAAAAATAGTGATGCCCATCAAACGAGTTGATAGGGCGCCCGTCACTAGGCCCCGCAGGCTGCGCACGACCAAAATTTGGGGGCGAACGGAGGCGGTCGATCGAATCTCCAGAAATCCGTGGGCTAACATTCACCGAAAGTCGAGAAAATAGTAAATTTTCATTTATGCAAAAAATAGTGATGCCGATCGAATGAAATGATTGGGCGCCCGTCACCAGGCCCCGCAGGCTGCGCACGGCCAAAATTTGGGGGCGAACGGAGGCGGTCGATCAAATCTTCAGAAATCCGTGGGCTAACATTCACCGAAAACCGAGAAAATCGTAAATTGTCATTTACGCAAAAAATAGTGATGCCGATCAAATGAATTGATAGAGCGCCCGTCACTAGGCCCCGCAGGTTGCGCACAGCCAAAATTTGGGGCCAAACGGAGACGTTCGATCACATCTCCAAAAATCCGTGGGCAAACATACACCGAAAATCGAGAAAATCGTAAATTGTCATTTGCTTGAAAAATAGTGATGCCGATCAAACGAAATGACAAGGCGCCCGTCAGCAGGCCCCGCAGGCTTCGCACAGCCAAAATTTGGGGCCGAACGGAGGCGGTCGATCGAATCACGAAAAATCCGTGGGCTAACATACACCGAAAACCGAGAAAATCGTAAATTGTCATTTCTGCAAAAAATAGTGATGCCGATCAAAAGAAATGATAGGGCGCCCGTCACCAGGCCCTGCAGGCTGCGCACAGCCAAAATTTGGGGCCGAACGGAGGCGGTCGATCGAATCTCGAAAAATCCGTGGGCTAACATTCACCAAAAACCGAGAAAATCGTAAATTGTCATTTCTGCAAAAAATAGTGATGCCGATCAAAAGAAATGACAGGGCGCCCGTCACCAGGCCCCGCAGGCTGCGCACAGCCAAAATTTGGGGCCGAACGGAGGCGGTCGATTGAATCTCGAAAAATCCGTGTGCTAACATACACCGAAAATCGAGAAAATCGTAAATTGTCATTTGTTTGAAAAATAGTGATGCCGATCAAAAGAAATGACAGGGCGCCCGTCACCAGGCCCCGCAGGCTGCGCACAGCCAAAATTTGGGGCCGAACGGAGGCGGTCGATCGAATCTCGAAAAATCCGTGGGCTAACATTCACCGAAAACTGAGAAAATCGTAAATTGTCATTTCGTTGAAAAATAGTGATGCCGATCAAAAGAAATGACAGGGCGCCCGTCACCAGGCCCCGCAGGCTGCGCACCGCCAAAATTTGGGGCCGAACGGAGGCGGTCGATTGAATCTCGAAAAATCTGTGTGCTAACATACACCGAAAATCGAGAAAATCGTAAATTCTCATTTATGCGAAAAATAGTGATGCCGATCAAACGAAATGATAGGGCGCCCGTCACCAGGCCCCGCGGGCTGTGCACAGCCAAAATTTGGTCGCTTGCCATGGTGGTGTCGGTTGTGGTGGGTCGTTAGGACCAGTTTTTAAATTAAAATTGTCACCCATATTGGGAAATATGTTGAAATGAGTGCGATAGAGGCATATTTTAGAAAAATGGCTAGGCCAAACCGCCTTTCGGCGGTTTGTCGAGATAGATCTCGAAAAAATACACAAAATGAAAAAAAAAATCGCGTAAAACGGATAATCCAGCCCAAAGTTATGATCATTTATATAATATGCCTCGAATAAACTATTTTTCCGTCGATTATATTACAGTTTTAACAACATTATGTAAGATCTCATCAAAAGACTTGCATCTCGGCAGTTCTTAATTTGTTAATAAAGAGCTAACACATACCAAAAATCGCGAAAATCGTAAATTCTCGTTTATGCAAAAAATAGTGATGCCGATCAAACGAAATGATAGGACTATCTAAATTCTGATCACTTTCTGTACTATACTGATTCCTTACTGATTACCGTAATGAATTGATTTAAAACCGAAGTGGGGCTTATATATAATAGAAACAATAAATCGCATTCAGTGAATGCGATTTATAAGTCGCATTCCTGGAATGCGTTTTATAAGTCGCATTTTGCCTTGCGACGCGCCGACTTGCCGGTTGTCCAATCTTTCCCCGTGCCTTTTTCTAGCATGTATGTATTTCAAATACTCTTAACCAACACGCGAATAGGCCATCTATATGCTAGAAATTTACGGGGTGTAACAGCGGATCAAACGAAATGATAGGGCGCCCGTCACCAGGCCCCGCACAGCAAAAATTTGAGGCCAAACGGAGACGGTCGATCACATCTCCAAAAATCCGTGGGCCAACATACACCGAAAATCGGGAAAATCGTAAATTGTCATTTATGCGAAAAATAATGATGCCCATCAAACGAGTTGATAGGGCGCCCGTCACCAGGCCCCGCAGGCTGCGCACGGCCAAAATTTGGGGGCAAACGGAGACGGTCGATCACATCTCCAAAAATCCGTGGGCTAACATACACCGAAAATCGAGAAAATCGTAAATTGTCATTTGTTTGAAAAATAGTGATGCCGATCAAACGAAATGACAGGGCGCCCGTTACTAGGCCCCGCAGGCTGCGCACAGCAAAAATTTCAGGCCAAACGGAGACGGTCGATCACATCTCCAAAAATCCGTGGGCTAACATACACCGAAAACCGAGAAAATCGTAAATTGTCATTTATGCGAAAAATAGTGATGCCCATCAAACGAGTTGATAGGGCGCCCGTCACCAGGCCCCGCAAGCTGCGCACGACCAAAATTTGGGGGCGAACGGAGGCGGTCGATCGAATCTCCAGAAATCCGTGGGCTAACATTCACCGAAAATTGAGAAAATTGTAAATTTTCATTTATGCAAAAAATAGTGATGCCGATCGAATGAAATGATAGGGCGCCCGTCACTAGGCCCCGCAGGCTGCGCACAGCCAAAATTTGGGGCCAAACGGAGACGGTCGATCACATCTCCAAAAATCCGTGTGCTAACATACACCGAAAACCGAGAAAATCGTAAATTGTCATTTATGCGAAAAATAGTGATGCCCATCAAACGAGTTGATAGGGCGCCCGTCACCAGGCCCCGCAGGCTGCGCACGGCCAAAATTTGGGGGCGAACGGAGGCGGTCGATCGAATCTCCAGAAATCCGTGGGCTAACATTCACCGAAAATCGAGAAAATCATAAATTTTCATTTATGCAAAAAATAGTGATGCCGATCGAATGAAATGATAGGGCGCCCGTCACTAGGCCCCGCAGGCTGCGCACAGCCAAAATTTGGGGCCAAACGGAGACGGTCGATCACATCTCCAAAAATCCGTGGGCTAACATACACCGAAAACCGAGAAAATCGTAAATTGTCATTTATGCGAAAAATAGTGATGCCCATCAAACGAGTTGATAGGGCGCCCGTCACTAGGCCCCGCAGGCTGCGCACGACCAAAATTTGGGGGCGAACGGAGGCGGTCGATCGAATCTCCAGAAATCCGTGGGCTAACATTCACCGAAAGTCGAGAAAATAGTAAATTTTCATTTATGCAAAAAATAGTGATGCCGATCGAATGAAATGATTGGGCGCCCGTCACCAGGCCCCGCAGGCTGCGCACGGCCAAAATTTGGGGGCGAACGGAGGCGGTCGATCAAATCTTCAGAAATCCGTGGGCTAACATTCACCGAAAACCGAGAAAATCGTAAATTGTCATTTACGCAAAAAATAGTGATGCCGATCAAATGAATTGATAGAGCGCCCGTCACTAGGCCCCGCAGGTTGCGCACAGCCAAAATTTGGGGCCAAACGGAGACGTTCGATCACATCTCCAAAAATCCGTGGGCAAACATACACCGAAAATCGAGAAAATCGTAAATTGTCATTTGCTTGAAAAATAGTGATGCCGATCAAACGAAATGACAAGGCGCCCGTCAGCAGGCCCCGCAGGCTTCGCACAGCCAAAATTTGGGGCCGAACGGAGGCGGTCGATCGAATCACGAAAAATCCGTGGGCTAACATACACCGAAAACCGAGAAAATCGTAAATTGTCATTTCTGCAAAAAATAGTGATGCCGATCAAAAGAAATGATAGGGCGCCCGTCACCAGGCCCTGCAGGCTACGCACAGCCAAAATTTGGGGCCGAACGGAGGCGGTCGATCGAATCTCGAAAAATCCGTGGGCTAACATTCACCAAAAACCGAGAAAATCGTAAATTGTCATTTCTGCAAAAAATAGTGATGCCGATCAAAAGAAATGACAGGGCGCCCGTCACCAGGCCCCGCAGGCTGCGCACAGCCAAAATTTGGGGCCGAACGGAGGCGGTCGATTGAATCTCGAAAAATCCGTGTGCTAACATACACCGAAAATCGAGAAAATCGTAAATTGTCATTTGTTTGAAAAATAGTGATGCCGATCAAAAGAAATGACAGGGCGCCCGTCACCAGGCCCCGCAGGCTGCGCACAGCCAAAATTTGGGGCCGAACGGAGGCGGTCGATCGAATCTCGAAAAATCCGTGGGCTAACATTCACCGAAAACTGAGAAAATCGTAAATTGTCATTTCGTTGAAAAATAGTGATGCCGATCAAAAGAAATGACAGGGCGCCCGTCACCAGGCCCCGCAGGCTGCGCACAGCCAAAATTTGGGGCCGAACGGAGGCGGTCGATTGAATCTCGAAAAATCTGTGTGCTAACATACACCGAAAATCGAGAAAATCGTAAATTCTCATTTATGCGAAAAATAGTGATGCCGATCAAACGAAATGATAGGGCGCCCGTCACCAGGCCCCGCGGGCTGTGCACAGCCAAAATTTGGTCGCTTGCCATGGTGGTGTCGGTTGTGGTGGGTCGTTAGGACCAGTTTTTAAATTAAAATTGTCACCCATATTGGGAAATATGTTGAAATGAGTGCGATAGAGGCATATTTTAGAAAAATGGCTAGGCCAAACCGCCTTTCGGCGGTTTGTCAAGATAGATCTCGAAAAAATACACAAAATGAAAAAAAAAATCGCGTAAAACGGATAATCCAGCCCAAAGTTATGATCATTTATATAATATGCCTCTAATAAACTATTTTTCCGTCGATTATATTACAGTTTTAACAACATTATGTAAGATCTCATCAAAAGACTTGCATCTCGGCAGTTCTTAATTTGTTAATAAAGAGCTAACACATACCAAAAATCGCGAAAATCGTAAATTCTCGTTTATGCAAAAAATAGTGATGCCGATCAAACGAAATGATAGGACTATCTAAATTCTGATCACTTTCTGTACTATACTGATTCCTTACTGATTACCGTAATGAATTGATTTAAAACCGAAGTGGGGCTTATATATAATAGAAACAATAAATCGCATTCAGTGAATGCGATTTATAAGTCGCATTCCTGGAATGCGTTTTATAAGTCGCATTTTGCCTTGCGACGCGCCGACTTGCCGGTTGTCCAATCTTTCCCCGTGCCTTTTTCTAGCATGTATGTATTTCAAATACTCATAACCAACACGCGAATAGGCCATCTATATGCTAGAAATTTACGGGGTGTAACAGCGGATCAAACGAAATGATAGGGCGCCCATCACCAGGCCCCGCACAGCAAAAATTTGAGGCCAAACGGAGACGGTCGATCACATCTCCAAAAATCCGTGGGCCAACATACACCGAAAATCGAGAAAATCGTAAATTGTCATTTATGCGAAAAATAATGATGCCCATCAAACGAGTTGATAGGGCGCCCGTCACCAGGCCCCGCAGGCTGCGCACGGCCAAAATTTGGGGGCAAACGGAGACGGTCGATCACATCTCCAAAAATCCGTGGGCTAACATACACCGAAAATCGAGAAAATCGTAAATTGTCATTTGTTTGAAAAATAGTGATGCCGATCAAACGAAATGACAGGGCGCCCGTGACCAGGCCCCGCAGGCTGCGCACAGCAAAAATTTCAGGCCAAACGGAGACGGTCGATCACATCTCCAAAAATCCGTGGGCTAACATACACCGAAAACCGAGAAAATCGTAAATTGTCATTTATGCGAAAAATAGTGATGCCCATCAAACGAGTTGATAGGGCGCCCGTCACCAGGCCCCGCAGGCTGCGCACGACCAAAATTTGGGGGCGAACGGAGGCGGTCGATCGAATCTCCAGAAATCCGTGGGCTAACATTCACCGAAAATCGAGAAAATTGTAAATTTTCATTTATGCAAAAAATAGTGATGCCGATCGAATGAAATGATAGGGCGCCCGTCACTAGGCCCCGCAGGCTGCGCACAGCCAAAATTTGGGGCCAAACGGAGACGGTCGATCACATCTCCAAAAATCCGTGTGCTAACATACACCGAAAACCGAGAAAATCGTAAATTGTCATTTATGCGAAAAATAGTGATGCCCATCAAACGAGTTGATAGGGCGCCCATCACCAGGCCCCGCAGGCTGCGCACGGCCAAAATTTGGGGGCGAACGGAGGCGGTCGATCGAATCTCCAGAAATCCGTGGGCTAACATTCACCGAAAATCGAGAAAATCATAAATTTTCATTTATGCAAAAAATAGTGATGCCGATCGAATGAAATGATAGGGCGCCCGTCACTAGGCCCCGCAGGCTGCGCACAGCCCAAATTTGGGGCCAAACGGAGACGGTCGATCACATCTCCAAAAATCCGTGGGCTAACATACACCGAAAACCGAGAAAATCGTAAATTGTCATTTATGCGAAAAATAGTGATGCCCATCAAACGAGTTGATAGGGCGCCCGTCACTAGGCCCCGCAGGCTGCGCACGACCAAAATTTGGGGGCGAACGGAGGCGGTCGATCGAATCTCCAGAAATCCGTGGGCTAACATTCACCGAAAGTCGAGAAAATCGTAAATTTTCATTTATGCAAAAAATAGTGATGCCGATCGAATGAAATGATTGGGCGCCCGTCACCAGGCCCCGCAGGCTGCGCACGGCCAAAATTTGGGGGCGAACGGAGGCGGTCGATCAAATCTTCAGAAATCCGTGGGCTAACATTCACCGAAAACCGAGAAAATCGTAAATTGTCATTTACGCAAAAAATAGTGATGCCGATCAAATGAATTGATAGAGCGCCCGTCACTAGGCCCCGCAGGCTGCGCACAGCCAAAATTTGGGGCCAAACGGAGACGTTCGATCACATCTCCAAAAATCCGTGGGCAAACATACACCGAAAATCGAGAAAATCGTAAATTGTCATTTGCTTGAAAAATAGTGATGCCGATCAAACGAAATGACAAGGCGCCCGTCAGCAGGCCCCGCAGGCTTCGCACAGCCAAAATTTGGGGCCGAACGGAGGCGGTCGATCGAATCACGAAAAATCCGTGGGCTAACATACACCGAAAACCGAGAAAATCGTAAATTGTCATTTCTGCAAAAAATAGTGATGCCAATCAAAAGAAATGATAGGGCGCCCGTCACCAGGCCCCGCAGGCTGCGCACAGCCAAAATTTGGGGCCGAACGGAGGCGGTCGATCGAATCTCGAAAAATCCGTGGGCTAACATTCACCAAAAACCGAGAAAATCGTAAATTGTCATTTCTGCAAAAAATAGTGATGCCGATCAAAAGAAATGACAGGGCGCCCGTCACCAGGCCCCGCAGGCTGCGCACAGCCAAAATTTGGGGCCGAACGGAGGCGGTCGATTGAATCTCGAAAAATCCGTGTGCTAACATACACCGAAAATCGAGAAAATCGTAAATTGTCATTTGTTTGAAAAATAGTGATGCCGATCAAAAGAAATGACAGGGCGCCCGTCACCAAGCCCCGCAGGCTGCGCACAGCCAAAATTTGGGGCCGAACGGAGGCGATCGATCGAATCTCGAAAAATCCGTGGGCTAACATTCACCGAAAACTGAGAAAATCGTAAATTGTCATTTCGTTGAAAAATAGTGATGCCGATCAAAAGAAATGACAGGGCGCCCGTCACCAGGCCCCGCAGGCTGCGCACAGCCAAAATTTGGGGCCGAACGGAGGCGGTCGATTGAATCTCGAAAAATCTGTGTGCTAACATACACCGAAAATCGAGAAAATCGTAAATTCTCATTTATGCGAAAAATAGTGATGCCGATCAAACGAAATGATAGGGCGCCCGTCACCAGGCCCCGCGGGCTGTGCACAGCCAAAATTTGGGGCCGAACGGAGGCGGTCGATCAAATATCCAGAAATCCCTGGGCTAACACGCACTGAAAAGTTTGAAAGTTAACAACATAGGCGCACTATGCTAGTCTCGACAGACCGGACGACATCGGATGTCACATGCTAACCTATGTCGAGACCCAACGCCCATCGATGAATGCCCAGCGATAGAAAATTTAAACTAAAACACCTATGCTTATCCTTATGATATAAATAAAATCCTAGAGATTAGTGGTGGTAGTGCTGGCCTACCATGGTCGCTTGCCATGGTGGTGTCGGTTGTGGTGGGTCGTTAGGACCAGTTTTTAAATTAAAATTGTCACCCATATTGGGAAATATGTTGAAATGAGTGCGATAGAGGCATATTTTAGGAAAATGGCTCGGCCAAACCGCCTTTCGTCAGTTTGTCGAGATAGATCTCGAAAAAATACACAAAATGAAAAAAAAAATCGCGTAAAACGGATAATCCAGCCCAAAGTTATGATCATTTATATAATATGCCTCTAATAAACTATTTTTCCGTCGATTATATTACAGTTTTAACAACATTATGTAAGATCTCATCAAAAGACTTGCATCTCGGCAGTTCTTATTTTGTTAATAAAGAGCTAACACATACCAAAAATCGCGAAAATCGTAAATTCTCGTTTATGCAAAAAATAGTGATGCCGATCAAACGAAATGATAGGACTATCTAAATTCTGATCACTTTCTGTACTATACTGATTCCTTACTGATTACCGTAATGAATTGATTTAAAACCGAAGTGGGGCTTATATATAATAGAAACAATAAATCGCATTTCAGGAATGCGATTTATAAGTCGCATTTCAGGAATGCGTTTTATAAGTCGCATTTTGCCTTGCGAAGCGTCGACTTGCCGGTTGTCCAATCTTTCCCCGTGCCTTTTTCTAGCATGTATGTATTTCAAATACTCTTATCCAACATGCGAATAGGTCATCTATATGCTAGAAATTTACGGGGTGTAACAGCGGATCAAACGAAATGATAGGGCGCCCGTCACCAGGCCCCGCACAGCAAAAATTTGAGGCCAAACGGAGACGGTCGATCACATCTCCAAAAATCCGTGGGCTAACATACACCGAAAACCGAGAAAATCGTAAATTGTCATTTATGCGAAAAATAGTGATGCCCATCAAACGAGTTGATAGGGCGCCCGTCACCAGGCCCCGCAGGCTGCGCACGGCCAAAATTTGGGGGCGAACGGAGGCGGTCGATCGAATCTCCAGAAATCCGTGGGCTAACATTCACCGAAAATCGAGAAAATAATAAATTTTCATTTATGCAAAAAATAGTGATGCCGATCGAATGAAATGATAGGGCGCCCGTCACTAGGCCCCGCAGGCTGCGCACAGCCAAAATTTGGGGCCAAACGGAGACGGTCGATCACATCTCCAAAAATCCGTGGGCAAACATACACCGAAAATTGAGAAAATCGTAAATTGTCATTTGCTTGAAAAATAGTGATGCCGATCAAACGAAATGACAAGGCGCCCGTCACCAGGCCCCGCAGGCTTCGCACAGCCAAAATTTGGGGCCGAACGGAGGCGGTCGATCGAATCACGAAAAATCCGTGGGCTAACATACACCGAAAACCGAGAAAATCGTAAATTGTCATTTCTGCAAAAAATAGTGATGCCGATCAAAAGAAATGACAGGGCGCCCGTCACCAGGCCCCGCAGACTACGCACAGCCAAAATTTGGGGCCGAACGGAGGCGGTCGATTGAATCTCGAAAAATCCGTGTGCGTTACACCAAAAATCGAGAAAATCATAAATTCTCATTTATGCGAAAAATAGTGATGCCGATCAAACGAAATGATAGGGCGCCCGTCACCAGGCCCTGCAGGCTGCGCACAGCCAAAATTTGGGGCCAAACGGAGACGGTCGATCACATCTCCAAAAATCCGTGGGCTAACATACACCGAAAATCGACAAAATCGTAAATACTCATTTGTTTGAAAAATAGTGATGCCGATCAAAAGAAATGACAGGGCGCCCGTCACCAGGCCCCGCAGGCTGCGCACAACCAAAATTTGGGGCCGAACGGAGGCGGTCGATTGAATCTCGAAAAATCCGTGTGCTAACATACACCGAAAATCGAGAAAATAGTAAATTCTCATTTATGCAAAAAATAGTGATGCCGATCGAATGAAATGATAGGGCGCCCGTCACTAGGCCCCGCAGGCTGCACACAGCCAAAATTTGGGGCCGAACGGAGGCGGTCGATCACATCTCGAAAAATCCGTGGGCTAACATACACCGAAAATCGAGAAAATCGTAAATTGTCATTTCTTCAAAAAATAGTGATGCCGATCAAAAGAAATGACAGGGCGCCCGTCACCAGGCCCCGCAGGCTGCGCACAGCCAAAATTTGGGGCCGAACGGAGGCGGTCGATTGAATCTCGAAAAATCCGTGTGCTAACATACACCGAAAATCGAGAAAATAGTAAATTCTCATTTATGCGAAAAATAGTGATGCCGATCAAACGAAATGATAGGGCGCCCGTCACCAGGCCCCGCGGGCTGTGCACAGCCAAAATTTGGGGCCGAACGGAGGCGGTCGATCAAATATCCAGAAATCCCTGGGCTAACACGCACTGAAAAGTTTGAAAGTTAGCAACATAGGCGCACTATGCTAGTCTCGACAGACCGGACGACATCGGATGTCACATGCTAACCTATGTCGAGACCCAACGCCCATCGATGAATGCCCAGCGATAGAAAATTTAAACTAAAACACCTATGCTTATCCTTATGATATAAATAAAATCCTAGAGATTAGTGGTGGTAGTGCTGGCCTACCGTGGTCGCTTGCCATGGTGGTGTCGGTTGTGGTGGGTCGTTAGGACCAGTTTTTAAATTAAAATTGTCACCCATATTGGGAAATATGTTGAAATGAGTGCGATAGAGGCATATTTTAGAAAAATGGCTCGGCCAAACCGCCTTTCGGCAGTTTGTCGAGATAGATCTCGAAAAAATACACAAAATGAAAAAAAAAATCGCGTAAAACGGATAATCCAGCCCAAAGTTATGATCATTTATATAATATGCCTCTAATAAACTATTTTTCCGTCGATTATATTACAGTTTTAACAACATTATGTAAGATCTCATCAAAAGACTTGCATCTCGGCAGTTCTTATTTTGTTAATAAAGAGCTAACACATACCAAAAATCGCGAAAATCGTAAATTCTCGTTTATGCAAAAAATAGTGATGCCGATCAAACGAAATGATAGGACTATCTAAATTCTGATCACTTTCTGTACTATACTGATTCCTTACTGATTACCGTAATGAATTGATTTAAAACCGAAGTGGGGCTTATATATAATAGAAACAATAAATCGCATTCAGTGAATGCGACTTATAAGTCGCATTTCAGGAATGCGTTTTATAAGTCGCATTTTGCCTTGCGATGCGCCGACTTGCCGGTTGTCCAATCTTTCCCCGTGCCTTTTTCTAGCATGTATGTATTTCAAATACTCTTAACCAACACGCGAATAGGCCATCTATATGCTAGAAATTTACGGGGTGTAACAGCGGATCAAACGAAATGATAGGGCGTCCGTCACCAGGCCCCGCACAGCAAAAATTTGAGGCCAAACGGAGACGGTCGATCACATCTCCAAAAATCCGTGGGCTAACATACACCGAAAACCGAGAAAATCGTTAATTGTCATTTATGCGAAAAATAGTGATGCCCATCAAACGAGTTGATAGGGCGCCCGTCACCAGGCCCCGCAGGCTGCGCACGGCGAAAATTTGGGGGCGAACGGAGGCGGTCGATCAAATCTTCAGAAATCCGTGGGCTAACATTCACCGAAAACCGAGAAAATCGTAAATTATCATTTACGCAAAAAATAGTGATGCCAATCAAACGAATTGATAGAGCGCCCGTCACTAGGCCCCGCAGGCTGCGCACAGCCAAAATGTGGGGTCAAACGGAGACGGTCGATCACATCTCCAAAAATCCGTGGGCAAACATACACCGAAAATCGAGAAAATCGTAAATTGTCATTTGCTTGAAAAATAGTGATGCCGATCAAACGAAATGACAGGGCGCCCGTCACCAGGCCCCGCAGGCTTCGCACAGCCAAAATTTGGGGCCGAACGGAGGCGGTCGATCGAATCACGAAAAATCCGTGGGCTAACATACACCGAAAACCGAGAAAATCGTAAATTGTCATTTCTGCAAAAAATAGTGATGCCGATCAAAAGAAATGACAGGGCGCCCGTCACCAGGCCCCGCAGGCTGCGCACAACCAAAATTTGGGGCCGAACGGAGGCGGTCGATCAAATCTTCAGAAATCCGTGGGCTAACATTCACCGAAAACCGAGAAAATCGTAAATTATCATTTACGCAAAAAATAGTGATGCCGATCAAACGAATTGATAGTGCGCCCGTCACTAGGCCCCGCAGGCTGCGCACAGCCAAAATTTGGGGCCAAACGAAGACGGTCGATCACATCTCCAAAAATCCGTTGGCTAACATACACCGAAAATCGAGAAAATCGTAAATTGTCATTTGTTTGTAAAATAGTGATGCCGATCAAAAGAAATGATATGGCGCCCGTCACCAGGCCCCGCAGGCTGCGCACAGCCAAAATTTGGGGGCAAACGGAGACGGTCGATCACATCTCCAAAAATCCGTGGGCTAACATACACCGAAAATCGAGAAAATCGTAAATTGTCATTTGTTTGAAAAATAGTGATGCCGATCAAACGAAATGATAGGGCGCCCGTTACCAGGCCCCGCAGGCTGCGCACAGCAAAAATTTCAGGCCAAACGGAGACGGTCGATCACATCTCCAAAAATCCGTTGGCTAACATACACCGAAAACCGAGAAAATCGTAAATTGTCATTTATGCGAAAAATAGTGATGCCCATCAAACGAGTTGATAGGGCGCCCGTCACCAGGCCCCGCAGGCTACGCACGGCCAAAATTTGGGGGCGAACGGAGGCGGTCGATCAAATCTTTAGAAATCCGTGGGCTAACATTCACCGAAAACCGAGAAAATCGTAAATTGTCATTTACGCAAAAAATAGTGATGCCGATCAAACGAATTGATAGAGCGCCCGTCACTAGGCCCCGCAGGCTGCGCACAACCAAAATTTGGGGCCAAACGGAGACGGTCGATCACATCTCCAAAAATTCGTGGGCAAACATACACCGAAAATCGAGAAAATCGTAAATTGTTATTTGCTTGAAAAATAGTGATGCCGATCAAACGAAATGACAAGGCGCCCGTCACCAGGCCCCGCAGGCTTCGCACAGCCAAAATTTGGGGCCAAACGGAGGCGGTCGATCGAATCACGAAAAATCCGTGGGCTAACATACACCGAAAACCGAGAAAATCGTAAATTGTCATTTCTGCAAAAAATAGTGATGCCGATCAAAAGAAATGACAGGGCGCCCGTCACCAGGCCCCGCAGGCTTCGCAAAGCCAAAATTTGGGGCCGAACGGAGGCGGTCGATTGAATCTCGAAAAATCCGTGTGCTAACATACACCGAAAATCGAGAAAATCATAAATTCTCATTTATGCGAAAAATAGTGATGCCGATCAAACGAAATGATAGGGCGCCCATCACCAGGCCCTGCAGGCTGCGTACAGCCAAAATTTGGGGCCAAACGGAGACGGTCGATCACATCTCCAAAAATCCGTGGACTAACATACACCGAAAATCGAGAAAATCGTAAATTGTATTTGTTTGAAAAATAGTGATGCCGATCAAAAGAAATGACAGGGCGCCCGTCACCAGGCCCCGCAGGCTGCGCACAGCCAAAATTTGGGGGCAAACGGAGACGGTCGATCACATCTCCAAAAATCCGTGGGCTAACATACACCGAAAATCGAGAAAATCGTAAATTGTCATTTGTTTGAAAAGAAGTGATGCCGATCAAACGAAATGACAGGGCGCCCGTTACCAGGCCCCGCAGGCTGCGCACAGCCAAAATTTGGGGCCGAACGGAGGCGGTCGATCGAATCTCGAAAAATCTGTGGGCTAACATTCACTGAAAACCGAGAAAATCGTAAATTGTCATTTCTGCAAAAAATAGTGATGCCGATCAAAAGAAATGACAGGGCGCCCGTCACCAGGCCCCGCAGGCTGCGCACAGCCAAAATTTGGGGGCGAACGGAGGCGGTCGATCGAATCTCCAGAAATCCGTGGGCTAACATTCACCGAAAATCGAGAAAATCGTAAATTTTCATTTATGCAAAAAATAGTGATGCCGATCGAATGAAATGATTGGGCGCCCGTCACCAGGCCCCGCAGGCTGCGCACAGCCAAAATTTGGGGGCAAACGGAGACGGTCGATCACATCTCCAAAAATCCGTGGGCTAACATACACCGAAAATCGAGAAAATCGTAAATTGTCATTTGTTTGAAAAATAGTGATGCCGATCAAACGAAATGACAGGGCGCCCGTTACCAGGCCCCGCAGGCTGCGCACAGCCAAAATTTGGGGCCGAACGGAGGCGGTCGATCGAATCTCGAAAAATCTGTGGGCTAACATTCACTGAAAACCGAGAAAATCGTAAATTGTCATTTCTGCAAAAAATAGTGATGCCGATCAAAAGAAATGACAGGGCGCCCGTCACCAGGCCCCGCAGGCTGCGCACAACCAAAATTTGGGGCCGAACGGAGGCGGTCGATTGAATCTCGAAAAATCCGTGTGCTAACATACACCGAAAATCGAGAAAATCGTAAATTCTCATTTATGCGAAAAATAGTGATGCCGATCAAACGAAATGATAGGGCGCCCATCACCAGGCCCCGCGGGCTGTGCACAACCAAAATTTGGGGCCGAACGGAGGTGGTCGATCAAATATCCAGAAATCCATGGGCTAACACGCACTGAAAAGTTTGAAAGTTAGCAACATAGGCGCACTATGCTAGTCTCGACAGACCGGACGACATCGGATGTCACATGCTAACCTATGTCGAGACCCAACGCCCATCGATGAATGCCCAGCGATAGAAAATTTAAACTAAAACACCTATGCTTATCCTTATGATATAAATAAAATCCTAGAGATTAGTGGTTATAGTGCTGGCCTACCGTGGTCGCTTGCCATGGTGGTGTCGGTTGTGGTGGGTCGTTAGGACCAGTTTTTAAATTAAAATTGTCACCCATATTGGGAAATATGTTGAAATGAGTGCGATAGAGGCATATTTTAGAAAAATGGCTCGGCCAAACCGCCTTTCGGCAGTTTGTGCAAAAAATAGTGATGTCGATCAAACGAAATGATAGGACTATCTAAATTCTGATCACTTTCTGTACTATACTGATTCCTTACTGATTACCGTAATGAATTGATTTAAAACCGAAGTGGGGCTTATATATAATAGAAACAATAAATCGCATTCAGTGAATGCGACTTATAAGTCGTATTTGAGGAATGCGATTTATAAGTCGCATTTCAGGAATGCGATTTATAAGTCGCATTTCAGGAATGCGATTTATAAGTCGCATTCCTGTAATACGTTTTATAAGTCGTATTCCTGGAATGCGTTTTATAAGTCGCATTTTGCCTTGCGACGCGCCGACTTGCCGGTTGTCCAATCTTTCCCCGTGCCTTTTTCTAGCATGTATGTATTTCAAATACTCTTAACCAACACGCGAATAGGCCATCTATATGCTAGAAATTTACGGGGTGTAACAGCGGATCAAACGAAATGATAGGGCGCCCGTCACCAGGCCCCGCACAGCAAAAATTTGAGGCCAAACGGATACGGTCGATCACATCTCCAAAAATCCGTGGGCTAACATACACCGAAAACCGAGAAAATCGTAAATTGTCATTTATGCGAAAAATAGTGATGCCCATCAAACGAGTTGATAGGGCGCCCATCACCAGGCCCCGCAGGCTGCGCACGGCCAAAATTTGGGGGCGAACTGAGGCGGTCGATCAAATCTTCAGATATCCGTGGGCTAACATTCACCGAAAACCGAGAAAATCGTAAATTCTCATTTACGCAAAAAATAGTGATGCCAATCAAACGAATTGATAGAGCGCCCGTCACTAGGCCCCGCAGGCTGCGCACAGCCAAAATTTGGGGTCAAACGGAGACGGTCGATCACATCTCCAAAAATCCGTGGGCAAACATACACCGAAAATCGAGAAAATCGTAAATTGTCATTTGCTTGAAAAATAGTGATGCCGATCAAACGAAATGACAAGGCGCCCGTCACCAGGCCCCGCAGGCTTCGCACAGCCAAAATTTGGGGCCGAACGGAGGCGGTTGATCGAATCACGAAAAATCCGTGGGCTAACATACACCGAAAACCGAGAAAATCGTAAATTGTCATTTCTGCAAAAAATAGTGATGCCGATCAAAAGAAATGACAGGGCGCCCGTCACCAGGCCCCGCAGGCTGCGCACAACCAAAATTTGGGGCCGAACGGAGGCGGTCGATCAAATCTTCAGAAATCCGTGGGCTAACATTCACCGAAAACCGAGAAAATCGTAAATTATCATTTACGCAAAAAATAGTGATGCCGATCAAACGAATTGATAGTGGGCCCGTCACTAGGCCCCGCAGGCTGCGCACAGCCAAAATTTGGGGCCAAACGGAGACGGTCGATCACATCTCCAAAAATCCGTTAGCTAACATACACCGAAAATCGAGAAAATCGTAAATTGTCATTTGTTTGAAAAATAGTGATGCCGATCAAAAGAAATGATATGGCGCCCGTCACCAGGCCCCGCAGGCTGCGCACAGCCAAAATTTGGGGGCAAACGGAGACGGTCGATCACATCTCCAAAAATCCGTGGGCTAACATACACCGAAAATCGAGAAAATCGTAAATTGTCATTTGTTTGAAAAATAGTGATGCCGATCAAACGAAATGATAGGGCGCCCGTTACCAGGCCCCGCAGGCTGCGCACAACAAAAATTTCAGGCCAAACGGAGACGGTCGATCACATCTCCAAAAATCCGTTGGCTAACATACACCGAAAACCGAGAAAATCGTAAATTGTCATTTATGCGAAAAATAGTGATGCCCATCAAACGAGTTGATAGGGCGCCCGTCACCAGGCCCCGCAGGCTGCGCACGGCCAAAATTTGGGGGCGAACGGAGGCGGTCGATCAAATCTTCAGAAATCCGTGGGCTAACATTCACCGAAAACTGAGAAAATCGTAAATTGTCATTTACGCAAAAAATAGTGATGCCGATCAAACGAATTGATAGAGCGCCCGTCACTAGGCCCCGCAGGCTGCGCACAGCCAAAATTTGGGGCCAAACGGAGACGGTCGATCACATCTCCAAAAATTCGTGGGCAAACATACACCGAAAATCGAGAAAATCGTAAATTGTCATTTGCTTGAAAAATAGTGATGCCGATCAAACGAAATGACAAGGTGCCCATCACCAGGCCCCGCAGGCTTCGCACAGCCAAAATTTGGGGCCAAACGGAGGCGGTCGATCGAATCACGAAAAATCCGTGGGCTAACATACACCGAAAACCGAGAAAATCGTAAATTGTCATTTCTGCAAAAAATAGTGATGCCGATCAAAAGAAATGACAGGGCGCCCGTCACCAGGCCCCGCAGGCTGCGGAAAGCCAAAATTTGGGGCCGAACGGAGGCGGTCGATTGAATCTCGAAAAATCCGTGTGCTAACATACACCGAAAATCGAGAAAATCATAAATTCTCATTTATGCGAAAAATAGTGATGCCGATCAAACGAAATGATAGGGCGCCCATCACCAGGCCCTGCAGGCTGCGCACAACCAAAATTTGGGGCCAAACGGAGACGGTCGATCACATCTCCAAAAATCCGTGGGCTAACATACACCGAAAATCGAGAAAATCGTAAATTGTCTTTGTTTGAAAAATAGTGATGCCGATCAAAAGAAATGACAGGGCGCCCGTCACCAGGCCCCGCAGGCTGCGCACAGCCAAAATTTGGGGGCAAACGGAGACGGTCGATCACATCTCCAAAAATCTGTGGGCTAACATACACCGAAAATCGAGAAAATCGTAAATTGTCATTTGTTTGAAAAGAAGTGATGCCGATCAAACGAAATGACAGGGTGCTCGTTACCAGGCCCCGCAGGCTGCGCACAGCCAAAATTTGGGGCCGAACAGAGGCGGTCGATCGAATATCGAAAAATCTGTGGGCTAACATTCACTGAAAACCGAGAAAATCGTAAATTGTCATTTCTGCAAAAAATAGTGATGCCGATCAAAAGAAATGACAGGGCGCCCGTCACCAGGCCCCGCAGGCTACGCACAGCCAAAATTTGGGGGCGAACGGAGGCGGTCGATCGAATCTCCAGAAATCCGTGGGCTAACATTCACCGAAAATCGAGAAAATCGTAAATTTTCATTTATGCAAAAAATAGTGATGCCGATCGAATGAAATGATTGGGTGCCCGTCACCAGGCCCCGCAGGCTGCGCACAGCCAAAATTTGGGGGCAAACGGAGACGGTCGATCACATCTCCAAAAATCCGTGGGCTAACATACACCGAAAATCGAGAAAATCGTAAATTGTCATTTGTTTGAAAAATAGTGATGCCGATCAAACGAAATGACAGGGCGCCCGTTACCAGGCCCCGCAGGCTGCGCACAGCCAAAATTTGGGGCCGAACGGAGGCGGTCGATCGAATCTCGAAAAATCTGTGGGCTAACATTCACTGAAAACCGAAAAAATCGTAAATTGTCATTTCTGCAAAAAATAGTGATGCCGATCAAAAGAAATGACAGGGCGCCCGTCACCAGGCCCCGCAGGCTGCGCACAACCAAAATTTGGGGCCGAACGGAGGCGGTCGATTGAATCTCGAAAAATCCGTGTGCTAACATACACCGAAAATCGAGAAAATCGTAAATTCTCATTTATTCGAAAAATAGTGATGCCGATCAAACGAAATGATAGGGCGCCCATCACCAGGCCCCGCGGGCTGTGCACAACCAAAATTTGGGGCCGAACGGAGGCGGTCGATCAAATATCCAGAAATCCATGGGCTAACACGCACTGAAAAGTTTGAAAGTTAGCAACATAGGCGCACTATGCTAGTCTCGACAGACCGGACGACATCGGATGTCACATGCTAACCTATGTCGAGACCCAACGCCCATCGATGAATGCCCAGCGATAGAAAATTTAAACTAAAACACCTATGCTTATCCTTATGATATAAATAAAATCCTAGAGATTAGTGGTGGTAGTGCTGGCCTACCGTGGTCGCTTGCCATGGTGGTGTCGGTTGTGGTGGGTCGTTAGGACCAGTTTTTAAATTAAAATTGTCACCCATATTGGGAAATATGTTGAAATGAGTGCGATAGAGGCATATTTTAGAAAAATGGCTCGGCCAAACCGCCTTTCGGCAGTTTGTGCAAAAAATAGTGATGTCGATCAAACGAAATGATAGGACTATCTAAATTCTGATCACTTTCTGTACTATACTGATTCCTTACTGATTACCGTAATGAATTGATTTAAAACCGAAGTGGGGCTTATATATAATAGAAACAATAAATCGCATTCAGTGAATGCGACTTATAAGTCGTATTTCAGGAATGCGATTTATAAGTCGCATTTCAGGAATGCAATTTATAAGTCGCATTCCTGTAATACGTTTTATAAGTCGCATTCCTGGAATGCGTTTTATAAGTCGCATTTTGCCTTGCGACGCGCCGACTTGCCGGTTGTCCAATCTTTCCCCGTGCCTTTTTCTAGCATGTATGTATTTCAAATACTCTTAACCAACACGCGAATAGGCCATCTATATGCTAGAAATTTACGGGGTGTAACAGCGGATCAAACGAAATGATAGGGCGCCCGTCACCAGGCCCCGCACAGCAAAAATTTGAGGCCAAACGGATACGGTCGATCACATCTCCAAAAATCCGTGGGCTAACATACACCGAAAACCGAGAAAATCGTAAATTGTCATTTATGCGAAAAATAGTGATGCCCATCAAACAAGTTGATAGGGCGCCCGTCACCAGGCCCCGCAGGCTGCGCACGGCCAAAATTTGGGGGCGAACGGAGGCGGTCGATCAAATCTTCAGATATCCGTGGGCTAACATTCACCGAAAACCGAGAAAATCGTAAATTCTCATTTACGCAAAAAATAGTGATGCCAATCAAACGAATTGATAGAGCGCCCATCACTAGGCCCCGCAGGCTGCGCACAGCCAAAATTTGGGGTCAAACGGAGACGGTCGATCACATCTCCAAAAATCCGTGGGCAAACATACACCGAAAATCGAGAAAATCGTAAATTGTCATTTGCTTGAAAAATAGTGATGCCGATCAAACGAAATGACAAGGCGCCCGTCACCAGGCCCCGCAGGCTTCGCACAGCCAAAATTTGGGGCCGAACGGAGGCGGTCTATCGAATCACGAAAAATCCGTGGGCTAACATACACCGAAAACCGAGAAAATCGTAAATTGTCATTTCTGCAAAAAATAGTGATGCCGATCAAAAGAAATGACAGGGCGCCCGTCACCAGGCCCCGCAGGCTGCGCACAACCAAAATTTGGGGCCGAACGGAGGCGGTCGATCAAATCTTCAGAAATCCGTGGGCTAACATTCACCGAAAACCGAGAAAATCGTAAATTATCATTTACGCAAAAAATAGTGATGCCGATCAAACGAATTGATAGAGCGCCCGTCACTAGGCTCCGCAGGCTGCGCACAGCCAAAATTTGGGGCCAAACGGAGACGGTCGATCACATCTCCAAAAATCCGTGGGCTAACATACACCGAAAATCGAGAAAATCGTAAATTGTCATTTGTTTGAAAAATAGTGATGCCGATCAAAAGAAATGATAGGGCGCCCGTCACCAGGCCCCGTAGGCTGCGCACAGCCAAAATTTGGGGGCAAACGGAGACGGTCGATCACATCTCCAAAAATCCGTGGGCTAACATACACCGAAAATCGAGAAAATCGTAAATTGTCATTTGTTTGAAAAATAGTGATGCCGATCAAACGAAATGATAGGGCGCCCGTTACCAGGCCCCGCAGGCTGCGCACAGCAAAAATTTGGGTCCAAACGGAGACGGTCGATCACATCTCCAAAAATCCGTGGGCTAACATACACCGAAAACCGAGAAAATCGTAAATTGTCATTTATGCGAAAAATAGTGATGCCCATCAAACGAGTTGATAGGGCGCCCGTCACCAGGCCCCGCAGGCTACGCAGGGCCAAAATTTGGGGGCGAACGGAGGCGGTTGATCAAATCTTCAGAAATCCGTGGGCAAACATTCACCGAAAACCGAGAAAATCGTAAATTGTCATTTACGCAAAAAATAGTGATGCCGATCAAACGAATTGATAGAGCGCCCGTCACTAGGCCCCGCAGGCTGCGCACAGCCAAAATTTGGGGCCAAACGGAGACGGTCGATCACATCTCCAAAAATTCGTGGGCAAACATACACCGAAAATCGAGAAAATCGTAAATTGTCATTTGCTTGAAAAATAGTGATGCCGATCAAACGAAATGACAAGGCGCCCGTCACCAGGCCCCGTAGGCTTCACACAGCCAAAATTTGGGGCCAAACGGAGGCGGTCGATCGAATCACGAAAAATCCGTGGACTAACATACACCGAAAACCGAGAAAATCGTAAATTGTCATTTCTGCAAAAAATAGTGATGCCGATCAAAAGAAATGATAGGGCGCCCGTCACCAGGCCCCGCAGGCTGCGCAAAGCCAAAATTTGGGGCCGAACGGAGGCGGTCGATTGAATCTCGAAAAATCCGTGTGCTAACATACACCGAAAATCGAGAAAATCATAAATTCTCATTTATGCGAAAAATAGTGATGCCGATCAAACGAAATGATAGGGCGCCCATCACCAGGCCCTGCAGGCTGCGCACAGCCAAAATTTGGGGCCAAACGGAGACGGTCGATCACATCTCCAAAAATCCGTGGGCTAACATACACCGAAAATCGAGAAAATCGTAAATTGTCTTTGTTTGAAAAATAGTGATGCCGATCAAAAGAAATGACAGGGCGCCCGTCACCAGGCCCCGCAGGCTGCGCACAGCCAAAATTTGGGGGCAAACGGAGACGGTCGATCACATCTCCAAAAATCCGTGGGCTAACATACACCGAAAATCGAGAAAATCGTAAATTGTCATTTGTTTGAAAAATAGTGATGCCGATTAAACGAAATGACAGGGCGCCCGTTACCAGGCCCCGCAGGCTGCGCACAGCCAAAATTTGGGGCCGAACGGAGGCGGTCGATCGAATCACGAAAAATCCGTGGGCTAACATACACCGAAAACCGAGAAAATCGTAAATTGTCATTTCTACAAAAAATAGTGATGCCGATCAAAAGAAATGACAAGGCACCCGTCACCAGGCCCCGCAGGCTGCGCACAGCCAAAATTTGGGGCCGAACGGAGGCGGTCGATTGAATCTCGAAAAATCCGTGTGCTAACATACACCGAAAATCGAGAAAATCATAAATTCTCATTTATGCGAAAAATAGTGATGCCGATCAAACGAAATGATAGGGTGCCCGTCACCAGGCCCTGCAGGCTGCGCACAGCCAAAATTTGGGGCCAAACGGAGACGGTCGATCACATCTCCAAAAATCCGTGGGCTAACATACACCGAAAATCGAGAAAATCGTAAATTGTCATTTGTTTGAAAAATAGTGATGCCGATCAAAAGAAATGACAGGGCGCCCGTCACCAGGCCCCGCAGGCTGCGCACAGCCAAAATTTGGGGGCAAACGGAGACGGTCGATCACATCTCCAAAAATCCGTGGGCTAACATACACCGAAAATCGAGAAAATCGTAAATTGTCATTTGTTTGAAAAATAGTGATGCCGATCAAACGAAATGACAGGGCGCCCGTTACTAGGCCCCGCAGGCTGCGCACAGCAAAAATTTCAGGCCAAACGGAGACGGTCGATCACATCTCCAAAAATCCGTGGGCTAACATACACCGAAAACCGAGAAAATTGTAAATTGTCATTTATGCGAAAAATAGTGATGCCCATCAAACGAGTTGATAGGGCGCCCGTCACCAGGCCCCGCAGGCTGCGCACGACCAAAATTTGGGGGCGAACGGAGGCGGTCGATCGAATCTCCAGAAATCCGTGGGCTTAACATTCACCGAAAATAGAGAAAATCGTAAATTTTCATTTATGCAAAAAATAGTGATGCCGATCGAATGAAATGATAGGGCGCCCGTCACTAGGCCCCGCAGGCTGCGCACAGCCAAAATTTGGGGCCAAACGGAGACGGTCGATCACATCTCCAAAAATCCGTGGGCTAACATACACCGAAAATCGAGAAAATCGTAAATTGTCATTTGTTTGAAAAATAGTGATGCCGATCAAAAGAAATGATAGGGCGCCCGTCACCAGGCCCCGCACCGCAAAAATTTGAGGCCAAACGGAGACGGTCGATCACATCTCCAAAAATCCGTGGGCTAACATACACCGAAAATCGAGAAAATCATAAATTCTCATTTATGCAAAAAATAGTGATGCCGATCAAACGAAATGATAGGGCGCCCATCACCAGGCCCTGCAGGCTGCGCACAGCCAAAATTTGGGGCCAAACGGAGACGGTCGATCACATCTCCAAAAATCCGTGGGCTAACATACACCGAAAATCGAGAAAATCGTAAATTGTCATTTGTTTGAAAAATAGTGATGCCGATCAAAAGAAATGACAGGGCGCCCGTCATCAGGCCCCGCAGGCTGCGCACAGCCAAAATTTCGGGCCAAACGGAGACGGTCGATCACATCTCTAAAAATCCGTGGGCTAACATACACCGAAAATCGAGAAAATCGTAAATTGTCATTTGTTTGAAAAATAGTGATGCCGATCAAACGAAATGACAGGGCGCCAGTTACCAGGCCCCGCATTCTGTGCACAGCAAAAATTTCAGGCCAAACGGAGATGGTCGATCACATCTCCAAAAATCTGTGGGCTAACATACACCGAAAATCGAGAAAATCGTAAATTGTCATTTGTTTGAAAAATAGTGATGCCGATCAAAAGAAATGACAGGGCGCCCGTCACCAGGCCCCGCAGGCTGCGCACAGCCAAAATTTGGGGCCGAACGGAGGCGGTCGATCGAATCTCGAAAAATCCGTGGGCTAACATACACCGAAAACCGAGAAAATCGTAAATTGTCATTTCTGCAAAAAATAGTGATGCCGATCAAATGATATGACAGGGCACCCGTCACCAGGCCCCGCAGGCTGCGCACAGCCAAAATTTGGGGCCGAACGGAGGCGGTCGATTGAATCTCGAAAAATCCGTGTGCTAACATACACCGAAAATCGAGAAAATCGTAAATTCTCATTTATGCGAAAAATAGTGATGCCGATCAAACGAAATGATAGGGCGCCCGTCACCAGGCCCCGCGGGCTGTGCACAGCCAAAATTTGGGGCCGAACGGAGGCGGTCGATCAAATATCCAGAAATCCCTGGGCTAACACGCACTGAAAAGTTTGAAAGTTAGCAACATAGGCGCACTATGCTAGTCTCGACAGACCGGACGACATCGGATGTCACATGCTAACCTATGTCGAGACCCAACGCCCATCGATGAATGCCCAGCGATAGAAAATTTAAACTAAAACACCTATGCTTATCCTTATGATATAAATAAAATCCTAGAGATTAGTGGTGGTAGTGCTGGCCTACCATGGTCGCTTGCCATGGTGGTGTCGGTTGTGGTGGGTCGTTAGGACCAGTTTTTAAATTAACATTGTCACCCATATTGGGAAATATGTTGAAATGAGTGCGATAGAGGCATATTTTAGAAAAATGGCTCGGCCAAACCGACTTTCGGCAGTTTGTCGAGATAGATCTCGAAAAAATACACAAAATGAAAAAAAAAATCGCGTAAAACGGATAATCCAGCCCAAAGTTATGATCATTTATATAATATGCCTCTAATAAACTATTTTTCCGTCGATTATATTACAGTTTTAACAACATTATGTAAGATCTCATCAAAAGACTTGCATCTCGGCAGTTCTTATTTTGTTAATAAAGAGCTAACACATACCAAAAATCGCGAAAATCGTAAATTCTCGTTTATGCAAAAAATAGTGATGCCGATCAAACGAAATGATAGGACTATCTAAATTCTGATCACTTTCTGTACTATACTGATTCCTTACTGATTACCGTAATGAATTGATTTAAAACCGAAGTGGGGCTTATATATAATAGAAACAATAAATCGCATTCAGTGAATCCGACTTATAAGTCGCATTTCAGGAATGCGATTTATAAGTCGCATTTCAGGAATGCGATTTATAAGTCACATTCCTGGAATGCGTTTTATAAGTCGCATTCCTGGAATGCGTTTTATAAGTCGCATTTTGCCTTGCGACGCGCCGACTTGCCGGTTGTCCAATCTTTCCCCGTGCCTTTTTCTAGCATGTATGTATTTCAAATACTCTTAACCAACACGCGAATAGGCCATCTATATGCTAGAAATTTACGGGGTGTAACAGCGGATCAAACGAAATGATAGGGCGCCCGTCACCAGGCCCCGCACAGCAAAAATTTGAGGCCAAACGGAGACGGTCGATCACATTTCCAAAAATCCTTGGGCTAACATACACCGAAAACCGAGAAAATCGTAAATTGTCATTTATGCGAAAAATAGTGATGCCCATCAAACGAGTTGATAGGGCGCCCGTCACCAGGCCCCGCAGGCTGCGCACGGCCAAAATTTGGCGGCGAACGGAGGCGGTCGATCAAATCTCCAGAAATCCGTGGGCTAACATTCACCGAAAACCGAGAAAATCGTAAATTGTCATTTACGCAAAAAATAGTGATGCCGATCAAACGACTTGATAGAGCGCCCGTCACTAGGACCCGCAGGCTGCGCACAGCCAAAATTTGGGGTCAAACGGAGACGGTCGATCACATCTCCAAAAATCCGTGGGCAAACATACACCGAAAATCGAGAAAATCATAAATTGTCATTTGCTTGAAAAATAGTGATGCCGATCAAACGAAATGACAAGGCGCCCGTCACCAGGCCCCGCAGGCTTTGCACAGCCAAAATTTGGGGCCGAACGGAGGCGGTCGATCGAATCACGAAAAATCCGTGGGCTAAGATACACCGAAAACCGAGAAAATCGTAAATTGTCATTTCTACAAAAAATAGTGATGCCGATCAAAAGAAATGACAAGGCACCCGTCACCAGGCCCCGCAGGCTGCGCACAGCCAAAATTTGGGGCCGAACGGAGGCGGTCGATTGAATCTCAAAAAATCCGTGTGCTAACATACACCGAAAATCGAGAAAATCATAAATTCTCATTTATGCGAAAAATAGTGATGCCGATCAAACGAAATGATAGGGTGCCCGTCACCAGGCCCTGCAGGCTGCGCACAGCCAAATTTTGGGGCCAAACGGAGACGGTCGATCACATCTCCAAAAATCCGTGGGCTAACATACACCGAAAATCGAGAAAATCGTAAATTGTCATTTGTTTGAAAAATAGTGATGCCGATCAAAAGAAATGACAGGGCGCCCGTCACCAGGCCCCGCAGGCTGCGCACAGCCAAAATTTGGGGGCAAACGGAGACGGTCGATCACATCTCCAAAAATCCGTGGGCTAACATACACCGAAAATCGAGAAAATCGTAAATTGTCATTTGTTTGAAAAATAGTGATGCCGATCAAACGAAATGACAGGGCGCCCGTTACTAGGCCCCGCAGGCTGCGCACAGCAAAAATTTCAGGCCAAACGGAGACGGTCGATCACATCTCCAAAAATCCGTGGGCTAACATACACCGAAAACCGAGAAAATTGTAAATTGTCATTTATGCGAAAAATAGTGATGCCCATCAAACGAGTTGATAGGGCGCCCGTCACCAGGCCCCGCAGGCTGCGCACGACCAAAATTTGGGGGCGAACGGAGGCGGTCGATCGAATCTCCAGAAATCTGTGGGCTAACATTCACCGAAAATTGAGAAAATCGTAAATTTTCATTTATGCAAAAAATAGTGATGCCGATCGAATGAAATGATAGGGCCCCCGTCACTAGGCCCCGCAGGCTGCGCACAGCCAAAATTTGGGGCCAAACGGAGACGGTCGATCACATCTCCAAAAATCTGTGGGCTAACATACACCGAAAATCGAGAAAATCGTAAATTGTCATTTGTTTGAAAAATAGTGATGCCGATCAAAAGAAATGACAGGGCGCCCGTCACCAGGCCCCGCAGGCTGCGCACAGCCAAAATTTGGGGCCGAACGGAGGCGGTCGATCGAATCTCGAAAAATCCGTGGGCTAACATTCACCGAAAACCGAGAAAATCGTAAATTGTCATTTCTGCAAAAAATAGTGATGCCGATCAAAAGAAATGACAGGGTGCCCGTCACCAGGCCCCGCAGGCTGCGCACAGCCAAAATTTAGGGCCGAACGGAGGCGGTCGATTGAATCTCGAAAAATCCGTGTGCTAACATACACCGAAAATCGAGAAAATCGTAAATTCTCATTTATGCGAGAAATAGTGATGCCGATCAAACGAAATGATAGGGCGCCCGTCACCAGGCCCCGCGGGCTGTGCACAGCCAAAATTTGGGGCCGAACGGAGGCGGTCGATCAAATATCCAGAAATCCCTGGGCTAACACGCACTGAAAAGTTTGAAAGTTAGCAACATAGGCGCACTATGCTAGTCTCGACAGACCGGACGACATCGGATGTCACATGCTAACCTATGTCGAGACCCAACGCCCATCGATGAATGCCCAGCGATAGAAAATTTAAACTAAAACACCTATGCTTATCCTTATGATATAAATAAAATCCTAGAGATTAGTGGTGGTAGTGCTGGCCTACCATGGTCGCTTGCCATGGTGGTGTCGGTTGTGGTGGGTCGTTAGGACCAGTTTTTAAATTAAAATTGTCACCCATATTGGGAAATATGTTGAAATTAGTGCGATAGAGGCATATTTTAGAAAAATGGCTCGGCCAAACCGACTTTCGGCAGTTTGTCGAGATAGATCTCGAAAAAATACACAAAATGAAAAAAAAAATCGCGTAAAACGGATAATCCAGCCCAAAGTTATGATCATTTATATAATATGCCTCTAATAAACTATTTTTCCGTCGATTATATTACAGTTTTAACAACATTATGTAAGATCTCATCAAAAGACTTGCATCTCGGCAGTTCTTATTTTGTTAATAAAGAGCTAACACATACCAAAAATTGCGAAAATCGTAAATTCTCGTTTATGCAAAAAATAGTGATGCCGATCAAACGAAATGATAGGACTATCTAAATTCTGATCACTTTCTGTACTATACTGATTCCTTACTGATTACCGTAATGAATTGATTTAAAACCGAAGTGGGGCTTATATATAATAGAAACAATAAATCGCATTCAGTGAATGCGACTTATAAGTCGCATTTCAGGAATGCGATTTATAAGTCGCATTCCTGGAATGCGTTTTATAAGTCGCATTTTGCCTTGCGACGCGCCGACTTGCCGGTTGTCCAATCTTTCCCCGTGCCTTTTTCTAGCATGTATGTATTTCAAATACTCTTAACCAACACGCGAATAGGCCATCTATATGCTAGAAATTTACGGGGTGTAACAGCGGATCAAACGAAATGATAGGGCGCCCGTCACCCGGCCCCGCACAGCAAAAATTTGAGGCCAAACGGAGACGGTCGATCACATCTCCAAAAATCCGTGGACTAACATACACCGAAAACCGAGAAAATCGTAAATTATCATTTCTGCAAAAAATAGTGATGCCGATCAAAAGAAATGACAGGGCGCCCGTCACCAGGCCCCGCAGGCTGCGCACAGCCAAAATTTGGGGCCGAACGGAGGCGGTCGATTGAATCTCGAAAAATCCGTGTGCTAACATACACCAAAAATCGAGAAAATCGTAAATTCTCATTTATGCGAAAAATAGTGATGCCGATCAAACGAAATGATAGGGCGCCCGTCACCAGGCCCCGCGGGCTGTGCACAGCCAAAATTTGGGGCCGAACGGAGGCGGTCGATCAAATATCCAGAAATCCCTGGGCAAACATACACCGAAAATCGAGAAAATCGTAAATTGTCATTTGCTTGAAAAATAGTGATGCCGATCAAACGAAATGACAAGGCGCCCGTCAGCAGGCCCCGCAGGCTTCGCACAGCCAAAATTTGGGGCCGAACGGAGGCGGTCGATCGAATCACGAAAAATCCGTGGGCTAACATACACCGAAAACTGAGAAAATCGTAAATTGTCATTTCTGCAAAAAATAGTGATGCCGATCAAAAGAAATGATAGGGCGCCCGTCACCAGGCCCCGCAGGCTGCGCACAGCCAAAATTTGGGGCCGAACGGAGGCGGTCGATTGAATCTCGAAAAATCCGTGTGCTAACATACACCGAAAATCGAGAAAATCATAAATTCTCATTTATGCGAAAAATAGTGATGCCGATCAAACGAAATGATAGGGCGCCCGTCACTAGGGCCTGCAGGCTGCGCACAGCCAAAATTTGGGGCCAAACGGAGACGGTCGATCACATCTCCAAAAATCCGTGGGCTAACATACACCGAAAATCGAGAAAATCGTAAATTGTCATTTGTTTGAAAAATAGTGATGCCGATCAAAAGAAATGATAGGGCGCCCGTCACCAGGCCCCGCAGGCTGCGCACAGCCAAAATTTGGGGGCAAACGGAGACGGTCGATCACATCTCCAAAAATCCGTGGGCTAACATACACCGAAAATCGAGAAAATCGTAAATTGTCATTTGTTTGAAAAATAGTGATGCCGATCAAATGAAATGACAGGGCGCCCGTTACCAGGCCCCGCAGGCTGCGCACAGCAAAAATTTCAGGCCAAACGGAGACGGTCGATCACATCTCCAAAAATCCGTGGGCTAACATACACCGAAAACCGAGAAAATCGTAAATTGTCATTTATACGAAAAATAGTGATGCCCATCAAACGAGTTGATAGGGCGCCCGTCACCAGGCCCCGCAGGCTGCGCACGACCAAAATTTGGGGGCGAACGAAGGCGGTCGATCGAATCTCCAGAAATCCGTGGGCTAACATTCACCGAAAATCGAGAAAATCGTAAATTTTCATTGATGCCGATTGAATGAAATGATAGGGCGCCCGTCACTAGGCCCCGCAGGCTGCGCACAGCCAAAATTTGGGGCCAAACGGAGACGGTCGATCACATCTCCAAAAATCCGTGGGCTAACATACACCGAAAATCGAGAAAATCGTAAATTGTCATTTGTTTGAAAAATAGTGATGCCGATCAAAAGAAATGACAGGGCACCCGTCACCAGGCCCCGCAGGCTGCGCACAGCCAAAATTTGGGGCCGAACGGAGGCGGTCGATCGAATCTCGAAAAATCCGTGGGCTAACATTCACCGAAAACCGAGAAAATCGTAAATTGTCATTTCTGCAAAAAATAGTGATGCTGATCAAAAGAAATGACAGGGCGCCCGTCCCCAGGCCCCGCAGGCTGCGCACAGCCAAAATTTAGGGCCGAACGGAGGCGGTCGATTGAATCTCGAAAAATCCGTGTGCTAACATACACCGAAAATCGAGAAAATCATAAATTCTCATTTATGCGAAAAATAGTGATGCCGATCAAAAGAAATGATAGGGCGCCCGTCACCAGGCCCCGCAGGCTGCGCACAGCCAAAATTTGGGGCCGAACGGAGGCGGTCGATTGAATCTCGAAAAGTCCGTGTGCTAACATACACCGAAAATCGAGAAAATCATAAATTCTCATTTATGCGAAAAATAGTGATGCCGATCAAACGAAATGATAGGGCGCCCGTCACCAGGCCCTGCAGGCTGCGCACAGCCAAAATTTGGGGGCAAACGGAGACGGTCGATCACATCTCCAAAAATCCGTGGGCTAACATACACCGAAAATCGAGAAAATCGTAAATTGTCATTTGTTTGAAAAATAGTGATGCCGATCAAAACAAATGATAGGGCGCCCGTCACCAGGCCCCGCAGGCTGCGCACAGCCAAAATTTGGGGGCAAACGGAGACGGTCGATCACATCTCCAAAAATCTGTGGGCTAACATACACCGAAAATCGAGAAAATCGTAAATTGTCATTTGTTTGAAAAATAGTGATGCCGATCAAACGAAATGATAGGGCGCCCGTTACCAGTCCCCGCAGGCTGCGCACAGCAAAAATTTCAGGCCAAACGGAGACGGTCGATCACATCTCCAAAAATCCGTGGGCTAACATACACCGAAAACCGAGAAAATCGTAAATTGTCATTTATGCGAAAAATAGTGATGCCCATCAAACGAGTTGATAGGGCGCCCGTCACCAGGCCCCGCAGGCTGCGCACGACCAAAATTTGGGGGCGAACGGAGGCGGTCGATCGAATCTCCAGAAATTCGTGGGCTAACATTCACCGAAAATTGAGAAAATCGTAAATTTTCATTGATGCCGATCGAATGAAATGATAGGGCGCCCGTCACTAGGCCCCGCAGGCTGCGCACAGCCAAAATTTGGGGCCAAACGGAGACGGTCGATCACATCTCCAAAAATCTGTGGGCTAACATACACCGAAAATCGAGAAAATCGTAAATTGTCATTTGTTTGAAAAATAGTGATGCCGATCAAAAGAAATGACAGGGCGCCCGTCACCAGGCCCCGCAGGCTGCGCACAGCCAAAATTTGGGGCCGAACGGAGGCGGTCGATCGAATCTCAAAAAATCCGTGGGCTAACATTCACCGAAAACCGAGAAAATCGTAAATTGTCATTTCTGCAAAAAATAGTGATGCCGATCAAAAGAAATGACAGGGCGCCCGTCACCAGGCCCCGCAGGCTGCGCACAGCCAAAATTTGGGGCCGAACAGAGGCGGTCGATTGAATCTCGAAAAATCCGTGTGCTAACATACACCGAAAATCGAGAAAATCGTAAATTCTCATTTATGCGAAAAATAGTGATGCCGATCAAACGAAATGATAGGGCGCCCATCACCAGGCCCCGCGGGCTGTGCACAGCCAAAATTTGGGGCCGAACGGAGGTGGTCGATCAAATATCCAGAAATCCCTGGGCTAACACGCACTGAAAAGTTTGAAAGTTAGCAACATAGGCGCACTATGCTAGTCTCGACAGACCGGACGACATCGGATGTCACATGCTAACCTATGTCGAGACCCAACGCCCATCGATGAATGCCCAGCGATAGAAAATTTAAACTAAAACACCTATGCTTATCCTTATTATATAAATAAAATCCTAGAGATTAGTGGTGGTAGTGCTGGCCTACCATGGTCGCTTGCCATGGTGGTGTCGGTTGTGGTGGGTCGTTAGGACCAGTTTTTAAATTAAAATTGTCTCCCATATCGGGAAATATGTTGAAATGAGTGCGATAGAGGCATATTTTAGGAAAATGGCTCGGCCAAACCGCCTTTCGGCCGTTTGTCGAGATAGATCTCGAAAAAATACACAAAATGAAAAAAAAAATCGCATAAAACGGATAATCCAGCCCAAAGTTATGATCATTTATATAATATGCCTGTAATAAACTATTTTTCCGTCGATTATATTACAGTTTTAACAACATTATGTAAGATCTCATCAAAAGACTTGCATCTCGGCAGTTCTTATTTTGTTAATAAAGAGCTAACACATACCAAAAATCGCGAAAATCATAAATTCTCGTTTATGCAAAAAATAGTGATGCCGATCAAACGAAATGATAGGACTATCTAAATTCTGATCACTTTCTGTACTATACTGATTCCTTACTGATTACCGTAATGAATTGATTTAAAATCGAAGTGGGGCTTATATATAATAGAAACAATAAATCGCATTCAGTGAATGCGACTTATAAGTCGCATTTCAGGAATACGATTTATAAGTTGCATTCCTGGAATGCGTTTTATAAGTCGCATTTTGCCTTGCGACGCGCCGACTTGCCGGTTGTCCAATCTTTCCCTGTGCCTTTTTCTAGCATGTATGTATTTCAAATACTCTTAACCAACATGCGAATAGGCCATCTATATGGTAGAAATTTACGGGGTGTAACAGCGGATCAAACGAAATGATAGGGCGCCCGTCAGCAGGCCCCGCACAGCAAAAATTTGAGGCCAAACGGAGACGGTCGATCACATCTCCAAAAATCCGTGGGCTAACATACACCGAAAACCGAGAAAATCGTAAATTGTCATTTATGCAAAAAATAGTGATGCCCATCAAACGAGTTGATAGGGCGCCCGTCACCAGGCCCCGCAGGCTGCGCACGGCCAAAATTTGGGGGCGAACGGAGGCGGTCGATCAAATCTCCAGAAATCCGTGGGCTAACATTCACCGAAAACCGAGAAAATCGTAAATTGTCATTTACGCAAAAAATAGTGATGCCGATCAAACAAATTGATAGAGCGCCCGTCACTAGGCCCCGCAGGCTGCGCACAACCAAAATTTGGGGCCAAATGGAGACGGTCGATCACATCTCCAAAAATCCGTGGGCAAACATACACCGAAAATCGAGAAAATCGTAAATTGTCATTTTCTTGAAAAATAGTGATGCCGATCAAACGAAATGACAAGGCGCCCGTCAGCAGGCCCCGCAGGCTTCGCACAGCCAAAATTTGGGGCCGAACGGAGGCGGTCGATTGAATCTCGAAAAATCCGTGTGCTAACATACACCAAAAATCGAGAAAATCATAAATTCTCATTTATGCGAAAAATAGTGATGCCGATCAAACGAAATGATAGGGCGCCCGTCACCAGGCCCCGCGGGCTGTGCACAGCCAAAATTTGGGGCCGAACGGAGGTGGTCGATCAAATATCCAGAAATCCCTGGGCTAACACGCACTGAAAAGTTTGAAAGTTAGCAACATAGGCGCACTATGCTAGTCTCGACAGACCGGACGACATCGGATGTCACATGCTAACCTATGTCAAGACCCAACGCCCATCGATGAATGCCCAGCGATAGAAAATTTAAACTAAAACACCTATGCTTATCCTTATGATATAAATAAAATCCTAGAGATTAGTGGTGGTAGTGCTGGCCTACCATGGTCGCTTGCCATGGTGGTGTCGGTTGTGGTGGGTCGTTAGGACCAGTTTTTAAATTAAAATTTTCACCCATATCGGGAAATATGTTGAAATGAGTGCGATAGAGGCATATTTTAGAAAAATGGCTCGGCCAAACCGCCTTTCGTCAGTTTGTCGAGATAGATCTCGAAAAAATACACAAAATGAAAAAAAAAATCGCGTAAAACGGATAATCCAGCCCAAAGTTATGATCATTTATATAATATGCCTGTAATAAACTATTTTTCCGTCGATTATATTACAGTTTTAACAACATTATGTAAGATCTCATCAAAAGACTTGCATCTCGGCAGTTCTTATTTTGTTAATAAAGAGCTAACACATACCAAAAATCGCGAAAATCGTAAATTCTCGTTTATGCAAAAAATAGTGATGCCGATCAAACGAAATGATAGGACTATCTAAATTCTGATCACTTTCTGTACTATACTGATTCCTTACTGATTACCGTAATGAATTGATTTAAAATCGAAGTGGGGCTTATATATAATAGAAACAATAAATCGCATTCAGTAAATGCGACTTATAAGTCGCATTTCAGGAATACGATTTATAAGTCGCATTCCTGGAATGCGTTTTATAAGTCGCATTTTGCCTTGCGACGCGCCGACTTGCCGGTTGTCCAATCTTTCCCTGTGCCTTTTTCTAGCATGTATGTATTTCAAATACTCTTAACCAACACGCGAATAGGCCATCTATATGCTAGAAATTTACGGGGTGTAACAGCGGATCAAACGAAATGATAGGGCGCCCGTCACCAGGCCCCGCACAGCAAAAATTTGAGGCCAAACGGAGACGGTCGATCACATCTCCAAAAATCCGTGGGCTAACATACACCGAAAACCGAGAAAATCGTAAATTGTCATTTATGCAAAAAATAGTGATGCCCATCAAACGAGTTGATAGGGCGCCCGTCACCAGGCCCCGCAGGCTGCGCACGGCCAAAATTTGGGGGCGAACGGAGGCGGTCGATCAAATCTCCAGAAATCCGTGGGCTAACATTCACCGAAAATCGAGAAAATCGTAAATTGTCATTTGTTTGAAAAATAGTGATGCCGATCAAAAGAAATGACAGGGCGCCCGTCACCAGGCCCCGCAGGCTGTGCACAGCCAAAATTTGGGGCCGAACGGAGGCGGTCGATCGAATCTCGAAAAATCCGTGGGCTAACATTCACCGAAAACCGAGAAAATCGTAAATTGTCATTTCTGCAAAAAATAGTGATGCCGATCAAAAGAAATGACAGGGCGCCCGTCACCAGGCCCCGCAGGCTGCGCACAGCCAAAATTTGGGGCCGAACAGAGGCGGTCGATTGAATCTCGAAAAATCCGTGTGCTAACATACACCGAAAATCGAGAAAATCATAAATTCTCATTTATGCGAAAAATAGTGATGCCGATCAAACGAAATGATAGGGCGCCCGTCACCAGGCCCCGCGGGCTGTGCACAGCCAAAATTTGGGGCCGAACGGAGGTGGTCGATCAAATATCCAGAAATCCCTGGGCTAACACGCACTGAAAAGTTTGAAAGTTAGCAACATAGGCGCACTATGCTAGTCTCGACAGACCGGACGACATCGGATGTCACATGCTAACCTATGTCGAGACCCAACGCCCATCGATGAATGCCCAGCGATAGAAAATTTAAACTAAAACACCTATGCTTATCCTTATGATATAAATAAAATCCTAGAGATTAGTGGTGGTAGTGCTGGCCTACCATGGTCGCTTGCCATGGTGGTGTCGGTTGTGGTGGGTCGTTAGGACCAGTTTTTAAATTAAAATTGTCACCCATATCGGGAAATATGTTGAAATGAGTGCGATAGAGGCATATTTTAGAAAAATGGCTCGGCCAAACCGCCTTTCGGCCGTTTGTCGAGATAGATCTCGAAAAAATACACAAAATGAAAAAAAAAATCGCATAAAACGGATAATCCAGCCCAAAGTTATGATCATTTATATAATATGCCTCTAATAAACTATTTTTCCGTCGATTATATTACAGTTTTAACAACATTATGTAAGATCTCATCAAAAGACTTGCATCTCGGCAGTTCTTATTTTGTTAATAAAGAGCTAACACATACCAAAAATCGCGAAAATCGTAAATTCTCGTTTATGCAAAAAATAGTGATGCCGATCAAATGAAATGATAGGACTATCTAAATTCTGATCACTTTCTGTACTATACTGATTCCTTACTGATTACCGTAATGAATTGATTTAAAACCGAAGTGGGGCTTATATATAATAGAAACAATAAATCGCATTCAGTGAATGCGACTTATAAGTCGCATTTCAGGAATGCGATTTATAAGTCGCATTCCTGGAATGCGTTTTATAAGTCGCATTTTGCCTTGCGACGCGCCGACTTGCCGGTTGTCCAATCTTTCCCCGTGCCTTTTTCTAGCATGTATGTATTTCAAATACTCTTAACCAACACGCGAATAGGCCATCTATATGCTAGAAATTTACGGGGTGTAACAGCGGATCAAACGAAATGATAGGGCGCCCGTCACCAGGCCCCGCACAGCAAAAATTTGAGGCCAAACGGAGACGGTCGATCACATCTCCAAAAATCCGTGGGCTAACATACACCGAAAACCGAGAAAATCGTAAATTGTCATTTATGCAAAAAATAGTGATGCCCATCAAACGAGTTGATAGGGCGCCCGTCACCAGGCCCCGCAGGCTGCGTACGGCCAAAATTTGGGGGCGAACGGAGGCGGTCGATCAAATCTCCAGAAATCCGTGGGCTAACATTCACCGAAAACCGAGAAAATCATAAATTGTCATTTACGCAAAAAATAGTGATGCCGATCAAACGAATTGATAGAGCGCCCGTCACTAGGTCCCGCAGGCTGCGCACAGCCAAAATTTGGGGCCAAACGGAGACGGTCGATCACATCTCCAAAAATCCGTGGGCAAACATACACCGAAAATCGAGAAAATCGTAAATTGTCATTTGCTTGAAAAATAGTGATGCCGATCAAACGAAATGACAAGGCACCCATCACCAGGCCCCGCAGGCTTCGCACAGCCAAAATTTGGGGCCGAACGGAGGCGGTCGATTGAATCTCGAAAAATCTGTGTGCTAACATACACCAAAAATCGAGAAAATCATAAATTCTCATTTATGCGAAAAATAGTGATGCCGATCAAACGAAATGATAGGGCGCCCGTCACCAGGCCCCGCGGGCTGTGCACAGCCAAAATTTGGGGCCGAACGGAGGTGGTCGATCAAATATCCAGAAATCCCTGGGCTAACACGCACTGAAAAGTTTGAAAGTTAGCAACATAGGCGCACTATGCTAGTCTCGACAGACCGGACGACATCGGATGTCACATGCTAACCTATGTCAAGACCCAACGCCCATCGATTAATGCCCAGCGATAGAAAATTTAAACTAAAACACCTATGCTTATCCTTATGATATAAATAAAATCCTAGAGATTAGTGGTGGTAGTGCTGGCCTACCATGGTCGCTTGCCATGGTGGTGTCGGTTGTGGTGGGTCGTTAGGACTAGTTTTTAAATTAAAATTTTCACCCATATCGGGAAATATGTTGAAATGAGTGCGATAGAGGCATATTTTAGAAAAATGGCTCGGCCAAACCGCCTTTCGTCAGTTTGTCGAGATAGATCTCGAAAAAATACACAAAATGAAAAAAACAATCGCGTAAAACGGATAATCCAGCCCAAAGTTATGATCATTTATATAATATGCCTGTAATAAACTATTTTTCCGTCGATTATATTACAGTTTTAACAACATTATGTAAGATCTCATCAAAAGACTTGCATCTCGGCAGTTCTTATTTTGTTAATAAAGAGCTAACACATACCAAAAATCGCGAAAATCGTAAATTCTCGTTTATGCAAAAAATAGTGATGCCGATCAAACGAAATGATAGGACTATCTAAATTCTGATCACTTTCTGTACTATACTGATTCCTTACTGATTACCGTAATGAATTGATTTAAAACCGAAGTGGGGCTTATATATAATAGAAACAATAAATCGCATTCAGTGAATGCGACTTATAAGTCGCATTTCAGGAATGCAATTTATAAGTCGCATTCCTGGAATGCGTTTTATAAGTCGCATTTTGCCTTGCGACGCGCCGACTTGCCGGTTGTCCAATCTTTCCCCGTGCCTTTTTCTAGCATGTATGTATTTCAAATACTCTTAACCAACACGCGAATAGGCCATCTATATGCTAGAAATTTACGGGGTGTAACAGCGGATCAAACGAAATGATAGGGCGCCCGTCACCAGGCCCCGCACAGCCAAAATTTGAGGCCAAACGGAGACGGTCGATCACATCTCCAAAAATCCGTGGGCTAACATACACCGAAAACCGAGAAAATCGTAAATTGTCATTTATGCAAAAAATAGTGATGCCCATCAAACGAGTTGATAGGGCGCCCGTCACCAGGCCCCGCAGGCTGCGCACGACCAAAATTTGGGGCCGAACGGAGGCGGTCGATCGAATCTCGAAAAATCCGTGGGCTAACATTCACCGAAAACCGAGAAAATCGTAAATTGTCATTTCTGCAAAAAATAGTGATGCCGATCAAACGAATTGATAGAGCGCCCGTCACTAGGTCCCGCAGGCTGCGCACAGCGAAAATTTGGGGCCAAACGGAGACGGTCGATCACATCTCCAAAAATCCGTGGGCAAACATACACCGAAAATCGAGAAAATCGTAAATTGTCATTTGCTTGAAAAATAGTGATGCCGATCAAACGAAATGACAAGGCACCCGTCACCAGGCCCCGCAGGCTTCGCACAGCCAAAATTTGGGGCCGAACGGAGGCGGTCGATTGAATCTCGAAAAATCCGTGTGCTAACATACACCGAAAATCGAGAAAATCATAAATTCTCATTTATACGAAAAATAGTGATGCCGATCAAACGAAATGATAGGGCGCCCGTCACCAGGCCCCGCGGGCTGTGCACAGCCAAAATTTGGGGCCGAACGGAGGTGGTCGATCAAATATCCAGAAATCCCTGGGCTAACACGCACTGAAAAGTTTGAAAGTTAGCAACATAGGCGCACTATGCTAGTCTCGACAGACCGGACGACATCGGATGTCACATGCTAACCTATGTCGAGACCCAACGCCCATCGATGAATGCCCAGCGATAGAAAATTTAAACTAAAACACCTATGCTTATCCTTATGATATAAATAAAATCCTAGAGATTAGTGGTGGTAGTGCTGGCCTACCATGGTCGCTTGCCATGGTGGTGTCGGTTGTGGTGGGTCGTTAGGACCAGTTTTTAAATTAAAATTGTCACCCATATCGGGAAATATGTTGAAATGAGTGCGATAGAGGCATATTTTAGAAAAATGGCTCGGCCAAACCGCCTTTCGGCCGTTTGTCGAGATAGATCTCGAAAAAATACACAAAATGAAAAAAAAAATCGCATAAAACGGATAATCCAGCCCAAAGTTATGATCATTTATATAATATGCCTCTAATAAACTGTTTTTCCGTCGATTATATTACAATTTTAACAACATTATGTAAGATCTCATCAAAAGACTTGCATCTCGGCAGTTCTTATTTTGTTAATAAAGAGCTAACACATACCAAAAATCGCGAAAATCGTAAATTCTCGTTTATGCAAAAAATAGTGATGCCGATCAAACGAAATGATAGTACTATCTAAATTCTGATCACTTTCTGTACTATACTGATTCCTTACTGATTACCGTAATGAATTGATTTAAAACCGAAGTGGGGCTTATATATAATAGAAACAATAAATCGCATTCAGTGAATGCGACTTATAAGTCGCATTTCAGGAATGCGATTTATAAGTCGCATTTTGCCTTGCGACGCGCCGACTTGCCGGTTGTCCAATCTTTCCCCGTGCCTTTTTCTAGCATGTATGTATTTCAAATACTCTTAACCAACACGCGAATAGGCCATCTATATGCTAGAAATTTACGGGGTGTAACAGCGGATCAAACGAAATGATAGGGCGCCCATCACCAGGCTGCGCACAGCAAAAATTTGAGGCCAAACGGAGACGGTCGATCACATCTCCAAAAATCCGTGGACTAACATACACCGAAAACCGAGAAAATCGTAAATTATCATTTCTGCAAAAAATAGTGATGCCGATCAAAAGAAATGACAGGGCGCCCGTCACCAGGCCCCGCAGGCTGCGCACAGCCAAAATTTGGGGCCGAACAGAGGCGGTCGATTGAATCTCGAAAAATCCGTGTGCTAACATATACCGAAAATCGAGAAAATCGTAAATTCTCATTTATGCGAAAAATAGTGATGCCGATCAAACGAAATGATAGGGCGCCCGTCACCAGGCCCCGCGGGCTGTGCACAGCCAAAATTTGGGGCCGAACGGAGGCGGTCGATCAAATATCCAGAAATCCCTGGGCAAACATACACCGAAAATCGAGAAAATCGTAAATTGTCATTTGCTTGAAAAATAGTGATGCCGATCAAACGAAATGACAAGGCGCCCGTTAGCAGGCCCCGCAGGCTTCGCACAGCCAAAATTTGGGGCCGAACGGAGGCGGTCGATCGAATCACGAAAAATCCGTGGGCTAACATACACCGAAAACTGAGAAAATCGTAAATTGTCATTTCTGCAAAAAATAGTGATGCCGATCAAAAGAAATGATAGGGCGCCCGTCACCAGGCCCCGCAGGCTGCGCACAGCCAAAATTTGGGGCCGAACGGAGGCGGTCGATTGAATCTCGAAAAATCCGTGTGCTAACATACACCGAAAATCGAGAAAATCATAAATTCTCATTTATGCGAAAAATAGTGATGCCGATCAAACGAAATGATAGGGCGCCCGTCACCAGGCCCTGCAGGCTGCGCACAGCTAAAATTTGGGGCCAAACGGAGACGGTCGATCACATCTCCAAAAATCCGTGGGCTAACATACACCGAAAATCGAGAAAATCGTAAATTGTCATTTGTTTGAAAAATAGTGATGCCGATCAAAAGAAATGATAGGGCGCCCGTCACCAGGCCCCGCAGGCTGCGCACAGCCAAAATTTGGGGGCAAACGGAGACGGTCGATCACATCTCCAAAAATCCGTGGGCTAACATACACCGAAAATCGAGAAAATCGTAAATTGTCATTTGTTTGAAAAATAGTGATGCCGATCAAACGAAATGACAGGGCGCCCGTTACCAGGCCCCGCAGGCTGCGCACAGCAAAAATTTCAGGCCAAACGGAGACGGTCGATCACATCTCCAAAAATCCGTGGGCTAACATACACCGAAAACCGAGGAAATCGTAAATTGTCATTTATACGAAAAATAGTGATGCCCATCAAACGAGTTGATAGGGCGCCTGTCACCAGGCCCCGCAGGCTGCGCACGACCAAAATTTGGGGGCGAACGGAGGCGGTCGATTGAATCTCCAGAAATCCGTGGGCTAACAATCACCGAAAATCGAGAAAATCGTAAATTTTCATTGATGCCGATCGAATGAAATGATAGGGCGCCCGTCACTAGGCCCCGCAGGCTGCGCACAGCCAAAATTTGGGGCCAAACGGAGACGGTCGATCACATCTCCAAAAATCCGTGGGCTAACATAACACCGAAAATCGAGAAAATCGTAAATTGTCATTTGTTTGAAAAATAGTGATGCCGATCAAAAGAAATGACAGGGCGCCCGTCACCAGGCCCCGCAGGCTGCGCACAGCCAAAATTTGGGGCCGAACGGAGGCGGTCGATCGAATCTCGAAAAATCCGTGGGCTAACATTCACCGAAAACCGAGAAAATCGTAAATTGTCATTTGCTTGAAAAATAGTGATGCCGATCAAAAGAAATGACAGGGCGCCCGTCACCAGGCCCCGCAGGCTGCGCACAGCCAAAATTTAGGGCCGAACGGAGGCGGTCGATTGAATCTCGAAAAATCCGTGTGCTAACATACACCGAAAATCGAGAAAATCGTAAATTCTCATTTATGCGAAAAATAGTGATGCCGATCAAAAGAAATGATAGGGCGCCCGTCACCAGGCCCCGCAGGCTGCGCACAGCCAAAATTTGGGGCCGTACGGAGGCGGTCGATTGAATCTCGAAAAATCCGTGTGCTAACATACACCGAAAATCGAGAAAATCATAAATTCTCATTTATGCGAAAAATAGTGACGCCGATCAAACAAAATGATAGGGCGCCCGTCACCAGGCCCTGCAGGCTGCGCACAGCCAAAATTTGGGGCCAAACGGAGACGGTCGATCACATCTCCAAAAATCCGTGGGCTAACATACACCGAAAATCGAGAAAATCGTAAATTGTCATTTGTTTGAAAAATAGTGATGCCGATCAAAAGAAATGATAGGGCGCCCGTCACCAGGCCCCGCAGGCTGCGCACCGCCAAAATTTGGGGGCAAACGGAGACGGTCGATCACATCTCCAAAAATCTATGGGCTAACATACACCGAAAATCGAGAAAATCGTAAATTGTCATTTGTTTGAAAAATAGTGATGCCGATCAAACGAAATGACAGGGCGCCCGTTACCAGGCCCCGCAGGCTGCGCACAGCAAAAATTTCAGGCAAACGGAGACGGTCGATCACATCTCCATAAATCCGTGGGCTAACATACACCGAAAACCGAGAAAATCGTAAATTGTCATTTATGCGAAAAATAGTGATGCCCATCAAACGAGTTGATAGGGCGCCCGTCACCAGGCCCCGCAGGCTGCGCACGACCAAAATTTGGGGGCGAACGGAGGCGGTCGATCGAATCTCCAGAAATCCGTGGGCTAACATTCACCGAAAATCGAGAAAATCGTAAATTTTCATTGATGCCGATCGAATGAAATGATAGGGCGCCCGTCACTAGGCCCCTCAGGCTGCGCACAGCCAAAATTTGGGGCCAAACGGAGACGGTCGATCACATCTCCAAAAATCCGTGGGCTAACATACACCGAAAATCGAAAAAATCGTAAATTGTCATTTGTTTGAAAAATAGTGATGCCGATCAAAAGAAATGACAGGGCGCCCGTCACCAGGCCCCGCAGGCTGCGCACAGCCAAAATTTGGGGCCGAACGGAGGCGGTCGATCGAATCTCGAAAAATCCGTGGGCTAACATTCACCGAAAACCGAGAAAATCGTAAATTGTCATTTCTGCAAAAAATAGTGATGCCGATTAAAAGAAATGACAGGGCGCCCGTCACCAGGCCCTGCAGGCTGCGCACAGCCAAAATTTGGGGCCGAACGGAGGCGGTCGATTGAATCTCGAAAAATCCGTGTGCTAACATACACCGAAAATCGAGAAAATCGTAAATTCTCATTTATGCGAAAAATAGTGATGCCGATCAAACGAAATGATAGGGCGCCCGTCACCAGGCCCCGCGGGCTGTGCACAGCCAAAATTTGGGGCCGAACGGAGGTGGTCGATCAAATATCCAGAAATCCCTGGGCTAACACGCACTGAAAAGTTTGAAAGTTAGCATCATAGGCGCACTATGCTAGTCTCGACAGACCGGACGACATCGGATGTCACATGCTAACCTATGTCGAGACCCAACGCCCATCGATGAATGCCCAGCGATAGAAAATTTAAACTAAAACACCTATGCTTATCCTTATGATATAAATAAAATCCTAGAGATTAGTGGTGGTAGTGCTGGCCTACCATGGTCGCTTGCCATGGTGGTGTCGGTTGTGGTGGGTCGTTAGGACCAGTTTTTAAATTAAAATTGTCACCCATATTGGGAAATATGTTGAAATGAGTGCGATAGAGGCATATTTTAGAAAAATGGCTCAGCCAAACCGCCTTTCGGCAGTTTGTCGAGATAGATCTCGAAAAAATACACAAAATGAAAAAAAAAATCGCGTAAAACGGATAATCCAGCCCAAAGTTATGATCATTTATATAATATGCCTCTAATAAACTATTTTTCCGTCGATTATATTACAGTTTTAACAACATTATGTAAGATCTCATCAAAAGACTTGCATCTCGGCAGTTCTTATTTTGTTAATAAAGAGCTAACACATACCAAAAATCGCGAAAATCGTAAATTCTCGTTTATGCAAAAAATAGTGATGCCGATCAAACGAAATGATAGGACTATCTAAATTCTGATCACTTTCTGTACTATACTGATTCCTTACTGATTATCGTAATGAATTGATTTAAAACCGAAGTGGGGCTTATATATAATAGAAACAATAAATCGCATTTCAAGAATGCGATTTATAAGTCGCATTTTAGGAATCGTAAATTGTCATTTATGCGAAAAATAGTGATGCCCATCAAACGAGTTGATAGGGCGCCCGTCACCAGGCCCCGCAGGCTGCGCACGGCCAAAATTTGGGGGCGAACGGAGGCGGTCGATCAAATCTCCAGAAATCCGTGGGCTAACATTCACCGAAAACCGAGAAAATCGTAAATTGTCATTTACGCAAAAAATAGTGATGCCGATCAAAGAATTGATAGAGCGCGCGTCACTAGGCCCCGCAGGCTGCGCACAGCCAAAATTTGGGGCCAAACGGAGACGGTCGATCACATCTCCAAAAATCCGTGGGCAAACATACACCGAAAATCGAGAAAATCGTAAATTGTCATTTGCTTGAAAAATAGTGATGCCGATCAAACGATGTGACAAGGCGCCCGTCAGCAGGCCCCGCAGGCTTCGCACAGCCAAAATTTGGGGCCGAACAGAGGCGGTCGATCGAATCACGAAAAATCCGTGGGCTAACATACACCGAAAACCGAGAAAATCGTAAATTGTCATTTCTGCAAAAAATAGTGATGCCGATCAAAAGAAATGATAGGGCGCCCGTCACCAGGCCCTGCAGGCTGCGCACAGCAAAAATTTGGGGCCGAACGGAGGCGGTCGATTGAATCTCGAAAAATCCGTGTGCTAACATACACCGAAAATCGAGAAAATCATAAATTCTCATTTATGCGAAAAATAGTGATGCCGATCAAACGAAATGATAGGGCGCCCGTCACCAGGCCCTGCAGGCTGCGCACAGCCAAAATTTGGGGTCAAACGGAGACGGTCGATCACATCTCCAAAAATCTGTGGGCTAACATACACCGAAAATCGAGAAAATCGTAAATTGTCATTTGTTTGAAAAATAGTGATGCCGATCAAAAGAAATGATAGGGCGCCCGTCACCAGGCCCCGCAGGCTGCGCACAACCAAAATTTGGGGGCAAACAGAGACGGTCGATCACATCTCCAAAAATCCGTGGGCTAACATACACCGAAAATCGAGAAAATCGTAAATTGTCATTTGTTTGAAAAATAGTGATGCCGATCAAACGAAATGACAGGGCGCCCGTTACCAGGCCCCGCAGGCTGCGCACAGCAAAAATTTCAGGCCAAACGGAGACGGTCGATCACATCTCCAAAAATCCGTGGGCTAACATACACCGAAAACCGAGAAAATCGTAAATTGTCATTTATGCGAAAAATAGTGATGCCCATCAAACGAGTTGATAGGGCGCCCATCACCAGGCCCCGCAGGCTGCGAACGACCAAAATTTGGGGGCGAACGGAGGCGGTCGATCGAATCTCCAGAAATCCGTGGGCTAACATTCACCGAAAATCGAGAAAATCGTAAATTTTCATTGATGCCGATCGAATGAAATGATAGGGCGCCCGTCACTAGGCCCCGCAGGCTGCGCACAGCCAAAATTTGGGGCCAAACGGAGACGGTCGATCACATCTCCAAAAATCCGTGGGCTAACATACACCGAAAATCGAGAAAATCGTAAATTGTCATTTGTTTGAAAAATAGTGATGCCGATCAAAAGAAATGATAGGGCGCCCGTCACCAGGCCCCGCAGGCTGCGCACAGCCAAAATTTGGGGCCGAACGGAGGCGGTCGATCGAATCTCGAAAAATCCGTGGGCTAACATTCACCGAAAACCGAGAAAATCGTAAATTGTCATTTCTGCAAAAAATAGTGATGCCGATCAAAAGAAATGACAGGGCGCCCGTCACCAGGCCCCGCAGGCTGCGCACAGCCAAAATTTGGGGCCGAACGGAGGCGGTCGATTGAATCTCGAAAAATCCGTGTGCTAACATACACCGAAAATCGAGAAAATCGTAAATTCTCATATCTGCGAAAAATAGTGATGCCGATCAAACGAAATGATAGGGCGTCCGTCACCAGGCCCCGCGGGCTGTGCACAGCCAAAATTTGGGGCCGAACGGAGGCGGTCGATCAAATATCCAGAAATCCCTGGGCTAACACGCACTGAAAAGTTTGAAAGTTAGCAACATAGGCGCACTATGCTAGTCTCGACAGACTGGACGACATCGGATGTCACATGCTAACCTATGTCGAGACCCAACGCCCATCGATGAATGCCCAGCGATAGAAAATTTAAACTAAAACACCTATGCTTATCCTTATGATATAAATAAAATCCTAGAGATTAGTGGTGGTAGTGCTGGCCTACCATGGTCGCTTGCCATGGTGGTGTCGGTTGTGGTGGGTCGTTAGGACCAGTTTTTAAATTAAAATTGTCACCCATATTGGGAAATATGTTGAAATGAGTGCGATAGAGGCATATTTTAGAAAAATGGCTCAGCCAAACCGCCTTTCGGCAGTTTGTCGAGATAGATCTCGAAAAAATACACAAAATGAAAAAAAAAATCGCGTAAAACGGATAATCCAGCCCAAAGTTATGATCATTTATATAATATGCCTCTAATAAACTATTTTTCCGTCGATTATATTACAGTTTTAACAACATTATGTAAGATCTCATCAAAAGACTTGCATCTCGGCAGTTCTTATTTTGTTAATAAAGAGCTAACACATACCAAAAATTGCGAAAATCATGAATTCTCGTTTATGCAAAAAATAGTGATGCCGATCAAACGAAATGATAGGACTATCTAAATTCTGATCACTTTCTGCACTATACTGATTCCTTACTGATTACCGTAATGAATTGATTTAAAACCGAAGTGGGGCTTATATATAATAGAAACAATAAATCGCATTCAGTGAATGCGACTTATAAGTCGCATTTCAGGAATACGATTTATAAGTCGCATTGGAGGAATGTGATTTATAAGTCGCATTCCTGGAATGCGTTTTATAAGTCGCATTTTGCCTTGCGACGCGCCGACTTGCCGGTTGTCCAATCTTTCCCCGTGCCTTTTTCTAGCATGTATGTATTTCAAATACTCTTAACCAACACGCGAATAGGCAATCTATATGCTAGAAATTTACGGGGTGTAACAGCGGATCAAACGAAATGATAGGGCGCCCGTCACAGGCCCCGCACAACAAAAATTTGAGGCCAAACGGAGACGGTCGATCACATCTCCAAAAATCCGTGGGCTAACATACACCGAAAACCGAGAAAATCGTAAATTGTCATTTATGCAAAAAATAGTGATGCCCATCAAACGAGTTGATAGGGCGCCCGTCACCAGGCCCCGCAGGCTGCGCACGGCCAAAATTTGGGGGCGAACGGAGGCGGTCGATCAAATCTCCAGAAATCCGTGGGCTAACATTCACCGAAAATCGAGAAAATCGTAAATTGTCATTTACGCAAAAAATAGTGATGCCGATCAAACGAATTGATAGAGCGCCCGTCACTAGGCCCCGCAGGCTGCGCACAGCCAAAATTTGGGGCCAAACGGAGACGGTCGATCACATCTCCAAAAATCCGTGGGCAAACATACACCGAAAATCGAGAAAATCGTAAATTGTCATTTGCTTGAAAAATAGTGATGCCGATCAAACGAAATGACAAGGCGCCCGTCACCAGGCCCCGCAGGCTTCGCACAGCCAAAATTTGGGGCCGAACGGAGGCGGTCGATCGAATCACGAAAAATCCGTGGGCTAACATACACCGAAAACCGAGAAAATCGTAAATTGTCATTTATGGAAAAAATAGTGATGCCGATCAAAAGAAATGACAGGGCGCCCGTCACCAGGCCCTGCAGGCTGCGCACAGCCAAAATTTGGGGCCAAACGGAGACGGTCGATCACATCTCGAAAAATCCGTGGGCTAACATACATCGAAAATCGAGAAAATCGTAAATTGTCATTTGTTTGAAAAATAGTGATGCCGATCAAAAGAAATGACAGGGCGCCCGTCACCAGGCCCCGCAGGCTGCGCACAGCCAAAATTTGGGGGCAAACGTAGACGGTCGATCACATCTCCAAAAATCCGTGGGCTAACATACACCGAAAATCGAGAAAATCATAAATTGTCATTTGTTTGAAAAATAGTGATGCCGATCAAACGAAATGACAGGGCGCCCGTTACCAGGCCCCGCAAGCTGCGCACAGCAAAAATTTCAGGCCAAACGGAGACGGTCGATCACATCTCCAAAAATCCGTGGGCTAACATACACCGAAAACCGAGAAAATCGTAAATTGTCATTTATGCGAAAAATAGTGATGCCCATCAAATGAGTTGATAGGGCGCCCGTCACCAGGCCCCGCAGGCTGCGCACGACCAAAATTTGGGGGCGAACGGAGGTGGTCGATCGAATCTCCAGAAATCCGTGGGCTAACATTCACCGAAAATCAAGAAAATCGTAAATTTTCATTTATGCAAAAAATAGTGATGCCGATCGAATGAAATGATAGGGCGCCCGTCACTAGGCCCCGCAGGCTGCGCACAGCCAAAATTTGGGGCCAAACGGAGACGGTCGATCACATCTCCAAAAATCCGTGGGCTAACATACACCGAAAATTGAGAAAATCGTAAATTGTCATTTGTTTGAAAAATAGTGATGCCGATCAAAAGAAATGACAGGGCGCCCGTCACCAGGCCCCGCAAGCTGCGCACAGCCAAAATTTGGGGGCAAACGGAGACGGTCGATCACATCTCCAAAAATCCGTGGGCTAACATACACAGAAAATCGAGAAAATCGTAAATTGTCATTTGTTTGAAAAATAGTGATGCCGATCAAACGAAATGACAGGGCGCCCGTTACCAGGCCCCGCAGGCTGCGCACAGCAAAAATTTCAGGCCAAACGGAGACGGTCGATCACATCTCCAAAAATCCGTGGGCTAACATACACCGAAAACCGAGAAAATCGTAAATTGTCATTTATGCGAAAAATAGTGATGCCCATCAAACGAGTTGATAGGGCGCCCGTCACCAGGCCCCGCAGGCTGCGCACGACCAAAATTTGGGGGCGAACGGAGGCGGTCGATCGAATCTCCAGAAATCCGTGGGCTAACATTCACCGAAAATCGAGAAAAACGTAAATTTTCATTTATGCAAAAAATAGTGATGCCGATCGAATGAAATGATAGGGCGCCTGTCACTAGGCCCCGCAGGCTGCGCACAGCCAAAATTTGGGGCCAAACGTAGACGGTCGATCACATCTCCAAAAATTCGTGGGCTAACATAGACCGAAAATCGAGAAAATCGTAAATTGTCATTTGTTTGAAAAATAGTGATGTCGATCAAAAGAAATGACAGGGCGCCCGTCACCAGGCCCCGCAGGCTGCGCACAGCCAAAATTTGGGGCCGAACGGAGGCGGTCGATCGAATCTCGAAAAATCAGTGGGCTAACATTCACCGAAAACCGAGAAAATCGTAAATTGTCATTTGCTTGAAAAATAGTGATGCCGATCAAAAGAAATGACAGGGCGCCCGTCACCAGGCCCCGCAGGCTGCGCACAGCCAAAATTTGGGGCCGAACGGAGGCGGTCGATTGAATCTCGAAAAATCTGTGTGCTAACATACACCGAAAATCGAGAAAATCGTAAATTCTCATTTATGCGAAAAATAGTGATGCCGATCAAACGAAATGATAGGGCGCCCGTCACCAGGCCCCGCGGGCTGTGCACAGCCAAAATTTGGGGCCGAACGGAGGCAGTCGATCAAATATCCAGAAATCCCTGGGCTAACACGCACTGAAAAGTTTGAAAGTTAGCAACATAGGCGCACTATGCTAGTCTCGACAGACCGGACGACATCGGATGTCACATGCTAACCTATGTCGAGACCCAACGCCCATCGATGAATGCCCAGCGATAGAAAATTTAAACTAAAACACCTATGCTTATCCTTATGATATAAATAAAATCCTAGAGATTAGTGGTGGTAGTGCTGGCCTACCATGGTCGCTTGCCATGGTGGTGTCGGTTGTGGTGGGTCGTTAGAACCAGTTTTTAAATTAAAATTGTCACCCATATTGGGAAATATGTTGAAATGAGTGCGATAGAGGCATATTTTAGAAAAATGGCTCGGCCAAACCGCCTTTCGGCGGTTTGTCGAGATAGATCTCGAAAAAATACACAAAATGAAAAAAACAATCGCGTAAAACGGATAATCCAGCCCAAAGTTATGATCATTTATATAATATGCCTCTAATAAACTATTTTTCCGTCGATTATATTACAGTTTTAACAACATTATGTAAGATCTCATCAAAAGACTTGCATCTCGGCAGTTCTTATTTTGTTAATAAAGAGCTAACACATACCAAAAATCGCGAAAATCGTAAATTCTCGTTTATGCAAAAAATAGTGATGCCGATCAAACGAAATGATAGGACTATCTAAATTCTGATCACTTTCTGTACTATACTGATTCCTTACTGATTACCGTAATGAATTGATTTAAAACCGAAGTGGGGCTTATATATAATAGAAACAATAAATCGCATTCAGTGAATGCGACTTATAAGTCGCATTTCAGGAATGCGATTTATAAGTCGCATTTCAGGAATGCGATTTATAAGTCGCATTCCTGGAATGCGTTTTATAGGTCGCATTTTGCCTTGCGACGCGTCGACTTGCCGGTTGTCCAATCTTTCCCCGTGCCTTTTTCTAGCATGTATGTATTTCAAATACTCTTAACCAACACGCGAATAGGCCATCTATATGCTAGAAATTTACGGGGTGTAACAGCGGATCACACGAAATGATAGGGCGCCCGTCACCAGGCCCCGCACAGCAAAAATTTGAGGCCAAACAGAGACGGTCGATCACATCTCCAAAAATCTGTGGGCTAACATACACCGAAAACCGAGAAAATTGTAAATTGTCATTTATGCAAAAAATAGTGATGCCCATCAAACGAGTTGATAGGGCGCCCGTCACCAGGCCCCGCAGGCTGCGCACGTCCAAAATTTGGGGGCGAACGGAGGCGGTCGATCAAATCTCCAGAAATCCGTGGGCTAACATTCACCGAAAACCGAGAAAATCGTAAATTGTCATTTACGCAAAAAATAGTGATGCCGATCAAACGAATTGATAGAGCGCCCGTCACTAGGCCCCGCAGGCTGCGCACAGCCAAAATTTGGGGCCAAACGGAGACGGTCGATCACATCTCCAAAAATCCGTGGGCAAACATACACCGAAAATCGAGAAAATCGCAAATTGTCATTTGCTTGAAAAATAGTGATGCCGATCAAACGAAATGACAAGGCGCCCGTCACCAGGCCCCGCAGGCTTCGCACAGCCAAAATTTGGGGCCGAACGGAGGCGGTCGATCGAATCACGAAAAATCCGTGGGCTAACATACACCGAAAACCGAGAAAATCGTAAATTGTCATTTATGCGAAAAATAGTGATGCCCATCAAACGAGTTGATAGGGCGCCCGTCACCAGGCCCCGCAGGCTGCACACAGCCAAAATTTGGGGGCGAACGGAGGCGGTCGATCAAATCTCCAGAAATCCGTGGGCTAACATTCACCGAAAATCGAGAAAATCATAAATTTTCATTTACGCAAAAAATAGTGATGCCGATCGAATGAAATGATAGGGCGCCCGTCACTAGGCCCCGCAGGCTGCGCACAGCCAAAATTTGGGGCCAAACGTAGACGGTCGATCACATCTCCAAAAATCCGTGGGCTAACATACACCGAAAATCGAGAAAATCGTAAATTTTCATTTCTGCAAAAAATAGTGATGCCGATCGAAAGAAATGACAGGGCGCCCGTCACCAGGCCCCGCAGGCTGCGCACAGCCAAAATTTGGGGCCGAACGGAGACGGTCGATCACATCTCCAAAAATCCGTGGGCTAACATAGACCGAAAATCGAGAAAATCGTAAATTGTCATTTGTTTGAAAAATAGTGATGCCGATCAAACGAAATGACAGGGCGCCCGTTAGCAGGCCCCGCAGGCTGCGCACAGCAAAAATTTCAGGCCGAACGGAGACGGTCGATCACATCTCCAAAAATCCGTGGGCTAACATACACCGAAAACCGAGAAAATCGTAAATTGTCATTTATGCGAAAAATAGTGATGCCCATCAAAAGAAATGACAGGGCGCCCGTCACCAGGCCCCGCAGGCTGCGCACGACCAAAATTTGGGGGCGAACGGAGGCGGTCGATCGAATCTCCAGAAATCCGTGGGCTAACATTCACCGAAAATCGAGAAAATCGTAAATTTTCATTTATGCAAAAAATAGTGATGCCGATCAAACGAAATGATAGGGAGCCCGTCACCAGGCCCTGCAGGCTGCGCACAGCCAAAATTTGGGGCCAAACGGAGACGGTCGATCACATCTCCAAAAATCCGTGGGCTAACATAGACCGAAAATCGAGAAAACCGTAAATTGTCATTTGTTTGAAAAATAGTGATGCCGATCAAAAGAAATGACAGGGCGCCCGTCACCAGGCCCCGCAGGCTGCGCACAGCCAAAATTTGGGGCCGAACGGAGGCGGTCGATCGAATCTCGAAAAATCCGTGGGCTAACATTCACCGAAAACCGAGAAAATCGTAAATTGTCATTTCTGCAAAAAATAGTGATGCCGATCAAAAGAAATGACAGGGCGCCCGTCACCAGGGCCCGCAGGCTGCGCACAGCCAAAATTTGGGGTCGAACGGAGGCGGTCGATTGAATCTCGAAAAATCCGTGTGCTAACATACACCGAAAATCGAGAAAATCGTAAATTCTCATTTATGCGAAAAATAGTGATGCCGATCAAACGAAATGATAGGGCGCCCGTCACCAGGCCCCGCGGGCTGTGCACAGCCAAAATTTGGGGCCGAACGGAGGCGGTCGATCAAATATCCAGAAATCCCTGGGCTAACACGCACTGAAAAGTTTGAAAGTTAGCAACATAGGCGCACTATGCTAGTCTCGAATTACCGGACGACATCGGATGTCACATGCTAACCTATGTCGAGACCCAACGCCCATCGATGAATGCCCAGCGATAGAAAATTTAAACTAAAACACCTATGCTTATCCTTATGATATAAATAAAATCCTAGAGATTAGTGGTGGTAGTGCTGGCCTACCATGGTCGCTTGCCATGGTGGTGTCGGTTGTGGTGGGTCGTTAGGACCAGTTTTTAAATTAAAATTGTCACCCATATCGGGAAATATGTTGAAATGAGTGCGATAGAGGCATATTTTAGAAAAATGGCTCGGACAAACCGCCTTTCGGCAGTTTGTCGAGATAGATCTTTTAAAAAATACACAAAATGAAAAAAAAATCGCGTAAAACGGATAATCCAGCCCAAAGTTATGATCATTTATATAATATGCCTCTAATAAACTATTTTTCCGTCGATTATATTACAGTTTTAACAACATTATGTAAGATCTCATCAAAAGACTTGCATCTCGGCAGTTCTTATTTTGTTAATAAAGAGCTAACACATACCAAAAATCGCGAAAATCGTGAATTCTCGTTTATGCAAAAAATAGTGATGCCGATCAAACGAAATGATAGGACTATCTAAATTCTGATCACTTTCTGTACTATACTGATTCCTTACTGATTACCGTAATGAATTGATTTAAAACCGAAGTGGGGCTTATATATAATAGAAACAATAAATCGCATTCAGTAAATGCGACTTATAAGTCGCATTTCAGAAATGCGATTTATAAGTCGCATTCCTAGAATGCGTTTTATAAGTCGCATTCGTGGAATGCGTTTTATAAGTCGCATTCCTGGAATGCGTTTTATAAGTCGCATTTTGCCTTGCGACGCGCCGACTTGCCGGTTGTCCAATCTTTCCCCGTACCTTTTTCTAGCATGTATGTATTTCAAATACTCTTAACCAACACGCGAATAGGCCATCTATATGCTAGAAATTTACGGGGTGTAACAGCGGATCAAACGAAATGATAGGGCGCCCGTCACCAGGCCCCGCACAGCAAAAATTTGAGGCCAAACGGAGACGGTCGATCACATATCCAAAAATCTGTGGGCTAACATACACCGAAAACCGAGAAAATCGTAAATTGTCATTTATGCGAAAAATAGTGATGCCCATCAAACGAGTTGATAGGGCGCCCGTCACCAGGCCCTGCAGGCTGCGCACGGCCAAAATTTAGGGGCGAACGGAGGCGGTCGATCAAATCTCCAGAAATCCGTGGGCTAACATTCACCGAAAATCGAGAAAATCGTAAATTGTCATTTACGCAAAAAATAGTGATGCCGATCAAACGAATTGATAGAGCGCCCGTCACTAGGCCCCGCAGGCTGCGCACAGCCAAAATTTGGGGCCAAACGGAGACGGTCGATCACATCTCCAAAAATCCGTGGGCAAACATACACCGAAAATCGAGAAAATCGTAAATTGTCATTTGCTTGAAAAATAGTGATGCCGATCAAACGAAATGACAAGGCGCCCGTCACCAGGCCCTGCAGGCTTCGCACAGCCAAAATTTGGGGCCGAACGGAGGCGGTCGATCGAATCACGAAAAATCCGTGGCCTAACATACACCGAAAACCGAGAAAATCGTAAATTGTCATTTCTGCAAAAAATAGTGATGCCGATCAAAAGAAATGACAGGGCGCCCGTCACCAGGCCCCGCAAGCTGCGCACAGCCAAAATTTGGGGCCGAACGGAGGCGGACGATTGAATCTCGAAAAATCCGTGTGCTAACATACACCGAAAATCGAGAAAATCATAAATTCTCATTTATGCGAAAAATAGTGATGCCGATCAAACGAAATGATAGGGAGCCCGTCACCAGGCCCTGCAGGCTGCGCACAGCCAAAATTTGGGGCCAAACGGAGACGGTCGATCCAATCTCCAAAAATCCGTGGGCTAACATACACCGAAAATCGAGAAAATCGTAAATTGTCATTTGTTTGAAAAATAGTGATGCCGATCAAAAGAAATGACAGGGCGCTCGTCACCAGGCCCCGCAGGCTGCGCACAGCCAAAATTTGGGGGCAAACGGAGACGGTCGATCACATCTCCAAAAATCCGTGGGCTAACATACACCGAAAACCGAGAAAATCGTAAATTGTCATTTATGCGAAAAATAGTGATGCCCATCAAACGAGTTGATAGGGCGCCCGTCACCAGGCCCCGCAGGCTGCGCACGACCAAAATTTGGGGGCGAACGGAGGCGGTCGATCGAATCTCCAGAAATCCGTGGGCTAACATTCTCCGAAAATCGAGAAAATCGTAAATTGTCATTTATGCAAAAAATAGTGATGCCGATCAAATGAAATGATATGGCGCCCGTCACTAGGCCCCGCAGGCTGCGCACAGCCAAAATTTGGGGCCAAACGGAGACGGTCGATCACATCTCCAAAAATCCGTGGGCTAACATACACCGAAAATCGAGAAAATCGTAAATTGTCATTTGTTTGAAAAATAGTGATGCCGATCAAAAGAAATGATAGGGCACCCGTCACCAGGCCCCGCAGGCTGCGCACAGTCAAAATTTGGGGCCAAACGGAGACGGTCGATCACATCTCCAAAAATCCGTGGGCTAACATACACCGAAAATCGAGAAAATCATAAATTGTCATTTGTTTGAAAAATAGTGATGCCGATCAAAAGAAATGATAGGGCGCCCGTCACCAGGCCCCGCAGGCTGCGCACAGCCAAAATTTGGGGCCGAACGGAGGCGGTCGATCGAATCTCGAAAAATCCGTGGGCTAACATTCACCGAAAACTGAGAAAATCGTAAATTGTCATTTCTGCAAAAAATAGTGATGCCGATCAAAAGAAATGACAGGGCGCCCGTCACCAGGCCCCGCAGGCTGCGCACAGCCAAAATTTGGGGCCGAACGGAGGCGGTCGATTGAATCTCGAAAAATCCGTGTGCTAACATACACCAAAAATCGAGAAAATCGTAAATTCTCATTTATGCGAAAAATAGTGATGCCGATCAAACGAAATGATAGGGCGCCCGTCACCAGGCCCCGCGGGCTGTGCACAGCCAAAATTTGGGGCCGAACGGAGGCGGTCGATCAAATATCCAGAAATCCCTGGGCTAACACGCACTGAAAAGTTTGAAAGTTAGCAACATAGGCGCACTATGCTAGTCTCGACAGACCGGACGACATCGGATGTCACATGCTAACCTATGTCGAGACCCAATGCCCATCGATGAATGCCCAGCGATAGAAAATTTAAACTAAAACACCTATGCTTATCCTTATGATATAAATAAAATCCTAGAGATTAGTGGTGGTAGTGCTGGCCTACCATGGTCGCTTGCCATGGTGGTGTCGGTTGTGGTGGGTCGTTAGGACCAGTTTTTAAATTAAAATTGTCACCCATATTGGGAAATATGTTGAAATGAGTGCGATAGAGGCATATTTTAGAAAAATAGCTTAGCCAAACCGCCTTTTGGCGGTTTGTCGAGATAGATCTCGAAAAAATACACAAAATGAAAAAAAAAATCGCGTAAAACGGATAATCCAGCCCAAAGTTATGATCATTTATATAATATGCCTCTAATAAACTATTTTTCCGTCGATTATATTACTGTTTTAACAACATTATGTAAGATCTCATCAAAAGACTTGCATCTCGGCAGTTCTTATTTTGTTAATAAAGAGCTAACACATACCAAAAATCGCGAAAATCGTAAATTCTCGTTTATGCAAAAAATAGTGATGCCGATCAAACGAAATGATAGGACTATCTAAATTCTGATCACTTTCTGTACTATACTGATTCCTTACTGATTACCGTAATGAATTGATTTAAAACCGAAGTGGGGCTTATATATAATAGAAACAATAAATCGCATTCAGTGAATGCGACTTATAAGTCGCATTTCAGGAATGCGATTTATAAGTCGCATTTTGCCTTGCGACGCGCCGACTTGCCGGTTGTCCAATCTTTCCCCGTGCCTTTTTCTAGCATATATGTATTTCAAATACTCTTAACCAACACGCGAATAGGCCATCTATATGCTAGAAATTTACGGGGTGTAACAGCGGATCAAACGAAATGATAGGGCGCCCGTCACCAGGCCCCGCACAGCAAAAATTTGAGGCCAAACGAAGACGGTCGATCACATCTCCAAAAATCCGTGGGCTAACATACACCGAAAACCGAGAAAATCGTAAATTATCATTTATGCAAAAAATAGTGATGCCCATCAAACGAGTTGATAGGGCGCCCGTCACCAGGCCCCGCAGGCTGCGCACGGCTAAAATTTGGGGGCGAACGGAGGCGGTCGATCGAATCTCCAGAAATCCGTGGGCTAACATTCACCGAAAATCGAGAAAATCGTAAATTGTCATTTACGCAAAAAATAGTGATGCCGATCAAACGAATTGATAGTGCGCCCGTCACTAGGCCCCGCAGGCTGCGCACAGCCAAAATTTGGGGCCAAACGGAGACGGTCGATCACATCTCCAAAAATCCGTGGGCTAACATACACCGAAAACCGAGAAAATCGTAAATTGTCATTTATGCGAAAAATAGTGATGCCGATCAAAAGAAATGACAGGGCGCCCGTCACCAGGTCCCGCAGGCTGCGCACAGCCAAAATTTGGGGCCAAACGGAGACGGTCGATCACATCTCCAAAAATTCGTGGGCTAACATACACCGAAAATCGATAAAATCGTAAATTGTCATTTATTTGAAAAATAGTGATGCCGATCAAAAGAAATGACAGGGCGCCCATCACCAGGTCCCGCAGGCTGCACACATCCAAAATTTGGGGCCAAACGGAGACGGTCGATCACATCTCCAAAAATCCGTGGGCTAACATACACCAAAAATCGAGAAAATCGTAAATTGTCATTTATGCGAAAAATAGTGATGCCCATCAAACGAGTTGATAAGGCGCCCGTCACCAGGCCCCGCACGCTGCGCACGGCCAAAATTTGGGGCCGAACGGAGGCGGTCGATCAAATCTCCAGAAATCCGTGGGCTAACATTCACCGAAAACGAGAAAATCGTAAATTGTCATTTATGCAAAAAATAGTGATGCCGATCAAAAGAAATGACAGGGCGCCCGTCACCAGGCCCCGCAGGCTGCGCACAGCCAAAATTTTGGGCCGAACGGAGGCGGTCGATTGAATCTCGAAAAATCCGGGTGCTAACATACACCAAAAATCGAGAAAATCATAAATTCTCATTTATGCGAAAAATAGTGATGCCGATCAAACGAAATGATAGGGCGCCCGTCACCAGGCCCCGCAGGCTGCGCACAGCCAAAATTTGGCGCCAAACGGAGACGGTCGATCACATCTCCAAAAATCCGTGGGCTAACATACACCGAAAATTGAGAAAATCGTAAATTCTCATTTGTTTGAAAAATAGTGATGCCGATCAAAAGAAATGACAGGGCGCCCGTCACCAGGCCCCGCAGCCTGCGCACAGCCAAAATTTGGGGCCAAACGGAGACGGTCGATCACATCTCCAAAAATCCGTGGGCTAACATACACCGAAAATCGAGAAAATCGTAAATTGTCATTTATGCGAAAAATAGTGATGCCCATCAAATGAGTTGATAGGGCGCCCGTCACCAGGCCCCGCAGGCTGCGCACGACCAAAATTTGGGGGCGAACGGAGGCGGTCGATCGAATCTCCAGAAATCCGTGGGCTAACATTCACCGAAAATCGAGAAAATCGTAAATTGTCATTTATGCAAAAAATAGTGATGCCGATCAAATGAAATGATAGGGCGCCCGTCACTAGGCCCCGCAGGCTGCGCACAGCCAAAATTTGGGGCCAAACGGAGACGGTCGATCACATCTCCAAAAATCCGTGGGCTAACATACACCGAAAATCGAGAAAATCGTAAATTGTCATTTGTTTGAAAAATAGTGATGCCGATCAAAAGAAATGACAGGGCACCCGTCACCAGGCCCCGCAGGCTGCGCACAGTCAAAATTTGGGGCCAAACGGAGACGGTCGATCACATCTCCAAAAATCCGTGGGCTAACATACACCGAAGATCGAGAAAATCGTAAATTGTCATTTGTTTGAAAAATAGTGATGCCGATCAAAAGAAATGACAGGGCACCCATCACCAGGCCCCGCAGGCTGCACACAGCCAAAATTTGGGGCCGAACGGAGGCGGTCGATCGAATCTCGAAAAATCCGTGGGCTAACATTCACCGAAAACCGAGAAAATCGTAAATTGTCATTTCTGCAAAAAATAGTGATGCCGATCAAAAGAAATGATAGGGCGCCCGTCACCAGGCCCCGCAGGCTGCGCACGGCCAAAATTTGGGGCCGAACGGAGGCGGTCGATCAAATCTCCAGAAATCCGTGGGCTAACATTCACCGAAAACCGAGAAAATCGTAAATTCTCATTTATGCGAAAAATAGTGATGCCGATCAAACGAAATGATAGGGCGCCCGTCACCAGGCCCCGCGGGCTGCGCACAGCCAAAATTTGGGGCCGAACGGAGGCGGTCGATTGAATCTCGAAAAATCCGGGTGCTAACATACACCGAAAATCGAGAAAATCATAAATTCTCATTTATGCGAAAAATAGTGATGCCGATCAAACGAAATGATAGGGCGCCCGTCACCAGGCCCCGCAGGCTGCGCACAGCCAAAATTTGGGGCCAAACGGAGACGGTCGATCACATCTCCAAAAATCCGTGGGCTAACATACACCGAAAATTGAGAAACTCGTAAATTCTCATTTGTTTGAAAAATAGTGATGCCGATCAAAAGAAATGACAGGGCGCCCGTCACCAGGCCCCGCAGGCTGCGCACAGCCAAAATTTGGGGCCAAACGGAGACGGTCGATCACATCTCCAAAAATCCGTGGGCTAACATACACCGAAAACCGAGAAAATCATAAATTGTCATTTATGCGAAAAATAGTGATGCCCATCAAACGAGTTGATAGGGCGCCCGTCACCAAGCCCCGCGGGCTACGCACAGCCAAAATTTGGGGCCAAACGGAGACGGTCGATCACTTCTCCAAAAATCCGTGGGCTAACATACACCGAAAATCGAGAAAATCGTAAATTTTCATTTGTTTGAAAAATAGTGATGCCGATCAAAAGAAATGACAGGGCGCCCGTCACCAGGCCCCGCAGGCTGCGCATAGCCAAAATTTGGGGCCAAACGGAGACGGTCGATCACATCTCCAAAAATCCGTGGGCTAACATACACCGAAAACCGAGAAAATCATAAATTGTTATTTATGCGAAAAATAGTGATGCCCATCAAATGAGTTGATAGGGCGCCCGTCACCAGGCCCCGCAGGCTGCGCACGGCCAAAATTTGGGGGGCGAACGAAGGCGGTCGATCAAATCTCCAGAAATCCGTGGGCTAACATTCACCGAAAACCGAGAAAATCGTAAATTGTCATTTATGCAAAAAATAGTGATGCCGATCAAACGAATTGATAGAGCGCCCGTCACTAGGCCCCGCAGGCTGCGCACAGCCAAAATTTGGGGCCAAACGGAGACGGTCGATCACATCTCCAAAAATCCGTGGGCTAACATACACCGAAAATCGAGAAAATCGTAAATTGTCATTTGTTTGAAATATAGTGATGCCGATCAAATGAAATGACAGGGCGCCCGTTACCAGGCCCCGCAGGCTGCGCACAGCCAAAATTTGGGGCCAAACGGAGACGGTCGATCACATCTCCAAAAATCCGTGGGCTAACATACACCGAAAATCGAGAAAATCGTAAATTATCATTTGTTTGAAAAATAGTGATGCCGATCAAACAAAATGACAGGGCGCCCGTTACCAGGCCCCGCAGGCTGCGCACAGCAAAAATTTGAGGCCAAACGGAGACGGTCGATCACATCTCCAAAAATCCGTGGGCTAACATACACCGAAAACCGAGAAAATCGTAAATTGTCATTTATGCGAAAAATAGTGATGCCCATCAAACGAGTTGATAGGGCGCCCGTCACCAGGCCCCGCAGGCTGCGCACGACCAAAATTTGGGGGCGAACGGAGGCGGTCGATCGAATCTCCAGAAATCCGTGGGCTAACATTCACCGAAAATCGAGAAAATCGTAAATTGTCATTTATGCAAAAAATAGTGATGCCGATCAAATGAAATGATAGGGCGCCCGTCACTAGGCCCCGCAAGCTGCGCACAGCCAAAATTTGGGGCCAAACGGAGACGGTCGATCACATCTCCAAAAATCCGTGGGCTAACATACACCGAAAATCGAGAAAATCATAAATTGTCATTTGTTTGAAAAATAGTGATGCCGATCAAAAGAAATGACAGGGCACCCGTCACCAGGCCCCGCAGGCTGCGCACAGTCAAAATTTGGGGCCAAACGGAGACGGTCGATGACATCTCCAAAAATCCGTGGGCTAACATACACCGAAAATCGAGAAAATCGTAAATTGTCATTTGTTTGAAAAATAGTGATGCCGATCAAAAGAAATGACTGGGCGCCCGTCACCAGGCCCCGCAGGCTGCGCACAGCCAAAATTTGGGGCCGAACGGAGGCGGTCAATCGAATCTCGAAAAATCCGTGGGCTAACATTCACCGAAAACCGAGAAAATCGTAAATTGTCATTTCTGCAAAAAATAGTGATGCCGATCAAAAGAAATGACAGGGCGCCCGTCACCAGGCCCCGCAGGCTGCGCACAGCCAAAATTTGGGGCCGAACGGAGGCGGTCGATTGAATCTCAAAAAATCCGTGTGCTAATATACACCGAAAATCAAGAAAATCATAAATTCTCATTTATGCGAAAAATAGTGATGCCGATCAAACGAAATGATAGGGCGCCCGTCACCAGGCCCCGCGGGCTGTGCACAGCCAAAATTTGGGGCCGAACGGAGGCAGTCGATCAAATATCCAGAAATCCCTGGGCTAACACGCACTGAAAAGTTTGAAAGTTAGCAACATAGGCGCACTATGCTAGTCTCGACAGACCGGACGACATCGGATGTCACATGCTAACCTATGTAGAGACCCAACGCCCATCGATGAATGTCCAGCGATAGAAAATTTAAACTAAAACACCTATGCTTATCCTTATGATATAAATAAAATCCTAGAGATTAGTGGTGGTAGTGCTGGCCTACCATGGTCGCTTGCCATGGTGGTGTCGGTTGTGGTGGGTCGTTAGGACCAGTTTTTAAATTAAAATTGTCACCCATATTGGGAAATATGTTGAAATGAGTGCGATAGAGGCATATTTTAGAAAAATAGCTCGGCCAAACTGCCTTTCGGCGATTTGTCGAGATAGATCTCGAAAAAATACACAAAATGAAAAAAAAAATCGCGTAAAACGGATAATCCAGCCCAAAGTTATGATCATTTATATAATATGCCTCTAATAAACTATTTTTCCGTCGATTATATTACAGTTTTAACAACATTATGTAAGATCTCATCAAAAGACTTGCATCTCGGCAGTTCTTATTTTGTTAATAAAGAGCTAACACATACCAAAAATCGTGAAAATCGTAAATTCTCGTTTATGCAAAAAATAGTGATGCCGATCAAACGAAATGATAGGACTATCTAAATTCTGATCACTTTCTGTACTATACTGATTCCTTACTGATTACCGTAATGAATTGATTTAAAACCGAAGTGGGGCTTATATATAAGAGAAACAATAAATCGCATTCAGTGAATGCGACTTATAAGTCGCATTTCAGGAATGCGATTTATAAGTCGCATTCCTGGAATGCGTTTTATAAGTCGCATTCCTGGAATGCGTTTTATAAGTCGCATTTTGCCTTGCGACGCGCCGACTTGCCGGTTGTCCAATCTTTCCCCGTGCCTTTTTCTAGCATGTATTTATTTCAAATACTCTTAACCAACACGCGAATAGGCCATCTATATGCTATAAATTTACGGGGTGTAACAGCGGATCAAACGAAATGATAGGGCGCCCGTCACCAGGCCCCGCACAGCAAAAATTTGAGGCCAAACGGAGACGGTCGATCACATCTCCAAAAATCCGTGGGCTAACATACACCGAAAACCGAGAAAATCGTAAATTGTCATTTATGCAAAAAATAGTGATGCCCATCAAACGAGTTGATAGGGCGCCCGTCACCAGGCCCCGCAGGCTGCGCACGACCAAAATTTGGGGGCGAACGGAGGCGGTCGATCAAATCTCCAGAAATCCGTGGGCTAACATTCACCGAAAACCGAGAAAATCGTAAATTGTCATTTACGCAAAAAATAGTGATGCCGATCAAACGAATTGATATAGCGCCCATCACTAGGCCCCGCAGGCTGCGCACAGCCAAAATTTGGGGCCAAACGGAGACGGTCGATCACATCTCCAAAAATCCGTGGGCAAACATACACCGAAATTCGAGAAAATTGTAAATTATCATTTGTTTGAAAAATAGTGATGCCGATCAAACGAAATGACAAGGCGCCCGTCACCAGGCCCCGCAGGCTTCGCACAGCCAAAATTTGGGGCCAAACGGAGGCGGTCGATCGAATCTCGAAAAATCCGTGGGCTAACATACACCGAAAATCGAGAAAATCGTAAATTGTCATTTCTGCAAAAAATAGTGATGCCGATCAAAAGAAATGACAGGGCGCCCGTCACCAGGCCCCGCAGGCTGCGCACAGCCAAAATTTGGGGCCGAACGGAGGCGGTCGATTGAATCTCGAAAAATCCGTGTGCTAACATACACCGAAAATCGAGAAAATCATAAATTCTCATTTATGCGAAAAATAGTGATGCCGATCAAATGAAATGATAGGGCGCCCGTCACCAGGCCCTGTAGGCTGCGCACAGCCAAAATTTGGGGCCAAACGGAGACGGTCGATCACATCTCCAAAAATCCGTGGGCTAACATACACCGAAAATCGAGAAAATCGTAAATTGTCATTTGTTTGAAAAATAGTGATGCCGATCAAAAGAAATGACAGGGCGCCCGTCACCAGGCCCCGCAGGATGCGCACAGCCAAAATTTGGGGGCAAACGGAGACGGTCGATCACATCTCCAAAAATCTGTGGGCTAACATACACCGAAAATCGAGAAAATCGTAAATTGTCATTTGTTTGAAAAATAGTGATGCCGATCAAAAGAAATGACAGGGCGCCCGTCACCAGGTCCCGCAGGCTGCGCACAGCCAAAATTTGGGGCCAAACGGAGACGGTCGATCACATCTCCAAAAATCTGTGGGCTAACATACACCGAAAATCGAGAAAATCGTAAATTGTCATTTGTTTGAAAAATAGTGATGCCGATCAAAAGAAATGACAGGGCGCCCGTCACCAGGCCCCGCAGGCTGCGCACAGCCAAAATTTGGGGCCGAACGGAGGCGGTCGATCAAATCTCGAAAAATCCGTGGGCTAACATTCACCGAAAACCGAGAAAATCGTAAATTGTCATTTATGCAAAAAATAGTGATGCCGATAAAAAGAAATGATAGGGCGCCCGTCACCAGGCCCCGCAGGCTGCGCACAGCCAAAATTTGGGCCAAACGGAGACGGTCGATCACATCTCCAAAAATCCGTGGGCAAACATACACCGAAAATCGAGAAAATCGTAAATTGTCATTTGTTTGAAATATAGTGATGCCGATCAAACGAAATGACAAGGCACCCATCACCAGGCCCCGCAGGCTGCGCACAGCCAAAATTTGGGGCCGAACGGAGGCGGTCGATTGAATCTCGAAAAATCCATGTGCTAACATACACCGAAAATCGAGAAAATCATAAATTCTCATTTATGCGAAAAATAGTGATGCCAATCAAACGAAATGATAGGGCGCCCGTCACCAGGCCCTGCAGGCTGCGCACAGCCAAAATTTGGGGCCAAACGGAGACGGTCGATCACATCTCCAAAAATCCGTGGGCTAACATACACCGAAAATCGAGAAAATCGTAAATTGTCATTTGTTTGAAAAATAGTGATGCCGATCAAAAGAAATAACAGGGCGCCCGTCACCAGGCCCCGCAGGCTGCGCACAGCTAAAATTTGGGGCCAAACGGAGACGGTCGATCACATCTCCAAAAATCCGTGGGCTAACATACACCGAAAATCGAGAAAATCGTAAATTGTCATTTGTTTGAAAAATAGTGATGCCGATCAAACGAAATGACAGGGCGCCCGTTACCAGGCCCCGCAGGCTGCGCACAACAAAAATTTCAGGGCAAACGGAGACGGTCGATCACATCTCCAAAAATCCGTGGGCTAACATACACCGAAAACCGAGAAAATCGTAAATTGTCATTTATGCGAAAAATAGTGATGCCCATCAAACGAGTTGATAGGGCGCCCGTCACCAGGCCCCGCAGGCTGCGCACGACCAAAATTTGGGGGCGAACGGAGGCGGTTGATCGAATCTCCAGAAATCCGTGGGCTAACATTCACCGAAAATCGAGAAAATCGTAAATTTTCATTTATGCAAAAAATAGTGATGCCGATAGAATGAAATGACAGGGCGCCCGTCACCAGGCCCCGCAGGCTGCGCACAACCAAAATTTGGGGCCAAACGGAGACGGTCGATCACATCTCCAAAAATCCGTGGGCTAACATACACCGAAAATCGAGAAAATCGTAAATTGTCATTTGTTTGAAAATAGTGATGCCGATCAAAAGAAATGACAGGGCGCCCGTCACTAGGCCCCGCAGGCTGCGCACAGCCAAAATTTGGGGCCGAACGGAGGCGGTCGATCGAATCTCCAGAAATCCGTGGGCTAACATTCACCGAAAATCGAGAAAATCGTAAATTTTCATTTATGCAAAAAATAGTGATGCCGATCGAATGAAATGACAGGGCGCCCGTCACCAGGCCCCGCAGGCTGCGCACAGACAAAATTTGGGGCCAAACGGAGACGGTCGATCAGATCTCCAAAAATCCGTGGGCTAACATACACCGAAAATCGAGAAAATCGTAAATTGTCATTTGTTTGAAAAATAGTGATGCCGATCAAAAGAAATGACAGGGCGCCCGTCACGAGGCCCCGCAGGCTGCGCACAGCCAAAATTTGGGGCTGAACGGAGGTGGTCGATCGAATCTCAAAAAATCCGTGGGCTAACATTCACCGAAAACTGAGAAAATCGTAAATTGTCATTTCTGCAAAAAATAGCGATGCCGATCAAAAGAAATGACAGGGCACCCGTCACCAGGCCCCGCAGGCTGCGCACAGCCAAAATTTGGGGCCGAACGGAGGCGGTCGATTGAATCTCAAAAAATCCGTGGGCTAACATACACCGAAAACCGAAAAAATCGTAAATTGTCATTTATGCGAAAAATAGTGATGCCGATCAAACGAATTGATAGAGCGCCCGTCACTAGGCCCCGCAGGCTGCGCACAGCCAAAATTTGGGGCCAAACGGAGTCGGTCGATCACATCTCCAAAAATCCGTGGGCTAACATACACCGAAAATCGTAAATGGTCATTTATGCGAAAAATAGTGATGCCGATCAAACGAATTGATAGAGCGCCCGTCACTAGGCCCCGCAGGCTGCGCACAGCCAAAATTTGGGGCTAAACGGAGACGGTCGATCACATCTCCAAAAATCCGTGGGCTAACATACACCGAAAATCGAGAAAATCGTAAATTGTCATTTATGCGAAAAATAGTAATGCCGATCAAAAGAAATGACAGGGCGCCCGTCACCAGGCCCCGCAGGCTGCGCACGGCCAAAATTTGGGGCCAATGGGAGACGGTCGATCAAATCTCCAGGAATCCGTGTGCTAACATTCACCGAAAACCGAGAAAATCGTAAATTGTCATTTCTACAAAAAATAGTGATGCCGACCAAAAGAAATGACAGGGCCCCCGTCACCAGGCCCCGCAGGCTGCGCACACCCAAAATTTGGGGCCGAACGGAGCCGGTCGATTGAATCTCAAAATATCTGTGGGCTAACATACACCGAAAATTGAGAAAATCGTAAATTCTCATTTCTGCAAAAAATAGTGATGCCGATCAAATGAAATGACAGGGCGCCCGTCACCAGGCTGCGCACAGCTAAAATTTAGGGCCGAACGGAGGCGGTCGATTGAATCTCGAAAAATCCGTGGGCTAACATACACCGAAAATCGAGAAAATCGTAAATTCTCATTTATGCGAAAAATAGTGATGCCGATCAAACGAATTGACAAGGCGCCCGTCACCAGGCCCCGCAGGCTGCGCACAGCCAAAATTTGGGGCCGAACGGAGACGGTCGATTGAATCTCGAAAAATCCGTGGGCTAACATACACCGAAAATCGAGAAAATCGTAAATTGTCATTTATGCGAAAAATAGTGATGCCGATCAAACGAATTGATAGAGCGCCCGTCACTAGGCCCCGCAGGCTGCGTACAGCCAAAATTTGGGGCCAAACGGAGACGGTCGATCACATCTCCAAAAATCCGTGGGCTAACATACACCGAAAATCATAAATTGTCATTTATGCGAAAAATAGTGATGCCGATCAAAAGAAATGACAGGGCGCCCGTCACTAGGCCCCGCAGGCTGCGCACAGCCAAAATTTGGGGCCGAACGGAGGCGGTCGATCGAATCTCCAGAAATCCGTGGGCTAACATTCACCGAAAATCGAGAAAATCGTAAATTTTCATTTATGCAAAAAATAGTGATGCCGATCGAATGAAATGACAGGGCGCCCGTCACCAGGCCCCGCAGGCTGCGCACAGACAAAATTTGGGGCCAAACGGAGACGGTCGATCAGATCTCCAAAAATCCGTGGGCTAACATACACCGAAAATCGAGAAAATCGTAAATTGTCATTTGTTTGAAAAATAGTGATGCCGATCAAAAGAAATGACAGGGCGCCCGTCACCAGGCCCCGCAGGCTGCGCACAGCCAAAATTTGGGGCCGAACGGAGGCGGTCGATCAAATCTCGAAAAATCCGTGGGCTAACATTCACCGAAAACCGAGAAAATCGTAAATTGTCATTTATGCAAAAAATAGTGATGCCGATAAAAAGAAATGATAGGGCGCCCGTCACCAGGCCCCGCAGGCTGCGCACAGCCAAAATTTGGGCCAAACGGAGACGGTCGATCACATCTCCAAAAATCCGTGGGCAAACATACACCGAAAATCGAGAAAATCGTAAATTGTCATTTGTTTGAAATATAGTGATGCCGATCAAACGAAATGACAAGGCACCCATCACCAGGCCCCGCAGGCTGCGCACAGCCAAAATTTGGGGCCGAACGGAGGCGGTCGATTGAATCTCGAAAAATCCATGTGCTAACATACACCGAAAATCGAGAAAATCATAAATTCTCATTTATGCGAAAAATAGTGATGCCAATCAAACGAAATGATAGGGCGCCCGTCACCAGGCCCTGCAGGCTGCGCACAGCCAAAATTTGGGGCCAAACGGAGACGGTCGATCACATCTCCAAAAATCCGTGGGCTAACATACACCGAAAATCGAGAAAATCGTAAATTGTCATTTGTTTGAAAAATAGTGATGCCGATCAAAAGAAATAATAGGGCGCCCGTCACCAGGCCCCGCAGGCTGCGCACAGCTAAAATTTGGGGCCAAACGGAGACGGTCGATCACATCTCCAAAAATCCGTGGGCTAACATACACCGAAAATCGAGAAAATCGTAAATTGTCATTTGTTTGAAAAATAGTGATGCCGATCAAACGAAATGACAGGGCGCCCGTTACCAGGCCCCGCAGGCTGCGCACAACAAAAATTTCAGGGCAAACGGAGACGGTCGATCACATCTCCAAAAATCCGTGGGCTAACATACACCGAAAACCGAGAAAATCATAAATTGTCATTTATGCGAAAAATAGTGATGCCCATCAAACGAGTTGATAGGGCGCCCGTCACCAGGCCCCGCAGGCTGCGCACGACCAAAATTTGGGGGCGAACGGAGGCGGTTGATCGAATCTCCAGAAATCCGTGGGCTAACATTCACCGAAAATCGAGAAAATCGTAAATTTTCATTTATGCAAAAAATAGTGATGCCGATAGAATGAAATGACAGGGCGCCCGTCACAAGGCCCCGCAGGCTGCGCACAACCAAAATTTGGGGCCAAACGGAGACGGTCGATCACATCTCCAAAAATCCGTGGGCTAACATACACCGAAAATCGAGAAAATCGTAAATTGTCATTTGTTTGAAAATAGTGATGCCGATCAAAAGAAATGACAGGGCGCCCGTCACTAGGCCCCGCAGGCTGCGCACAGCCAAAATTTGGGGCCGAACGGAGGCGGTCGATCGAATCTCCAGAAATCCGTGGGCTAACATTCACCGAAAATCGAGAAAATCGTAAATTTTCATTTATGCAAAAAATAGTGATGCCGATCGAATGAAATGACAGGGCGCCCGTCACCAGGCCCCGCAGGCTGCGCACAGACAAAATTTGGGGCCAAACGGAGACGGTCGATCAGATCTCCAAAAATCCGTGGGCTAACATACACCGAAAATCGAGAAAATCGTAAATTGTCATTTGTTTGAAAAATAGTGATGCCGATCAAAAGAAATGACAGGGCGCCCGTCACGAGGCCCCGCAGGCTGCGCACAGCCAAAATTTGGGGCTGAACGGAGGTGGTCGATCGAATCTCAAAAAATCCGTGGGCTAACATTCACCGAAAACTGAGAAAATCGTAAATTGTCATTTCTGCAAAAAATAGCGATGCCGATCAAAAGAAATGACAGGGCACCCGTCACCAGGCCCCGCAGGCTGCGCACAGCCAAAATTTGGGGCCGAACGGAGGCGGTCGATTGAATCTCAAAAAATCCGTGGGCTAACATACACCGAAAACCGAAAAAATCGTAAATTGTCATTTATGCGAAAAATAGTGATGCCGATCAAACGAATTGATAGAGCGCCCGTCACTAGGCCCCGCAGGCTGCGCACAGCCAAAATTTGGGGCCAAACGGAGTCGGTCGATCACATCTCCAAAAATCCGTGGGCTAACATACACCGAAAATCGTAAATTGTCATTTATGCGAAAAATAGTGATGCCGATCAAACGAATTGATAGAGCGCCCGTCACTAGGCCCCGCAGGCTGCGCACAGCCAAAATTTGGGGCTAAACGGAGACGGTCGATCACATCTCCAAAAATCCGTGGGCTAACATACACCGAAAATCGAGAAAATCGTAAATTGTCATTTATGCGAAAAATAGTAATGCCGATCAAAAGAAATGACAGGGCGCCCGTCACCAGGCCCCGCAGGCTGCGCACGGCCAAAATTTGGGGCCAATGGGAGACGGTCGATCAAATCTCCAGGAATCCGTGTGCTAACATTCACCGAAAACCGAGAAAATCGTAAATTGTCATTTCTACAAAAAATAGTGATGCCGACCAAAAGAAATGACAGGGCCCCCGTCACCAGGCCCCGCAGGCTGCGCACACCCAAAATTTGGGGCCGAACGGAGCCGGTCGATTGAATCTCAAAATATCTGTGGGCTAACATACACCGAAAATTGAGAAAATCGTAAATTCTCATTTCTGCAAAAAATAGTGATGCCGATCAAATGAAATGACAGGGCGCCCGTCACCAGGCTGCGCACAGCTAAAATTTAGGGCCGAACGGAGGCGGTCGATTGAATCTCGAAAAATCCGTGGGCTAACATACACCGAAAATCGAGAAAATCGTAAATTCTCATTTATGCGAAAAATAGTGATGCCGATCAAACGAATTGACAAGGCGCCCGTCACCAGGCCCCGCAGGCTGCGCACAGCCAAAATTTGGGGCCGAACGGAGACGGTCGATTGAATCTCGAAAAATCCGTGGGCTAACATACACCGAAAATCGAGAAAATCGTAAATTGTCATTTATGCGAAAAATAGTGATGCCGATCAAACGAATTGATAGAGCGCCCGTCACTAGGCCCCGCAGGCTGCGTACAGCCAAAATTTGGGGCCAAACGGAGACGGTCGATCACATCTCCAAAAATCCGTGGGCTAACATACACCGAAAATCATAAATTGTCATTTATGCGAAAAATAGTGATGCCGATCAAACGAATTGATAGAGCGCCCGTCACTAGGCCCCGCAGGCTGCGCACAGCCAAAATTTGGGGCTAAACGGAGACGGTCGATCACATCTCCAAAAATCTGTGGGCTAACATACACCGAATATCGAGAAAATCGTAAATTGTCATTTATGCGGAAAATAGTAATGCCGATCAAAAGAAATGACAGGGCGCCCGTCACCAGGCCCCGCAGGCTGCGCACGGCCAAAATTTGGGGCCAATTGGAGACAGTCGATCAAATCTCCAGAAATCCGTGTGCTAACATTCACCGAAAACTGAGAAAATCGTAAATTGTCATTTCTACAAAAAATAGTGATGCCGATCAAAAGAAATGACAGGGCCCCCGTCACCAGGTCCCGCAGGCTGCGCACACCCAAAATTTGGGGCCGAACGGAGCCGGTCGATTGAATCTCAAAAAATCTGTGGGCTAACATACACCGAAAATTGAGAAAATCGTAAATTCTCATTTCTGCAAAAAATAGTGATACCGATCAAACGAAATGACAGGGCGCCCGTCACCAGGCTCCGGAGGCTGCGCACAGCTAAAATTTGGGGCCGAACGGAGGCGGTCGATTGAATCTCGAAAAATCCGTGGGCTAACATACACCGAAAATCGAGAAAATTGTAAATTGTCATTTATGCGAAAAATAGTGATGCCGATCAAACGAAATGATAGGACTAGCTAAATTCTGATCACTTTATGTACTATACTGATTCCTTACTGATTACCGTAATGAATTGATTTAAAACCGAAGTGGGCTTATATATAATAGAAACAATAAATCGCATTCAGTGAATGCGACTTATAAGTCGCATTTTAGGAATGCGATTTATAAGTCGCATTCCTGGAATGCGTTTTATAAGTAGCATTCCTGGAATGCGTTTTATAAGTCGCATTTTGCCTTGCGACGCGCCGACTTGCCGCTTGTCCAATCTTTCTCCGTGCCTTTTTCTAGCATGTATGTATTTCAAATACTCTTAACCAACACGCGAATAGGCCATCTATATGCTAGAAATTTACGGGGTGTAACAGCGGATCAAACGAAATGACAGGGCGCCCGTCACCAGGCCCCACAGCTGCGCACAGCCAAAATTTGGGGCCGAACGGAGGCGGTCGATTGAATCTCAAAAAATCTGTGGGCTAACATACACCGAAAACTGAGAAAATCATAAATTGTCATTTATGCGAAAAATAGTGATGCCGATCAAACGAATTGATAGAGCGCCCGTCACTAGGCCCCGCAGGCTGCGCACAGCCAAAATTTGGGGCCAAACGGAGTCGGTTGATCACATCTCCAAAAATCCGTGGGCTAACATACACCGAAAATCGAGAAAATCGTAAATTGTCATTTATGCGAAAAATAGTGATGCCGATCAAACGAATTGATAGAGCGCCCGTCACTAGGCCCCGCAGGCTGCGCACAGCCAAAATTTGGGGCCAAACGGAGACGGTCGATCACATCTCCAAAAATCCGTGGGCTAACATACACCGAAAATCGAGAAAATCGTAAATTGTCATTTATGCAAAAAATAGTAATGCCGATCAAAAGAAATGACAGGGCGCCCGTCACCAGGCTGCGCACAGCCAAAATTTGGGGCCAATTGGAGACGGTCGATCAAATCTCCAGAAATCCGTGTGCCAACATTCACCGAAAACCGAGAAAATCATAAATTGTCATTTCTGCAAAAAATAGTGATGCCGATCAAAAGAAATGACAGGGCGCCCGTCACCAGGCCCCGGAGGCTGCGCACAGCCAAAATTTGGGGCCGAACGGAGGCGGTCGATTGAATCTCAAAAAATCCGTGGGCTAACATACACCGAAAATCGAGAAAATCATAAATTCTCATTTCTGCGAAAAATAGTGATGCCGATCAAACGAAATGACAGGGCGCTCGTCACCAGGCCCCGCAGGCTGCGCACAACAAAAATTTGGGGCCGAACGGAGACGGTCGATTGAATCTCGAAAAATCTGTGGGCTAACATACACCGAAAATTGACAAAATCGTAAAGTGTCATTTATGCGAAAAATAGTGATGCCGATCAAACGAATTGATAGAGCGCCCGTCACTAGGCCCCACAGGCTGCGCACAGCCAAAATTTGGGGCAGAACGGAGACGGTCGATTGAATCTCGAAAAATCCGTGGGCTAACATACACCGAAAATCGAGAAAATCGTAAATTGTCATTTATGCGAAATATAGTGATGCCGATCAAACGAATTGATAGAGCGCCCATCACTAGGCCCCGCAGGCTGCGCACAGCCAAAATTTGGGGCCAAACGGAGACGGTCAATCACATCTCCAAAAATCCGTGGGCTAACATACACCGAAAATCGAGAAAATCGTAAATTGTCATTTGTTTGAAAAATAGTAATGCCGATCAAAAGAAATGACAGGGCGCCCGTCACCAGGCCCCGCAGGTTGCGCACAGCCAAAATTTGGGGTCAATTGGAGGCGGTCGATCAAATCTCCAGAAATCCGTGTGCTAACATTCACCGAAAACCGAGAAAATTGTAAATTATCATTTCTGCAAAAAATAGTGATGCCGATCAAAAGAAATGACAGGGCGCCTGTCACCAGGCCCCGCAGGCTGCGCACAGCCAAAATTTGGGGCCGAACGGAGACGGTCGACTGAATCTCGAAAAATCCGTGTGCTAACATACACCGAAAATCGAGAAAATCGTAAATTCTCATTTATGTGAAAAATAGTGATGCCGATCAAACGAAATGATAGGGCGCCCTTCACCAGGCCCCGCGGGCTGTGCACAGCCAAAATTTGGGGCCGAACGGAGGCGGTCGATCAAATATCCAGAAATCCCTGGGCTAACACGCACTGAAAAGTTTGAAAGTTAGCAACATAGGCGCACTATGCTAGTCTCGACAGACCGGCCGACATCGGATGTCACATGCTAACCTATGTCGAGACCCAACGCCCATCGATGAATGCCCAGCGATAGAAAATTTAAACTAAAACACCTATGCTTATCCTTATGATATAAATAAAATCCTAGAGATTAGTGGTGGTAGTGCTGGCCTACCATGGTCGCTTGCCATGGTGGTGTCGGTTGTGGTGGGTCGTTAGGACCAGTTTTTAAATTAAAATTGTCACCCATATTGGGAAATATGTTGAAATGAGTGCGATAGAGGCATATTTTAGAAAAATGGCTCGGCCAAACCGCCTTTCGGCAGTTTGTCGAGATAGATCTCGAAAAAATACACAAAATGAAAAAAAAATCGCGTAAAACGGATAATCCAGCCCAAAGTTATGATCATTTATATAATATTCCTCTAATAAACTATTTTTTCGTCGATTATATTACAGTTTTAACAACATTATGTAAGATCTCATCAAAAGACTTGCATCTCGACAGTTCTTATTTTGTTAATAAAGAGCTAACACATACCAAAAATCGCGAAAATATTAAATTCTCGTTTATGCAAAAAATAGTGATGCCGATCAAATGAAATGATAGGACTAGCTAAATTCTGATCACTTTCTGTACTATACTGATTCCTTACTGATTACCGTAATGAATTGATTTAAAATCAAAGTGGGCTTATATATAATAGAAACAATAAATCGCATTCAGTGAATGCGACTTATAAGTCGCATTTTAGGAATGCGATTTATAAGTCGCATTTTGCCTTGCGACGCGCCGACTTGCCGCTTGTCCAATCTTTCCCCGTGCCTTTTTCTAGCATGTATGTATTTCAAATACTCTTAACCAACACGCGAATAGGCCATCTATATGCTAGAAATTTACGGGGTGTAACAGCGGATCAAACGAAATGACAGGGCGCCCGTCACTAGGCCCCGCAGGCTGCGCACAGCAAAAATTTGGGGCCGAACGTAGGCGGTCGATTGAATCTCAAAAAATCCGTGGGCTAACATACACCGAAAACCGAGAAAATCGTAAATTGTTATTTATGCGAAAAATAGTGATGCCGATCAAACCAATTGATAGAGCGCCCGTCACTAGGCCCCGCAGGCTGCGCACAGCCAAAATTTGGGGCCAAACGGAGTCGGTCGATCACATCTCCAAAAATCCGCGGGCTAACATACACCGAAAATCGAGAAAATCGTAAATTGTCATTTATGCGAAAAATAGTGATGCCGATCAAATGAATTGATAGAGCGCCCGTCACTAGGCCCCGCAGGCTGCGCACAGTCAAAATTTGGGGCCAAACGGAGACGGTCGATCACTTCTCCAAAAATCCGTGGGCTAACATACACCGAAAATCGAGAAAATCATAAATTGTTATTTATGCGAAAAATAGTAATGCCGATCAAAAGAAATGACAGGGCGCCCGTCACCAGGCCCCGCAGGCTGCACACAGCCAAAATTTGGGGCCGAACGGACACGGTCGATTGAATCTCGAAAAATCTGTGGGCTAACATACACCGAAAATCGAGAAAATCGTAGATTATCATTTACGCGAAAAATAGTGATGCCGATCAAACGAATTGATAGAGCGCCCGTCACTAGGCCCCGCAGGCTGCGCACAGCCAAAATTTGGGGCCAAACGGAGACGGTCGATCACATCTCCAAAAATCCGTGGGCTAACATACACCGAAAATCGAGAAAATCGTAAATTGTCATTTGTTTGAAAAATAGTAATGCCGATCAAAAGAAATGACATGGCGCCCGTCACCAGGCCCCGCAGGCTGCGCACGGCCAACATTTGGGGCCGAACGGAGGCGGTCGATTGAATCTGAAAAAATCCGTGGGCTAACATACACCGAAAATTGAGAAAATCGTAAATTCTCATTTCTGCAAAAAATAGTGATGCCGATCAAACGAAATGACAGGGCGCCCGTCACCAGGCCCCGCAGGATGCGCACAGCCAAAATTTGGGGCCGAACGGAGACGGTCGATTGAATCTCGAAAAATCCGTGGGCTAACATACACCGAAAATCGAGAAAATCGTAAATTGTCATTTATGCGAAAAATAGTGATGCCGATCAAACGAATTGATAGAGCGTCCGTCACTAGGCCCCGCAGGCTGCGCACAGCCAAAATTTGGGGCCAAATGGAGACGGTCGATCACATCTCCAAAAATCCGTGGGCTAACATACACCGAAAATCGAGAAAATCGTAAATTGTCATTTATGCGAAAAATAGTAATGCCGATCAAAAGAAATGAAAGGGCGCCCGTCACCAGGCTCCGCAGGCTGCGCACGGCCAAAATTTGGGGCCGAACGGAGGCGGTCGATTGAATCTCAAAAAATCTGTGGGCTAACATACATCGAAAATTGAGAAAATCGTAAATTCTCATTTCTGCGAAAAATAGTGATGCCGATCAAACAAAATGACAGGGCGCCCATCACCAGGCCCCGCAGGCTGCGCACAGCCAAAATTTGGGGCCGAACGGAGACGGTCGATTGAATCTCGAAAAATCCGTGTGCTAACATACACCGAAAATCGAGAAAATCGTAAATTGTCATTTATGCGAAAAATAGTGATGCCGATCAAACGAATTGATAGAACGCCCGTCACTAGGCCCCGCAGGTTGCGCACAGCCAAAATTTGGGGCCAAACGGAGACGGTCGATCACATCTCCAAAAATCTGTGGGCTAACATACACCGAAAATCGAGAAAATCGTAAATTGTCATTTATGCGAAAAATAGTAATGCCGATCAAAAGAAATGACAGGGCGCCCGTCACCAGGCCCCGCAGGCTGCGCACAGCCAAAATTTGGGGCCAATTGGAGACGGTCGATCAAATCTCCAGAAATCTGTGTGCCAACGTTCACCGAAAATCGAGAAAATCGTAAATTGTCATTTCTGCAAAAAATAGTGATGCCGATCAAAAGAAATGACAGGGCGCCCGTCACCAGGCCCCGCAGGCTGCGCACACCCAAAATTTGGGGCCGAATGGAGACGGTCGATTGAATCTCAAAAAATCCGTGGGCTAACATACACCAAAAATCGAGAAAATCGTAAATTGTCATTTATGCGAAAAATAGTAATGCCGATCAAAAGAAATGACAGGGCGCCCGTCACCAGGTCCCACAGGCTGCGCACAGCCAAAATTTGTGGCCAATTGGAGACGGTCGATCAAATCTCCAGAAATCCGTGTGCCAACATTCACCGAAAATCGAGAAAATCGTAAATTGTCATTTCTGCAAAAAATAGTGATGCCGATAAAAAGAAATGACGCGGCGCCCGTCACCAGGCCCCGCAGGCTGCGCACATCCAAAATTTGGGGCTGAACGGAGACGGTCGATTGAATCTCAAAAAATCCGTGGGCTAACATACACCGAAAATCGAGAAAATCGTAAATTCTCATTTCTGCAAAAAATAGTGATGCAGATCAAACGAAATGACAGGGCGCCCGTCACCAGGCTTTGCAGGCTGCGTACAGCCTAAATTTGGGGTCGAACGGAGGTGGTCGATTGAATCTCAAAAAATCCGTGGGCTAACATACACCGAAAATCGAGAAAATCGTAAATTCTCATTTCTGCGAAAAATAGTGATGCCGATCAAACGAAATGATAGGGCGCCCGTCACCAGGCCCCGCAGGCTGCGCACAGCCAAAGTTTGGGGCCGAACGGAGACGGTCGATTGAATCTCGAAAAATCCGTGGGCTAACATACACCGAAAATCGAGAAAATCGTAAATTGTCATTTATGTGAAAAATAGTGATGCCGATCAAACGAATTGATAGAGCGCCCGTCACTAGGCCCCGCATGCTGCGCACAGCCAAAATTTGGGGCCAAACGGAGACGGTCGATCACATCTCCAAAAATCTGTGGGCTAACATACATCGAAAATTGAGAAAATCATAAATTGTCATTTGTTTGAAAAATAGTAATACCGATCAAAAGAAATGACAGGGCGCCCGTCACCAGGCCCTGCAGGCTGCGCACGGCCAAAATTTGGGGCCAATTGGAGACGGTCGATCAAATCTCCAGAAATCCGTGTGCTAACATACACCGAAAATCGAGAAAATCGTAAATTGTCATTTCTGCAAAAAATAGTGATGCCGATCAAAAGAAATGACAGGGCGCCTGTCACCAGGCTGCGCACAGCCAAAATTTGGGGCTGAACGGAGACGGTCGATTGAATCTCGAAAAATCCGTGTGCTAACATACACCGAAAATCGAGAAAATCATAAATTCTCATTTATGCGAAAAATAGTGATGCCGATCAAACGAAATGATAGGGCGCCCGTCACCAGGCCCCGCGGGCTGTGCACAGCCAAAATTTGGGGCCGAACGGAGGCGGTCGATCAAATATCCAGAAATCCCTGGGCTAACACGCACTGAAAAGTTTGAAAGTTAGCAACGTAGGCGCACTATGCTAGTCTCGACAGACCGACCGACATCGGATGTCACATGCTAACCTATGTCGAGACCCAACGCCCATCGATGAATGCCCAGCGATAGAAAATTTAAACTGAAACACCTATGCTTATCCTTATGATATAATAAAATCCTAGAGATTAGTGGTGGTAGTGCTGGCCTACCATGGTCGCTTGCCATGGTGGTGTCGGTTGTGGTGGGTCGTTAGGACCAGTTTTTAAATTAAAATTGTCACCCATATTGGGAAATATGTTGAAATGAGTGCGATAGAGGCATATTTTAGAAAAATGGCTCGGCCAAACAGCCTTTCGGCAGTTTGTCGAGATAGATCTCGAAAAAATACACAAAATGAAAAAAAAATCGCGTAAAACGGATAATCCAGCCCAAAGTTACGATCATTTATATAATATGCCTCTAATAAACTATTTTTCCGTCGATTATATTACAGTTTTAACAACATTATGTAACATCTCATCAAAAGACTTGCATCTCGGCAGTTCTTATTTTGTTAAAAAAGAGCTAACACATACCAAAAATTGCGAAAATCGTAAATTCTCGTTTATGCAAAAAATAGTGATGCCGATCAAACGAAATGATAGGACTAGCTAAATTCTGATCACTTTCTGTACTATACTGATTCCTTACTGATTACCGTAATGAATTGATTTAAAACCAAAGTGGGCTTATATATTATAGAAACAATAAATCGCATTCAGGCTTTAGGGTTTTGGGTTTAGGGTTTAGGGTTTCAGGGTTTTAGGGTTCAGGGTTCAGGGTTTCAGGGTTCAGGGTTTTTTTTTTTTTTTGGTAAACGCCCTTGTGGTGGGCAGGGGCTGAGCAACACCCCCAGGCCTTAACATAAATAAATAAAAGCAGCAAAAAACAAAAGTACATGGAGGGGGACATAAACCTTACCTCCGATCCTATGGTGGTTCATAGGTCGGCCATCCTACTAAGGTTAGCCAACCCATCCCCGATACTAAAATGGAAACCTAGAAACTATGCACCTACATGAGAGGACTCCTCTCCAATACATAAATTCTAGGAAAGCAGTAAATGAGGGAGACTCTCCCTTTACAAAGAAAGACCTATTCTAGAAAAAGAAAAAGCCTACCTGAAAAGGAAGGGTTAACAGACAAAAGATGGTATAGAGACATCCATACCGAGCTTGGATACACACCAAGCAATTTACAACATCTCATGGTGGTTCTTTGATCCTCCTAGTCTTCCTCCTTCTGAAGTTAGGCAAGCCCATTTTGTCCGTCGTGAGGTAACCCCTGATGTGTACCGGTAAGTCCTGTAGACAAGAGAAATGAACTGCGACAGTAGTGGTGTGGCTATGTTTAGACAGTACATCAGCAACGGTATTGCCCTCTCTGAGTACGTGACGACACAAGAAGGTGTGAAGCTGTCTGATAGTGTCCTGCAGTCTGAGAAAAGTGTGGTGTAGATGCCAAGGGGGGGCAAAAGTGCCCCTAATCCAACCGACTAGAAGCTCCGAATCAACGTCGAGGATGACGCCTGAGTGGCCGTTGTGAAGGCACCAAGTGAGACCTATATAGGATGATTCCAACTCCGCCTGGTTATTTGTCCCTTCCCCAAGGGGAGCAGCATAAGCATGAATCAGATCCCCATGACAATCCCTGATGATACCTCCTGCCCCAATCTTTCCCGGATTGCCAAGAGCACTACCATCGGTGTTGAGTTTGACCAGTCCTGGAGCCGGTCTGGACCATTGGACTCTAATGACTCTAATCTCGTGTGTACATGATTCCACCCTAGCACAAAGTTCTCTCCAGTTCGAAGGCTAGTGTACGTATGGGAAAACCGTCGTTAAGAGTTTGTAGATATCACTAATAATACCGTACTTCACCCTCAACAAGTTTGACTGTTTGGAACCATACTTCGCTGCACACCTGTTCTTCCAAAGGTTCCAGCAAATGAAGATAGGGAGGGCTCTAAGTATAGTGTTGTGGGGGTCACTACCGGGCTTCTGAGCCCACCAGTGCATTAGGAGGGCCCTGAGGGGCATATCGCGGTGTCTGAAACCCATAGCTGTAGAGAAGGGGGTCCAAACTGCATTAGCAAAATTACCGGAGACCATGACGTGTTGAACATCCTCATAGCCTTTGTCTCGACAGCAAACACAATCTGTGCTGGCCCCCGGATCAAACCTCAGGATTCTGGCTGCTGTAGGGAGCTTATTCCTAAGCGCCCTCCACAATGTAAAAGAGGATTTAAATGGTACATGCTTCTGCCAGGTTCTTCTGTCGATGATAGTGGTCTGTTTGGATCTCCTTATCATCGCCCAGGCCGAAGTAGAAGTGAAATTACCCGAGGTAGTGGCCTTCCAAAAAGGCTGATCAGGTCTGTCCGGGTGAAATAGAATCGGAGTGTTCATAATTTGTGTGACCAAGTGTTGAGGGAGCTGCTGTTGTAGCCGATTTATCCTCCACTAACCCTGGTTTAGGAATTCTGAAACTGCCGCCTTGCCCGGCCTGCCTGGCAATATCCTATGGGTAGCAAGAGGTCCAATACCGAGCCAGTTATCCCACCAAAAACTAGAGCTGCCGGAGTAAACTTTCCACAAGAGGTTTTCCTCAGCCCTCTGCTTGTTAGTCATGAGTTTCTTCCAGCTTTGAGAATCACCAGAGTCCCACTTTTTTGAGACCGGATGGGAACGCTGGCAATATTTGGCTAGAAGAAAGTCCCTCCAAAGAGATTCCTTAGTTCGGAAATTCCACCACTGTTTAGTTCAAAGGATTTACAAACTTCATGAATCTTCCTGAATCCTACCCCACCTTCATCGTAGGGGTAGCATAAGGTGTCCCAAGAAGCCCAGTGATACCTCTTTCTACCATTTTTCATGCCCCAAAAGAAGTCAGATGTTAACTTCTCAATCTCGTCCAGAACCGTTTTAGGAGGAGAGATGGACTAGCTAAATTCTGATCACTTTCTGTACTATACTGATTCCTTACTGATTACCGTAATGAATTGATTTAAAACCAAAGTGGGCTTATATATAATAGAAACAATAAATCGCATTCAGGCTTTAGGGTTTTGGGTTCAGGGTTTAGGGTTTCAGGGTTTTAGGGTTCAGGGTTCAGGGTTCAGGGTTTAGGGTTCAGGGTTCAGGGTTTCAGGGTTTTCAGGGTTTCAGGGTTCAGGGTTTTAGGGTTTTAGGGTTTCAGGGTTCAGGGTTTCAGGGTTCAGGGTTCAGGGTTTCAGGGTTCAATGTTTCAGGGTTCAGGGTTCAGGGTTCAGGGTTCAGGGTTTTAGGGTTTCAGGGTTTAGTATTTAGGTTTAGGTTCAGGTTCAGGGTTTCAGGGTTTAGCGTTTTCAGGGTTTCAGGGTTTTCAAGGTTTCAGGGTTTCATGGTTTTAGGGTTTTCAGGGTTCAGGGTTCAGGGTTCAGGGTTCAGGGTTCAGGGTTTTTGGGTTCATGGTTTCAGGGTTTTCAGGGTTTTTGTTCAAGCTTCAGGGTTTTCAGGTTTTTAGGTTCAGGGTTTCAGGGTTTAGGGTTTTTAGGGTTTTTTTAGTTCAGGGTTTTCAGGGTTCAGGGTTTAGGGTTTAGGGTTCAGGGTTCAGGGTTTCAGGGTTCAGGGTTTAGGGTTTGTGGTTCAGGGTTCAGGGTTCAGGGTTTAGGGTCAGGGTTCAGGATTTCCGGGTTTAGGGTTTAGGGTTCAGGGTTTCAGGGTTTTGGGTTTCAGGGTTCAGGGTTTCAGGGTTTTGGGTTTTGGTTTCAGGGTTCAGGGTTCAGGGTTCAAGGTTCAGGGATCAGGGTTCAGGGTTTAGGGTTCAGGGTTCAGGGTTCAGGGTTTCAGGGTTCAGGGTTCAGGGTTCAGGGTTCAGGGTTTCAGGGTTCAGGGTTCAGGGTCCAGGGTCCATGGTTCAGGGTTTCAGGGTTCAGGGTTTCAGGGTTCAGGGTTTCAGGGTTTCAGGGTTCAGGGTTTCAGGGTTTAGGGTTTCAGGGTTCAGGGTTCAGGGTTTAGGGTTTCAGCGTTCAGGGTTCAGGGTTCAGGATTCACGGTTCAGGGTTCAGGGTTCAGGGTTCAGGGTTTAGGGTTTAGGGTTTAGGGTTTTTCAGGGTTTCAGGGTTCAGGGTTTTGGGTTCAGGGTTCAGGGTTTAGGGTTCAGGGTTCAGGGTTTAGGGTTTTGGGTTCAGGGTTCAGGGTTCAGGGTTTAGGGTTCAGGGTTCAGGGTTCAGGGTTTTGGGTTCAGGGTTCAGGGTTCAGGGTTCAGGGTTTAGGGTCCAGGGTTCAGGGTTCAGGGTTTCAGGGTTCAGGGTTTAGGGTTTAGGGTTTCAGGGTTTCAGGGTTCAGGGTTTCAGGGTTCAGGGTTCAGGGTTCAGGGTTCAGGGTTTAGGGTTTTGGGTTCAGGGTTTAGGTTCAGGTTTCAGGGTTCAGGGTTTCAGGGTTCAGGGTTCAGGGTTCAGGGTTCAGGGTTCAGGGTTCAGGGTTCAGGGTTCAGGGTTTTGGGTTTAGGGTTTAGGGTTTTGGGTTTAGGGTTTAGGGTTTAGGGTTTAGGGTTTAGGGTTTTGGGTTTAGGGTCCAGGGTTCAGGGTTCAGGGTTCAGGGTTCAGGGTTCAGGGTTCAGGGTTCAGGGTTTAGGGTTTTAGGGTTTAGGGTTCAGGGTTCAGGGTTCAGGGTTTAGGGTTCAGGGTTCAGGGTTTAGGGTTCAGGGTTTAGGGTCCAGGGTTTTGGGTTCAGGGTTCAGGGTTTTGGGTTCAGGGTTTAGGGTTTTCAGGGTTCAGGGTTCAGGGTTTAGGGTTCAGGGTTCAGGGTTCAGGGTTCAGGGTTTCAGGGTTCAGGGTTCAGGGTTTTCAGGGTTTAGGTTCAGGGTTTTCAGGGTTTTAGGGTTTAGGGTTTTGGTTCAGGGTTTCAGGGTTCAGGGTTTCAGGGTTCAGGGTTCAGGGTTTCAGGGTTTTGGGTTCAGGGTTCAGGGTTTCAGGGTTCAGGGTTCAGGGTTTAGGTTCAGGGTTTCTTTTTTTTTTTTTTTTTTTTTAGTAAACGCCCTTGTCCCGGGCAGGGGCTGAGCAACACCCCCAGGCCTTATCATAAATAAAACAACAAAAAACAACAAAAAATAAGTACATGGAGGGGGACATAAAACCTTACCTCCGATTTAAAGGTGGTTCATAGGTCGGCCATCCTAATAAGAATAGCCAACCCATCCCCGATACTGAAATGAAATCCTGAAAACTATGCACCTAACGGAGAGGACTCCTCTCCAATACATAAGTTCTAGGAAAGCAATAAATGAGGGAGACTCTCCCCTTACAGAGTAAGAAAAGAAAGTCACAAAACAGCTAAGACCTATTCAAAGAAGCTATAACGTACAAAGAAATAACTTATCTGAAAAGATAAAAGTAGATAAAAGTGGTGGAAAACTCTAAGCAATCCGAGATATCATGGCGGTTTCTTGATTCTCTTCAGCTTTCTTCTTCTGAAGTTTGCCATGCCAATTTTGTCTAATTTGTAGTGGCCTCTCGCTTCTCGCGGCAATTCCTGCATGCTGTGAAAATGGTGGGGAGTGTCCAGGTCGTGACTATACTTCGAAAGAGCATCTGCCGTGAAGTTTCCTTCTCTATATGTATGCTTGCTTTGAAAGTACTCCAACCCGGAGGTGAGGTTCTGCAGTTCCTCTATGTATTTTTTGATATTCCACTGAGGTTCGACGGAGTTGGTGAGCCATTGTATGAGCAGGTATGAATCTACCTCCAATATGACTTTAGTATAACCCTGTAAAATGCACCAACGAAGCCCATAAACCGCTGCTTGGATTTCCGCCTGGTTGTTAGTACCTGTACCTAAAGGGGAAGCAAAAGCAAATATCAAATTCCCTTTGTGGTCCCTAAGAATACCACCTGCTCCTATTCTTCCCGGGTTATCGAGAGCGCTGCCGTCTGTGTTAAGCTTGACTAGAGGGTGAATCGGTTTGATCCATTGAACTCTAATCACCTTAACTTCATGCTGACATTTCTCCACCAAATTACTCAAATCTGACCATTTAGACGGCCACGTGATATAAGGAAAGGTGGTGACTAGCATGCTCCAAATATCCCTACAGATAGAGTATTTGACCCTACTTGAATTTGACTTCTTGCTGCCATATTTGCTAGCGCATCTGTTTTTCCAGAGGTTCCAGCAGACAAATATGGGCGTAGCCTGAAGAATGAGTTTGTGAACCTCACTGTTATGTTTGGACGTCCACCAGGTCAAAAGCAGGCTTCTCAACGACGTAGCTCCCTGATTAATTCCCAGCGGGTCAGAAAAATACTTCCAGATATATTTAGCAAAGTGGCCAGTTACAAAAATGTGATCTATGTTGTCCAGACCAGGTCTGTAGCAACAAGAACATTCCGCTGGTACACCCCCGAAGGTAACAGTTTTCTCGTTCGTAGGTAATTTTGCTCTTAAAGCTCTCCAGAGAAGAAATGACACCTTAAATGGTATACTTTTTTGCCAGGTGAAAGTATTAGTCAGCGTTCTGTTCCTCTTCCTTCTAACTAAGTCCCAAGCCGAGGTACAAGTAAAGTTCCCATGGGTATTTAGTTTCCACACAGGTTGGTCGGGAACACCCTGTTGAAACTGAACTTGTGTGTTGAGAATTTGGTGAACTAAGTGAGGCGGGGCATGACGAGTCACCATTTCCTCATTCCATCTTCCATTGTCCATGAACTGGGAGACCGTCATGTTGTTGAGCCTCGGTATCGGGTTTTTATGGTAGGCAAGCGGTCCAATTCCCAACCAGTCATCCCACCAGAAATAACATGATCCCGAACGGAGGACCCATTGAATATGTTTTTCTGCCTCAAGCTTATTTCCCATCATATGCTTCCAGACTAAAGTTTGGCCAGTATCCCACTTTTTACTCACTGGATTAGCCCTTTGGCAGTACTTAGCTTTGAGGAATTTTGCCCATAGAGAGTTCTTGGTTCTAAAGCTCCACCACTGTTTATACTGCAAAGCAAGACAAACATCCGGCAGCTGCCTGAAGCCTATGCCTCCTTCCTCGTAAGGGTAGCACAGATTTTCCCAAGAGGCCCAATGGTATTTCGTCCTCTCAGCTTCCCATCCCCAGAAGAAGTTTGCTGTGAGTGATTTGAGCTGTCTGACGGTGGTTTTCGGAGGTGAGATAGCCGATAGAATGTGAATAGGCAGTGATTGCAAGACAAATTTCACAAGCGTCGCCCTTCCTCCGAAACTAAGCATCCTAGCTTGCCACCCTCTGATTCTAGCTACAGCCTTAGCCACCATATTTGAAAAATAAATAATTCTTTGCCCTCCTACGTATAGGGGGCAACCAAGGTATGTGATGGGGCTGTCTTTCTGAGTGAAACCTGTGATGGTCTTGATTCTGGTAATAATATCCTGAGGTGTGTGGGCGGGGACCATGAAGTGACTCTTTTCCTTGTTGATGAGCTGATCGGAGACACTTTCATAGGTAGAAAGAACACTCATAATCAGCTGCAAGGTAGAAACAGTCACTGAGGAGAAGATAATAACATCATCGGCAAAGCTGAGATGGTTTATCTGCGGTCCCTTTTTCTCCATGTGAAACCCCTGGTATAAATGATGTTGGAGAAGATGATTCATCATCCGAGAAAACACCTCCGCTCCAATGATGAAAAGGGCCGGGGATAGAGGGTCACCTTGTTTCAAGCCCCTAGTGGAGTGAAAGAATCCATGTCTCACACCATTGACTATGACAGAGTACCAATTGTTAGCCATGATTCTCCAAACCATGTCAATGATGCTCTCCCCGAAGCCCATCCTCCGCATCACCAAACAGATATATGACCAGGAGACCCTATCATAAGCCTTGGTCATATCCAATTTGATGACTACATTGTCCCCCTCTTTAGGTCTTTTGATGTTGTGGATAATCTCCTGAGCAAGCATAATGTTCTCCGAGATGCTTCTGCCTTTTACGAACCCAGACTGATTATCCAAAATGAGATTTGGTAGAATGGGAGCTAACCTTAGGCAAATGAGTTTGGAGATAATCTTGTTGGTGAAGTTGCTCAGGCTAATAGGTCTGAATTCCGACAACTTGTTAGGATGGTCTACTTTTGGGAGCAGAATCAAACAAGCGTGGGAAAAGTATTTGGGCATAGTTTGTCCACAAAAGAATGCCTGAACGACTGCCAGGAGGTCCACTTTAATGATGTCCCAACAAGCTTGGAAGAATCTTCCATTCATTCCATCTGGTCCGGCAGCCGAGTGAGGACTCATGGAGAAAACCACATGTCTCAACTCATCAATGGTTGGCATAGCTTGTAGACTGTTGTTCTGTTCCTCGGTAATCATCCTAGGAATACAATCAAGGACTTCCTCATTAATAGCCCTGTCATTGCCTGTGAATATGTTCTGGAAATAGTCACATGCTGCTTTGGCTATAGCTTGGTCACCTTGAAATTCAACTCCACTGTCATCTTGAATCTTATGGATGAATAACCGTCTTCGTCTACCCCTCATCAGAGCATGGAAATAACTCGTGTTCGCATCACCCTCTTTGAACCAATGCAGTTGTGATTTTTGTTTGAGAATAGATTCTTCTAATTTCATGTACCTGATGTAGTCAGCGTTCAGTCCATGTAAATTAGCTCTATTCTCCTCTGTGTTTTCAGTCAATATCTTTTCCTCCGCCATCCTGACTTTCTCTTCAAAATCCTTCACAGTAGCATAAATGTCACCAAATTCGGATTTTGACCAACTGCTAAGAGTGGAAGCGAGTCTCTTCATTTTCATGTGAAAGACCCACATAGGGCTACCCTTTATTTCTCCACCCCAACAGCTTTCGACAGTAGGCAGGAATGATTGACTATCCACCCAACAGTTCAGAAATTTGAAATACTTGGTGATGTTCTCCTGTCTTACGGTAAGCTCCATCAACAAAGGACAGTGATCAGAACCCACCGAAGGAAGGTGTGTAACCGTGGTGTGAGGCATGGACTCTAACCAGTTATCATTTACCATAGCTCTATCCAGCCTCTTCCAGATTCTAGCTTCCGCTTCTCTTTGGTTGCACCAAGTAAAATTAGGTCCATGAAAGCCCATGTCCGTAAGGCCACAGGCTTCAATGACACTAATGAAGTCGAAACTTTTATTCATGTTGTATGGTAAACCTCCCATTTTCTCTTCAGGATCAGTGATGACATTAAAATCACCCACCGTGCACCAAGGCAACTTAGTGTCCGCATAACTCATCAGTTTGTCCCAAAGAGGTCTTCTGAGGTGGTTTCTACACTTGGCATAAATAAAGGTAGTCAAGAATGTGGTAGGATGTTCCTCATGCTTGATTTCACAAGTAACCTGCTGGTCATCGGATTCTAAGACTGTGCAAGTAACATCTTGAGTCCAAAAGATCCAAATTTTTCCATTAGGGTTACAGGTTGCCTCCTTCATGTTGAGGTACATTCTACAAGTGTTGATATGAGAGTTATCCGTAAACGGTTCCAAAATTGTGATCATGGATAACTTGTGGAGCTTGGAGAGATTTTTAATTCTCTCCATAGCACCTTTGGTACGGATACCTCTAGCATTCCATATGATTGTACTAATCATTGGGAACTTTGACTTTGGGATCTGGTTATGGGTCTGTTTGTTATGACAGATGTGCTAGCGGCAGCGCCTTTAGTATAATGAGCTTTATCCTGGTGTTTCCTTGGGGATAAATCTCGTTTGACCGACGCCTGCTGGATTTCATTTGGTTGTTCCGATTCAGTACCGGGACCGACTGTTCTAGTCAAGAGTTGACTGATTTCCTCTTCCTCCTCATTCTCGGTATCTTGGTCCCCTATGGATTGGGAATCCTGGTCAAACTCATCTTCCGAATGTATGACCCTATATTCGTCATCTGAGTCCTCAAGCATTGGTGGAATGGAGTTGAGGACGCATTCCCTAGGAGGGCTTACGTAAGCTTGAAGAGGGGAGACATTTGTGACATCTTGTTCATTGGCTAAACTAAAGTTTGTATCCACTTCCTCCTTATTTCTTCCTTCCTGCCGTAAACATTTGGATTGTTGGGACTGATTTTTGGATTTTTGGGATTCTGAGTTGTGGTGATTTTCATGACTACGAGAAGTAGGGGCATTACTGCTTTGTTCAATCATAAAAGGACTTCCTTCGTAATTTCCTTTCAGAATTTCCAACTTCTTTTTAATAGCATCCCTTCTCTTTTTACTTGCCTTGTTTTTGGATTTTGAATTAGAGGACTGCTCCTGGTTAGAGCTCTCCTCTAAATTTCCTTGTTCAATCATATTCTTTTGGATATTAGTCTGCTGCAGCCCCATATTCTGATGTGAATCCATACTGCGATCAATAACAGAGGTAGCAGGAGCTCTAGAGTCATTTCTAAGGTCTGTGTATTGGTTCTCATGCAAAACATGAGACAAACCCCCCCCTTTGGATACCCCTTCCTGCAAGTTAGTGGGTTCCTCCTCCAAACCTTCCATACCTCCATTAACTACAGAATCATGGATAACAATAACAGTATTATCTTTGGGGGGAGCCATGGGGGATGGGAGCATTGAGTCAATACCTTTGGTCTTCATTCCACTTCCTTGTGCTGTGCTGATGCCTGCTTTAAAACTACTGGGGGTTTTGGGTTTTGGGAGCATTGAGTCAATACCTGAATTTTTGGCCTTATTTCCATCTTGCTGGAGAGTTTGCTTATTGGCTTCTTCAGCCTTGTTATCATTTGGAGTCCCCTTGCTGTTGATCTGCTCCTGTTCATTATGGTTATGGGGAGGGGGTTGTTGAACATGGACTCCATGCTCAACATTACAATTTGGGAGAGAGTTAAGAGACATACCAGATGAGTTTGTCTGAATAGGTCTGTAAACTTGTTTGCTACTTTCCTGAAGTTTTTGACTGTGAGAATTTCCTTTGAAATTCTTTCTCTTCTGTGTTTGCCATTGATCTTCTGGATTTTTATTTTGAATCTCCTCCACTGTTTTCTCTCCCTGCTTGGTACCAGGTGTTTTCGTTTGAGCTTGCGGTTGATCTTCCTTGTTGCCAGCGTTATATAGATTGGATTCTTTTTTCTCTAAATTTGCCTGCTTGATGTTCTTATGAATCTCCACATCTGCCTCCCTTCTTTTCTTAACTTCTTCATTATTTTTCTTTATAGAACAGTCGTTAACCAGGTGACCCTGATGCTTACAGAAAGAACAATAATCTGGTACATCTTCATATTCGATAGCTTGCCATTTTCCTTTTGTGATATCATCTTCATCATACCCCAACCATAAATGGTGAGGTCTATCCTTGGTTAGGTCAATTTGAATTCTCACTTTAGCTACACTTCCTCTAGTCTTCTGGACTGAGGCAGTATCCAAGTACAATGCTTTACCAATTGGAGACAGGAGAGCAGTGAGAAACTCTAAGTAATAACAGTGCCAAGGGAGTTCAGGGAGGGTGACCCATACAGGAACAATCGAAGTATCTTCCTCTGGTGTAAAGGTAGGGGTCCATGTTTGCAATCTCATAAGTTTGCCCTCAATATACATCTTCTGTTTGGTCCACACAGTTATATAGTCATTTTCATTATCTAAATCAATATAAATGTGCCTTGAGTTGAAATGAGCTATTTTGACCCCTCCTGTTAGTTGTGTTTGGAGGATAAAACTTTTTCGAGTAAGATCCATCTTTGGCATGGTGCTAGCAAATTTACCAATCAAGGTGAATTTACACCTATCAGCCAGCTTGATCATAAAGTCCTCTTTTTTAAAAATAACAGCCGGAAATCCTTGTTTGGTAGTAATATGTGGTGGAGTAAATTTGATAGGGACATAACTCTTGGCCTGATTTGTTCTAAGAATTGTAGCTAGCGATTGGACAACAGTAGGTGGTGGTGGTTCTTGCTCGGTATTGGATTTATTATTAGTAGTAGGTGGTTGAGTGGGGTTGTTGGTGTTTTTATCCTTGGGAAAAAATTGGTTTTCTTTTGTTGGTGGAGGTTGATAATTATCGAAGTTTGAAGAAATCTTTGGATAACGATTATTAAACGTATTTGGATTGGGATTATGATTTTTCCGACCTTCAACATATGGGGGAATTTTTTTGGGTTCCTCCGGTGCACTGCCACTGTTTGCAGCAGCGAAAGTGGACTGCTGTCCATTTTTTTTAACACTGTTAATTTTGTTGTTTTTGGGAGGTGAGTTTGTGGTGTTTGAAAAATTAATTTTCTGGTTGGGGGCATTTGTATGATGGTTAGAATTGATTTTAGTTTGTGATGGATTATGAGTGTCTGCCAGAATTTTCCCAGCCATTATATTTTTTGTCCCAGCCGAATCTTTGCCCCTAATATTATCATTTTGCTCAGTCGACAAGACTTGGGGATTTTCGGATATAGCAGATTGTTCTATGGTATTATTGATTTGGATTAAGGTATTTGGACAATGTTTTTGGAGTTTTTCATTCACCGGAATGACAGTACCTTCCAGCAGCCCAATTTTCTCATCCATTGAATTCAAATTCAATAAGGAAGACAACTTACCTGAAATGGGTTTATTTGTTGACGAATTCTTCACCTCCTTTTGCAGCGAATTGCAATGCCAGTTGTGGAATTCTAGTTCCATGACATCTCCAATATTTTCCGGCCAGTTCTGAGCATTGGAGCTTGGATCACTTGAGGAATCTTGTAGTTGTGAATTACTAACCTTGGATTGAGCATAACTTGGTTGCAAAAAAAATTTTTTTTTTTTTTTCAAATTCGGCAGTGCAGCCATGGCCGGCAGTGCCGCCCGAATTCAAGTGTTTGCCGGAGATTCCTTCATCCGTTCGGCCTGAAAATTTGTGGGGATGTTGATCTTGGTCAGGGCTACAATCCCCAGTAGGTGCGCGACCGTGGGTGTCACCGGATTCCGGTGAACTGGGCGTTCGGCAGTGAACTGTCCGTTCGGCAGTGTGCTGGTGTTTTGACGTTTTCCCTTCCAAATCCTTATCATTTTCCCCTGAAATTTGGTGTATAGGTCGGTCATTGGGTGGGTAACAAACCCCACTGCTTGGATTCCGACGAGCATCCCCGGAATCCGGCCGAATTTGGCCGCGAATTTCAGGCAGATTGCCGAAAAAAACTGGGCAGTTTGTTTGTAGATTTCTCTCAATTGACAACGAATTTGTTGGTAAAATTTGGTGTGTAGGTCGGTCATTGGGTGGGTAACAAACCCCAATGCTTGGATTCTGACAAGCAGCCCCCGATTCCGGACGAATTTGGCCGCGAATTTCAGGCAGATTGCCGAAAAAAATTGGGCAGTTTGCTTGTAGATTTCTCTCAATTGGCAAAGAATTTGTTGGTAAAATTTGGTGGTCAGATAGCTCTTGATTGGATCTATAATCCCTTGTATGTGTGCTTGATTGAATCAATGAAGATTGAGAGATTGAAGAATTTTTTTGAATTGGCAGCTCCTCCAAAGAATGAACAAATTCCATCGCTTCCTTGTTTTGTGAATTCCCGGAGTTGTAGTTGGTGTTTTTCGGTGATTTTTGTTGCGATGAATTCGTATTGACAAGATCTACGATTTCATCCTTCGAACGAAATTTTTCGAGGTCCGACGGGGAATCTAACCCCATGGCCCCAAAATTCAAGTATGCTTATTTTAGAGAGAATTTGCTTAGAGAGAAGTTGTAGAGAGAAGAAAAAATTGAGAAATGGGAAAGCAGGTTCAGGGTTTCAGGGTTCAGGGTTCAGGGTTTTGGGTTTCAGGGTTTTGGGTTCAGGGTTTTAGGGTTCAGGGTTCAGGGTTCAGGGTTCAGGGTTTCAGGGTTCAGGGTTCAGGGTTTTCAGGGTTCAGGGTTTAGGGTTTCAGGGTTCAGGGTTCAGGGTTTTGGGTTCAGGGTTCAGGGTTTCAGGGTTTCAGGGTTTAGGGTTCAGGGTTCAGGGTTCAGGGTTCAGGGTTTCAGGGTTTAGGGTTCAGGGTTTAGGGTTCAGGGTTCAGGGTTCAGGGTTTCAGGGTTCAGGGTTCAGGGTTCAGGGTTTTAGGGTTTAGGGTTCAGGGTTCAGGGTTCAGGGTTCAAGGTTCAGGGGTTCAGGGTTCAGGGTTTAGGGTTCAGGGTTCAGGGTTTAGGGTTCAGGGTTCAGGGTTCAGGGTTTCAGGGTTTAGGGTTTCAGGGTTTCAGGGTTTAGGGTTTAGGGTTCAGGGTTCAGGGTTCAGGGTTCAGGGTTCAGGGTTCAGGGTTCAGGGTTCAGGGTTTTAGGGTTTTTGGGTTTCGGGGTTCAGGGTTCAGGGTTCAGGGTTTCAGGGTTTCAGGGTTCAGGGTTCAGGGTTTAGGGTTTCAGGGTTCAGGGTTCAGGGTTCAGGGTTCAGGGTTTAGGGTTTTAGGGTTTCAGGGTTTTAGGGTTTCAGGGTTCAGGGTTTTGGGGTTCAGGGTTCAGGGTTCAGGGTTTAGGGTCCAGGGTTTTCAGGGTTTTTGGGTTCAGGGTTCAGGGTTCAGGGTTCAGGGTTTAGGGTTCAGGGTTTTGGGTCAGGGTTCAGGGTTCAGGGTTTAGGGTTCAGGGTTCAGGGTTCAGGGTCCAGGGTTCAGGGTTCAGGGTTCAGGGTCCAGGGTTCAGGGTTCAGGGTTCAGGGTTTAGGGTTTCAGGGTTCAGGGTTCAGGGTTCAGGGTTCAGGGTTCAGGGTTCAGGGTTCAGGGTTCAGGGTTTAGGGTTCAGGGTTCAGGGTTCAGGGTTCAGGGTTCAGGGTTTCAGGGTTTAGGGTTTTCAGGGTTTTTCAGGGTTTTGGGTTCAGGGTTCAGGGTTCAGGGTTCAGGGTTTAGGGTTCAGGGTTCAGGGTTCAGGGTTCAGGGTTCAGGGTTCAGGGTTTCAGGGTTCAGGGTTCAGGGTTCAGGGTTCAGGGTTCAGGGTTCAGGGTTTTGGGTTCAGGGTTCAGGGTTTAGGGTTCAGGGTTTCAGGGTTCAGGGTTTAGGGTTTCAGGGTTTTCAGGGTTCAGGGTTCAGGGTTCAGGGTTCAGGGTTCAGGGTTCAGGGTTCAGGGTCCAGGGTTCAGGGTTTAGGGTTTTGGGTTTCAGGGTTTTCAGGGTTTCAGGGTTTCAGGGTTCAGGGTTCAGGGTTCAGGGTTTAGGGTTTCAGGGTTTAGGGTTTTAGGGTTCAGGGTTTTCAGGGTTCAGGGTTCAGGGTTCAGGGTTTTAGGGTTTAGGGTTTTGGGTTCAGGGTTCAGGGTTCAGGGTTTAGGGTTTCAGGGTTCAGGGTTCAGGGTTTAGGGTTTCAGGGTTCAGGGTTTAGGGTTTCAGGGTTCAGGGTTTAGGGTTCAGGGTTCAGGGTTCAGGGTTTTGGGTTTAGGGTTTTAGGGTCCAGGGTTCAGGGTTCAGGGTTCAGGGTTCAGGGTTTCAGGGTTCAGGGTTCAGGGTTTAGGTTCAGGGTTCAGGGTTTTCAGGATTTAAGGTTTAGGGTTTAGGGTTTAGGGTTTCAGGGTTTCAGGGTTCAGGGTTCAGGGTTTTGGGTTTAGGGTTTCAGGGTTCAGGGTTCAGGGTTTAGGGTTTCAGGGTTCAGGGTTCAGGGTTCAGGGTTCAGGGTTTAGGGTTTAGGGTTTAGGGTTTTGGGTTCAGGGTTCAGGGTTTCAGGGTTTCAGGGTTTAGGGTTCAGGGTTCAGGGTTCAGGGTTCAGGGTTCAGGGTTTCAGGGTTCAGGGTTTCAGGGTTTCAGGGTTCAGGGTTCAGGGTTCAGGGTTCAGGGTTCAGGGTTTCAGGGTTTTAGGGTTCAGGGTTCAGGGTTCAGGGTTTAGGGTTTAGGGTTCAGGGTTCAGGGTTTAGGGTTTAGGGTTTAGGGTTCAGGGTTCAGGGTTTAGGGTTTAGGGTCAGGGTTTAGGGTTCAGGGTTCAGGGTTTCATGGTTCAGGGTTTTCAGGGTTTTGGGTTTAGGGTTTAGGGTTTAGGGTTCAGGGTTCAGGGTTTCAGGGTTCAGGGTTTAGGGTTCAGGGTTTCAGGGTTCAGGGTTCAGGGTTTAGGGTTCAGGGTTCAGGGTTTAGGGTTCAGGGTTTTAGGGTTTAGGGTTCAGGGTTTAGGGTTCAGGGTTCAGGGTTTCAGGGTTTAGGGTTCAGGGTTTTGGGTTTAGGGTTCAGGGTTCAGGGTTTAGGGTTCAGGGTTCAGGGTTCAGGGTTCAGGGTTCAGGGTTTAGGGTTTCAGGGTTCAGGGTTCAGGGTTCAGGGTTCAGGGTTCAGGGTTTTGGGTTCAGGGTTTAGGGTTTTGGGTTCAGGGTTTAGGGTTCAGGGTTTAGGGTTTTTTTTTTTTTTTTTTTTTTTTTTTTTTTTTTTTTTTGGTAAACGCCCTTGTGGTGGGCAGGGGCTGAGCAACACCCCCAGGCCTTAACATAAATAATCAAAACAACAACAAAGAAAGTACATGGAGGGGGACATAAACCTTACCTCCGATCCTATGGTGGTTCATAGGTCGGCCATCCTACTAAGGTTAGCCAACCCATCCCCGATACTAAAATGGAAACCTAGAAACTATGCACCTACCGGAGAGGACTCCTCTCCAATACATAAATTCTAGGAAAGCAGTAAATGAGGGAGACTCTCCCTTTACAAAGAAAGACCTATTCTAGAAAAAGAAAAAGCCTATCTGAAAAGGAAGGGTTAACAGACAAAAGATGGTATAGAAACATCCATGCCGAGCTTGGATACACACCAAGCAATTTACAACATCTCATGGTGGTTCTTTGATCCTCCTAGTCTTCCTCCTTCTGAAGTTAGGCAAGCCCATTTTGTCCGTCGTGAGGTAACCCCTGATGTGTACCGGTAAGTCCTGTAGACAAGAGAAATGAACTGCGATAGTAGTGGTGTGGCTATGTTTAGACAGTGCATCAGCAACGGTATTGCCCTCTCTTAGTACGTGACGACACGAGAAGGTGTGAAGCTGTCTGATCGTGTCCTGCAGTCTGAGAAAAGTGTGGTGTAGATGCCAAGGGGGGGCAAAAGTGCCCCTAATCCAACCGACTAGAAGCTCCGAATCAACCTCGAGGATGACGCCTGAGTGGCCATTGTGAAGGCACCAAGTGAGACCTATATAGGATGATTCCAACTCCGCCTGGTTATTTGTCCCTTCCCCAAGGGGAGCAGCATAAGCATGAATCAGATCCCCATGACAATCCCTGATGATACCTCCTGCCCCAATCTTTCCCGGATTGCCAAGAGCACTACCATCGGTGTTGAGTTTGACCAGTCCAGGAGCCGGTCTGGACCATTGGACTCTGGTGACTCTAATCTCGTGTGTACATGATTCCACTCTAGCACTAAGTTCTCTCCAGTTCGAAGGCCAGTGTACGTATGGGAAAACCGTCGTCAAGAGTTTGTAGATATCACTAATAATACCGTACTTCACCCTCAACAAGTTTGACTGTTTGGAACCATACTTCGCTGCACACCTGTTCTTCCAAAGGTTCCAGCAAATGAAGATCGGGAGGGATCTAAGTAGAGTGTTGTGGGGGTCACTACCGTGCTTCTGAGCCCACCAGTGCATTAGAAGGGCCCTGAGGGGCATATCGCGGTGTCTGAAACCCATAGCTGTAGAGAAGGGGGTCCAAACTGCAGTAGCAAATTTACCGGAGACCATGACATGTTGAACATCCTCATAGCCTCTGTCTCGACAGCAAACACATTCTGTACTGGCCTCCGGATCAAACCTCAGGATTCTGGCTGCTGTAGGGAGCTTATTCCTAAGCGCCCTCCATAATGTAAAGGAGGATTTAAATGGTACATGCTTCTGCCAGGTTCTTCTGTCAATGATAGTGGTCTGTTTGGATCTCCTTATCATCGCCCAAGCCGAAGTAGAAGTGAAAATACCCGAGGTAGTGGCCTTCCAAAAAGGCTGATCAGGTCTGTCCGGGTGGAATAGAATCTGAGTGTTCATAATTTGTGTGACCAAGTGTTGAGGGAGATGCTGCTGTAGCCGATTTATCCTCCACTGACCCTGGTTTAGGAATTCCGAAACTGCCGCCTTGCCCGGCCTGCCTGGCAATATCCTATGGGTAGCAAGAGGTCCAGTACCGAGCCAGTTATCCCACCAAAAACTAGAGCTGCCGGAGTAAACCTTCCACAAGAGGTTTTCCTCAGCCCTCTGCTTGTTAGTCATGAGTTTCTTCCAGCTTTGAGAATCACCAGAGTCCCACTTTTTTGAGACCGGATGGGAACGCTGGCAATATTTGGCTAGAAGAAAGTCCCTCCAAAGAGATTCCTTAGTTCGGAAATTCCACCACTGTTTAAGTTCAAAGGATTTACAAACTTCGTGAATCTTCCTGAATCCTACCCCACCTTCATCGTAGGGGTAGCATAAGGTGTCCCAAGAAGCCCAGTGATACCTCTTTCTACCATTTTTCATGCCCCAAAAGAAGTCAGCTGTTAACTTCTCAATCTCGTCCAGAACCGTTTTAGGAGGAGAGATGGAGCTGAGCAAGTGGACAGGGAGTGACTGGAGAACGTATTTGATGAGAGTAGCTTTTCCCCCATAACTTAGCATTTTTGACTGCCACCCAGAAATCCTTCCTACCACTTTAGAAATAAGGTTTGAGAAGTAGACAATCCTCTGTGTCCCGATATATAGCGGGCAACCCAAATAGGTGATGGGGGACTCTTGCTGTGAAAAACCCGTAACCGCCTTAATAGTAGCGACTGTTGGAGGGTGGGCATTAGCGGGGACCATGAAGTGACTTTTAGATTTGTTAATGAGCTGTCCCGAGCAACCTTCATAGTCGGTAAGGGTCTGCATAATCAACTCTAGAGATCTCCTCCCCCCTGAGGTGAAGATGATGACATCATCTGCAAAGCTTAGGTGGTTCACTTGAGGACCTCTTCTTTCCATATAGAATCCATGGAAGAATTGATTATGGTTCAAGTTGTTCAACATTCTGGAGAGAACCTCTGCCCCTAAAATAAATAGGGCTGGAGAGAGTGGGTCCCCCTGTTTAAGACCTCTGGTAGAGTGAAAGAAGCCATGTCTAGAGCCATTGATGATGACTGAATACCAGTTATCCGCCATAATTCTCCAGAACATGTCAATAATCAGCTCACCAAATCCCATTCTTCGGAGGACAAGGCAGGTGTAGGCCCAGGAGACTCTGTCGTATGCCTTCGCCATATCAAGCTTGATAACCACATTACCCCCGGAATTCTTCTTCTTGATGCTTCGAACAACTTCCTGTGCCAACATAATGTTTTCCGATATGCTCCTCCCCTTAACAAATCCTGACTGATTGGTCGAGATTAGGCTCGGGAGAATAGGAGCCAACCGGAGACAAATAAGTTTTGAGATAATCTTATTGGTGAAGTTACTCAAACTTATCGGTCTAAATTCGGCTAAGTGGTTTGGGGACTCCACCTTCGGTATCAGAACTAGACACGCGTGTGAAAAATATTTGGGGAGAGAGGAACCACAAAAGAAAGACTGCACCACATCGAGTAAGTCCCTCTTAATAATTTCCCAGCATGTTTGGAAGAATTTCCCATTCATTCCATCCGGCCCTGCTGCAGAGTTAGGGTTCATGGAAAATACCACTCTCTTCAATTCCTCCAAGTCAGGTGTAGCAGTCAACTTTTCATTCTGATCATCTGTGACTAGTGACGGTATACAGGTGAGGAGATCTTCCCTAACATAGCATGCCTGTCCAGAAAATAGATTCTGGAAATGGGCACACGCAGCCTTCGCGATGTTGGCATCCCCCTGAATCCATTCGCCTGTATCACTCTGAATTTTATGGATAAAGAGTCGCCTCCTTCTTCCTCTCATGAGGGCATGAAAGTAACTAGTGTTGGCATCTCCCTCTTTGAACCACTGCAGCTGGGTTTTCTGTTTTAGGATGGACTCTTCCAACTTAAGGAATCTGATGTATTTTGCATTCAAAGCATGTAGTGAAGATCTGTCAGCATCACTATTTGTCTGGATGAACTTTTCTTCAGCAACTCTAACTGCATCCTCATATTCCTTAACTCGAGCAAAGATATCCCCGAACTCAGTTTTTGACCACTGGCTAAGTGTAGAGCTGAGTCTCTTCAACTTTTGGTGAAATACCCACATAGGATGCCCATGAATCTCCCTAGTCCAGCACTGCCGCACCGTATCCATGAAAGTCGGATTATCAACCCAGCAGTGGAGAAACTTGAAATATTTGACATGAGCTTCCTGTCTGTCAGTCATCTCAAGAAGAAGCGGACAATGGTCTGAACCCACAAAAGGAAGATGAGTAACGGTAGTAAGAGGCATTTTATTGAGCCAGTTATCATTCACCATGGCTCTGTCAAGTCTCTTCCAGACCACATCCTCCGGACCTCTACCATTCGACCAAGTGAATCTAGAACCATGATATCCCAGATCAATCAAGCCACAATGCTCTATCATATGCAGAAATTCATAACTCTTCCGCATTCGATAAGGAGCACCCCCTTGTTTCTCTTCTGGGGTAGTAATGACATTAAAATCCCCAATGGAGCACCAAGGAGTAGTAGTCTGAGATCTGCATCTGAGATTGTTCCAAAGTGAGGCCCTGAGGATTTCCCGACACTTAGCATAAACAAATGTCATAGTGAAGGTCTCAGCACACTCAACATGTCTGAACTCACAAGTCACTTGCTGATCATCACAACTGAGAAGAACACAGTCTATGTCATTATTCCAAAAGACCCAAATCTTCCCGTTGTCATTGCAGACGGAGTTGTGCATGGTCAGGTAATTAGTGAATAGGTGAATATGAGCATTGTCTGCAAATGGCTCCAATATGGTAATAATAGCTAATTTGTGAATCTGCTTGAGAACTTTTAGTCTCTCCAAGGCACCAAGAGTCCTGATGCCTCTCGCATTCCAGATGAGTGAACTAATCATGGGGTTGACGGGTTTTAACTTTCAGTCTGGTCCTGTTGGCTGGAGGGCCAGTCCCAGATCCAGGTGAAAATTGTGGTGCTCCCCGTGGTGATAGACCCTGTCTATCTGTAACTTGCTTCATCTGGGCCTCTGACATCTGAGAGGTAGTATCACCAAGGGTTTGTATCATTTGGATAGATTGTGTCTCCTCAGTGGTATTTGTGGGTTCTTCCTCTGAATCACAGTCTGTGTCTTCCTCTGACACCACCTGTCTGTACTCGTCTGCATCAAAATCTTTACTGCCCGAGGTATTGAGAAAGCACACTGCAAACACCGGATCCGGAGGATCGCAATCAGTGGGGTTGGCAATAGGCGTCGCAGGGGCTGGAGTAGGGGTCTGCTGAGGTTGATCATAAATAAAATGATCCACCTCCTCAGGATCCTCCTCCCTCTCAACAATACTAACCAACTGGCTTGAATTCTTAGCATCCGGAGTCTGAGCATCTGAACCACTCGCACTACTAGTCTTGTCGGTTCCAAAAATTTGTGGTGTATCCTTATCCTGATGACTAGCAATTATGGCAGCTTCAAGTTCGGCTTTTCTTTTTTGGGCTGCTTTTCTCTTTTGAGCATTTGGTTTTGCTTTCTTTGTATGAATAGTTGAATCAATGGGAACATTCTGAGGCTGACCATTTTGGGTAGGGTTGACTACTTTGGATGCATTCGGGTGGGAGTTACTGGTACTAGAAGGCTCTATGGGCTTCTCCTGACCACCAACCAAACCTCCAGAAACATCCTCCTGACCATCAACCTTTCCTCCAACAACTCCAACAGCCAATAGAGAGATCGGGGAGCCATGGGAAAGGGGATCAGAAACAGTACCAAAAGTAACCGGGGAGCCATGGGGGATGGGAGAAGTATCAGCAACAACCTGGATTGTAGGAGTGGGATTCTTTGCCACATAAATTTGCTTTTGTGGTGCTAGCTTGTCCGTATTGCCGTTGTTATGCTTCCTTTGATTTTGAGGGGCTATCTCATTTGGATTCTTTGGGTCTTTCTCCTTTGGATTTTGAGGGTTGCTTCCTTTTGGTTTGATAGGGCCTTTCTCTTTTGCATCATGTGTTACCTGCAAAGAAGTGTCAGTATGTATTGGGAGGTTAGAGACCATACCTGAGGTATCCCCGTGAGAGGGATGATTCGGATCAGTTGGTGCCGCTCCTTTACTCTTTTTTGTAATTTCCTCTCTTTCCTTTGACTTTCTTCTTTCGTCGTCTCTTTTCCTAATTGTGCAAGCCATGTCTTCGTGCCCTTGATGCTTGCAGTAAGTACAATATAGAGGAATATCTTCATATTGGATATCCTGCCACCTACCTTCGCCGTTCGGATCATCTTCTTCATCAAATCCAATCCAAATACTATGGATTCTAGGTTTGGTGACATCCATTTGAACTTTTGCTTTGGCGACGCTTCCTCTAGTTTTCTTATTGAAAGCCATATCCAGGAAAAGGACTTGCCCAACATCCGCTAATAAATGTTCAACAAATTCCTTGTAGTAGCAATGCCAGGGTAATTCAGGAAGCACCACCCAAACAGGAAGAATCGGGGTCTCCTCATTTGGGTTAAATGTGGGTGTCCAAACATGGAATCTCATCATAGCTCCTTCGATGTACATTCTTTTGCTATCAAGAACTGTAGCTCTGTCGTGCTCATTATCCAGGTCAATGTAGATGTGGCGGGAGTTAAAATGAGTGATTTTCACCTTACCTCTAAGCTCTGTCTGGGTGATGAAACTTTTCCTAATGATCTCCATTTTGGGCATTGGAGAATAGAATTTTCCAATGATAGTATATTTGCATGAGTTAGCCATCTTAACCATGTAATCCTCTCTTTTAAACATCACAGCCGGGAGACCTTGTTTTGTAGTCCTTTTGGGAATAGTAATGTCAATCTTAGGGGTTTCTTGCCTAGCTCGGAATCTAGTAGCCAAAGTTTGGGTAGTTGTAGGGGGTGGGGGGTGATTTGTGATGTTGACTGGGAGATTTTGGGGCTTAGCATTGATGGGTAGTGCACTAGGAGTTAAGAAGAGAGTGGGGTTTTTAGGATCTTTGGGATTGAATTTAGCAAAGTTTGAAGAGATAGTAGGAAATTGGTTATGTGATTGTTTAGTGGGATTTTTGGGGACTTTTGTGGTATTGGAATGAGTTAGTTTAGGATCCGATTGTTGAGGAGAGGTAGTAGAATCTTTAGGAACATTAGCAAGATTATTGGTAGGGACTTGGGTAGTTTTAGGCTGATGTAAAATATTTTGGGATGTAGAAATAATTTTTTCGGTCACCCGAGCACAATTTTCGGTCAAATTGGGAGCACTAGTGACCTTGAAAATTGAATTCGGAGAGTTTGAGGGATTACCTGATGGGGAATTTTGCTCCCGGGGACTTCTGGCATTGGGTTTAGGGTTCAGGGTTCAGGGTTTAGGGTTCAGGGTTTAGGGTTTTGGGTCCAGGGTTCAGGGTTCAGGGTTCAGGGTTTAGGGTTCAGGGTTCAGGGTTCAGGGTTCAGGGTTCAGGGTTCAGGGTTTAGGGTTCAGGGTTTCAGGGTTCAGGGTTCAGGGTTCAGGGTTCAGGGTTTTAGGGTTTTCAGGGTTTAGGGTTTCAGGGTTTCAGGGTTTAGGTTCAGGGTTCAGGGTTCAGGGTTCAGGGTTTTTGGGTTCAGGGTTTAGGGTCCAGGGTTTTGGGTTCAGGGTTCAGGGTTCAGGGTTCAGGGTTCAGGGTTCAGGGTTCAGGGTTTTTAGGGTTCAGGGTTTAGGGTCCAGGGTTTTGGGTTCAGGGTTCAGGGTTTTCAGGGTTTTCAGGGTTCAGGGTTCAGGGTTTCAGGGTTCAGGGTTCAGGGTTCAGGGTTCAGGGTTTCAGGGTCCAGGGTTCAGGGTTTCAGGGTTTCAGGGTTCAGGGTTCAGGGTTCAGGGTTTTTGGTTCAGGGTTTTTGGTTCAGGGTTTAGGGTTCAGGGTTCAGGGTTTCAGGGTTCAGGGTTCAGGGTTCAGGGTTCAGGGTTCAGGGTTCAGGGTTTAGGGTTCAGGGTTCAGGGTTCAGGGTCCAGGGTTTAGGGTTTCAGGGTTCAGGGTTCAGGGTTCAGGGTTCAGGGTTCAGGGTTTAGGGTTTAGGTTCAGGGTTCAGGGTTCAGGGTTCAGGGTTCAGGGTTCAGGGTTCAGGGTTTCAGGGTTCAGGGTTCAGGGTTCAGGGTTTAGGGTTCAGGGTTCAGGGTTCAGGGTTCAGGGTTTTAGGGTTTTCAGAGTTCAGGGTTTAGGGTTCAGGGTTTCAGGGTTTAGGGTCCAGGGTTTTGGGTTCAGGGTTCAGGGTTTAGGGTTTAGGGTTTTGGGTTCAGGGTTTAGGGTTTCAGGGTTTTGGGTTCAGGGTTTCAGGGTTCAGGGTTCAGGGTTCAGGGTTTAGGGTTTAGGGTTTAGGGTTTTGGGTTCAGGGTTCAGGGTTCAGGGTTCAGGGTTCAGGGTTTCAGGGTTTAGGGTTTAGGGTTTCAGGGTTTTGGGTTCAGGGTTCAGGGTTCAGGGTTTAGGGTTCAGGGTTTAGGGTTCAGGGTTTCAGGGTTCAGGGTTCAGGGTTCAGGGTTCAGGGTTTAGGGTTCAGGGTTTAGGGTTTAGGGTTCAGGGTTTTGGGTTCAGGGTTTCAGGGTTTTGGGTTTTGGGTTCAGGGTTTCAGGGTTTAGGGTTCAGGGTTCAGGGTTCAGGGTTCAGGGTTTAGGGTTCAGGGTTCAGGGTTTCAGGGTTTTAGGGTTTCAGGGTTTCAGGGTTCAGGGTTCAGGGTTCAGGGTTCAGGGTTCAGGGTTCAGGGTTCAGGGTTCAGGGTTCAGGGTTCAGGGTTCAGGGTTTTGGGTTCAGGGTTTTGGGTTCAGGGTTCAGGGTTCAGGGTTTCAGGGTTCAGGGTTCAGGGTTTCAGGGTTTAGGGTTTTGGGTTTAGGGTTCAGGGTTTAGGGTTCAGGGTTTTGGGTTTAGGGTTCAGGGTTTCAGGGTTTCAGGGTTTAGGGTTTAGGGTTTCAGGGTTCAGGGTTTAGGGTTCAGGGTTCAGGGTTTCAGGGTTCAGGGTTTCAGGGTTTCAGGGTTCAGGGTTCAGGGTTCAGGGTTTCAGGGTTTCAGGGTTTAGGGTTTAGGGTTCAGGGTTCAGGGTTTAGGGTTCAGGGTTCAGGGTTCAGGGTTCAGGGTTTAAGGGTTTAGGGTTCAGGGTTCAGGGTTCAGGGTTTAGGGTTTCAGGGTTTAGGGTTCAGGGTTTTCAGGGTTTAGGGTTCAGGGTTCAGGGTTCAGGGTTTCAGGGTTCAGGGTTCAGGGTTCAGGGTTCAGGGTTCAGGGTTCAGGGTTCAGGGTTCAGGGTTCAGGGTTCAGGGTTCAGGGTTTAGGGTTTAGGGTTCAGGGTTTCAGGGTTCAGGGTTCAGGGTTTCAGGGTTCAGGGTTCAGGGTTTCAGGGTTCAGGGTTTCAGGGTTTTCAGGGTTTCAGGGTTCAGGGTTCAGGGTTTAGGGTTCAGGGTTCAGGGTTCAGGGTTCAGGGTTCAGGGTTCAGGGTTTAGGGTTTTGGGTTCAGGGTTCAGGGTTCAGGGTTCAGGGTTCAGGGTTCAGGGTTCAGGGTTTCAGGGTTCAGGGTTCAGGGTTCAGGGTTCAGGGTTCAGGGTCCAGGGTTCAGGGTTTTGGGTTCAGGGTTCAGGGTTTCAGGGTTCAGGGTTTAGGGTTTAGGGTTTAGGGTTCAGGGTTCAGGGTTTTGGGTTTAGGGTTTAGGGTTCAGGGTTCAGGGTTCAGGGTTCAGGGTTCAGGGTTCAGGGTTCAGGGTTCAGGGTTTCAGGGTTCAGGGTTTTGGGGTTCAGGGTTCAGGGTTCAGGGTTCAGGGTTTCAGGGTTCAGGGTTCAGGGTTTCAGGGTTCAGGGTTCAGGGTTTAGGGTTTAGGGTTTCAGGGTTTTGGTTCAGGGTTTCAGGGTTTTGGGTTCAGGGTTTAGGGTTTCAGGGTTCAGGGTTTTCAGGGTTTTGGGTTTAGGGTTTTCAGGGTTCAGGGTTCAGGGTTTCAGGGTTCAGGGTTCAGGGTTCAGGGTTTAGGGTTTAGGGTTTTCAGGGTTTAGGGTTTAGGGTTTCAGGGTTTAGGGTTCAGGGTTTAGGGTTCAGGGTTTTGGGTTCAGGGTTCAGGGTTCAGGGTTTAGGGTTCAGGGTTCAGGGTTCAGGGTTCAGGGTTTCAGGGTTCAGGGTTTAGGGTTTAGGGTTTCAGGGTTCAGGGTTTAGGGTTTAGGGTTCAGGGTTTTGGGTTCAGGGTTTTGGGTTTAGGGTTCAGGGTTCAGGGTTTTGGGTTCAGGGTTCAGGGTTCAGGGTTTAGGGTTCAGGGTTTTGGGTTCAGGGTTTTCAGGGTTTTGGGTTCAGGGTTTTCAGGGTTTAGGGTTCAGGGTTTAGGGTTCAGGGTTTCAGGGTTCAGGGTTTAGGGTTTCAGGGTTCAGGGTTCAGGGTTTAGGGTTTAGGGTTCAGGGTTCAGGGTTCAGGGTTCAGGGTTTAGGGTTTAGGGTTCAGGGTTCAGGGTTTCAGGGTTCAGGGTTTAGGGTTCAGGGTTCAGGGTTTCAGGGTTCAGGGTTCAGGGTTCAGGGTTCAGGGTTTAGGGTTTTCAGGGTTCAGGGTTTAGGGTTCAGGGTTCAGGGTTCAGGGTTTAGGGTTCAGGGTTCAGGGTTCAGGGTTCAGGGTTTTGGGTTCAGGGTTCAGGGTTCAGGGTTTCAGGGTTCAGGGTTTAGGGTTCAGGGTTCAGGGTTCAGGGTTCAGGGTTCAGGGTTCAGGGTTCAGGGTTTCAGGGTTCAGGGTTCAGGGTTCAGGGTTTCAGGGTTTAGGGTTCAGGGTTCAGGGTTTCAGGGTTTAGGGTTCAGGGTTTTGGGTTCAGGGTTCAGGGTTCAGGGTTCAGGGTTCAGGGTTCAGGGTTCAGGGTTTAGGGTTCAGGGTTCAGGGTTTAGGGTTTAGGGTTCAGGGTTTAGGGTCCAGGGTTTTGGGTTCAGGGTTTAGGGTTCAGGGTTCAGGGTTCAGGGTTTCAGGGTTCAGGGTTCAGGGTTTCAGGGTTCAGGGTTCAGGGTTTCAGGGTTCAGGGTTCAGGGTTTAGGGTTCAGGGTTCAGGGTTCAGGGTTTAGGGTTCAGGGTTCAGGGTTCAGGGTTCAGGGTTTAGGGTTTCAGGGTTCAGGGTTCAGGGTTCAGGGTTCAGGGTTCAGGGTTCAGGGTTTCAGGGTTTTGGGTTCAGGGTTCAGGGTTTTGGGTTTCAGGGTTCAGGGTTTCGGGTTCAGGGTTTTAGGGTTTAGGGTTTTGGGTTTCAGGGTTTAGGGTTTTGGGTTCAGGGTTCAGGGTTCAGGGTTCAGGGTTTCAGGGTTTTGGGTTCAGGGTTCAGGGTTCAGGGTTTCAGGGTTCAGGGTTCAGGGTTCAGGGTTCAGGGTTTTGGGTTCAGGGTTTAGGGTTTCAGGGTTTAGGGTTTAGGGTTCAGGGTTCAGGGTTTAGGGTTCAGGGTTTTCAGGGTTCAGGGTTTTAGGGTCCAGGGTTCAGGGTTCAGGGTTTCAGGGTTTCAGGGTTTTGGGTTCAGGGTTTAGGGTTTTCAGGGTTCAGGGTTCAGGGTTTCAGGGTTCAGGGTTTCAGGGTTTTGGGTTTAGGGTTCAGGGTTTAGGGTTCAGGGTTTTGGGTTCAGGGTTCAGGGTTTCAGGGTTCAGGGTTCAGGGTTCAGGGTTCAGGGTTCAGGGTTCAGGGTTCAGGGTTCAGGGTTCAGGGTTTAGGGTTTAGGGTTTCAGGGTTCAGGGTTCAGGGTTCAGGGTTCAGGGTTTAGGGTTCAGGGTTTCAGGGTTCAGGGTTCAGGGTTTCAGGGTTCAGGGTTTAGGGTTTCAGGGTTTTCAGGGTTCAGGGTTCAGGGTTTCAGGGTTCAGGGTTCAGGGTTCAGGGTTTAGGGTTTTCAGGGTTCAGGGTTCAGGGTTTCAGGGTTTAGGGTTTCAGGGTTTCAGGGTTTTCAGGGTTCAGGGTTTTGGGTTCAGGGTTTAGGGTTTAGGGTTTCAGGGTTCAGGGTT